>OV179167.1:9642751-10292186 GCA_921972225.1 Euplexia lucipara | reverse complement strand
TGGTCGCAAGCGCTACTGCTGAGCATGAGGTCCAGGGTTCGATCCCCGGGTCGGGCAAACTGTTTTTGAGTTTTTCCATCTGGGATTTCTCAGTAGCAGCCCGGAGTCTGGGTTTGTGCCCGATTGATGGCAATAGGCTCGCCCCCTATTACATGGGACTTGAACATAACTGGCGAAATGTGGGTGTACTACCAGGTACACCTCTGCCTAGCCCTTCGGGGATTACAGGCGTGACGTTATGTTATGTTATGTTATGTTTAATCAAATGTAAAAGCTGTAAGTTAATAATTTTTGTCACTCACCTTCCTCATCTGAAGGTGGCTCCCCCCTAGGATCCAGCAGGACCCTAAGCACAGGGTGTCCCCAGGGGTTCCCGAGTATCTTCTTGAACCACTCGCCCCTCGCCACCAGCTGCGTTTCCCAAGACGGGGGGCCTGCATCCCTGCTGCCCCCCGAACGATTGTTACACTCCTTGATGAAAGCATTGATGGCTTCCTCAAGTCTTTTGTGTTCTTCTTTACATTTAGGTGACTGCCATTCCGTCTGTTGGTGAAAATTTGTATTTCAGACAACACACTTACTTTGGAACACGAAAGAAAACTGTGAAAGTTCTTCATTTTGACAACTTTTGGGTTAAAAGAAACTTCCCCAAGATGATATTTTATTCAAAACCATAGAACGGATTATGCTTCATTGAGGTAAGGCAGTGCCATCATCATCTCATCATCTGCCTAGCCTTTTCCCAACTATGTTGGGGTCGGCTTCCAGTTTAACCGGATGCAGCTGAATACCAGTGTTTTACATGGAGCGACTGCCTGTCTGACCTCCACAACCCAGTAACTGGGTAACATGATACCCCTTGGTTAAACTGGTTGTCAGACTTTCGGGCTTCTGACTACAAGTAACGACTGTCAAAGATCTACAAATGACAGCCGGGACCAACGGCTTAACGTGCTTTCCGAGGCACGGAGGAGTCTTGGTATGTAATAAATGGTCACCCATCCACGGACCGACCTCGTCAAGCGTAGCTTAACCTTCGATCGACCCATGCGGCTGTAAGGTAAGGCAGTGCCATCTATTGAAAAAGTTAAGAACTAACGTTTTGTTAAAATATCATTATCCCAAAAGGAACACATTACCTGGGTAAAGTTTCCTATGTGTTAGTGCAGAAAATGGTCTATCTAAGTGTTCTCAACAGTTGACATGATTGAGTGACGAATATCCAAACATCTAAACCTCTTCAGAAACTTTAACATCTATATCTACAATACTAATATTATAAAGAGGTAAAATTTGTAAGTTTGTAAGTTTGTATGTAGGGGGTAATCTTCGGAACTAATGATCAAATTTTAAAAATTATTGTACTGGTGGAAAGCTACACTATTCCCGGTGGACATAGGCTACTTTTTATCCCCGTATTCCCACGGGAACGGAAACTACGCGGGTGAAACTGCGTGACGTCTGCTAGTTTATAATATTAGTAGAAAGTAGGATAGGATTATTGTATGCCTGCGCCTTGTACAGACGCTAGCACATCAAGCGACCCCAAACTGTAAAATATTCCCAAATTAACATGAACCTTATTTTGTTTGCTAATTGCAAACAAAATAAGGTTCATGTTAATTTGGGAATATTTTACAAAATGCGAAAATAATGCGAAATTTCTTTGATAGTTTTTCAACTTAATTAGTTGAAAAACTATCAAAGAAATTTCGCATTATATTAGGGCAGTTTGATTTGCTGGCCTGTACCAAATAAACGCTGAATAAGTAACCTATAATTATAGAGACTTGTACATGTGGAAGCTTGTAATTAGCAATTGTATCTTATTGATGCATGTTATTTATTAGTCTGTAAGCTTTCTTTAAAATTCAATTGTATGGTATACAATAGAGTCTTCTGTTCTCACCTGCAGCACAGTCCTCGCGGTGTGCCTCTGCAGCCAGCTCAGCAGATGCAGGTGCGTCGACGGCGCCGAGTGCTGGCAGAGACTGTGAATGCGCCGCCACGCTTCGCACAGGTGTTGCGTGCGTTCGCGAAGCTCACAGTCGCCGCTCAGCCCCGCCTCGAGCGACTGAGGAAGGAAATAAGACGTGAAATACTGGAATACTGGAAGATCTCCCAACACGACGGTTAATGCAGCAAAAGCCTAGGCATGAAAATGTTGATTAGAAAACTGCCAATGTTGATGCGGCAATAAAAAATATAGAATAATAGCCCAATTTGCTCAAGGCTCTAAGATGGAAAAGGCTAAGGACTGGAGATCGAGAGGCCTTGAATTCGATTACCACCCATTGCAATATTGACGTTATCCCACTCCAGACTCTAAGCATTTTTAGCTTAGTTTGAGATGTTCACAAGTCTAGTCAACCCACATTGCAAGTAGAAAGAAAGAATGACCACTTTATTTGACTGGCCTGTTGGACTAGTAGTTAGTGGCCCTGACTGCTATGCCGGAGGTCGTGGGTTCGATTCCCATCCAGGACAAATGTTTGTGTGATGAGCACGATCATTTGTTCTGTGTCTGGGTGTAATTTATCTATGACATGTATGTATTTCAAAATATATAAGTATGTTTAGCAGCTGTTTAGTACCCATAACACAAGCTCTCAAGCTTAAATTGGGACTAAATGGCGTTGTGTGAAAAGTTGTGGAATACTTATTATTATTTATTTTTATTATTTACTATTAAAGAAATTTTACACATTGGGGTAGATTGATGTGCTGGCCTCTGTACATGAATCCGAAAAGTTTATGTGAAAATGGGCATTAGACAGTATCAACAGTCTTGTAGTCAACTTAAAGATAACAAACATCAATAGGCAGGAAGTCACAAATGATAAGAAAACTACAATAATTGGACCACATATTTTAAAATGCACATCTGGCATGATAAGTAATACTAATAACTACTAAGTTTTATCTTGTTTGCGTTTAAAAAACCGAGGTCAGGGTCAATATAGCCACTGAATCAAGTAAAAAAATACTATGATTCATTTCTCAAGCCCGGAATGAGTATCCTAAAGTCATTTTTACTACTCTGTAAGTATTCTAGGCGTGTGCTAGTAATTACATTGTATTTTTAAACCTTGAGACAAATTTTCACCCATAGTAGAAACGTAGTTTAGATTGTGGAAACGCCGGTAGGTGACGCCCTAGACGGACATACATAGACCTTATTGGTGAGGTTCTTCAGAAAGGTCAGGAGCTAAGTACCTACTCGGAACCGACGTGTGTGTATAACAGCATGTATGAATGTAAAAGAAGCAAAAGAAGTATGTAGGAATATGGCGCTCTGTAATTTCTGCCTACTCCCATAGGAAGAAGGCGTAAGTTTACGTAAGTATGTATGTTGTACCCAAGAATAAAAACAACTTTCACTATGGGATCAAAATCAGGCACAAAATCAGTTGTGAGTATAGATATCAAAATGTTATATACAACCACAGTATAAATATTAATACAGTAGGACGACGCCTTTGATCTCTGGAAAAAGGAAATTTAAAACTTATATTAAAAGTACACTCTGTAAACAAGCTTATTATAAATTAGAGGATTAAATTGAAGATAAAAAAAATGCCGACAACGTCTACACGCGTTAGCCCTGAATAATACCTGCCGAACTACGAGCATTGTTTTGTTCGCAGTTCGGGAGCGGTTTTGCCGCGTCTCGCCCCTGACACCCCGCACGATTGCCCTGTCTAAATGGCTTCGTCGGACAACTGTAGGTTTTTAGACTGTGATACAACAGCTGTTTTTTTGTTATCTTGATTGACTAATTAGATCTATCTTAGATTCTATCCTTAATTTTTTTTATTCTTTTTTCCTTTTTTATATTCGTGTCCCTAAATTCAAAACAGCTAATACCAATCAACTTGCTGGGTTACACGATATTTCTGTGGCCCTAGTGAAAAGGGGTATAAGTCTAATTTTGTCCAAAATGAGTTAAGTGTACCAAAGTGATCAGAAAACCAACTATTACAGTTTTTTGTTGGTGTCAGTTGGACCCTTTTACACAAAGTAACTTTCTTATTTTTACAGATAGCTTAAATCTGTCTTCACCAAACGATAGAGCATTTTTTTCTGATCACTTTGGTACACTTAACTCATTTTCGACAAAATTGGACTTATACCCCTTTTCACTAGGGCCACAGATTTTTGGCTAGACTGGTCGTCCCACTTTCGGAGTTCTGACTGCTCATAACGACTGTCAAAGATTTACGAATGACAGCCGAACCAACGATTTAAAAGTGCTTTCCCAGGTAGGTATGTAAGGAATGGTCCCACCCATCCATAGATCGAACTAGGCAAGCGTTGCTTAACAATGAAGAACAACTCGTGTGGATACCAACCAGCGTCAGCCACTAGTTGTCTGGCTTTTTGCTGAACTGCGACCTATTTGGCGCAGCCGCAAGGCACATAATTCTTTATTTTGTTTAGTTTAATTCTTTTTTTGTACCTTATTTTATTATTAACGTGAGCATGTGTCGTGCCAAATAAATACTTTTCTTTCTTTCTTTAATACTTAGCCACTAGCCCCTTCACAAATTGAATAGTTTGTATTAAAACAAAAATTAAGGGTGTTTTAACGGGTGTTATATAATTTATAAGTATTTATGGTGTAGGTACAATAAAGGGTTTTCGACCACACGACGATTTGTAACAAGGAAACACGACGTTTCACGTTGTCCAAATAAGCGCTATCAAGTTTATAAAACACATCATTGATGTTTACTGGACAGAATACATAACACGTAACTATAATACACATAATATTGTCATTTTACACCATTCAGTACCGCGAAATTTTGTAATTACGTTTATCCTTTTTAATCGATAGTCATCAATTAAAATACACAATCACGTATTTGCTTTTCATCGCGATTGTGTACTCAAAATATAAACCATGCAGCTGAGATGATAAAGTTGAGTGGATGTACGCGAATAGATAGAATTCTCCTTTAGAATAAAAAGACTCTATTTTACAGACGCCAGCACATCAAGTTACCCCAATGTGTCAAATTTTCCCAATTGAATAGTAACCTTATTCTGTTTAACATAAAATTAAAAAACGATCAAAGAAATTCGACACATGGGGGTAACTTGATGTGCTGGCGTCGGTACACCATAAAAACTTTAAATTCTTTTTCTTCTCCTTTCGTGTGGTTTACTGTGGGCTTTTTTATGCCATCCATGACTTGGCTTCACATGCCGTTGAGTTATATTTAATCACAATAATATAATAAAGGCGAAAGTTTGTGAGTGTACCTATATGTTTGTTACTTCTTCACGTCTAAACGGCTGGAGCGATTTTAATAAAATTTGGTATGGAGTTAGCTGACACCCTGGATTACTACATAGGCTACTTTTTATCCCTGTATTCCCACGGGAACGGCACCTACGCGAGAGAAACCGCGTGATGTCTGCAAGTATGACTAGTCGGCTAGAACAGACCGAATGATTTCAGAACGACAAACTTCCGTGACGCGAGTTCCGTAGTTACAATGAAAACTGTACAACAGTACCTAACTTATTTTTTTATCGGTTAGTTTGTTTACATTTAGTTAAATGTACTAGGTAAGTACATTTAACTAAATGTAAACAAACTAACGTAGTTAGCGTAGTTAGAAACTATGAAATTTTATGTATTCTTTTAACTTTGTGATGGCTTGAAATATAGACTCTGCTAACCAGCTAATGCATAAATAGTGTTTACTCAACTTAATCAAATATTTGCACTTAGTCTGGATTTTTCAAAGTCACCTTGCCTATTTTAAATGTAGGTAAGTCTATGTTACCTATACCTATAAAACGTGCTGTATTAAAAAAAAAGATTGATCTACAGATAAATATTTTTTTGTAAATTAGAGCACCTAAACACAAACTTGCGACTCTTTCAAATGGGAGTAGGCAGAAACACCTACTAGGTACTTTTGATGCTCCATCTGTATAGCAGTTATTTCAAGAAGTACGTACCTGAACCCCTTCGTACATTTTAAAAGTACCCAAAAAAAAATATAAGCACTCTGAACCAGACTTTACACTTTACATCTATTTCGAGTAAACAATCTAAAGATATGCAATGTCTAGCCTAAATAACACAGATCACACTGCAGTTGTCTCTGGAAATACCTACCTAACAACTAAATATAAGTCACGGTTTCAATACTCAATATCTTCATTGCTCTCCATTTTCTTATTTGTATAGGTAATTAAGTTTTAACTTTACATGAGATTATTATGGACTCTGTAGGGCACAGCAAAAAGTTACTATTTACAATTTAATAAAACACTACTTCATTTGTCAATTAACAACAAATGATATGTGTTTCAGTAAGAACCCATAACCACTTTAACAACATCCATTCATTTAAAACATGTCTTTGTTCTAATTCTGTTACATCAACACTATATTTAAATTCTTTTTGTTAGCTTAGGTATGCTAATTATTCAATACCTAACACTCAACACAATATTTTCCTCTTAACCTTTCAATCATGTCAATTAGAGACACAATAGAAAGACAATGACAGAGCGAACACAGGTGTCCTCTTGGGGTTTGATAAAGAATTAAAGCATGATTAAATAAATAAAAAAAATATTCCACAACTTTTCACACAATGCCATCTAGTCCCAAGCTAAGCTAAGAGCTTGTGTTATGGTATTCATACATATTATAGATAAATTACACCCAGACACGGAACAAATGATCGTGCTCATCACAAAAACATTTGTCCTGGGTGGGAATGGAACCCACGACCTCCGGCATAGCAGTCAGGGTCACTAGCTACTAGACTAACAGGCCAGTCTGAAATTCTTCAGGCCAGATCATACCTATATGAAATGCACGATTATTTATGCCACTGAATAAACTACAGGTATGAAGATCTTCAATCTACTGGTGAACAAAACTGAATGACTCACCTATAATGACAAGCGGATCTAGAGCATGTCAATTTCTACCTCACAAAAACAAAAATCTAATCTTTCAAAATACAGTGCTATGCGGTGAATCCTGGGTGATACTACTATAACAAACTGTTCAGTAAACAAGCCCTGATTCACGATTCACCCGCATATCCTGTTAACATGCCTATTTATGGTATTTTCGAAGATATTTGACAGGCCTGTTACAGTTGGGCTAATGGTTAGTGGTGGCTGCTACATTGGAGGTCATGGGTTTCCCACCCAAGACAATGTTTGGTTGATGAGCATGATCATTTGTTGTGTCTGGATGTAATTTATCTACGAAATGTTGTCTAGTAAGTACATATATTAAGAAGCTCTGGTTTGTTTGGGACTAGATGGTGTTGTGTAAAATTGGGGCATCTTATATTACCTATATTAGGTACTTGGGATAGTGGAATATAATACAACAAACATACTACCTACAAGCAATTCTATGCTTAAAAACTGACTTGCAAGTTTTGTAACAAAATGCAGTCATGTTCATTGATCATTCAAAATAATGTTTATAATGTTTTTGTTCTTAGTATAACAGCTAAAGTAGTATAAACACAGAACTATTATACCTGAAGCAAAATTACTAGAGTCAGCATTATGTTCAAGTCCACTAGGAATTGCTGACCACTGGTTAACGTCTTGAACTTGACACTCAAGGGAAATAAATTTAACTAATTCGTTTTTATTTACTTTTTATTGAGATATTGTGGACACAGCTGGTTACTTTTTTAATAAAAACGAAAGAGAAATAACATTGAAGAGTTTTCAAAAGACTTAGAATTAGAAATCAGAATAGGTAAGTATCTTATATCAGAATAGTTACTTTGAATAACTATTTATTTGAATTTACAATTTATTTATGGTTGTTTATTGACTTATCATATCAGCAACAGTATTGTTCCACTATTTCTTTCTTTCTTTCTGTAAGAAATAGTCTTCTTCTTTCTCTTATAAGAAGACCATTTCTAACAGTGATCATAAATATCAATGTTACTGTTGAATATTTGAAAAACGAAAGACAAATTAGCCTACTCTAGTCTTAATAGGAACATTGTTTAAGCTATTATTATGAATACCATTTGAATAGATCCAGGGATCAACTCACTATTAATAATTTTATAATCATAACTTACCTATTAGTCATCACAAACATGTGCTTTTAATAACATTAAGTAATAGTTCTGTTATCATACATGTGATAAGAAATTTGGCACACAGACAAAAGTATTTGTTTTGGCAATGTTGTCAAAACAAACAATTTATACTTTAAGTTTTAGCGGTTATGGGTGTTTTTGCCATGACACTAGAGAAACAAAAATGGGTATTTTATTGATAGTTGTGGTTTTAAGATTTAGGAAAATTATGTGATTATGTTTAAATGGTGATTTATATTGGTGCTGGATCTTAGACAGTAGTCCACAAACAGAACATCTAATAATCAATCCAACTACGGGGTATTGCATTACCCATTCACAAGTTGTGGAAGTCACATAGAATAGTATAGAATATACTCTTTATTGTACTACATAAAAACTTACAAATTATAACATAAGGACTACATAGGGTAATACAATGGGTGGCTTTATTGCTACAAGCATGGCCTGTTCACTCTATGTTCACTGGTATTCAACATCATGCAGTTTAAAAACAGAAATTGATCCCAATATATTTGAGAAAAGGCTAATGATGATAATAAATCAAATGTAAGCTGTAAGTACTGCAAATGTAAGCTAAGATATTACTTTTCCTGAAACATAACATTGAAGTATATGACGACATGTATGAATATATAAACAAAGCAAAAGAAGTAGGTATGTAAGAATCGTAGCATATGGCGCTCTGTAGTTTCTGCTTACCCTTAAAAGGTGTAAGTTTATGTAGGTTTGTATGTAAAAAATGAGATTTCTCTGAAAACGTAGCTACTTGAAATTGTACTTTATTGTTTGAAGTTGTTGAAATAAAGGTTATTTCATAATTAATTACACATGACTTGTTGTTAAAATTGAAACATGTTAAAAGTCTTATCCGCAAAAATGACCAAATACCCAGAATGAATCCTGAACCGGCTAAGATGAAGATGAACAATGCAATAACTGCTAAACAGTTCATTTGAGTCCTCAATAGCAAGTCAGGACAAAAGGCAGAACTTGTCTAGTGAAACAGCTGATGGGTTTAATAACTCATAAACCTCACACGTGTAACAGGATTGACACGAAAATAGAACTGTCATAATTTTTTACTAAAATAAATATTGAGGAGCTACGTGACTCCCCGATGTTATGATATGGCTGACCGTCATCATTACCTACTGATGATTAGTACCTACATGATCGTTCGTCTCAATTACCACTTCGACGTCAAATAATAAGTCTATGACAATTTAAGTTACAAAAAGGGATGTTCTACCACACAAATACACATTAGTTTCCATTATTATTGAAACAAATAATTTTAACTACCATGATTTTTCACTGTGCATATACTTGCAGCATCTACGAAACTGAAACATTCCGTAAACTTTTTACGTCGCAATTATTATTTCTCAGATATTGATCTCCATATTTATCGCGTATTTTGTAGTAAATAGCGAATAGATCACCGAAATATACGAAAACAAGAGTTTAGAGAAGACAAATATGGCGGCCACAGTGAACTTTACCAGCACAACGGCGTCGCGCTAAGTACGGTAATCTTGATGATTATAAGACTAAAACTTACCTTATAAAGTTCAATGTAATATGTTTTGCCTTTTGGGCCACTTGTTTGATTACTTTTCACGTCTTTTCCATCATTTGTAGAAGTCATTTCTTACGAAAATATCGCGGGGAGACATTTATGCGCTTGTGTTTTCGTAATTGTACTGTCAGTCAAACACAGTGTTACAATATCAAAATTATCTGAGAAATTATCTCCAAAGTACAGCCACCCCAAATGTACAGACCATGTCAATGCAAAGTTACAGACCATGCACTACTAGACACAACAGCTGCGAAATTAACAAAGAAATAACTAGCTGCTGTCCTGCGGTTATTTCAGAATAGTCTTCAAGATGCTTTTGTTTGTTGAATTTCAAAACATATTTTTAGTCATGAGGTATCTACGCATTTTATGCTATATTTGTTTAAGTATATTTGTGGCATTAAGACGCGCTGTAAATGGCAATAACTAAAGATCATAGTCAATGTTAGTGATGGATTAATTAGCATTCGCATTCATTTTTAACATGCGAATGCTCATTTAGCATTTAGCAAATGAAATGTAGTTGCGAAATTCTGTGAAGTGCGAAGTGAATTCATTACTTCGTATTTCGTTCATGCTGATGCAGCGGCACTCAGCGGCAGCGTGCGCTCTCCGTCGCACCCACGGGAATACTAAATCTATCTGTTTCACGTTACACTGACTTTTAGCAAATAGCAGGTGCATGTGATGCGAAGAATGACGTTATACAATTATTATCTTTAAATTGCTCGTACACAGGGGCGTAAATTGTATGAATGCGTCTGATCGTTTAATTCGTTAAATTATTAGCAGGGTGCGAAAAATGAGATTGAGCCATTTATTACCTTATGATCTTTGATTTGCTCGTATTTAACGTCGTATATTGAATAAATTATAAATTGTCGTTATTTTAGCAAATAGTTTAGCAATAGCAATTAACATGCTAAGACTGAAGAATTCACATGCTAATGAAATTTATGCGAAATCGCATTAATTGCCATCACTAGTCAATGTAGACAGACTATGTACCAATACAATGTTACTGAATACTAAACCAATATTACTGAAAATGAATGTATGTTTTTTCAAGCTCAAGCATTTAATGTGGGTTCCATCAAAATTATACAATTTACAGATTTAACAAATTGTGATTAAAAACTTTTAAAAATACTGTGTTTTTTATTTAAATCTGGCTCGGTTCGGGTAGTCGATGCAGCGTACAAAGCGTACATACTATCGATTTGGTTTACTGTCGAAGTAGCAAACCGTAGTTTTAGTGTACTAACGATGTAGCGTACCAACGATTAAGGGTACTGTCGATGTAGCGTACCATTAACTTGGGGTACTGTCGATACATTAGCCCGTTGATGGAACGTTTTCGTTATAGCGACCATCGATGTAGTGATTGGCGATATTATTACAATTGTAGACCCCATATTAAGGGCCAACCAAATTTGTACCTTCCATGGAAATATAAGCATACCATCTAGTCTTTTCTGTCACTGTGTACGTTAATCATTGAATTAGAAATTTCTAATTCAATGACGTTAATGGTAAGCCTAGCCATTGGGTTCTAACAAACCCGTCCCCAACGACGATAACAAGAGCCTAGCAAACAATTTCCATTACATCTGCGTGTTTCATCGCATATGGGTGATTTACACTTCATTAGTTAGTCAGGCAGTGATGTCTGAAACTGTTGACTGCCTATTGGTAAATATTTCTCCGTTTTGCCGGTCCAAAGCCTCGCTCCGCTTTTGTAAACAAGCCGCTTAAAGAAAACAACAGAGAGCTCCTTGTCATACGGAACGTCGAACATAAAATGAGTATGGTCCTCTTTTTCCTCTTTTTAATTACTACATAATTAACCATATTGTATAGTTTATTATTTTTATCATAATACATTTATAACATACTTAAAAAAACTAAAAGAAAAGAAAATTATAAGGCATCAAAAAATTCATCCGCATCGCTCTCAACGGGAAAAGTGCATAGTGTGTATTCTTTTTATTGCGGATTAGATCGTTTTATACCGTTTTTTCGTAAAACTTAGGTTTCATTGATGACCACCAGTGTTGCAATATGATAAGAACGCGGAAAATTGTCATTGGAAAAGTCTATGTCAAGGCTAATCTATATTCTATGGTAATTAAATAAATTTTCATGTTGGCAGTACTGCAGTACAAAGCAAAGCGAGTTGTGTCAAGAATTACTGCGTTTTTTACGAAAAATAATCTCAAAATACAGTAGGAAAATGTAGAATTCATTGTACATGTAAAGTTAATTATATATCAAATTATTTAATTCACAATAAGTATAATTATCATCAATCTATTCGACGTGCTCGCCAATAAAAATTGATGTGTCAAAGTGCACGGGAATAGAAGGGACGATAAATTATCGCTTTTTAAGCTTAATTTAGACAGTGTATTTTATTTTATTGGCATTATTTTGCGTTTAAAATGTATGATGAAGTGTAATTGAGAAATTTTGGAGACAAGGGTAGAATAGGGCGTGTGATCCGACTTGGCACATCTGGCGAGCCTTGAGTATCATTTCTCTTCCTTTCTTACTAATTGGCAAACTATTTACTGTTGCCCGATGTTCTAAACCTACTCTTAACTTATATTTGAACTCTAAAATCTTTATTTCGTGACATCAGCTACCTATAAACTTAACAAAAACCCACATTAATTTAGCGAAACTAATTAAATTTCCAATTTCAGTGATTTTCAAAACAATAAATGTACATATTAATTAGTTCAGTGTTGTTAAGCGAACAGTCTGCTTAGTGTTGTGATGTGTGTATCAAGTAATTATAATATTTTAACATATTGTGAACCTATTGAGTGATAAAATAGCAAAATGGCTAAGAAATCGGATAATACCGGCGGAAAGCTGGTCACAGTATCTGTCGTCGGTCTTTCTGGTAAGAATAACATTTTTAATATTCTTGTCTTGTCCATTGTCACATTTTTTTTTACCTAACAAACTCATTTGATTCTCAGCCACTCAAACCACTTAATCATAACTGATCATCAGACTGTAATTACTAGAAAAACACTATCTTATGGTGCAGAGTATAGTCTGTAGGTATTAGCTAAAATGTTCATGACCTTCAGTACAGTTTACTGTTACATGCATTTCCAAATATCCTGTATCATGTGTTCTATTCATAGCCAATTGTTTTTTTTTTATGAACCAGTCATTATGTTCAATCTTTTGTCAATACATTTTATTTCATGGCTGAATTTATTAGTGTGTGTTTTATAGCCTCAACATCATATGCAATCTACACACATTCTGTGTACCTATAGATATTATATTCATTACTATACTAGATAATACCTATATTATATATAAAACTGTAACTAATTACAGGAATAGTTCTTTATTTTCTCTTTTCTATTCTGTTTAATTAATTAAGTACAGTTATTTTACATCACTACTTTTACTGATGGTCTGTTGCAAATAATACTAGTCTGTTCAACAGCTCTTTGTAGGTAGTCTACTTAAGGCCTAAAATGCCGAAAATGATAGACAAAAATCTGTTGCTGTTGCTGGGGAAAGAAATGTTTTTCTAATAGTGCTTCTAGTAGAAAAGTAAAATTTACTAAGTTGTTAGTCATCTGTGAAACTGACTGCAGCCTTGAAGAAGAACAATTATATCTTATCTGTCTACTATTACTGAGATTATGTCTGAATATATCTGCTGTCTTATTGTGTAATTTTTAGATAGAATCTCTTTTAATTCATTAACCTTTCAAAATGAATTAAACCCCAAGAGGACACCGGTGTCCGCGCTATCATTGTCTTTCTATTGTGTCTCTAATTGACACAACTGAAAGTTTAATAATAATAAAATAATTAATAGTAATTTACCCAGCTTAGATACTGAACCATTGAATCAATACATTTTCCACTTCACCCAAAAACCCAACTTTCTCTTACTTTTGATAACAATAACAGGAAGTAAATCTCTACAATGTTTATATTAAAATCAGTTTGTTAATGTTATCAGAACAATATGTGTGAGATAAATGTATGTGTAGTAGTTGTCTGATCATTATCATTGTAAACATGACATCATCATCTGTTGTTATGATACTCAACACACTAACATACTACTTATGTTATCTTTTGTTATGTATATTAAAGGTGCATATGAACTTGCATCTAAATTTGAATAGTGTGTCTGATATTGCTGGAGGGTAGCGGTGGCCCAGTCGTGGCGGCATTACTTTGTGTAATTTATTTCATTACCACTGCTCTCAAAAACGGTGAAGGAAAACATCGTGAGGCCTCCTGCATGTCCAAAAACCAAAAAAAATTGATGACATGTGACTTACGCGCTTTGACGTGGAGTTGCGGATACCAGCCCGGTATCTTTAAATCTGATATTGCTGTAAGTGAAGTAAGAAAAATGAGAATAGAATGCTCTTTATTGTAAACTTCATTTAGCCACAAGCTCCTCCGCTTGGGCCTAAATAATAGTAGCTATACGGGTTGATCGATATGTAACCTATGCTTGGCGACTTAAATCCATAGATGGGTGACCAATCATTACTTTACTCTCAAGCCTCGTCCGTGCCTCAAAACGCAAATGTTAAAACGTTTGTCCAGGCCCTCATTTATTTAAATTCATTTATTTACCCTCACATCAGAATACATACACCATACAGCAATTACACTACTGGAGCAAAATGAATAAAAAAATAAAATAATATCAACAGCTGTGTTGATCTTTGACATTTGTTATGTGTAGTCAGAAGCCCGAAAGTCTGACAACCAGTTTAACCATGGGGTATTGTGTTACCCAGTAACTGAGGCGTGTAGGTCAGACAGGCAATTGCTCCATGTAAAGCACTGGTATTCAGCTGCATCTGGTAAAACTGAATACCAATGCTTTACATGGAGGCTGATGATGATATTGTACACTTTTGAAACTCACAAAAGATAACTTTAAGAGATACATTAGCGTCGCCTTAGAGTGAAAACCTCGGGAATGCGTATACGCCTATGCCTTTATTGCGTTTCTAGGAAGAAAACGCCGCAACGCACCTCCTGATGTGACTAATTTGTTCGTTTGATCATCAGCACCATCTCTGGCAGTAAATGAGAACCTCGTAAATACTCGCATCTGTCAGTTAGACGCGCAGTTTTTTCTTCCTCCTGAAAAGTTACTTCTTTTACACTTACGAGGTTTTCACTCTAAGGCGACGATTAGGGTCTTACACAGGATGGCCTTTATGTTTAAATTGCTCTCTTTTAGACAATCTTTGGATCGATTTCAAAGAGAAGAAAATGTTATATATTTAGTTTGAAGTAACATCTTAAAATTACATAAATACTAAGAGATTTATAATACTATAGAGCAGACAAGCGAGGAAATGTCACACAAACACTTTGATCCCATGTCTCAGTAACGCCATCTAGAATAATATATATATGAATATTGGAGCGGCAGCGGAGCATACTAAAAAAAATCTGACTTGTCCCAATTAAATCTTTATACTAAGCTAGGCCAGAACAAAGTCAAAGTAATTCTACCACGGATATCTATGAATTCTACCAATACTGTATCAGTAAGAACTCAGAAGTGTAAAGTATTCCTTACTAATCATGTGCCCATGCTGTGCCCTCCATGTGCCCTAAATACTTTCAAATTTCGGTACTAATGATAAGACGAAAACATGTCTTATCACTGTGGTTGTTCCTATGATTAATAAAACAATTTATTTGAAATGCATTTTCATGAGTAGGATTTACTTGCAAATCCTTTTGAATCAACATCCAGCCCAAAAACTGCTTTACATCAGTTCAAAACAATGTCAACAATGAATAGATATACTTAGCTGAGATGATCAAAGCAACGTTAACCCGGTTGTCCGATGGTAGAAAGGTGATGGCGGAATCAAGTCATGTAATTCCCGTGCACACTCTCCAAAATGTATCCTATAGAATACCGAAAGGCTAGCTACCCTACGCCTGTGCTCAAGGCTTTGAAGATGGATTCTAACCAAATCTGGGTCACCAATAAGCCTCTATAATCGGCAGAAATGACCCTCTTTCAGTTTGTCTATTCTACCGTCGATCTACCCGTTTCTGCTGGTCATACTGCACGTGCTGCCCTAGAAGCTGGAACTACTAAAGATTGAATCAGATTAAACAAAACTGGGCCCCCATTCAAAGTATTAGGGCAAGTGATTGTCAATAGTTTGTCTATTGTTGTTTTGTTATCTATACAACTTCCTGTTATCAAGCGTAGGTGTTAGGCTGTTTGTTTTGTATAGAGAAAGTTGATAAATTTTGTCATAATGGATAATGAGTAGTTATAATAAAAAACAAATACCAGCCTGTTTACTGATCCACTGCAGGGCAAATGCGTCTTCTCGTACGGAGAAGAAATAAGATCACCATGCTTTCTCAATGCGGATTTTAAACTAATATTAACTATACAGGGTTATTTGTAAAACACCAACAACCTAGCAGGAGTAGATTACTAACATCATAAACAACAACATTTGTTCTACGAGTTTTTCGAAAACAGACAAAAAAAAAATCAACTCTCCAATTCTCCATACGAAACTCGATCAACTGTTCGGATATAATATATGTATGGAGAGTTGATTTTTTTTTGTCTGTTTTCGAAAAATTCGTAGAACAAATGTTGTTGTTTATGATGTCAGTAATCTACTCCTGCGAGGTTGTTGGTGTTTTACAAATAACCCTGTATATCCTAGTTTCCTCAGGTGGTTAGCTTGTTTCTAAATAATAACAGCCTCACGGGTGGATCGAAGGTTAAGCTACGCTTGACAAGCTTCTTCCGAGGATGGGTGCCCATTCATTACATAATAAATTCTCCCTCGTGCCTCGGAAGCCCAAAAGACAACTAGCTTAACCAATGGGTATCGTTTTACCCAGTTACTGTGTTGTAGAGGTTAGACAAGCAGTCGCTCTATGTAAAACACTGGTATTCAGCTGCATCTGGTTGAACTGGAATCCGACCCTAACATATCTAGTTAGGTTAGCAAGAGGCTAGTAGTACGGTCAAATTAGGTCATTTTTTGATAAAGATCGGAATAAATTCTCTGGAGAGACAAAAACGGTTCTGATGGTTTTGTATGAGTGGAAAATCGAGTATGAAATAAAAAAAACATTTACCACCCCTACGGAAGGGGGTGAAAATTGTTCTTTTGCTGTAATGGCCATAACTAACTAGATAGTACAGGTGTACTCAGCGTAATTTTTTATACGCTATAATACACCTTAATCTACATTATTACATTTTATTTATTTTAATCGGACCAACGCAGTATTAGAAAAAAAATAAAAACATTTTTTTTTCTTTTTTGGTCATTGCGACTTTGGGGAAAACTGTGTAGTTGTGCAAATTGAGGTAAGGGTTATACATTTTGACCTAAATACATTATTGATTTTGCACCCTAGTGCGACACATGGAAATTAGCTTTTCACGATTTTCTGGCGCTGTACTTCGGGGGAAATTTTGGTTGTTTTGAAATTAATACAGTCATATTAATTTGGTTTCCTTTATATTTGCACCCTATAAAAAATTGGCATTTCTTAAGGGAACATATAATTTTCTTGTATTACAGTAATTGCCAAAGAGCTATTACGCCATGGAAGTGACAAGCGACATGCGCTTGTCACTTTCATAGAATATTGTTAGTCACGTAACCCATTTTTATTCCAAACATACTCATTTATTATTTAACTAGCTGATACCTGCGGCTTCGCCCGCATGGATATATTTTTAAAGGTTTTGGAAGGTTTATTTTTAGCCTCCAACAAATACAATTATATTTTTGCCAATGCATACAAAAACTTGACAAATTATATACTAATAATTTCCTTGAGAAAAACACTATCTACAGGTAAAAACAGCATTGGCCTAGTCATGTTTGAGTTCATCGCGAACAGACAGACAGACGACCGCGACGCAAGTGCGCATCCACTCGATCAACCAGTCAAAGTAATATTTATGTATGGATGATACCAATCGAGTTAAATTATTACCTCCTACTACTACTACTTCAAATAATACTTACTACCTTCTCTAGTATTATATAATAATAATAATAATAAGTTTATTAATGCTTCAGTTTACATTGTTTAGGTTTAGTGTTTGGAGCCTCCTTTTAAGAAAATAATGCTTGTGTTAGGAGCAACATAGAGACACTCAGCGCAGTAGTTCAGTTTAAAATTATGTATTTTGTATCTTTCAAAATCAATGCATTGCAGTAAGGTAGTTAGGTTAGCTATAGGATAGGTGCGCCGTGCCCTCGTCTTTGGAGTAGGTAGTGACTTGTCGCTGCCGGCCGTGGTCGAGAGGATAATCGGCAGCGTCGAGTCCTGGGACGCGGTGGTGTCCTTCTGCGAAACAGTTATCTCGCAAAAGATGGCTGGGAAAGGGAGAGGGAGAATACCTCCACTTACCCTGCCCGCAGCAGGCACACCGGGCGCAGGCGGAGGACGGATCACGCCCAACACCTACACCCAGCCCCCCACATACATGGACCCGAGGTGGCGGCGCGTCGTGTTCACGCGCGCCCCTCTTAGACGTCGCGAGGGGAGTCTAACACCTCACTCCAGTCGCTGACTTGGCGAGGCCCGCGGGGCCGGCACCAGTCGGGGGTCGCGGAAGTATCTTCTGTTCCCGTGACCCCCGGCGCAGGTGTGAGAAGGAACACGGGATGGTTTTTAGTCAGTAATAGTCTGACAGACCCCTCCGCCCTCCCTGGGGTGGGGGACATCCATGAGGATGATAAGGTTAGGTTATATGTATATATACTAAAATACCTCTTATTTTTTTTTTGCCCCCTAAGGGATTGAATTCACAAAAGTTTAAAAACCCGAATACTTCATTTTATCGAAATAATTTTGAAAATCAGAAAACTTTCACACTAACTTTGCTCTCCCCATTTACCCCCTTAAAAAATGATTTACGAAAAAATATTTGTTAAGTACGTGTTTCATGACTATCAATGAAAAACCTTCATACTGAATTTCATTGGAACAATTTCAAAAACGACAAAGTTTTATACAAGTACTTACTTTACACCCACGTTTTACCCCCTTAGGGGATGATTTTAAAAATGTATCGCGCTCCTGATTGTTCTCGAGGGACCGAGCAGTCTCAGAGCAAATATTCTGAATATTCAACCTCTGATTCTTCTCTGTAAACGTTTCGGATGCGCGAGACAAAGAATGACGATCCCGGTCGATAGCTAAACGCATTTCTTGTTGTTTCACACTTTCCTGAGATAGAGAAGAGTGCGGACTCGTTTAAATTTTAGTCGTAATTGTCGCTGCGTGCTAGTTTCTGCGGAGAAACTTAGCGCATTACGCTCACGGTTAGAACCTAGCCGTTGTACACGCTCTGCGTCGGTTTCGAGAGATCGAACTAACCTGCGCATCTTCGAAACCCTTAAGTTTCGAGACAGATTTGATGTTTTTCTAAAAGGCATAGCTAAAATTTCTTCATAATCCGATACTAACGATATTCAAATCAGCACGTAATAAGCACGTAAGAATTGCTAGTAAGTAAGTAAGTAGAAAAATAAGGTCAGAGTGTCGTCTTGGGGGCACTATGAAAAAAATACCTACTTAAAAAAAAAGACATTTATTTAGGAAAAAACAGTACCTACAGTCATGAAAAAATAAAAACGATGATAACTGCAAAAGTTAATAACAGTGGCGCAGCTAACTTAGAAAAATTTCGCAACCAATTTCGAGGTAGTTGGTCACAGTTTTTTTTTTTTTTTAGGGTTGGAAAATCCTCATAGATGTCCCCCGCCCGGGGAGGCGGAGGAGTCT
This sequence comes from Euplexia lucipara, assembly GCA_921972225.1. Classification (NCBI taxonomy): domain Eukaryota; kingdom Metazoa; phylum Arthropoda; class Insecta; order Lepidoptera; family Noctuidae; genus Euplexia; species Euplexia lucipara. Next base: position 10,272,668 of record OV179167.1, on the reverse strand, counting down.
GTCAGACTCTTACTGACTAAAAACCACCCCGAGTTCCTTCTCACACCTGCGCGGGGGGTCACGGGAACGGAAGATAGGCTTCCGCGAACCCCGACTGGTGCCAGCTCCGCGGGCCTCGCCAAGTCTGCGAGTGAGGTGTTAGACTCCCCTAGCGACGTCTAAGAGGGGCGCGCGTGAACACGACTCGCCGCCACCTCGGGTCCATGTACGTGGGGGCGACGGACATCCCCGCGTCCGTCGCCCTGGACCCATTCAGGGGGGCTAGAAGAGGGCGTTGTCCGCCCTCTGCCTGCGCCCGGTGCGTCTGCTGCGGGCAGGGTGAGTGGAGGTGATCTCCCTCTCCCTTTCCGCAGCCTCCTTCTGCGAGATGACTATTTCGCAGAAGGACACCACCGCGTCCCAGGACTCGACGCTGCCGACCATGCTCTCGGCCACGGCCGGCAGCGACAGGTCACTGCCTACTCCAGAGACGAGGGCACGGCGCGGCTCCTCCCAAGCGGCACACTCTGCCAGCGTATGCCGTGCCGTGTCCTCCCGACAGTCGACGCAGTGGTGACACCGGGCGTCCGGCTCCCTGTTTATGCGACACAGGTACTTTCCGAAGCAACCGTGCCCGGAAAGTATCTGCCTCACCCGAAACGACAGGGAGCCGTGCCTCCTTCCGAGCCAGCGCTCGAGCACCGGCCGGACCGCCTCGATAGTGACGGTAGGGCTCGAAAGCCTGTCCCGCCATGCCGCCACCAGGACCTCGCACAGCTGCGACCGGCGCAACTCCATGTGTCGCTGCATCGGTCGCTCGCCGCGCGCCTGCATTTCCTCGCGCCACCGGTACAGTGACGCGAGTACTTTCGCCTCCAGGTCCCAGGGCGGGGATCCGGCCAGTACTCCGGCCGCCTCGTAGGAGATCGTGCGATAGCCCCTGATGACTCTGACGGCCATCGCTCGCTGCGGTCTCCGCAGGACAGCGATGCTGCCGGCCGTCAGATCAGCCGCCCAGATCGGGGCCCCGTAAAGGGCCATCGATCGCACGATCCCCACGTAGAGCCGCCTACAGGCGGCGCTCGGGCCCCCCAGATTGGGAAGCAGCGTTGACAGCGCCCCGGCCGCGCCCAACAGCTTGGGCGCCAGCCGCCGGAAGTGGGGCCGAAATCCCATCGGCTGTCAAGTTGGTCACAGTTCTAACCTAACCTAACCTAATGGATCCCTTCCACATCGTTTTTACGACAAACGGTTAGTCGGAGACAAAAAACACCAAGATATTTTTAGCCTTAAATTTAGGTGTTTTATACGATAGAATCGAAAAATAAACGATTTGCAAAAATAACACTTTTTTGGCTAAATTTTTAAGTCCTTTCTCCATAGTGCCCCTTACATGGCTACACTCCAACCAAAAATAATAATTATTCGCAGGAAAATTAAACACTTCAACCAACACAAACAACAAAGGTATCCCCCGTTTATATAGGATGAGAGCGTAACATCGGCACCTATAACATCACTTTTTGGGAACGAAACCATAGCGCGATCTAACTCGAGGCCAATGCAGCCATCTAGTTCGAAAACGGAAACTACATATTATTTACCCAAATGAAATTAAGAATAAAACTAAATTGTCGTTAATTAAACAGATAAAGTAACTACATTATTTTTGAATTTCAAAAAATATGTTAACCGCAGCAAGGAATAAAACTACGAATTATAAACTTAAATCAATTACCAATTACAACAATAATGTGCTTGGTAAGTAAAAACTTATACTGACTTGATTTCATGATAGTGTAGCTTGTTTTACCACCAATCAATCAGTTTAGTAATATTGGTGTGAAACTCTCCATACAATTAGATAGGACATTTATAGTACTCAGATTTTATAACAGTATCGTAACTAACGCATAAACTAACAAAAACAAAAATACGATTTTTCTAAAACAGTATTATAGGGTTTGAACTTGAACTTGCACCATTTAGTGTGGTAAACGGTCGCTTGACCTCTCCGCTAAATTCCCCGTTGACATATTGTTGAATAGCTGTTCCCCTGCAATTTATAATATTAATGCCCCGCTCCTTAATAAAAACAACGTGATTTTTATGTTCCCAGAGTTATTATTTTATTAACTAAATAACATGTCATTTGTGCATTCATTTACGAAAAAAACCTTTTAAAATCAATATTGCTTACCTCCCATAACATAAGGCGTGATAATATGTAGCCTAAAGCCTACCTTGGTTTACATAGAACATTTTTGATCATAGAATTTCAATTCATTCTATCCAATAGTTTTCGCGTGAAGCGTACCATACATACAGACAAACAGACAAACATTCTAAAAAGTCTTTTTTGTCATTAGTTACGTTTTTCTGACAAATCCCACTTATTTTTTTTTAGAAAATTCTCAATGCACAGTTTTTCTTGCGTTACTGTTTTATTATATGTATAGATAAATTTGTTATTACTGTAATGTGTATTTCTAACAATACACTGTCACTTTGCGTAGGTAAATATAATTCGATATTTATTTTTAATTCATTTTTATATTTTAGCTAAAAGTAAATTTGTGTAACGCGCGGATCGCTTCTTGCCACAACAAAGATCTAAAGTTCTAAACGCATCTTCTATGGCATGCACGCTTTTGTTCTCGCCCCGCCGGTCGCGCTCGCCCCGCGTCCCGCTTCGACCCCGCGCGCGCCCTGCGAACGCCACGAGGCGTGATATATCCACGTTAATTTTACATAAACTTCCAGTCATATATTTCTTATTTTTATTAGGTGCGAATATAGTATACTTAGAATACATCATGTATAAAAAAAACCACGACTACAATAATTTGCCCCGAAGTACAATTTACAAATATTGTAAAATGCTGGTTTCCAAGGGGTGCAAAAGGGTGCAAATTTAACTGGGTGTTTATGATGCTATAAAAAGCTTATTATGAGTTTGCACCAACAGACAAAATTTCCCTTAAGCCGCAAATCAAAAATATTAATTTATTAGTGTTTCATACACCTCACACTTTTTTCGTGACCAGTAATTATACACCAAAGGGGTATCTACATATTTGCATACTTAGCACAATTAGTTACTAAAGAAATTTCAAAATTTTGGGACTTTAAAGTTTTAACCTAATATTAAATGATGTTCCGTAAATAATAGGAATGGTGCAAACTCAGAGAAAACTTATTTTCATGTCTTCTAATGATTCCACAAAATATTACAACTACACGAATTACGTCCAATCTTTTTGCTAATTTGACTGTACTATAGGCAGATGATGATATAAAGATATATATATACAGGGTGTCTCATTCAAATGGGTCAGTATGGGAAAGTCTGAAACTATAAGATATACGAAGATCTGTTCTGAGGAACCATGTCATCGATTTTAATAACAAGAAAAACTGCATTCATACATTTTAAAAAACATCTGTAAGTACAAAATCTTCTTAAGTTTTCAAAATAACCGGGTTCGATTCCCGAACGGATTCGGGAATCGAACCCGGTTATTTTGAAAAAAAAAAAACCTACACTATTTCTATTTAGATATCGATTGTGTAGGTCTTAAGCAGTAAATGTCTGTATGAATCATGATGTCTAAAATTAATAAAATGCATTGTTTCCACATACTTTAATTTATTTTAGTAGGTGCTAGAAGTGACCACGTTTACAATATTACTACAATAGTACGATGTTTTTTTAAAATGAATGAATGCAGTTTTTCTTGTTATTAAAATCGATGACATGGTTCCTCAGAACAGATCTTCGTATGTCTTATAGTTTCAGACTTTCCCATACTGACCCATTTGAATGAGACACCCTGTATAGGTACGCGGACGCGCCTGTGAGTGCCTACTCTGAATGGGAAGAGGCCTTTGCCCTGCACTGGGACAGTATTATTATTATGAGCCTGTGGTGTCCCACTGCAGGGCAAAGGCCTCCCTTCCATTCTTCCACTCTTTTCTGTCTTCAGCCACTTTTGACCAATCCTTCAGAAAGGAGCCCAACTCGTCACGCCATCTCCTTCTGGGCCAGTATTACTATTTTTTATTTAAGTAGGTATCCAGGCAAAGTCACGGATGGATTCGAATTTAGTCAAGTCTCTCTGCGTTGGTAAAAGGAAATTAAGGGCACAAACTGTCGTTTATATTTTTGTAGGTTAATTGACTCATTGTAATAATTTATTGTCATTAATATTCGCGGTAATTTAGTCAAATGCCAGCTTACGCAAGAACTGACATTTAATGGGGTCGATCATAAATTGAGTTAAAAAGTTGCAGTACTGGATTTGTCAGTGTTACTGTTAACAAAGAAGGAATGAAAGAAAAAGTATTTAAAAAAAACATCCGAAAAAATATGAAACAAGAAAATATTCTCTTACCTATGAAGATATTCTCTTAGAGAATAGCCGTGGTCCTTATGCTCCTTTGCTCTAAGGCTTACGATAGCCAAATATTGTTAAAATGTATTGTGTTGTTAGAGTAGATACCTAGCATACGACCAGTCTGCAACAGTCCCACTGCAGGAAAAAGGCCTCTTCTCATACGGAGAAGCCACAAGCATTGATCACCACGCTTTCTCAAGGCGAATTGGCAAATAACTTATCACCCATAAGGCTGCCTTTCCACTGAAGCGGAGCGAGGCTGCGGAGCGGAGAAACGTAGAAATATCCAAATAGGATAGCCTACTATTTAGAGCAGAGCGAAAATTGAACATAGTCCCATTGGTTATTATTTCTCCGCTCCGCAGCCTCTCTCTTCGCAGTCGATAATATCCAAGATTACTTTAAAAGTGTGGTCCTGGCTAGATTTTAACCACAAGTTGGCCCCTCTGTACCAGACCATCACTATGTGTGAATTTATGAATGGATGTATGTTTGTATATAAGCTGACTCATTAATTATTTTAGCTTCACATGCATCCTGCAAGGAGGTTTGCGGTTTTTTTGTCGGATGAACGCCGCAGAAACTACAATTGAATACTGTTTTTTTTTTATCTCCAAGGCAAGGCGAAATTGATGAAGGCAATTTGTGTTAGGATATTTTTACGACTACGACAAGTCCATCTAGAAATACATTTTACAATAGCTCATACTTACCTTTCAATCGCCGATTGACTGCGACAAGGACCTCTTGAGCCAGACCAGCAGGTTGTACGTTTACGTCCCTTCCCTGTATTTTTTAAGAAGCTTACTAAAGAGTGGACTATTTTAAATACATAGGGGCTTCGTGTGTTCATTTTAACATTGTCTCCGTTTTTTTGCCTTGAACCTTCTGATCGCTGCAGAAAGAAATCAGTGGTTTCATGACTACTGATCGATTATCGTGATTCCAGTCGAAAACTTCCTCTGACTGACCTCGTCAGTTCTTTATCGAATTCCCGTAAGATCTTCTGCTACATTTGTAATTGATATTCTGTTTTCTTCTTCAGGTACTGAGAAGGAGAAAGGTCAGCTCGGCGTGGGCAAGTCCTGTTTGTGCAACAGATTTGTGCGCACGCATGCCGATGATTATAACGTCGATCACATCTGCGTGTTAAGTCAGGTAAATATATCTCTTACAAATACATCGTACACACATTTGCATTTCATTGTGACGTTTAAAAAGGCTCCTCAGTTTTATTTGATTAGTTAAAATAAATAAATATTCCATAACTTTCACACTATGCCTTCTAGTCTCAGACAAAGCCGAGCTTGTGCTATCAGTACCTACATGAGTAGTGTGAGTAGTATAAATATACTATAACAAATTTCTAAAACAATACATAAAACTTTCATATACTTAGATAAATTACACCCAGACTCAGAACAAATGATCGTGCTCATCACACCAACTCGATCGAATCGAACCCACGATTTCTGAGAGCTGGTTCACATTAGGTCGGACCGACAGTTTTACCGGCCCGACAAACGTGTCGGATCCATATTGGCGTATGTATGTCAATAGCGCCGTTCACATTAGGGCGACCCTCGATATAACCCGATCGACGGTAAAACTGTCGGTCCGACCTAATGTGAACCAGCTCTGACATAGCAGTCAGGGCCACTAACTACTGGACCAACAGGCCAGTCAAAATCAAATGAATTTTGATTTTGATTGAACATCTGTTGTATCCGCTTTGGCTCAAGCATGCTCACGCAGAACCGCTCCATTGGTGCCGATCCTTCTGATTTGAGAAAACTGGAGACCGGGTCAGCAAAGGATTTTAAATTAATCAATTGATTTTAATACTTATGAAATCGAAATAGAGGTAAGAGAACTTGTGGGTAAATAACTGCCTTACGGGTCAATCTAAGGTTATCTACGCTTGGCGAGGTTGTTCTGCGGTTAGGTGACCATTCATAGGTAGATATCGTCACACTCCTTTAAAATCTCGATGTCCATTTTATCAAGATACTTATCAACAAACAATACAAAAACCTATTACACTAAACAAATACCTGAATGTGTCCCTTTACAAATATGCCCTTGTGAGGGGTTAGCGCGACCCCTACGCTCAGTAACTGGACACTTCAATGCACGATGACACGAACTCAGTCAATTGGAAAATCATAAAAAAAAACGTGGCTTTTAAAAATAGACTTCATGTGAAAAGAATGTTGGCATAGCGTGGCGTAATTTTATCGGTGAAATTGGTTGTTCTAACTTACGCGTAAGTATTAAAAAACCCGATTAAGTAGGTACGTCAGTAAAAGCTTTACAAACGTAGAAACTTTTTGTTACCGACAGGGCACATCATCACCAAATGTTCAGCATCATCGTTTACGTCTGAACAGGGAGTGGCTGATTTCATACTGGTGATCATTATAGACATGCTTAGATGGTTTGGTCACGTTGAAAGGGTGAATGAACGGCGATTAACGAAAGGTATTTAAAAGGCAGATGTAAGTGGGAACGCCGGGAGGGGACGACCTAAAAGGACATACATAAATATACCATATTGGTGAGGTTCTTCAGGAAAGTCAGGTGCGTAGTATTTAATCGCAACCGGCGGCGTGTGTGTATGACAACATGTATGAATGTAAACGAAGCATAGGAAGTATGTAGGAATCGTAACATATGGCGCTCTGTAGTTCATGTCTATCCCCATGTGAAAAAGGCGTGAGTTTATGTATGTATGCTTATAGAAATCGAGAATTCATTATTAGCTTTTATCCGACACCAGACACAAAAGTGTCCACATTTACGCAGGGCCTAAGGGAAAACGTCGGAAAAATACATGATTGTGTGGGGGCCAGCTCTGAAAGGGGCTCTCTGGAAGGGAAATCGTCGCATATCAACGGACATATATATATATATATATATATATAGCTCAATATTATTATAATTGTAATTCAAATAATTCCATTGTAGTTACAGACACTAATGGCAATTTTCTTCCCGCCTCTTCTATCTTACTGGACAGAGAACATTCATCATCTGTATTAATAGTCTGGTGGGGTCGGCTTCCAGTTTAACCGTATGCAGCTGAATAGCAGTGTTTTACATGGATCAACTGCCTGTCTGACCTTCACAACCCAGTTACTAAATAACTAGGTATCCCTTGGTTAAACTGGTTGTCAGACTTTCGGGCTTCTGACTATCTGTAACGAGTGTCAAAGATCTACAGATAACAGACGGGACCAACGGCTTAATTTGCTTTCCAAGGCGCGGAGGAGTCTTGATATGTATTGCACGGTCACCCTTCCACGGACCAACCTCATCAAGCGTAGCTTAACCTTCGATCGACCCGTAAAGCTGTTATTATTTTAGCACAAGCCTTAAGCGCAAGCAAGAATCCAGGGGGTCGAGTCTGCTATTGCAATCGTGTCTCAATGACCGGTCAATGATCGATTTTTGACGTATAACGTCAAATTGACACATTTCCCATAAAAAAAACTGTCAAAGTTGTCAAATATTCGATCAATGACCGTTCATTGAGACACGATTGCAATAGCAGACTCGAGCCCCAGCATTATAGCATAGGAATTATTTGTTGAGACGCTCTCTACCCGAGATCTTCATAGCTTCGAAAACATGCAATGTTTACGCAACCTAAATAAATAAAACCTTTACACTTATAGCTACTCCGTTATTCACAACGATATTCGTTTCTGTGGATGTGTAATGAGGTTCTCTAGTCTGTTTTATTATTCGTTATGTTTCAAGGACGTATAGCTAGATAAAAACCTAGCAATGTCTATGTCTCGTTTTTATTATTATGTCTTTGAAATAAGCGGTTTGACTTAACATGGCGGGTGTGTTCAACGAAGGATTCGGCAGAAGTACACACATATTTCGCACAACTCACTGTTGGGCTTAAGTTAGTACCATAATGTATAAAAGGGGAAAAGCCTATTGCCACTACCCGTACATAATCTAGACTGAACTCCATATCCAAAAACCCAATACTATCTACATCTGTTCGTCCCTGGCGTTTAAGCCACGATCTCATACTATTCAAGCTTGTGATCACTTGACCAACGAGGCAGTGTCCAGTTTCTGAAGGTTAGGCCTTCAGAAACTAGACACTGCTTCATTCTTTGATCCACACTAAAACATCCTGTGAATTTCAAACAAAAGTCGTATTTAAAAAGATTTTTTAGCATTTGATAGCCCAATTCTCTAGAAAAGTTAAATTAATTTAAGCATCATGCTACGACCCTTAGGAGTGCACGAGTGGGTTAAACTGGGCTACTTTATGGTTCGGCGCACATTGGCGGCACGGCAAGGTATTTTTGTATGCGCAAATGATTTGATATCTTGTTTTATCATGCTAAGCGTCTACATTTCGGGATACCACGGCATGCCAGAATGCGACGAAGGATGCCGAAGTTGACTGTGGTGTATCAATGAAATGTGAGTCTTAACAGTGTTAAACGGGATTCAAAGGATTTCTGTGTGGGATTTGTGTGTGTTACGGCCACAAATCAAATTTTAATGAACATACAACCTGACACAAAAAAAATTGATTTGCGCATCCACCTTAAATATTGTGGCGTGCTTTTTTGTCCTCGCATAGGTCTTTTAGTTTTCTTTGACATGTCTGATTTAGAAGATATTTGTTGTTATTACTGTGTGTGTCCAAAATAAATGTATTATCTTTATTTCTTCTTCTTTCATTTCAAAGCTAACCCTCACATTCTTCTTTTTACAGTCGGACTTCAGCGGGCGCGTGGTTAACAACGACCACTTTCTCTACTGGGGCAGCGTGCAGAAGGAAAACGATGACCAGGAATACAGGTTCGAGATTGTGGAGCAAACGGAGTTTGTTGATGACGCCTGCTTCCAGCCGTTTAAAGGTAAGCAAAGTTGGTAGTAGTTTTAACTGGGATGGGCCCAAGTAGAGACAGGAAGACGATATTGTTGCCATTGCGGAAATGTTCTGGTTGAGGCTGGTATAAGGACGTGAAGTTAGTCACCGGACTGTGGATGATGATGATAGACCCAAGTACAGTTTCTATGACTTATAATCGTGGGACGTTGTAGTATGGCATATTGCATTGAATGGAATAGAATACTCTTGAAGCTGCACCAAAAAATTACAAATAATAACTTAAAGAGTTCCAATCACAAAAAGCGATCTCTTACTGACAACCTACTTAGTCTTAATATAGAAGATTGAAAACCTTGCCAAGATAATAAGTCTTCTATAATGATGTCAATAAGGTTTCTTTTTCGCAGTGGGCAAAACTGAAGCTTACGTAAAGAGATGTGTCGCCACGAAGCTTCAGTCTGCTGAAAAATTGATGTACGTGTGTAAGAACCAGCTGGGCATAGAGAAGGAGTATGACCAGAGACTGATGCCTGATGGGAAGTTGTCTGTGGACGGTTTCCTGTGCGTCTATGACGTCAGTCTCGTGCCTGGACGGACTTGGGAAAAGCAGGTGGGTTGCATAAGAATTAAAGATATTTTTTTTGAGGCTTGTAGCTGTTTCACGCTTAAAAAAAAGCCCTTATTTATTCATTAAACCCCAAGAGGACACCAGCGTCCGCGCTGTCATTGTCTTCCTATTTTGTCTCTAATTGACACGATTGAAAGGCTAATTAACGTGGAGTAAAGTTATGCTATCTAAAATACTCGAAAAATGTGTAGTATGCCGCGAGATCATTGTTGTAGAAACTTTACTTCGTGTTTCCGAAAAAGGGATTTTCTTGCCCATTATTCTTCAAACGAAACTACCTTTTGGTAGGGCAACTAGAATATTTTTATATTCTATTAAAGAAACTTGTTTGTTTTATGCTCAAAAGCGCCATTTAACTATTTAATTAAAATAAATGATTTGACTTGTGACTTTATTCATTACTAGCGGGTGTTTCGCGGTTTCTCCCGCGTAATTCCCGTTCCCGTGGGAATACAGGAATAAAAAGTAACATATATAACCCGGGGATAGTGTAACTTCCCAACAGGGAAAGATTTTTTCAAATCGGTCTTTTAGTTTTTAAGTTTAAAGTACAAACCCTTCTTTTTATAATGTTAGTATAAATTATTTTGTTGCTAACCACGTCTGATTCGTTTCCTCCTTTCTAGAATGAAGTCTTAGCCGCTATCCTGCAGAACATCTTAAAGCTGAAGAAGCCAGTTGTCCTGGTCACTTCGAAGAACGATGAGGCTTGCGAGCAAGGAGTCAGGGAGGCAGAGAGGCTGGTGCAGCGCAAGGAGTTCAAAGGCAGCATCCCGATAATAGAAACCTCAAGCCATGATAACGTGAATGTAGACCACGCCTTCTTTTTATTAGCGCAGATGATTGACAAGTCTAAGGCTAGGATTAAGGTGAGTTTTGTACTAGATTCTTTGTCTAGGTTTAGTCTAGCCTGTTGCTCTGGACAGCCTGTTGGTCTAGTAGTTAGTGACCCTGACTTCTATGCCCAAGTTCGTGGGTTCGATTCCGACCCAGGACATATGTTTGTGTGATGAGCATGATCACTTGTTCTGTGTCTGGGTGTAATTTATCTATACTTTGTTTGTTTTTAGAAATATATAAGTATGGGTACTAAACAGCTGATAAACAGTACAACTCTTATCAGAATTACGAAAAACCTTAATAAAAAATTAAAATCTTGAAAGTAAATAAATACATATTCCACAACTTACACACAACGCCATCTTGTCCCAAGCTAAGCAGAGCTTGTGTTATGGGTACTAAACAGCTGATATAGATACTTATATATTTCTAAATACACACATCTATATAATTATGTAAAAATGTTATGTTGGTTTGTGTATGCTTCAAAAACTCAAAAAGGTCCGCACCAAACGAACTGAAATTTTAGCATGATTTATAATCCGCATCAAAGATTGTTTTTAACAATTTTTTTTTTAACCATTCAATCACAATGTGTCACAGCGAAGCGTGGCAGGGTACAGCTAGTTATAGATAAATTTCACCACGTGTTTTAACTAACAAGGAACAGTAGACTCCTTGGCATACTTACTCTAACAGAACATGATGTACCCAAGTTATGTTTCAGTCCCACGAGGGGACCAGTTTATTGCCTTCATCTGGGTACAAATCCAGACTCCGGACTGCTACTGAAAAATTACTGATCGAAATAAAATCCGACACGGGCTCAGCAGTACTCCTTGCGACCCCTAAACCAACAAGTCAAAAATTAAGCACTAATGCGATATGTTTTATTACAGGTTGCTAACTATGCGGAGGCTTTAAGAATAAGAAGAGAGACGCTTGACTTCGTCACTGAAGCGTTCACCCAGCTCATCAGGATGCACGTCCAGGATCACAAGTGAGTCTAATTAAATAAGACCTTTATTAATTTTTCAACCGACTCACAATAAATTCGGAGGTTCTCAATTCGGCTGTATACTATAGGGTGACTGGTTATTAGTGACCGATACTTAAACACGTTATTGTATTCATGATTTCAATCAACTTTCCCAAAGAAACTTTTTTTTTATACACAAAAACTTATAACACTATAAACAACAAAAGCGCTGATTGAAATTCAATCAGCTGATAGTCTGACCTCGGGAAGGGCAAAATCTACTAGTAGTAGCGTCACACGCTCCTAGCTGATCGATCAAAGGCGTCAAACAGCTTTTGTGTTATTGTGATAAAAGAAATTTAATAAGTATAAAAAAAAAGTTCCTTTGGGTAAGTTATTCGTATTCATACTAGTCACCCTATATAAGACTGTCTTTTATAGACCGATTGAAACTTTTTTTGGTTTATTATTAGGGTATAGTTTCCGTGAAATGATCGTTTCAGATTGTGCGTCGATATGCCTACCAATTTGTATAGTTCTTATCTTAATTAACATTTAATAACTAACTTTTACAGAGAGATGTGGTCGGCAGCTAGCAAGAGATTGTGTCATTACCCGGAGTGGATCAAGTTTGTTCAGCAGTTTGGAAACGATGGAACACAAGTAATTATCTTCTATAAATATATCTATAAATTAAGACGTGAAGCGAGAACTTAGGGCCCAACTGTTAACTTTGTTAACAAATTTACTTTGTTAACAAATTTACTTTGTTAACTAGAAACCTTTTTAGCAGGCTTTTTAACATAACATTAAACACCCACATTTCGCTAGTTATGTTTAAGTTCCATGCAGAAAGAGTCTGAAAGACCCCTCCGCCCTCCCCCAGGGGGCGAGCCTATTGCCATCAAACGGGCACATATCCAGACTGCGGGCTATTATTGTTTATTCTTCATTCTTTAATAATTGTGAATGGTAGGTTATTTTTTTTTTTTATTTTCACGGTCCTTTTAACATTTTGTCTGGCAGTTTGAGTATTTTATGCGTCCAATCCAGATGTTCTTTCTTTGGTATTGTTCGTCAGGACGTAGAGCTCCTCAAGTTCCGAGTTGAGCTCATGATAACTGACAAATGCTTGCACTGACTGATTTGGTCCCCTCTTACCTGTGTGGTTCTTTCCTCAAAAGACCATAATCAGACAAAAACCTGCATGGATTTTACATAATCTGACCAAGACAATGTCTGGACTTTAAAAGAGACTGTGACCACTGAGTTGCTTTCGGTGTTTCTTCAGATTAGTCAGATAGTGAAATACAGACCACAAATTCTTATCAAGAAATTAAATGTTTACATTTAAGTGTTTGTATGAACCCATTTACAGAAATAAATATCATTTATTGAGAAAATGTAGAAAGAAAAACTCAATAACGCTTTTTATTTGTATTTGTTTCGACTCGTTGTTATGAATTTTGTAAAAATTTAAAATACGTTGTTGTTTAATCTCGATAATATTATATTACTGCCTCACTAGTGTAGTGGTGGGACACGAGTTTTGGGTTCGATTCGGCTAAAGTTTTATTGTAATTTCTCAGTAGCAACCCAGAGTCCAGATTAGTTTCTGGTTTAAGGCAACAGCCCTCGCCCCTTATTACATGATACTTACCATACCGCTTGTTCTTAAGTTATAACAATCGACTTTTTACAGGTGGTATACCGTCGTCACATACGAAGACTGAAAGAAGAACGTGCAGCTAAGAAGCTCCGTAAGCAGCTAGCCAAGCTGCCGCAAGTTCTTTCCAGAATGCAATTACCCACTGAGGACTTGCAGGAGAAGTAAGTTATTTCACTAGCCTAGCATAGTTTGGGGTCGGTTTCTAGTCTTAACTGGATGCAGTACAATACCAGTGTTTTACATGGATGAACTGCCTATCAGACTTATACAACACAGAGAGTAACACAGTATTCCATGGTTAGTCCTGTTGTCAGCCCCTCGGGGTTCTTTCTTAACCTTTCAAGATCTAAGAGTCTACCACCGACCGTCACGTCGTATTGCTTGTAACGAAGACATTCAATACCTATAGACCGGACATCACGAACAAAATTTTCGTCCGAAAAAGTGTGTCCTGCTGGATACAAGTCTATCAGTTTTTTGTAGTACGCTCCGCTGCCGCTCCAATATTCATATATTATTCTAGATGGCGTTACTGAGATATGGGATCAAAGTTTTTCTATCACATTTCCTTGACATGTCCGCTCTATAGTATTTTAAATCTCTTTGGCTTGGAAAAATAATCACCTAGAAAAATAGGAAAATCAGTCTAGTCTTTAAGTCCAGCAGTGGTGAACAAGCTCAGTCCACTACATGTCGTTACGGGTAGTCAGAAAGAATCAGAGGGGACCAGATCAGTTCGTGCAAGCATGTAGATGCGTGCACTGACTGATCTGGTCCCCTCATATCTGTGTGGTTCTTTCCTCAAAAGACCATCTCCGACACTAATCTGCATGGATCTTACATAATCTAACCAAGATAATGTCTGGACTTTAAAAGAGACGGTGACCTCTGAGTTTCTTTCGGTGTTTCTTCTCAGAGTAGTCAGATAGCGAAACTCCGATCTCATCCACTACTTAAAACATTGACGTGTAAAAGTGTTTGTGAAAACCTATTTACAGAAAAAAAATCATTTATCATTTACAAATGGTAACTGTTTTATTTACTTATTAAAACTTTATGCACAAGTAAGAAAACTATTCAAAGGCGGGCTTAATGGTCATAGGTATTTAGGTTTTGGTATTAAACATTAATTCTGAGATGTTTTGATTGTATAATGATCATTTCATTTGAAACAATTTGAATTTGAATTTGAATGCATGGACACCTCTCTCCCATTATTATAACCTCGAGATGTACTGATCTGCTAAGCCACCTGTAGCAATATTCTAAAGTTAGTGACAAGCAATGTGATTGGTTAACCTCTCAGTCGTGTCAATTGGAGACACAATAGAAAGACAATGACAGCGCGGACACCGGTTTCCTCTGGGGTTTAATGAATTAAACTATAAACACACCTGATTAAAATGACTGGCCTGTTGGTCTAGTAGTTAGTGACCCTGACTGCTGTGCCAGAGGTCGTGGGTTCGATTCCCACTCTGGAGTAATGTTTGTGTGATGAGCACGATCATTTGTTCTGTGTCTGGGTGTAATTTATTTATTTATTTATTTATTTATTAAAATCTCCCTTACAGATATCATTACAGGTCTGTGCCTAATGCGATAGTGCGGCCTTAAAATTAACTTATTTACAAAAGAGAAGACAATTCTTTAGAGGAAGATAGGTATATCTTCCTCTACACAGCACTTATAATAATAAAAAAAAACAATCTTATAGCCTATTCTAATCTACATTATTATAACATAAATTAAACAATAATACTTTGGCGAATTCACTCGAGTAACAAGCAAACACATCGATCTTTATTTGAAGATCGTTAATAGCTCGAATTGCGCGAGTCAATGGTGTTTTGGCGAGAAGGTTGGTCCTGGCCACCGGCACAGCTAGCAGCGGCGGACGGCGCCGCTTCCACACATAGCGGTCAGGGACACAGAGACTCAGGCGCTGCAGTACTCCTGGGTTATGCTCAATGCCTCGAAGCAACCTCACCAGATATGAAACCAGCGCGAATTCCCGTCGCACCCTCAATTGGTTGTACCCGACCATACCGAGAACAAACAGATTTATCTATAATATATATGTATTTAGAAATATATAAGTATGTTTATCAGCTGTTTAGTACCCATAACACAAGCTTTTAACTTAGCTTGGGACAAGATGGCGTTGTGTGAAAAAGTTGTGAAAAATTGTGAAATATTTATTTATTAAACACTACTTGAAACTCATGGAAATTGAACTTAGATAGAGACAATAAAATACAATATGTTTATTATATGTCAAGCTATAACCAACACTACAGTTACTTTGAACCAAATGTACAGAAAATAAATATAATTTTTCATTTATTACAGCGACTGGTCCGTGGTCGTCCGTCAGCTGCGCACCCACCGTGATTTCTCCGTGTACTTCAGCGAGGGTCGGCATCAGGACTCAGGCTCCGAGTCAGGTTCAGAGCTGGACAGCCCCCTTGCTATCGACACCACGCTCAGGGTCGGCGAGAGGGCCCGATACCAGGTAAATAAATAACAAATTGTCTTGTCACTAGGATTTTCATGTATACCTTGACCTTAAGTGCTATACCTGAGATACAAGTTTATCCTAGTTCAGTTAGCATCCATTAATTATATACCTCTAGTTCCCCAATCAATTTTGATCCTCATGTTTTAGTTATAAAGTTGAAAATTCATTGAAGAAATTTGATAGATTGTAGTAGATTAATGTGCTGGCGTCTGTACATCTATATATTTCAATAAACAATGTCAATTTCTAGAAGTAAACGCAAATCACATACACTAGATCTCTACAAATAGGTTTCCCTGTATGCAAACAATGTTATAAGCCACTTTTTTATATACTAGAACTACAATTAGGCCGGTACTTTTTATCCCTGCATTCCCACGGGAACGGCTACTACGCAGGCAAAACCCCGTGACGTCCGCTAGTCCAGAATAAATAAAAGTGAATATCAAAGGAAAACACTTTATCGACTTAATGGGCTACTTGACAAAATTTGACTTTTTAGTCCCTCGCCTAGATTACAAGAAAATATTATTATTATTATTATAAAAAATTAACGGCGATACATCGAGTCAAAATGTCGCATGACGTCACTAGCCAGTACAGTTTATACTAGATAATGACGTGACAAGCCCCCTCTCATCAACTTTAATGCGCTTAATCTAAGCTGCTTACGTAACGTAAATTTACGTAAAATAAATTATTTAAATTAATTTATTATTTTTATAATCTAAGTGATGGACTTATTATGTTTTGATGTTCATATTCTGTTAAACGCCCTATCAATTACACAATTATAAATTTCTTTACGTCTTACATTTAACAATATCTACTTTTTTTTTCTATTATCCAGACTCTGGGACAGTCACAGAAGATTCCGTACGAAATACTGGAGTCGAACGAGGCGGCTGCCGTCTTCAAGAAGTTCTTACACGAGGCTCAGGAGGAACATAGGAATTATGAGTAAGTTATTATTCTTTAGTATTTTTCGTATTTTCAACTATACTGCTCACTGCGTCAATTCCTGGGTCAAATTCCTAGGTCTGATATTTTTTTATTGGTTTTTTTTTTTCATTTTGTATTTCTCAGTAGCAGCCCGGAGACTGGATTTGTGTCTGATGATGACTGGCGTGTTGGTCTAGTGATTAGAGTCTCTTGATTTTTATGACGGAGATCGTGGCCGCGTGGGTTCGAATCCCACCCAAGACAAATGTTTGTGTGATTAGCATGATCATTTGTTCTATGTCTGAGTGTAATGTGTCTATTGTATGTATGTATTTAATAATACATATAGGTAAGTAATGTTTATCAGTTGTCCAGAACTCATAGCACAAGCTCTGCATAGTTTGGGACTTAGATGGCGTTGTGTGAAAGTTCTTTTTGAATTAATAATATCAAGTCAGACAGTGTTGTTGCGGAATTTGTTCGAAAGAGTCACTGCGGCCCTGGAACGCAAAGGGCATTAAGGTGGCGGTTCGCGCCGCGACAGAGACAAGCGACCGAGACCGGAGACCGCGACAAGTGTCTCGGTCTCTTCTTCATGTACTGTAACTGTCTCCTGTCGCTGTCTCGCTCACGAACTGTCGCTTATACATTGCCTAACATCAAGTGACGGTCGCGGTCTCCGGTCTCAGTCGCGTGTCTCTGTCGCGGCGCGAACCGCTACCTTTAGGAGGAACACGGATAGGTTTTAATCAGTAACGCTGGATATTAATAATCTATCTCGGTTGCTATTTTGATCCTTGATCATCTTTGTCTGTAACCAATCAACGACCGAATTCGCCTATCCGAGTCTTAAAGATGTCCAATCAGAAGCAGCCGTCAAAAACAAAGGAACGGGATTTGGATTGAGATAGAATATTAATATCGGGCGTAAGAGTCTCACACTACCTTCTGCTTCACCCAGAGCGGGAGGAGTCATTTGATGATTTCCCATCGTTGTTTGGTTTATTCATCTTGAATTTCTCAGTAGCAGCTTGATTACAAATTGGTTCACCCCCTATTACAAGACAGTTAGTTTTATTTAATAAAATATTATCTAGAATAAGCTTATCTCTCGTAAATTTATTTATTTTGCTTTGCCCGACAGGGTCCATGTCATGATCTAATTTGAAGTCTACCACCTAAGAATACATGTGGAATGCAATAAAGTATTGAGTTAAGACGTGTCCTAATGATTAACAAAACGTTTGGTCTCCATTCCAGATGGTGCCAACAGTTCAAGCGTCTCCTAGAAGAGACTGGTTACGTAACGCCCGGCAAGCAGCTGTCGGAAGTGCGCGTCCTGCTGATGGGGCGCGAGTGCTACGAGGCGCTCGCCGACGACCAGCAGCAGCGCGTGTACGACCAGCACCAGCGGCACATACAGCGCCGAGCCAAGGATAACTTTCAGGTGACAAATTAAAAAAAAATAAAAAACTTGGTGCAAATGGTGTAGAGGTTTTCTTGTAAATAATAACACTGGTTTACTTCCAAACACGTTCTATATTTTCACTCCGGCTCTAACCAACCAACATATCCATAGACACTGACCGCTCTTATAGAGGTGTCCATAAATCAATAATAGGGATGTTCTACATTACACATCCTACAAATGGGTTCTTACGCTGGATATTAATAATCTATCTCGGTTGCTATCTTGATCCCGACCTTTGTCTGTAACCAATCAACGACCGAATTCGCCTATCCGAGTCTTAAAGATGTCCAATCAGAAGCAGCCGTCAAAAACAAAGGAACGGGATTTGTATTGAGATAGATATTAATATCGGGCGATAGAGGTGTCCATAAATCAATAATAGGGATGTTCTACATTACACATCCTACAAATGGGTTCTTAGTCTTCATAGTTATTGACGAGGTTGACCGGTGCATGGGTGGCCATTTATTAGAAATCAAGACACCTCCGTGCCACGGAAAGCATGTTAAGCCGTTGGTCCCGGTTGTCATTTGTGGATCTTCGTTACAAGTAGTCAGAAGCCTGAAAGACTGACAACCAGTTTAACCAAGGGATATGTCTTACTCTTTTAAACTCTGCTATATTGTACTGTATGCCCTTTCAGTTAGTAAACTCTTCAATTTACATCTAATACCAGACATATTTAAAGTTTTCCATGATTTGGGCAGTTTATTAAATATGGTCGGAGCCATGCAATTGATGCTCATACGCATAAGAGTGGTTTTAGCGCCGTGAACACGAACTTTGAAATTATCAGGGCTATTTCTAGGGAACGCATCTGACAAACGCGGGAATAAATGAACATTGGATTTAATGATCATTACTGTTTTCGTCGCTGTTGCCGTCTAAGAGTGTTGACGGCAGCTACTGCCTCTGCCGTCGAGGAGTGTCGACGGCAGCAGCTGCCTCTGCCGTTGGTTACATGCCGCTCGTGTGTCAGAGCTATAATTTGAATTATATTATTAACCATGATGATTTTTTTTTGTAGGAACTGTTACTGGAGCATGCGGATCTGTTCTACCACTTCAAAAGCATATCGCCGACAGGGACGATAACTCAAGAAGATATAAAAGAGATCACGGACGTACTACAAGATGACTTTAGGTAAGTTTAGTAATTGATAAAATGAGTAAAATAAAAGTACTATTTTGATTCGTTACTTTAACTCCATCTCGGCGAAGCAAAAGGAGGGTTATGGTTGGATGTGACGTTACATTAAATCGAATATGGCGCCCTCTATAGGACGTAATGTAATGAACTTAAAAATAATTTAAGAATAAGAATAAGAAAAATTTATTTGCTCAGACAAGTGTATACATACAGGCTTAGAAAAACATGCACGCGAGATCTTAAATAAAGGTGGATCACGACGTGTCTGCCATTATTCATGGCGTGCAAATATAGGTACAATCATTTTATACAAACACTTAAAAAATACTCTTATTGAAATATCAGAGTATTTTTATTTTTTTTAATGTGATGACGTGTTGGGTGGGAAATGAAAGGACTTGATTGGTACAGTTTTATTTTGAACACTAGCAGTCAGCCCTGTGGCTTTCAAACATTTTTCATCATGTTTTCAAAGATAGCATAGAATAGAATAGAATCGAATAGTCTTTATTGTACACCATAAAAATTTACAAATTATAATATAAGGGCTACATAGGATGATACAATGGGCGGCCTTATCGCTAAAAGCGATCTTTTACAGACACCCTTTAGATGGACTGCCCTGGATGGAGAATCAAAGCTTAGTTAAAAAAAAAATGTATTTTCTTCATTCGTATCTGTGTAATGTACTGTATACCGTTTGAGATAAAGTCGAAATTTGTCCATTCACTGAATTGATCCCATTTTGTTCCAGATACAAGATGTTAGACCGCATGGAACAGGATAGAAAGCTGATGCTGTTTCAACATTTAGGCTTCGTACACTGTCCCATGCGCGAACACTGTCCTGCCGGCGCTAACTGTCTAGATGCCACGCTGCCCGTCATACTAAACACTAGAGTCGGGTGAGTATTGTAGCAAGTTGAAAGGAAAGAGGGGGAGAGTAATTAGCCAATCAACATGCGAGTGTCCACAGACGTCACATTCTCTGCTGAACATAGATCCATGCTGGTAAAGAGAATTGGAAAGTTACAAAGTATTGTAAAATTGATTTTAAAAGAGTAAGAATGGAGTTTCTTGCCCGTTCTTCTCCATACAAATCTACTTTTTGTTTCGTAACGTTCTCGTTTTATTCTAGGGGCAACTAGAATCATTTTTTAAAGTTAACGTTTGTTCCACATTCAAAAGTGCCTTATAGGGGCCTAATTGAAATAAATCGTTTGACTTTTTTTTTACTTTTGACTACAAAATGAAGAAATAGTATTTATTTGGTACTAAGCGTTCCGCCTCCGCGTTTATACCGCGTACACATATCAAAGGTCTGGGACAACTGGCTTGGTGTCTTCAATGCTGGACTGACTAGGCTCTTAATAAACTAATGCACTTTACACATGATTTATTGCAGCAATGCTTGCCATCAGTTGGGATCGCCATTTGGGATGCAAGTACCGCCGTTGCCGGAAACAGAAAAAATAACGAAGAATAAATAAACACAGTTTTCCTTCAATATCTTAATTAATAACCCTTGTATTTGTTTCTGCAGGTCATTGACATCGACCGGTGAATCTCAATGCCACGCGGGCCCTCCGGCCGCGCCCTGGGCCCTCACCACTGACTCCAATCAGATCAACGTCATCATACTAGGTGTAAGTACCTAGTAGTAGCTGTCGGGTATATACTGACTGAAAAAGGAAACTGAACCTAGAGCCTCATACACAGCAGTTTTGCTTGCGACCATTAGACTAATGAGGAAGTCAAACTACAGTTTGTTAGGCATTTAATACAGATTTAATATTAGCATACCTTTTTTTCTTTGCCAGTTACTAAACTATACTAAACCATTCCATACCAAACTGGGACTATCAAATTATATTTTTAAAATAAATTGTAATTTAAAAATAAGAACGGCCCCAGTGATGAGCCTTGAAGTACACCTAACTGAACTGGAAGCCTGGATGATTCCGCATCATTGACATCTATTCTATGCATTAGAACCTATTAGTATTTAAATATGAAATCAATTGTTAAGAGCTTCGACTCAGCAATGGCTTAATTTACGCAAAAGCGTGTCATGGTGTATCAATCAATAGCCTTTGAAAGATCACTGAAAACTAAAAAAAAATACATTTAGAGAGTTCTCCCATTCGTTTACTACCGCATGAGTAGTTAAACGACCTTTTGTAAAGTAATATTGTTTGGTAAAAATGAAGAATGCTTTAATAGATAACACATTAAATAATTTTTTATATCTTTTTTTATTTTACTTGCATAATTATTTATAAAAATAATAACTCATTAAAATTTAATCTGGAACTGTGATGTATGAAAACTGTATGATTTAAATGCAAATTGCATGCACTAAGTTTCTCTAATTCATTTTAGTTGTAAGAATTCAGACACAATTAAAAAATCGTTATTGAATAAATGAATTGAATTGCTGAAGTGCGGGCGTTTTGGGGGACTGTCTCTTTTGACATTATTGACGTTCCAAAAGTGCTGATCCTCAGCCTTAGTGACTTGATTTTGCTGTTGTCAGCTTTAGATGAGTACGACATAATTGTTGGCAAATATCTGATTAAATGCCCGAGCTGCGTCTGCCGCTTTACTAACCAATTATAACTATAATCTCAATAAACATAATCTTATAAAACCTTTATCTTTCGCCACCAGGTGGAAGGCATAGCAGGCGAATTCGGCAAGCGTCTCCTGGCGGGCTGCGACTCGGAGCGTCGTGTGGCGGTGTCGGGACACAGCTGGCGCGTGGAACAACGCGTGCGGACAGACGACTTCAGTGCCGAGACCACTTGCATAGACGACTTTGCACCCAATGGTAAGTGTCTCCTGATCATTTCATTCATGAAATGTTTGTTGTTCCCAGACACAGAACAAATGATCATGCTCATCGGACAAATGTTTGTGTGATGAGCATGATCATTTGTTCTGTGTCTGGGTGTTATTTATCTATCATATTTATGTATGTACCTATATGTATGTATATATTTAGAAATATATAAGTATGTTTACAGGTCGCGCGGTGGTTTAAGATCGCTCGAGGAAAGTAGTGGGGGCAATTGGCGCATGTGTACTATCACGCACAGAAATTCTTTGCGTGTTACTTCATTATTTTTTGTTTCGTATTTATGAACTTTAGTAACTTAACATGATAACACTAGTTTTTGCATGTAATTTATCTTGCAAGTAGGTAAATTCAGAAAAAAATAAAAACAAAAGTAATTAGTTACTTATTATATTATACTTAATACGTAAAATCACAGGAAAATTATTCATCCGGCAGTGGTGGATATTCCTTTCATAAATTCATCTTGGGATGTTGAAGTAGAAGGTTGAGGATGGAGGCACGAACGTAAGGCCATTTTTTTATCAGTACGTATTCGTATTAGTAATAGGATAACACAAGCTGTACGCAACAGTACCCCAGAGGCGCGAGACGCGTGAACGCAGCGCGGGAATTTAAGAGCGACTAACCTACCAATAACGAGTCGCCGTCGGCGCACACCCGCCCCCCTCCCTTCGCACGTCTTCAAATAGACCCTAAAATTGAACACTGCGCATGCCCTTTCCACTTTCGCCGAGCGATCATAAACCACCGCGCGACCTGTATCAGCGGTTTAGTACCCATAACACAAGCTTTCAAGCTTAACTTGGGTTTAAATGGCGTTGTGTGAAAAGTTGTGGAATATTTATTATTATTATTATTTTTATGCGCTGATATTTCTCGGAACCCTTTGGTTCCGGACCTTTGGAAGGCGTACGAGGAGCCTAAGCCAACTCGCAGAGGCCCTTTGTCGTTTTTAATGCAGTGAGGCACCAATCGCAGATTTTCCCTGTATATTATTATTATTTCCATTTATTTTTTGTACATACATATAAATTATATTTTTAAATATTGATACAAAAAAGATATAAAAACATTTAAAAATATAAAAAATAGTAGGCCACCGATGGCGGGAGCAGGGTCCAAGCTACCGGTGGTTAGGGTCTCAGAGACAGGAACCTCCTCACAATGCGAGCCGTATCGAGGAGTACAGCTGCCCTCTGTATCAGGCCTTTGATCCAACCGCGTAACGAAAGCCTCGACAGATGGTCGTCGAGGCTTTTGGCAATAAGGCCATTCGCCGTCACAACAATCGGCACAATGACAGCAGAATCCACATGCCACATGTCGACAATCTCGTGGGCTAAGTCAAGATATTTTATTTGTTTATCTTTTTCAGCTTTCACGAGATTTTCGTCATGTGGGATGGTAATATCAACTATCATTGCGCGGCGCGCTAATCGGTCTATCACTACTATACCTGGCTTATTGGCGACAATAGCCCTGTCAGTAATGATAGACCGATCCCAGTACAACGTGACATGGTCATTTTCGAGAACTGGGTCGGGCACATACCTGTAGTACGGTACCTCAGTGTCCACAAGCTGGTATCTCAAAGCAAGTTGCTGGTGAATAATCCTGGCTACTTGGTTATGCCTGTGCAAGTATTCGCCGTTAGCCAGACGAGAACAACCAGAGATTATATGTCTGATAGATTCACCAGGGCGGTGACATGCCCGACACACGTCAACCGTCCCGTCCTTAATAATATGTCTCCGGTAGTTGTTCGTTAGGATAACTTCGTCCATAATTGCACATACAAAACCTTCAGTTTCCCCGAGAAGGTCACCAAAACGTAGCCAGGATACCGACGCTAGTAAATCTACATCGGGCCCATGAAGAGCCCGGTAGAAGCGGCCGTGAAGCTCTTTGCTTTGCCATACCCGTCTGCGGTCATCTGTACTAAGCACTACAGGTTTGCGCCAGTTCTCGTTAGCCATGGAAAGCGGGGTGAGCCCTTTGTCCACGGCGACCACATCTCGGTGCATACCCACCTCGGTTTTTAAAAAATATTCCCTGAGGCTGTACACTTCGCGGTTGTGGAGAGTCTTAGCATTTAGAAAACCTCGACCCCCACACTTCCGCGGAATGTACAACCTCATAACCGAAGAACGTGGGTGATGCATCCGATTTGTGGTCAGCAATGTACGGACTCTCCTATCTAGGGTGTCCAGTTCAGTTTGAGTCCATTTAAGTATGCCGAAAGATTACATCAAAAGGAATATTATTATTATTATTATTATTTACTAACAGAACACAGTATCACAGTTAGATTATGCTCAAATCCAAGAACTGTTGACACAATGTTGTACAATATCCTCATTAATTATTCATCCCAAAATTACGCAAACAACCTCAAACACACACATTCACACTTCCACATACACCAACCCTACACCCTTACACATCCATTGCATGATTCATAATCCGTATCCTGCTAATATTATAAACGCGAAAGTTTGTGAGTATGGATAGATGGATGGAGGGCTGTTTGTTAGTCTTTCACGTAAAAACTATTGAATGGATTTCAATAAATTTTGTTATGGAGTTAGCTGGCACCCTGGATACACACATAGGTCACTTTATATCCCTGTATTCCCACGGGAACGGAACCTACGCGGGTGAAACCGCGGGACGTCTGCTGGTTTATACAGAATAAATTAATTGTTATTATTGTGATTGTAAACACAATACATAGACCTTATTGGTGAGGTTCTTCAGAAAGGTCAGGTGCGTAGTACTCGCAACCGGTGTGTGTGTATGACAACATGCATGAATGTAAACGAAGCAAAAGAAGTATGTAAGAATCGTAGCATATGGCGCTCTGTAGTTTCTGCCTACCCCCATGGGAAAAAGGCGTGAGTTTATGTATGTATGTAAACACAACATTTTTAGAAACACTGTTATGAAACTTTAAAATTGTTAGGGGGCCTGGTGACCTGATTTACAGTTTAAAAAAAAAACTTAGTTTAGGCACCAGAATTCCATAAAATAAATATAAAATTGATATAATCTATTCTATTCTGTTCTAGAGTATCGACTAGCCACGCCGTTAATTTTATTTTGCTAAACGCATACGCGAATAGCTGGCATTAAAGATTGATTAGAAAAAAAAATGCCATCAATTTTTTTGAAGCTGAACTACAAGTAGAAAATTTACATCTCTTTCCTAAGTAAAGCATTAGTAAAGGACATAATGACATTATTAGATAAGAACTAAGTTAGAAAACTAATTTTAAAGTTACTTTTAAATTAGTTTTCTAACTTAGACTTTAAATGTCTGATTAATAATAACATCCTACAAATGCCTACAATACAATACGTAGATTTAATTTAATATAACAATTTAATTTATTGCAATTTAATGATCAATATAATTTGTAATGTTAATAATGTATAAAGTGAACCGTGCAATAATATTTAAACCGTGCAATACATATTACTTTAACTTAACCACTTCCCCGTCCCATGAGTCACATATATGTGATTGTTTAAATATTGTGTCTACTTTGTGGACAGGGAAAGTGTAAAAATATGATATTATTATTAAATTAAATAAATTATACCAAATATTACTATTTTAATGTTCCATTTAAATTATATTTAAATTATTATTTCTCTTAATAAAATGCGCCTTCATCCTCTCTCCTACTTTTATAATTTTGCTGTGCCCGACAGGGTCCATATTTGATTCGATGTAATAACATACCAACTTTTATGTACACATTATGGAATGCAATAAAGTATTGAGTATTGAGTATTATGGTAAGAAAAATACCTCGTGTTTAGTTTTATTTAGTCATATGAAGTTTTTCTTTGTACAGGATACTTCTGCGTATACCAAGATCAAGAATCCTTCGAGTACATTAGAGGGTGTGCTGAAAAGACGCTACTTTCAAGCTTGGAGCAAGAAGATAAATTGCCGTTTCAGGTAACTTTTCATGATCAGTTCGACGACGATCTACGAACTTGACAAAATCAAACTTCTTACATTTATTTATTTACATATCTAATTATATGATTTGCTTGCCATTTCTCTTAACACACATGATTTTCTGCTGTTTTTTTTTATTGTTATTGATTTAATATTTTCTTTTTTTTTTGTTGATTAATAATCCATAATTTCAATATTTGTAAATATGAGAGTACCATGTATCTATCCACTTAATTATGTCAAAGTCAAACCATTTATTTCAATTAGGCCCCTATATGGCACTTTTGAACGTCGAAGAAAAATTAACTTTAAAAAGTGATTCTAGTTGCCCCTTCCAAAAAGTAGATTTTTCTCCATACGAAACAAGCTTTTGGAAGGGCCAACTAGAATAATTATATTTTATTTAACTTGTAAGTTTAACGTTCAAAAGTGCCTTTTAAATGGCCTAATTGAAATAAATGATTTGATGAGCAAATATTTAAATGACCTACAGTTGTTGGTTCCGGGTTTGGCTGATTGTGAGTTTAAACTTATGTAACAGCACCCATGATACAGGAGAAATTCCTAATAAGAAGCAACGTTAGTAAAAAAATAACACTCATTTGTCCACTGACCTGTTGTAAAAAAATTGTTTATGAAATGAAAAATATGTTTGTTGTGTAACAAAGAATAAGTATTTAAAAATATATTTTTTTTCGCAGGGCTTGCCGTTAGTAGTAATGTTTGTGCAAGACGAGGGAATGGATAAGAAGGAACTGACGAGGCTGCAGGAGGAAGGGCAGAATCTGGCTGATAAGTTAGTAACTTTATAATAATGGTTTCTTTTCAACGCTTTACTTAGAATTACTTTTTGAGGGGCATTTTGGTTTCAAGAATGTATATTTCTCTAAAAGAATTTTACAATATTCACTTACAAGAGAAACAGAAGAAAACTCGTAATACTAAAGGTGCAACATTGGGAAGAATTACTATTTAAATTATTTAGGTAAATCCAATATCACTTATTTATTGGAGCTTACTGAAGATAATGTGTGATTATGTGATAGAATAAAATAAAGTGATATTTATTTCTGTAAATAGGTTTTCACAAACACTATTACAAGTCATTTTTTTTTAATAGTAGATGAGATAGGTGTTTCACTATCTCACTACTCTGAGAAGCAACACCGAATGAAACTCACGGAGGTCACAGTCTCTTTTAAAGTCCAAACATTATCGTGGTTAAATCATGTACCATGAACCATGCAGATTAGTGTCTGAAATGGTATTTTGAAGAAAGGACGTACAGATATGAGGGGACCAGATCAGTAAGCAAGCGTAGGAATGTTTACATCAGGGAATAAATAATTAATAAATTATTAGATTATTATTATTATATGTGTGTGGTTATTACTGTGTGGCTTAGCTGTAACTGTTAAAATTAACATAGATATCTCTTTAATTAACGTCTTCGTTTCAATTGTTTTGATTACTCACCTACTCTATTGATATATTTTAACGCGTGCGTGCGTGTCAAATAAATGCTTTTCTTTATTTATTTTGATGAGTATTGCTTAATCGTTATTTATAGATTGATTCTGTGCCAATATAAATTGCTCAAGGTCATTGACACGCGTTAAATATACCATTTTCAATTTTGTCATTTCGACAAGCTTACTTAAAAACGTTATAAAATCATTTTCAACTTACATATTTTCCTGGCAGACAGCTCAACTGAGAAGGAATCATCAGCAAGCAAGTTCCACTAACAGCGTCTGCCACTCAACTAACTACTCCATCTCTTTGCAGTCTACACTGTTCCTACATGGAGGCTTCAGTGAACGAGCTCGGCACCGAGGCGCTCACATCGGACGCTGTGCAGGAATTAGTGAGAGCGAACAGAGAGAAAGCGAGCTACGCGCATCTTTACAGGGATGTTATCGTGTGCTTTGATTCTGATATCAGGTGAGTAAGAATCAAAATAAGAATATGAATAATATGTATTTTTAAACAAGTAGACAAGTACGTTCGCCCGGGCGCCCGTTAAATGCAGCTTATAAATTACCATGGACTTAGAGATACATTCTGGGTAATAAAAAACTAAAAACTTTATTTCGAATAACTTTAAGAGGTAAATAATTCGCTTCACAAAGGCTCTCCACAGCGAAGATGAGATTCTGTCTGCAAGCATCTTAAAATTTTTATTACAACGCTTTGTACAGATGAGGGATACTATTTTTTACCTTTCAAAGTATTATTACAGAAATCAAATATTAAATAATATTTTTCTCTATAATTTGGTTCTTACAACTTTATTCTTTACAGAATAATGGTATGCATGTTCTGCGACGATCCATATTCGCCTGAGAGGGTGCTAAGCCCGCTTCTACTGCACCGAGCGTGTTTCCTGACGGGAGACCGGTCGATAGTCATTGAAACGTTCCTGGGAGACTCCAAGAGAAAAGTCGAGGTGAATTAATAATATAAAACGATTATTAAAACTCAAGTACAGTCAAATGACGTTAAGAGGTACGCATGGGTACGTAAGTTCACATAAGTTAAAACTTGTTTGTAACATACGAGGATTCTAATGCTTTTGAATCATTGAGATAAATAGTTTCTATTTCGACACCTTATTAGTTACAAATAATATTGAACTAGCGTGAACATCATTTTCAAAGTTTTGTCTCTATTCGGCCCTACGTTTGTTTTCATCCCGGTAGAGGGCACTTGACCAGACTGTAAACTCGTGCATAATCATATGCATTTGTTTGAGCGTCCATAGTGCGCACGCGCAACTCATCATAGCTCGTGCGTACTGCAGTGCGGTTCTGGTCAAATCACCGCGTGAAAATGTAGGCGCAGTGAGAGCGAATTGAGCTGTCATTCCATAATAATGCTACATATCTGACTTCTCATTTTAACTATTTGTGTTCGGCATACGATAAGAATCTTCGTTCCACAAATAATCGTCTTCTACGATGTCCTTCTCACCGTTCTGGTTTCATTCACTCTTCATTCTTCGTCCAGCCTGCGTAGCATGAACACATTGAACACCGAAGAAACGGCCTTTGTCTACAGACGAATCGGCAAAGTGACAGATTATATAGACAGGAACCTCAATCTGTCAAATTTCTTTCAATACACCTGCCTGCGTAGCATGAACACTTAATTTCTTTTCTTCCGAGACACGACAAAGACTGTTTCTTCGGTGTTCATGCTACGCAGGCAGGCGGTTTTTCTTTGGAATGCGCTACCTCTGAACATCAGGATGGCAACAAGGACTTGGCAAACTTATCTTGAACTTAAGTTAGCAGATTAGCATTTCTCCAGTAATATATCTTTTTTTTCTCTTGACATGGCTTGTATTTGGATGTTATATTATTATAATATGTATGTATCTATGTATTTATTTTAACTTATTGTTGATTTGTCTTTTTAGTTTTTGTTATCTTCTTGCGCCTACCATGTTCTGTCTCTGCATCACCTTAAGGTAGACTGGTAGAAAATACCTAAGGCATTAAGTCCGCCTTTGTACAGTGTCTTTTACTAGTGCATAAAGTTTTAATAAATAAATAAATAATGCTAGGCATTGACAGTTCACTTCACTCAAGTTTTCACGGCGTGACTTTTACTGAATCGACCGGCTGGTAGCCGCGGTGAGTGCGCAGGTGAAAAGCAGCAATGTTTTACAAGAATTGGGTGAAAAAATCATAAATAAATCTCTGCTGGTGTGACCAAGCACTAAGTACCACTTAGTTACGCAAAATATGAGATGAGTAAACCCTTCGTGGACTTCAGACGCTGCCAGTCCTATTTGAAGCGGGTCCAACACTCTTTTGTGCCAGAACGTCACTAGCGCACTTGTGATACGTTAGTCTGTAGTGCTCTTAACGACCGTATCTTTTTGGAGTCTCCTAACACAGGCACATCTTGCTTAAAAGGAGGCTTCAATCACAATATTGTAAATACCAAGACCTGTTTTGCAAATAAACGATTTTTATTTTTTATTATTTATTATTACTTTTACATCACATTTTAATATTGATATTTAACTTACAGGTTATAATATCAAGTTTCCATGGTGCAAGTCAGTTCAGAGAAGAGCTGATTCATGGGTTTATACTCATATACTCGGCAAAGAGGAAGGCTAGCTTGGCTACTTTAAAGTAAGTTCATGTTTATCATTCTGGTATACAGTAAGGGACGCACAAAGTAGTACGAAAAATTCACGATGAGTACATGATTTTATTGAATTTCAGAGGATTGTGGATTCATGTAGTGAATTCAAAACGGTTGTAGGTTTATCAAAATTCCATGTTTAGCTGCTGCGCAAAATGATATAACAATTTTAGCTGAAATTTCGCATTAGCAGCTTTGGATCAACTTCATGTTTAAAACTTGCATAAAAATATACGATTACTATGCTTTTGACTCGAAATACAGAAAATATTCTATACATATTTTTTTTCTTTTTTCACGTAATCAAAAAATAACGGCGATACAACAAGTCAAAATGTCTCATGACGGCACTAGCCAGTACTATTTATACTAGATAATAAGGTTACAAGCCCCATCTCCTCAACTTGAATGCGCTTAATTTAAGCAGTTTTCGAATCTTTTCTTGTAATCTAGATGAGGGAATTAAAAATAAAATTTTGTCAAATGGCCCATTCCACTCCTGGAATATAATTACATTATGTACAGACGCCAGCACATCAAGTTACCCCAGTGTGTCAAATTTTCCCAATTGAATATGAACCTTATTCCGTTTGACATAAAGCTGATAAACGATCAAAGAAATTTGACACTTTGGGGTAACTTGATGTGCTGGCGTCTGTACATTCAAAACAGATTAATATCAACGAGTCATGATTTTAATTATTCTAGCGCCTTCTCAATGAACATTCCGAACTTGCCGATACAAATGGTTGCCGTGACGGACGGCGGCGGGTCGGCGGCCAGTACGTTCTTCGGCACCGACCTCGGACACGCGCTGATCACTGAAGGGAACGCTACGGCTGATAGACTTGGAGCTCATTTCACTACTTACACCTCCAGTGCTGAGAATAAATGTGAGTCTGTCTAGCCTTTTCCTAACTATGTTAGACTCATTTTTATAAAAAGTAGAAGTGTAAAGTAATCACAAACCATTTTCTCCCACAGCGGCATTCTACACGCCATTCTTTAAGGAAGTGTGGGAGCGTAAAGGCGAGATAGAACGCGCCTTCCGCATGGAACAGCCGCACAACCTGCCCGACGTGGCGGCGGCTCGGCCGGCGCCTCCGCCCAGGAACCACTCCTACCATCTCAACCATATGTGAGTAACTTCTGCCTATAACCCACCATTGCAATGGCGAGGTAATGAAAAATGAAACACGAGTGTGTGCTTAAGACCGCACGGTAGAAGTGAAAAATTCGTTGGCAATTGCAATCAATTTAGGGTGACTTGTAATTAGTGACCGATACTTGAACACGTGATTGTACTCATGAATACGAATAACTTTCCCAAAGAAACTTTTTTTTTATACTCATTTACTTTAAATTAATTCAATTACGTCAGTACTGCACAACGGGAGCGGGGGAGCGTGTGATGCTACTACTACTAGTAAATTTTGCCCTTCCCGAGGTCAGACTATCAGCTGATAGATCGTGCCGATTCGTGCCTACTGTGATCGATCACAGGCTCGCGCGCGGAAATTTCAAACGACTGTTTGTTATTTTATTGTGTTATAAGTTTTGTGTATAAAAAAGTTTCTTTGGGAAAGTTTATTGAAATCATGAATACAATCACGTGTTTAAGTATGGGTCACTAATTACCAGTCACCCTATATATAGAAAATAATTATTATTACGACAATAAAAACTATTAAATTTATAAAGACAATTATTACGTATGAATATACTAAACATAGCGGCACAACAGAAAAGAGTAGCTGACTGTATCGTTCTCGCTCGAGTACACTCGACGATCCTGTATTCACCCGATCAAGCCTTTCACCTCACAGCGTGAAAGATCAGCCTAACTTACTACCTACGAAAAAAATCTGTGTGCGGTACGCCAAAAGAAGTTATCACTTCAATAATAAGAATAAAACCTTTATTTCCCAAAACCAAGTGGGTTTAAGTTAAAGGTCGAAGGTTAAGCTACGCTTGACGAAGTTGGTCCTCCATGCCTCAGAAAGCACGTTAAGCCGTTGGTCCGGGCAGTCGTTGACATTCGTTACGGGTAGTCAGAAGCCCGAAAGTCTGACAACCAACTTAACCGAGGGATTGTGTTGTGTAGGTCAGAAAGGCAGTTGCTCCATGTAAAACACTGGTAGGTAATCAACTGAGTCCGGTTAAACTGGAAGCCTACCTCAATATAGTAAGGAAGAGGCTAGGCAGATGCAGTGGCTAAGTGTCCATACATCTCGATTCCTACCGGGTTTCCTTTGGAGGTTCGGAAAAGCAACTACCGCTATTGAATCGTTAGGTCATGAATGTTTCATCCAGGATATAGAATAGTAGTGACTTTTTGCAAAGTTTTTTGTAAACGACAGCAGGATTTGTATCAGGACCACGTTCGTATTTACAGTCCACTATTTTTTTTTTCTTTTTATTAGGAGGGAGCATAAGCTGACCAATTCGCTGGACTTACTCATCGGTCCCGACTCACGCGCAGACATCGATTCCGAATACAGCGACACACTCAACAACTCCAAAAACAGAGGATTTCTAAAAGGTAGAGTATGACCTAAATATTTATACGTCAAACGAAAACTTCGAACCTTAAAAACAGTATTCAAAAATAAAAATAAAGGGACAAAATCGTTACACTTCAGCGTTTTCTGCTCGATCTTAATATTTTTTTTTTTTTACATTTGTAAAGAATTTGAAAAATCGAAATACTTTACTGTAATTACGATCTAGTCTAAAGACTAATAAGTAATTTTACTTTAACCTAAGTTATTACAAAAATACAACTAAGAAATTGTCCACTGCCGTATTCTTGAGAGTCCGTTAAGGGCTTCCCCTTAACGGACTCTAAGATTACGTCAGTGGACACTTCGTTCATGTGCCTAATGTTTGTAGCACTGTTGCATGTAACACTGACAATACATTTCACTAACACTTATCATTACACTAACTGCATGCGTAGCATGAACACATTGAACACCGAAGAAACGGCCTTTGTCTACAGACGAATCGGCAAAGTGACAGATTATATAGACAGGAACCTCAATCTGTCAAATTTCTTTCAATAAACCTGCCTGCGTAGCATGAACACTTAATTTCTTTTCTTCCGAGACACGACAAAGACCGTTTCTTCGGTGATCATGCTACGCG
Organism: Euplexia lucipara; assembly: GCA_921972225.1. Taxonomy (NCBI): domain Eukaryota; kingdom Metazoa; phylum Arthropoda; class Insecta; order Lepidoptera; family Noctuidae; genus Euplexia; species Euplexia lucipara. The sequence goes on along the minus strand of OV179167.1, from coordinate 10,239,089 downwards.
TGCTGGAACGGTTTAGTCCTTTTGAGTCTTCTCACTAGACCCGTGTTGTCGAGGAGCTAGATTGCCTCAACGTTCAATAATATTAATAAAGCGGTAAATGTGAATTTTTCTTCATTTTCAATCTTTTTCATTTTTTTTTAAATATTTTTTATTTTTTTTATATCTAGTTTAATGTTTATGCTGTGGTCTTCTGTGATTGAAGGAGCACACGTCAACGGATCTTTAGTATTATTGCGTCTTTAATAAATAAATAACATTATCCCAGATTTGTGCCCCCTTTGACGGCAATAGGCTCGCTCCCTATAACATGGGACTTAAACATAACAGGCGAAATACGGCGGATTGAGTTCGGATTCGAGCCCGATTGATGGCAATAAGCTAGCCTCTCATTACATATGACATGACTGGCGAAATGTGGGTGTACTGCCAGGTAAACCTCTGCCTGTCGCGGAATTTGTTCGAAAGAGTCTCCGCGGCCCTGGAACGCAAAAGGCATTAGGAGGAACACGGATAGGTTTTAGTCAGTAAGAGTCTGACACTCCATTCCGCTTCACTCAGAATGGGAGGAGTCATTTGATGATTTCCCAACCTCTGTCAAGACCTTCAGGGACACTTACAGTCGTGATGTTAAGTTATTTATGTACGTATCCCAGTTTTCAATAGCAAAAGGATAAAAGGATTTTTTTTCTTGTAGGTTTTAGCGTATACCCACCACCAAGCACACCACCGGAGCCTGCTCCGCCAGACCACAGGATGCATGCAGATTTATCACGTAAGTTCTTACAATAAGCTTAATTGATTTATAGTGTTAAACGGAGTGATAAGAAACTCAGGGGTGAATAGAGACAAAACTTTAAAGACGATTATCACTTTAGTTGAATATTTTTTATCTGAAGAAAAGGGCTTTGTCGCACATGCGATCATGTCGCCCAATATTATTAGTTACTAAAACAACGTTTCAAAACTATTAGTTTGTGAAAATTATTTAAATCCATTAGCGCCTTTATATGTAACAAACAACTTTTAAATTACTTGAATATCCTCTTCAAAGTTTGTTTCTATTCACCCCCTGCGTTTACATTTAACCCGTTATCCTTAGGATCTTCCACCCTGTATACTGTGTTCATTTTAAGATGGTTTATTTGACACATCTACTAATCAATTTTTAATATGTTGCGATAAATAGTTGCTTAGCAAACAGCGCAATTTCAGTTAATTAAGTAACCGTATGGTATTTTGCCTTATTGATGTGCAATAGAAAAAAAATGAAAAAGCGTTTCTTTTTGTTTTTATAACTGTTACAATAAAAAAAAATTACCTCTGCCAAACTGTAAAGCAGTTTGTTGGCAGATGCAGCTTCCGTATTACATTTATACGTATAAATAACATTAGTGTGGGTACTTTTCCATCAAAAACATAAAAAAAAAGTTACCAATTTAGACACAGGAATTGTATGCATTAAAGTTTTACAATAGCACTATCTTATGTGATCTATAATATACTTATTAATTATCACTTAAGAGGTTTTGACAAAAAGAGTTAAAGAGAAACTTAATAATAAGCTCGCCCCCTATTAAATTGTACTTAAACATAATTGTTGAAATGTAGGTGTATACTGCCAGCCATTACTGCCTGCCTGGAATTACAGGCTTTAAAAAGCTTTTAAAAGGGTTGCACATCACTAGTAGTCTTGTTTACCCCTCTAACTCCTCCTTCCTCCAACTTCTCCTTGTGGAATGAGCTCCCTGCCGAGGTTTTCTCAGAGGGCTACGGTATGGGGTTCTTCAAAAGGGGAGTAAATAGGTTTTTAAAGGGTGGGCAACGCGCGTGTGGCGCCTCTGGTGTTGCAAGTGTCCATAGGCTACAGTAACCGCTTACCATCAGGCGGGCCGTTAGCTTATTGACACAGTCGTAGTATAAAAAAAAAACTAAGTGAAATATGCTTGTGTCTGAAGTGTTTTTTTTTTATCTTTTATTATAAAGAACTAGGTTCTTAATAATTCATTACAATCTAGCCTACAAGACTAATGAGCAATTTATATCTAACCTACTTTAGTCTGAAGTGGTATCACGTCAATAGTACAATGGTTGGGGATCGAACTCACGACCTCTTAATCTCTAGTCCAACACCTAAGCCATTGGTCTATTGCCGCTATTAATATTATGTCATATGTTAGTAAACGTTTGACCACTGACCTCTCAGCATCTAGTGTCAAGTAACCCATCTTTTTGAACATACTATAGTATAACCATGATCAGAAACTACAACATCTGAATATATAAATAAACAAATGAATGTTATAACGCAGCGGACCTCAACTGTTCCGAGGAATCCCTCAGCACCCATGAGTCAGGTGATTGCATGACGAACGATTATAAACTTTGTTAATATCACGGACGGTATCTTTTTGTGTGTAGATGTAGATAGAGATGTTGATTTTTTGAAGATTTTTTTGTTCGAACACACGGCTACACATCAATCAATACATTTCCAGTACATGACTCCATGTAAAATACTGGTCCCTCCATTTTGTTTATTTGGAAGCTGACCTCGACATAGCTAAGAAAAGTCTTTACAGATTTATGACTATACTCCATCCGAGTAGGTAGTTAACTAAAGGTAAACAATCTTGACAAGTCTTTTTACATAAAGCTTATTAATTAAATACAACTAAGTAGGTACTGTTTAAACAAATTGTTTAATTGATCATGTAATCGTTTTTGTTGTATCTAAATTTGTTTTCAGCTGCATTTTATTTTTAAACTGTGTTATTAACTAAAAATACATGTTAAAATTGTTTACCTTTTGTTAACTACCTAATCGGATGGAGTATAGATGTGTAACCGTGTGTACTTTATTTTGATAGAATTTGTGTTCTTTTGAAGTAAATGTAATCATCAGTCTAGCCTTTGTCTATCTATATGAGGAGCGGTTTTCAGTCTAATAAGACGCAGCTGAAACTCAGTTTTTTTTTCATGGAACTACTTAAATACACTCCCAATAGGTTAAGTGACAAAATTTTAGTTTTTAGTCCATTATCTAGATTACAAGAAAATATTCGACCCATATTTTTTTCTATTTTCACGTAATTAAAAAATTACGGTGATACGTCATCGAATCAAAATGTCGCATGACGTCACTAGCCAGTACAGTTTATACTAGATAATGACGTTAAAAACCCCCTCTCCTCAACTTTAATGCGTTTAATGTAAGCAGTTTTCCAACAATTTGAAAAAGAAAAAAAAATACTTTTGTATTATTTGTTATAATGTAACTGTTGGACTAATTACATTTTGATGTTTATATTCTGTCAAGTACCGTATTTGCCAGTATAATAAAAATTAACTCAAGTCAAAAACAAGCCAAGCCTTGAGTTCAAACTCAAAGTATGCACCTCTGATATTTCGTATACATAGGCGTATTGTATAATGTTCACTTGCTTAAAGAATGGTAAAGGTAAAAAATATCGTGAGGAAACCGGCATGCCTGAGAGAGATATTTTTCGACGGCTTGTAAACCCAAATAAGGTCTATGGTCGGCATAAAAGTATATAACATCAGGTTACTCAAAAGTCTACCACACTAAAAGAAGAATACTAGAAGGGAGCAGACTAAGTGTCTGTAGTCCTTTAACGTGCTTTTCGAGGGGAATTCATCCAGAAGGATAACGATAATGAAAATATTCCACAACTTTCACGCAACAGATCCAGATTCCAGATTTGGTTAGAACCAATCTGCAAAGCCTTGAGCACTGGCGTAGGGTAACTAGCCTTTCGGTATTTTATTGGATACATTATGGAGAGTGTGCACGGGAATTACATGACTTGATTCCGCCATCACCTTTCTACCATCGGGCAAGCCCGTGAGTGTCCACCCTTACATCGTTGGCACTTCCACGATTCGGACATAGCGTTTCGCTCTGTCGTTTATACCGCGCACATCGAAGGACTTGAACAACTTGCCCGCTGCAGTCTTCCCTTCCGATTATAATTTAGGTGTCTTCGAGGCTAGAGTGAATAGGCTCTTAATAAACTAGTCTGATATAACTGCTTCACATCAGGTGAGATTGCAGTCAAGCACTGGTTTATATTATTTAAAAAAAAAACGCCTTCTAGTCCCAACTGACCCCAACATAGTTGGGACAAGGTTAGACCATAGACATAGAGAATAGACTGAGCAATACCCGCACAAAATTGACCACTCCCTAGAAAAAGACAGAGGGACTGTGCGGCCAATACCTGTCTCTTTCTTTCTCTGTTAATCAGAATCCTAGAAAGAGACAACAATTGGCCGCACGTTCGCTTTATCACTCTCACACTTTCTTACCAGTATTTACTTCAACTGGATAAGGAATACTCAGTCCATTCTCTATGTCTATTGGTTACACAGATGATTATAATGATTTATTAGACATTAAAAACTCATTAGACACAACCAAATTCTATTGAATCTTTTTATCTAAAGAATGATATAATTGTGCATGTTTTTTTTTAGAATATGTGTTTTTTTTTGTAGGTAGATATTAAATGGTAAGAACGATGAGAACATAACGCTAGTAAAATTTTCATTTCAGAGTGATTTATTAAGTTAATAAATCACTGACACCAACGAACGTGTCGGGAGTTTTCAAAACAACATGGTCTCAATGTTCTCTATAGTCTTATATCACATTTTTGTTAAATTTAAATTACCTAAATAGTGTTGTTTTATTTTAGGTATTGTGAAGTTTTTTGTTTGTAAATAGATTACTTATTACATAACATGTTAAGTGAAGACTTGTTTAGGCGCACCGTACACAGATTTTATTGTAGGTAGTAAGTTGGGCTGTTCCGTCACCGTCTGAGGTGATTGTGTCGCTTTGTTTAGTATATTCAACTTATGCTGATAATTGTCTTTATAAATTTAATAGTTATTTACTATAATATTGCGGTTGCCAATGAAGTTTTCATTTCTGCCGTGCGGTCTTAAGCACACACTCTTTTTAAATGTTTACTGGGACAACATTGTTTTTTTACGAGTCTTTTTTTTATTTTATTTGCATGCCTTCGAGAATTATTGGCGTGATGTTGTGATTATTTTAATTCCCTATCTTCTGTGTAGATGGCGGTGGTCTCTGGCAGCCGGCTAGTTATGGTCACCGTGCCTTCACGACGGGCCGCACCAGGCCGCATCAACCACAGCAGCGGGTCAGACACTCGCAGACTTTAAAGGTATCTTTCAATTTCTTCTACTTCGGCTTTTTTCTTATTATCCCTTCCCCCCCCCCCCCCCCCCCCCCCTTACTTTGAGAGCAGCGGCGGCCCAGTTGTGGCGGCCCCGACTTACGAACTGTAAGTCGTGGGTACTAACCCAGGCAGGCGCATTACTTTGTGTAATCCAATCCAAAAATTTGAAGACATGTGACATCTACCAATTCGCACTGGGCCCGCGTGGTAGATTATAGCCTATACGCAAAATACGTGCTATGACGTGGAGTTGCGGATACCAGCCCGGTATCTTTATCTTTTTTTACTCCTTATTGATACGTATATACTTTAAGTCAGGTCTTTTTTTCATGGGGGTGGTAGCTACAGAATGTCACCAGCTAATATCCTTACACACGTTTGCTTTGTTTGCACGGCGTTTTAACCGCCATCATTATTACTGGGGTAATGTAGATGAATATAAACACATAGAAATACAAACAAACATAATCAAATACAATAAATTACAAATTGTAAATAGATATTGAATTGAAAAGTCAATCATTCATTTCTTTGATTTGATTGGATATTATTATACATATTATTTGATGGCACGGTTTGGGCAGTGGGCGAGCCATTGGTTGCTACGTGTCGCTGGTTCGATTCTCGCGTCACGCAGCTTTATCTTGCTTACTACTAACATAACTAATCTAATGTACCAATTCTATGTTCTTCCTAACCAATTTTCTTTTACTAATACCGACTTTACTAATGAGTGATAGATGTCCGTTTTCGCCCAGCAACCCGGGAAACTGGACATGAACAACTACACGATGGTCAGCGATGCACTACAGCACATCACTATTGGACCGCCTAGTTCCACACATTCTAGATCTGATAGAAAGGTAAGCACCACATCATATAAGACAAACATACTATCTGTCAAAGTCAAAGCATTTATTTTCAACTTAAGTTAATAGTAGATTATTGCATCGAGCACAACGTAATTTATTATTGCACCAAGTGCCTGATTTAGCACGAGGCAATATAAATTACTTAAGGCGAGGTGCATAATCTGCTTTTCTTTCAACTATTACCTATAGGAATAGTAGATAAAAGAAACTCATATCAAACAGTTAAAATAGAAGTTTCTATAACACTGTCGGCTTTATTTAGAATGTTTTCCGGAGTTAATGTGTCGCTAGATGATTCCATTTTAATTCGAAGCCGAGGCACTCAAAATCAGATAGTATCACACTTTATCGTTTCCAAAAATATTGTCAAGCAAAATTAACAAAGTTCCCGCCAAATCACTTTTTTAATTTTAAAATCAGAGTTAGCAGCAATCATTTTTTAAATTTGGAACAAGGCGGATAGAAACAAATTATACGTACGTAAAAAAAAGTATTGATATCGGCTGGCTGAATAGAGCGAGGGAGAGATAAAAAATAAACTGTGCAATACTGAAATTTCAATTTTATACATTTTTATTGCTCTAGAGCATTAAAGACTCGCTTTGTACTGAGTTTTAAGTGTGATTGTGATGAAATTAAAGCATAGTTGGAAGAAAAATATATAAATGATTCTAGTTGCCCCATCTAAAAGGTAGAGTTTGGTATGGAGAAGAGTGGGCAAGAAATTTCATACTTGCTCTTTTCAAAATTGTAGCAATAAATACCAAAATTGATTATTGAACTCTTGTTATAGACTCAACGCACTAACTGGACTCATTCGAGTGGTCAGCAGGGTGGGCATCATCATCACCCGTCAGGTGTTAGTTCTGAAACTGAACTGGACGCACAGTATGCACAGGTAAGTCTCAAATAATGCAAAGATTCAATCTAATTTATTTTTATGGACATAATAAATAAACAAATGTAAAGAAATCTTTAATACTTTATATATCACGCCAGTCACGGTCGCGAACAATTGAATTTCTATTGTGTCTGGTAGTCTAGCAGTCTGGCAGTCAACATTTTAAGTACAGACGCCAGCACATCAAGTTACCCCAATGTGTCAAATTATCTCAATTGATATCCCAATTGAATATGAACCTTATTTTGTTTGACATAAAGTTGAAAAACGATCAAAGAAATTTGACACATTGTGATAACTTGATGTGCTGGCGTCTGTACCTATGTATAACAAATAAATTATTCCATTCTATTCCCTTATTTATGTAACTCGAGCTGAAACCCTGTCACACACATGTGATGGATCATTTTTGTACAGCTGCTGGCATATCCTTTCGCCGCCATTTTGATTATTTTATATGTTTCCGTACACTGTCTTATTCCCTTAAATAATTATGCTACTTTCATGTAGTTAATAAATTAAAATAGGTACAATAAAATACAAAAATCATAATGATAATTGATTATTTTATTGGTTGATTTATAACAAGAAAAAGACACTTGTACAAACAAAATATGTCAAGAAAATGTTTGCGATATAATCTTGGAGGTAAACATTGCCATATTTGAAACTATTTAAATAATGATAAAAAACGCAGTTATTACTTGTGTATACGTATAATCGACATATTAAATACTCACTTTGAAAAAAAAAAAAATACTTAAAAAGTGGAAATCGGCCGATTTCCACACAAAACAAAGGATAATATACGTATTTGTATCATTGTCAAGTTTGTCCGTACCTCTCAGTTATTACTTATCCAATGACAAACGAGTGATAAAAAAACACGAAGTTCACTGTCACAAATTATTTGGTGCCCTGTATTATAACCTCTTTGGGTTATTTTTCAATGATCGGCCAAATTTTCACTGAGTGTTCTACTCATGAATATGAAAAAGTTTCACTATGGGACCGACTCTGAAATCACGAAAAAAAAACAGCTGTTTCATACATTTTAGTCGAGTAGGTATTGAACTTTTGTATGAAACATCTGATTTTTTTTTCGTGATTTAGTGATCTTAGAACACCCTGTGAAAATTTGGCCGGTCATTGAAAAATAACCCTGTATAAAGGTAACTTAACATTTTTTTTGTTTCTCGTTTCCACAGATTAAAGAAACCAATGAATACATGGAGGCTCCATCTATGATGAGATTAAGAAGACACCGGCGACATGAGAAGACACCATTACATCAGCCATGTGAGTATTGAATTTGTAAAATCATAAATCATATTTACTTTTGTAAATACGTTCATACAAACACTTTTACATGTCACTTTTTAACTAGAAGGTGAGGTCGGTGTTTATCTTTAACTATCTGACTACTCTGAGAGGAAACACCGAAAGAAACTCAGAGGTCACAGTCTCTTTTAAAGTCCAGAAATTATCTTGGTCAGATCATGTAAGAAGAATGCAGATAGACTGGCCTGTTGGTCTAGTAGTTAGTGACCCTGACTGCTATGCCGGAGGTCGTGGGTTCGATTCCCACCCAGGACAAATGTTTGTGTGATGAGCACGATCATTTGTTCTGTGTCTGGGTGTAATAAATATGTATGTATGTAGTTAGAAATATATAAGTATGTTTATCAGCTGTTTAGTACCCATAACACAAGCTCTCAAGCTTAACTTGGGACTAAATGGCGTTGTGTGAAAAAGTTGTGGAATATTTATTATTTATTATTATTAGAGAGAAAAAAATAAAAGTAGTTTTGTTTGGCAGGAAGGGGATCGGCAAGTTATATATTTTTGGAAGTATAAAATCAAACATGTTTTTTTTTTATATATGTATACATTAGCCCCTTGTGTAAAATCCCAAAAAATGAAGATTACTGCATTTACAATTAGCAGGGCAGAAATTCGAGAGAACTTCCATTAGAAATTTCTTTTGAGTTTGACTTATAAACACATAAACACATTGTGTCCGTGTGTAATAAAACAATTTTTCTTGCGTATTGACCTTTGTAATGTTTCTTAAATATTTGTTTTGAATGCTGTAACTTTAAACAAGTGATAATAAGTGTAGATCTCCCCCTAGCGTTCTCGGAGACAGATAGCTCGGGCTCCAGCTCGGGCTCGGGCGGCGGCAGCGCGGGCGCAGGGCGCGCGCAGTCCCGGCGCCGGCACAACGCGCACCACGCGCCGCGACACTATAAGAAACGGTAAGCTTCATGTCTTTACTCAACCGACCTAGAAGCAGCATCCAGTTGCATAAACTTAAGAGTTGTTTGATATACAAACTTATTTTTGTTTTGTAAATTATAATTAAGTTTAAAGGGATATGCACATTTGCTGAGGAACCTTTGGCCAAGTGATGCACATGGAAGAAACAAATGATAGGCATTAGGATTGACATCACAGATCAAGGAACAATAGCTGTTTTTCACATAAAATTTGGTGGGACTTTTTTTTTATCAAGAATTGGAATCCCTATTTTGATAGTACTGACTACCGAACCGAAATATTTGAATGTAATAAACAGTTGAGTGTTATATGGAAATCTGCTTTTGATATCTTTGTAGTCATCCCATGTTGCTTATAGCAATAATTAAGTTACTAAAGTATATTTTTAGTATTTATTTAATAGATGGGAAAAACATGGCCAGAAATGGAATGGGCATTGCCCTGAAAGGTTTGTTTGGAATACGTTTTCACCAAGCTATGTCATGGTATACATAAATCAAAAGTTAGTTTATTGTAACCAGTTCATAGGAACTGGTTACAATAAACTGTGTATTTTCTCCAACTAAGATCTGGTTTATCTTATTCCATAACTGTCCTACAAGAATGAATTCCACCAGTAGTATTCAATTAGCGATACCCTATCTGACCTCTAAAATTAAATTACTTGGTAAAACCGCCAAGTCTGGTTGTCTCTCAAATATGGCGAGAGGGGGTAATGGCTGATCTTTGCGTTATGCTCGTAAACGGGTGCTGCTTGTGGTAACTGGTCGTCTTGCTAGCCTGGTTTTTTGTTATTAACCCGGCGAGGATGTGGTGAAAAAAGTTACGTGGGAGTTGTGGAGGGTCATTCTGTCCCTGTATATTAAATGCGTTTAAAATGGCTAAATTAATAGTTTTTGACTATGTATTCTGAGGTGTTAAGTTAAGTTCTTGTTTATATTTATGGCTGGATAAAAAAATACGTATAGAATAGAACAAAATATTATATTTAAATCAGGTTTAGCAAACCACTACAAAATAATCACTTTAGTATAACATTTCTAAACAAACATAAAAAAAATATATACAAACATAAAATACAGACATCTTTTGTCAATTAACTTGTAATTCGTTATGTACGTAGAGATCCATCAGTTTTACTTACATTCTTAACATCAATTATAACCTACACATCATTATCGTCTGTGATTGTAGCACAATCCTGGCAGAAAGAAACGGTGTGTTCTGAACAAATGTATGTGTTGCTCCCGTCGCAGGCGACGGCCGTCTGAGTAGTAGGGCGCGGCGCCCGCGCGGGGCCCTTAGTAACAGCTACTGAGACGTCCAAATGCTTACTATCGCGGAAAAGAAAACTGTACATGAATAAAAATTGGCAGGGTCAAAATGACCCCTCCACATGCTCGCCGGGTTAAATAGTTTCAACTATTACTACACAAATTTTATAATTATCAGTTTAGTGGTGATGTAATATTTTGCAACAGTCTAAATTATTAAAAAGTGGAGTGAAAACTTTGTATTTTTAAAATTTTAAACGGGGAACGACTGCTACTTAAACGACAATATTTCCACCACCACTGAACAATCGCTTCTATATGTGAATACGTACTAAATTGATGTTTAAATCTTAACAGATCATTAGGCAACCTAGTAGCCGTCCAAAGTCCTCGCGTGCCGAAGCTAGGCATGTTTGTTGGACCACCTGAACTGCCCACCGGATATCGAGCAAGAACGCAGGAGGATAAAGGTAAATCATTCAAGATAATTTTATGATCTACAATTTTTGTCTGGGCTAATTTTATTATTAAACTTCGCGAAAAACCCATTTTTGTTACCTTTGACCTCAAGTAATATTTTTCCATACTTACACGAGAATGATGGGGGACTTTAGAATTTTATTTTATAATTATGATTTTAACACTGTTACTGCTTTTCAGCTTGTTGTGATTTTATGCACCTTCACTTTCATTTTTTGGTCTAGATTGACCGGACTTTCTCAGCAAGTTAAAAGTATTATAGAAAAACAAACGTCTTACCGTAGTATTAACTATTGCAAATAATTATTGCATGATGTTTTAATTTGTTGTTGCAGCTGCGAGTGAGTCTAGCGAAGGCAGTTCTGACGGTGAGACGAGGAGGCCTAGGCCTCTGCCCCCACCGCCTCATCATGAACCACCGCATAAGGTAACTAAATCATGTATAATTTTTAACTTCAACCGTTCAATAACTTGCTGTGGTATTATGTTGCTTGAATGCCATCATGATTTTTGTGTGTGAGAGAGAGAGACGTAGCTATACATGACAAATAACACCATCTCTTTTTTTGGACTAGAATCATGGTGGAATTAATATTTCATAACACGACCCCGGTTCTAAAAATCTATCGTGTGATGACGTCATATTTACAGGTGTAGATAGGTTATATAAACAACATTCGATCTTCAAAAACGGCACACTAACGCACGCACGCGTCCGTTGACGGCGCGACGCGACACTGCGTTCAAGTGTGGCTAGTTAGCCACATTTTAACGTGTCGCTTGCTGAGCACTTATACATTGTTTACATATGCTAAAATAAAAGCAACTTTCACAATGTTTACGTGTTTAAAGAAACAAAAATACGTTAATTGGCATTACAGCAAAATCAATGCATATTAAAACTATAAATTAAACAGAAGACAAAGATTGTAATGCCAAAAGGGCCTAAGCTCAGCATAGTGTCTGATGAGAAGACAGGGTGTACCATGTGACGCTGATTTTTTAGCTTTTATCATGATGAAAGTTCAAGCTTTTATATTTTTGCAAAATAAATTGAACCTTAAACACTTCATAATGTCTCTATTTGATTTTGTAGGTTTTCATTTACTAACTTCTTTTCTTTCGGTATATGGATATCCATCCTGTTACTGTTCTGTGCTAAGTTTCTTTTATTTTTTATTATCGATATGCACGCGTTTGGCCACTATCTCACCAGCAAGGCTAGCATGGTCGGAGATATTCTATCCACGGGGAGAGGATAAAATACCATTCCCCTCTGTCAATTTTATCCACCCTCCGAGCATGGCGACATGGGTGGATAAACTATTCACGGGGATAAACCAGGGGAAACGCTTGTCCTCGAAATTATTGCCATTATAAGAAAACTTTTATGAAATTACACAATAGTCGAGAATGTCATGTAAACCAAAGTACTTTCATCGTTTTATTACATCTGTACTGGATATTTATTTTGTTTTGTTGTCAATTGGGATTGCTCGAATCGCGAAATCTTTCACTAGTTGCCATGCTATAAGCCGTGGATGAGTATCCACGTCTAATGTCAAAAAGTGATATAATTCTCTTTCCGCCTGTTGCCGTGCTTTGGCAGGTGGATAAGATAATTGTATCCCTTGTCAGAGGAAATAACCGGTGGATAAAAGTTATATCCCCAGCCTGTTATTTTTTTTTAATATTCCACAACTTTCCACAGTTGTGGAATATTAAAAAAAAATAACACCATCCCTTTTTTGGACTAGAATCATGGTGGCATTAATATTTCATAACACAACCCCGGTTCTAAAAATCTAACGTGTGATGATGTCATATTTTTTACTTTGTATGTGTAAGATCTAATTAAAGTAAATTATTTGACTGTCACTTTGTACTCTTGTCCTATAGATGTTATCCGGAGAATATCCATCATCGACTCAGGACAACTCGTCTTCGAGCGCGGCGGACTCGCGACGACGTCATCATCCGTTCAGCAAACACGATCGTAGGCATAAGGTATGCTAACGAATCAATTTGACTACTTACTTATATTTAATAATAATAATAATAATAATAAATCTTTATTAAAGATAACATAAGATCCGCTATGTTTGTAAATAGACAATGTTACAATGTCAATGTCAATGTTTGTTGTTGTTGTTGTTGTTGTTGTGTTGTGTTGTTATGTTGTTGTTGTGTTTGTTGTTGTTATTTGACAATGTTGTTGTTGTTGTGTGTCATTTAGACAATGTTTTATTATTCACGTTTTCCTAAAGGAACAAATTCAATCCTAGTTTAAATCCTATCCGTATAATTACATATTACATATCAATGTACTATTTTATACTTGTAAAGAATTAAAAAAAATCTACTGTAATTACGATCTAGTCTACAGACTAATTAGTAATTTTACTTTAACCTAAGTTATTACAAAAATACAACTAAGTAATTGTCCACTGACGTAGCCTTAGAGTCTGTTGAGGGAAAGCACTTCGATCATGTTCCTAATGTTTGTAGCACCGATGCACGTAACACTGACACTTAATTTCACTATCATTTATCATTACACTAACTCGAACGGTGTACTCTTTTTGAGTCTTCTCACTAGACCCATGTTGATTTTTACAATTGACATGAAAATAAACACAAAATATACATTACTTACAACTTTATTATTATACTAGCTTCTGCCCGCGACTTCGTACGCGGATCCTGTTGCTTATGCCAGCGACAACGGGGTCGTCAAAATTGAAGATCTGAAACGTCTGATGTCGAATTCTTAAAGCCCGGGGACGGGAAAACAATGAGATGCGCGAGACGATTCAAGACGTTCCAGATTTTTTATTTTTGTTGGTCAACAGGAAATGCCTATCAGACTGAACAACTTTTGCTATGACGGCATTCCTATGTGAGTTATGGTGTAGCTGGGCTCTTGGAGTTCCACAACAGGTGTGCCAGATCTTCGATTTTTATACGTCAACAGCGAGTGCTCATAATGCTGAACAACTTTTGCTAAAACGTCATTCCTATATATGTTATAGTGTAGCTGGGCTCTTGAAGTTCCACATCAGGTGTTCCGGATCTTCAAATTTATTCTCTCAGCAGAAAATGCTCACCACGTGGAACAATTTTTGCTATGGTACCATTTTTGTATCTCCAATAGTTTAGCTGGTCTGTTGAGGTTCTTCATCAGGTGTTCCGGATCTTTAAATTCATTCTCTTAGCAGAAAATGCTCATCACGTGGAACAATTTTTGCTATGGTACCATTTTTGTATCTCCTATAGTTTAGCTGGTCTGTTGCGGTTCTGCATCAGGTGTTCCAGTTTCCAAGATAAATTATAACCTATATGTTGCCCAGACTTAATATCTATACAACAAAAAAAAAAAATCATTCAAATCCGTCCAGTAGTTCCGAAGATTAGCGTGTACAAACAAACAGACAAACAGACAGACTTTTTTTTTGGATTTGTGCTCTATTACTGTTTCTAAACCCCCCTCAATCATATATTTTTTAAATATATTCAATGTACAGACACAGTTTTTTTACTGTCTTATTATATGTATAGATTGGTCCAGTGAAAGGTTTTAAGACGAAATTATGAATACGTTTCGAATGTAACACAACTCAAGTGATGCGATTGGTTGTTGAAAATCCATTCAACCAATCACACAATTTTCGTTAAGCTAATGTTAACATTGTTAAGCGTATACATATACGTATATCTAAAGACGTCAGAGATAAAGTGGTAATAATAAATAACTAAATGCTTCTACAGACTTTTTGTTGTGGTTTAAAATGTACACGCCAGCACATCAAGTTACCGCAATGTGTCAAATTTTCCCAATTGAATATGAACCTTATGTTGTTTGGTATAAAGTTGAAAAACGACCAAAGAAATTTGACACATTGGAGTAACTTGACGTGCTGGCGTCTGTACATTGACATACCAAAAGTCGGTACTTGTAATGCCTATATTTATAACAAACTGTAATTAAATAGATGTATTTTTACAGGAATTCTCAAAGAGCAAAGATTCAAAGAAAAATGCGGCTCAAGTGAACAACACGCAGACTGCTCAAAATTGGGGTCCACAGGTAACATAATGATTTTATAGAATGTCTATTATAACCTGAGGTAAATAATGGAGCTTTAGAAAGAGTGTGTGTGTGACAGGAACAGTGCTGTAAAAATCTGTATTGAGTAAGTGTATTAGAATCTGAACTGTGACCTCAAGAGCTGATCTTGGACATGGACGGTTTTACCTGACTGATAAAACCAGTTAAAACCACTTTTGACGGAATCACTTAGTCAAAAGTACTTTTAACCAGCTCCATTAGGCAAAAGTACTTTTAACTGTTATTTTAGTCAAAAGTATTATTGACTAAAGCATACGGTCAAAAGTACTTTTCACTGATTTTCCTAGTCAATAGTACTTTTGACTGGTTAAGAGTTTTGACTGCAACATATATAAATATATTCGCATGACGTGTCAAAGTTTGTGTAAACCAATTGAAAGAAATGTTATTATCATTTTGTACCTTTTATAAGACTGAATTTATAATATTTCTTGACATACTTGTACTTTCATTATTTTTATACCTATCGACTGGATGGCTAGCTAAAATGGCATCATATTTATTCACCTCTCGCTTGCACACTGTTAAAATCACACCAATTTCAATCTTATCTCCATTTGCATAGATGTTTAACTAAACCACGTATTGTATTTACAGGGCAACCACGGCATACCTTTATTCGTAGAGAAATGTGTGGAGTTCATAGAGCGAGAAGGATTAGCGTCCGAGGGACTTTACCGAGTGCCCGGCAACAGAGCGCACGTTGACATGCTGTTCACCAAGTTTTATGAAGGTCAGTAAAGTTTCTTCTAGGCTAGCAAGCAAAGACATTCAATACCTATAGACCGGACATCACGAACAAAATTTTCGTCCGAAAAAGTGTGTCCTGCTGGATACAAGTCTATGAGTTTTTTGTAGTACGCTCCGCTGCCGCTCCAATATTCATATATTATTCTAGATGGCGTTACTGAGACATGGGATCAAAGTTTTTCTATGACATTTCCTTGACATGCCCGCTCTATAGTATTTTAAATCTCTTTGCTAGCAAGCAATTTGTTAATAAGTCCTAATGAGTGTAATTTTGTTAGTCGCGATTTTTGAGCAGCGTAATTTACGCTGCAACCTGTTTCATGTCAGTCTATGTCACATTTTATTTTCCTTTATAAGTTAGAACAATATTCTTAATTATAATAAATTATCCTAGAAGACTAATAAGCCATTGAATTCTATTTTAATATCGAACGTGATAGATTATGTAAATAACTAAGAATAGTGTCCATTTGCACTTTTACTCAAGTCCGTAGCACTTTCTTAGGGTCTAATATAATTTTATTTAAAAAAAAACACTATCTTCATGTGTTATATGTATAGCACAACATTGTTACTATTATTCATTCACTTTGTACAGACGCCAGCACATCAAGTTACCCCAATGTGTCAAATTTTTTTGATCGGTTTTCAACTTAATGACAAACAGAATAAGGTTTATATTCAATTGGGAAAATTTGACGCATTGGGGTAACTTGACGTGCTGGCGTCTGTACACTACACTTAATGATATTATAAGTAAAAGTGTGTAGCTAGGTTACCTCTTCAATTCTTTACTAAATTCTGGTTTTGATACTAAACACACATACACTACTAAACAGACGCCAGCAGATCAAGCTACTCCAACCTGTCAAATTCCCAATTGAACAAGAACCTTATTCTGATTTTATAAAGTTGAAAACCTTTAAAAAATATAAACTACTTAGTTTAAGCGCGTTAAAACTGAGTAGAGCGTGTGACGTCATTATTCAGTATTTACTTTGCGGGATAGTGACGTCATGCAATATTTCGACTCGATGTATAGCCGTTATTTTTTAATTCCGTGAAAAAAAAAATGTGTCGAATATTTTCTAGTGATCTATAGATGAGGGACTACTAAAATTTTGTCAAATAACCATTATTTATAAATACCTAACTATTATTTTATAGAAATTATTTTTCTTACGTTCTAGATCCCAAAGTGGACCTAGATTCGCTAGACATTCCAGTGAACGCGGTCGCGACTGCGCTCAAAGATTTCTTCTCCAAGAGACTGCCGCCGCTGCTTGACGAGGCTAGCATGGCCCAGCTTGAGGATATTGCAAGTAAGTACGCTATTTAGTATGTTGTATGCATGCTGCTAGGTTTATTTTTAGATTGTTGTTCCATAAAATATATGTGTACTACACACCTGACCTTTCTGAATCACCTCAGAAATAATAAATAAATAATAATAAATATTCCACAACTTTTCCCACAACGCCATTTAGTCCCAAGTTAAGCTTGAGAGCTTGTGTTATGGGTACTAAACAGCTGATAAACATACTTAAATATTTCTAACTACATTCATATTATAGATAAATTACACCCAGACACAGAACAAATGGTCGTGCTCATCACACAAACATTTGTCCTGGGTGGGAATCGAACCCACGACCTCCGGCATCACAAACTTCTAGACCAACAGGCCAGTCAATAAGGTCTATGTATGTCCTTCTAGGGCGTCCCCTCCCGGTGTTCCCACTTACATCTGCCTTGTACCTTTCATTAGTCGCCTTTCATTCATTCTTTCAACGTGACCAAACCATCTAAGTAAACTCTTTTATTTTTTTTTACCGGCGTGTGTGTATGACAACATATATGAATGTAAACGAAGTAAAAAGGTAGTTAAGAATCGTATGGAGTAAAGCATAGAGCGCCATCGCTCTGTAGTTTCTGCCTACCCCGATGGGATAAAGGCGTGAGTTTATGTATGTGTATGTGTAAAATATTTATGTACCTAATTTACGTCTATGATAGTTGAGAGGAGAAATAAAGACTATTATTGTTAAGCACTAGATTGATATCATTATAACGATTTAGGGAAGTGCGTTAGTGCTATCTTATATCTTTCTTTGCCTTTCTAGATAGATGGAATAATAATAAAATTTTTGGTACCTATAAAAATTATCTGCATATTACATATTCCGGTATTATTTTACAATTTGTGATAAAAGGTTTTGATTTTTTTTTTTTGCTTACTAGCATTGTTGGTGCACATTATTAATAGAACATTTTTTTAAATCGTATTGTTTTGTAGTCGTAAATAGATATCAGGATTAAAGAAAACAAGATTATAGGCTAGGATTATCTTTATCAATATATGAAATTTAATGATCGCCGCTGCACAGCTGTTGTTGTCATTACAGAATGGTAGGCTTATACATATGAATGTGTTGTTACAATCCTAAACACGTGCGAAGAGACATCGACGTATATCTTCATACCCATGAGTTAAAAAAACCGACGACATTAGGTAACACTGGAATCACGTAATGATAGCATGGGATCATGAGTGCTTCGATGTCTCTTCCACCCTTTATTATTTTTGTAGATGTATGGTTGTTTTTGTGATTGAAATATTAATAAATAAATGAAGGGTGTATTCCAGCGATGCGCGGCTGCATAGCGGGCGGCGTGGAGCTGAAGGACCGCAGCTGGCGCCTGCTGGCGCTGCGCTCGCTGCTCAACACGGGCCTCACGCCGCTCGCGCGCGCCACGCTCGACTATCTGCTCGACCACTTCGCTAGGTAAGTGTATTCCAGCGATGCGCGGCTGCATAGCGGGCGGCGTGGAGCTGAAGGACCGCAGCTGGCGCCTGCTGGCGCTGCGCTCGCTGCTCAACACGGGCCTCACGCCGCTCGCGCGCGCCACGCTCGACTATCTGCTCGACCACTTCGCTAGGTAAGTGTATTCCAGCGATGCGCGGCTGCATAGCGGGCGGCGTGGAGCTGAAGGACCGCAGCTGGCGCCTGCTGGCGCTGCGCTCGCTGCTCAACACGGGCCTCACGCCGCTCGCGCGCGCCACGCTCGACTATCTGCTCGACCACTTCGCTAGGTAAGTGTATTCCAGCGATGCGCGGCTGCATAGCGGGCGGCGTGGAGCTGAAGGACCGCAGCTGGCGCCTGCTGGCGCTGCGCTCGCTGCTCAACACGGGCCTCACGCCGCTCGCGCGCGCCACGCTCGACTATCTGCTCGACCACTTCGCTAGGTAAGTGTATTCCAGCGATGCGCGGCTGCATAGCGGGCGGCGTGGAGCTGAAGGACCGCAGCTGGCGCCTGCTGGCGCTGCGCTCGCTGCTCAACACGGGCCTCACGCCGCTCGCGCGCGCCACGCTCGACTATCTGCTCGACCACTTCGCTAGGTAAGTGTATTCCAGCGATGCGCGGCTGCATAGCGGGCGGCGTGGAGCTGAAGGACCGCAGCTGGCGCCTGCTGGCGCTGCGCTCGCTGCTCAACACGGGCCTCACGCCGCTCGCGCGCGCCACGCTCGACTATCTGCTCGACCACTTCGCTAGGTAAGTGTATTCCAGCGATGCGCGGCTGCATAGCGGGCGGCGTGGAGCTGAAGGACCGCAGCTGGCGCCTGCTGGCGCTGCGCTCGCTGCTCAACACGGGCCTCACGCCGCTCGCGCGCGCCACGCTCGACTATCTGCTCGACCACTTCGCTAGGTAAGTGTATTCCAGCGATGCGCGGCTGCATAGCGGGCGGCGTGGAGCTGAAGGACCGCAGCTGGCGCCTGCTGGCGCTGCGCTCGCTGCTCAACACGGGCCTCACGCCGCTCGCGCGCGCCACGCTCGACTATCTGCTCGACCACTTCGCTAGGTAAGTGTATTCCAGCGATGCGCGGCTGCATAGCGGGCGGCGTGGAGCTGAAGGACCGCAGCTGGCGCCTGCTGGCGCTGCGCTCGCTGCTCAACACGGGCCTCACGCCGCTCGCGCGCGCCACGCTCGACTATCTGCTCGACCACTTCGCTAGGTAAGTGTATTCCAGCGATGCGCGGCTGCATAGCGGGCGGCGTGGAGCTGAAGGACCGCAGCTGGCGCCTGCTGGCGCTGCGCTCGCTGCTCAACACGGGCCTCACGCCGCTCGCGCGCGCCACGCTCGACTATCTGCTCGACCACTTCGCTAGGTAAGTGTATTCCAGCGATGCGCGGCTGCATAGCGGGCGGCGTGGAGCTGAAGGACCGCAGCTGGCGCCTGCTGGCGCTGCGCTCGCTGCTCAACACGGGCCTCACGCCGCTCGCGCGCGCCACGCTCGACTATCTGCTCGACCACTTCGCTAGGTAAGTGTATTCCAGCGATGCGCGGCTGCATAGCGGGCGGCGTGGAGCTGAAGGACCGCAGCTGGCGCCTGCTGGCGCTGCGCTCGCTGCTCAACACGGGCCTCACGCCGCTCGCGCGCGCCACGCTCGACTATCTGCTCGACCACTTCGCTAGGTAAGTGTATTCCAGCGATGCGCGGCTGCATAGCGGGCGGCGTGGAGCTGAAGGACCGCAGCTGGCGCCTGCTGGCGCTGCGCTCGCTGCTCAACACGGGCCTCACGCCGCTCGCGCGCGCCACGCTCGACTATCTGCTCGACCACTTCGCTAGGTAAGTGTATTCCAGCGATGCGCGGCTGCATAGCGGGCGGCGTGGAGCTGAAGGACCGCAGCTGGCGCCTGCTGGCGCTGCGCTCGCTGCTCAACACGGGCCTCACGCCGCTCGCGCGCGCCACGCTCGACTATCTGCTCGACCACTTCGCTAGGTAAGTGTATTCCAGCGATGCGCGGCTGCATAGCGGGCGGCGTGGAGCTGAAGGACCGCAGCTGGCGCCTGCTGGCGCTGCGCTCGCTGCTCAACACGGGCCTCACGCCGCTCGCGCGCGCCACGCTCGACTATCTGCTCGACCACTTCGCTAGGTAAGTGTATTCCAGCGATGCGCGGCTGCATAGCGGGCGGCGTGGAGCTGAAGGACCGCAGCTGGCGCCTGCTGGCGCTGCGCTCGCTGCTCAACACGGGCCTCACGCCGCTCGCGCGCGCCACGCTCGACTATCTGCTCGACCACTTCGCTAGGTAAGTGTATTCCAGCGATGCGCGGCTGCATAGCGGGCGGCGTGGAGCTGAAGGACCGCAGCTGGCGCCTGCTGGCGCTGCGCTCGCTGCTCAACACGGGCCTCACGCCGCTCGCGCGCGCCACGCTCGACTATCTGCTCGACCACTTCGCTAGGTAAGTGTATTCCAGCGATGCGCGGCTGCATAGCGGGCGGCGTGGAGCTGAAGGACCGCAGCTGGCGCCTGCTGGCGCTGCGCTCGCTGCTCAACACGGGCCTCACGCCGCTCGCGCGCGCCACGCTCGACTATCTGCTCGACCACTTCGCTAGGTAAGTGTATTCCAGCGATGCGCGGCTGCATAGCGGGCGGCGTGGAGCTGAAGGACCGCAGCTGGCGCCTGCTGGCGCTGCGCTCGCTGCTCAACACGGGCCTCACGCCGCTCGCGCGCGCCACGCTCGACTATCTGCTCGACCACTTCGCTAGGTAAGTGTATTCCAGCGATGCGCGGCTGCATAGCGGGCGGCGTGGAGCTGAAGGACCGCAGCTGGCGCCTGCTGGCGCTGCGCTCGCTGCTCAACACGGGCCTCACGCCGCTCGCGCGCGCCACGCTCGACTATCTGCTCGACCACTTCGCTAGGTAAGTGTATTCCAGCGATGCGCGGCTGCATAGCGGGCGGCGTGGAGCTGAAGGACCGCAGCTGGCGCCTGCTGGCGCTGCGCTCGCTGCTCAACACGGGCCTCACGCCGCTCGCGCGCGCCACGCTCGACTATCTGCTCGACCACTTCGCTAGGTAAGTGTATTCCAGCGATGCGCGGCTGCATAGCGGGCGGCGTGGAGCTGAAGGACCGCAGCTGGCGCCTGCTGGCGCTGCGCTCGCTGCTCAACACGGGCCTCACGCCGCTCGCGCGCGCCACGCTCGACTATCTGCTCGACCACTTCGCTAGGTAAGTGTATTCCAGCGATGCGCGGCTGCATAGCGGGCGGCGTGGAGCTGAAGGACCGCAGCTGGCGCCTGCTGGCGCTGCGCTCGCTGCTCAACACGGGCCTCACGCCGCTCGCGCGCGCCACGCTCGACTATCTGCTCGACCACTTCGCTAGGTAAGTGTATTCCAGCGATGCGCGGCTGCATAGCGGGCGGCGTGGAGCTGAAGGACCGCAGCTGGCGCCTGCTGGCGCTGCGCTCGCTGCTCAACACGGGCCTCACGCCGCTCGCGCGCGCCACGCTCGACTATCTGCTCGACCACTTCGCTAGGTAAGTGTATTCCAGCGATGCGCGGCTGCATAGCGGGCGGCGTGGAGCTGAAGGACCGCAGCTGGCGCCTGCTGGCGCTGCGCTCGCTGCTCAACACGGGCCTCACGCCGCTCGCGCGCGCCACGCTCGACTATCTGCTCGACCACTTCGCTAGGTAAGTGTATTCCAGCGATGCGCGGCTGCATAGCGGGCGGCGTGGAGCTGAAGGACCGCAGCTGGCGCCTGCTGGCGCTGCGCTCGCTGCTCAACACGGGCCTCACGCCGCTCGCGCGCGCCACGCTCGACTATCTGCTCGACCACTTCGCTAGGTAAGTGTATTCCAGCGATGCGCGGCTGCATAGCGGGCGGCGTGGAGCTGAAGGACCGCAGCTGGCGCCTGCTGGCGCTGCGCTCGCTGCTCAACACGGGCCTCACGCCGCTCGCGCGCGCCACGCTCGACTATCTGCTCGACCACTTCGCTAGGTAAGTGTATTCCAGCGATGCGCGGCTGCATAGCGGGCGGCGTGGAGCTGAAGGACCGCAGCTGGCGCCTGCTGGCGCTGCGCTCGCTGCTCAACACGGGCCTCACGCCGCTCGCGCGCGCCACGCTCGACTATCTGCTCGACCACTTCGCTAGGTAAGTGTATTCCAGCGATGCGCGGCTGCATAGCGGGCGGCGTGGAGCTGAAGGACCGCAGCTGGCGCCTGCTGGCGCTGCGCTCGCTGCTCAACACGGGCCTCACGCCGCTCGCGCGCGCCACGCTCGACTATCTGCTCGACCACTTCGCTAGGTAAGTTTATTCCAGCGATGCGCGGCTGCAATAAAAAAAACCAGTTTAATAAAAGATGCGTACGCATCCCATAAGCACGCAAATTACCCATTTATCGTTCCTTTGGTCTTCTTGTTATCTTGTATACATCCACATTATTACTCACGTAACTATTTTCCATCCAGGGTGGCAGACAACTCTAAGTTAAACTCGATGGACAGCAAGAACCTGGCCATATGCTGGTGGCCGACCCTCCTGCCGGTTCAGTTCTCGGACATGGGCCGGTTCGAGATGACCCGGCCTTACCTCGAGGATATCGTGCAGACCATGATTGACCAGCACCCCTTTCTGTTCCGGGGGCAAGAGGCTTTTGTCATGGTGTGAGAACAGTGTGTAAGTTTCTGTAATGGAAATTATATTTTTTTAACATTTTTCAATTAGAAAATTCTTCATTAGCTCGCCGAGTGATGGAATGCTTCTTTTTTGTAGGCTTTGTCTGAAAACTAAGGAAATCCTGTTTTAAAAACGCTATAGTTTGGTTCATAACTGTCTAGGTTCACAACCTGACCTAATTTAAATGTGCAATAAATAAAAAAACAGTAACCCAAAAGATCATTTTTTCAAAAACCTATTCCCATTTTAAAAATGTTTTAATACTATAGTACGTTCGCGTTAAGAATGCAGTAAAGTTATCATTATCCGTCGGCCTAGCCCCGCCCCCTAACCAATCAAATCTTTTCAAATTCATTTTTATAAATTCATTAAACTTAATCTTTTAAAATATAATTTGTTTGAATTGTACACCACTGTGGAATACACCTATATCTTGCAGTTGCACTGCTTAACGCGAACGAACTATAGTCAACGTGTCATTTCCGAACAAGATTTAAAAACAACTGACTCGGGACTGCCTCGTTGGTCTAGTGGTCGCAAGCGCTACTGCTGATCATGAGGTCCCGGGTTCGATCCCCGGGTCGGGCAAAGTGTTATTGAGTTTTTCAATCTGGGATTTCTCAGAGCAGCCCGGAGTTTGGATTTGTGCCCGATGGATGGCAATAGGCTCGCCCCCTATTAAATGGGACTTAAACATAATGGCGAAATGTGGGTGTACTACCAGGTACACCTCTGCCTAGCCCTTCGGGGATTACAGGCGTGACGATATGTATGAATGTATGTATTTAAAAACAAGAAAATTTTGTTAACAGGAACCCACAATGCATGTTGCATTCGTGATGGACGACGTTTGACGTCGCCGCGCGTGGTCATAGCCAACGCTAGCGGCATAATGCGGGCTCCGCTTACCATACGATAGTTAGCGCGTAAGTTTGGCTACTCTGTGTACTGTGCGGCGTGGGGGTATTGTGACGACATCCGCCATGACAGACGAGAACACGTTAAAAGTCCGTTTCACAGACAAATGACGTCACAATACACGACCACTTAAAGGCGACATTGCGATTTCATTTCAGCTGTGTACTGTGATGTGATCGCAATGACGTCAAGTTTATTGGCAAGCTATTGTTGTTCTAAAGTAGGTTTTTACTATATATAAAGAAGTGTCTGTCGGTAATCGGTATCCAGTCAAGTTAGTAATATAACATTATTTTTTCATGCGGTTTTTCATATCAATAACGCTTAGTGATCGCGTAAAGTCGTTGCTTGCATTTTTTCAACATTATATTTTTTATTCGAATTTAATTTTTAATACAATGGACTAGTGAATCAGTATTTTTAAATAGATGTTTATTCAAAAAGTTGTACCGCATTTGTAATAGTTGTAAGTGGAAGTGCACAAAAAATTATTATTAAACAAAGTGTTTTCTAAACTTAAGTAATACTGGTACGATATTTAATCGTTTATATTTGTAATCAATTAATGGCAACACCATGTAATGAGCACATTCCGTTCAGAAATATTAAGTGTTAATAATTATTGGATATTAATGATAATGATTAATGATAGTGATTACTTAACCATGGGTTTAATCGATCGTGTAAGAATTGGTATAAAGAAATGCTTGCGGGCGCTTGTTTTTAAAATATTTTTTATATGGCAATGGTTTTTGGTGACGTCATCATTGTGTCTCTTGGTCTATTTTGGCTAATTCGAGCCAAGTTTGTAATAAAATTTGATATATTAAATTTTTAAAAGATATCCCAGTGTTTTTTTCCAACTAAACCAAAAATATTGTAATTTTTGCTACTAGGAAATAAACATAACAAAATCCAAGAGACACATTTAGATTTTTTATAATTCTAAACTAAATTATTTTGTTGTATTTATTCAATTGAATATTATGTAAATCTTAATAACGCTTAATAATTTGTTTTCCAAGACAATTTATTAAAATTTAATCTTGCCATAATCATAAAACGTATTAATCATTATAACAATCATTTATTGGAAAACGGTAGTAATCACAAAGTAAAATATACTTGCTGGAACATTTTATAAAGTCACCACTCGTCAATATGGCTCTTATCGAAATCGGTATAAGGTCCGAATTAAAACGCTTCACCGTAACGCCGGCAATTTTTTCTTGAAATCCATCGAACCGTGACAAAAGAGACAATCTAATTTGGACTCTACCGTGATACAAATTGAGTTTCAAGGCTCAAGTATTTTACTGATGCCAGCCGAGCTTGGCAGGTTAGTGTCTTGGTGTCTTCGTAAAATGCAGCAACATTTTAAAACATAAAAGTATATAATGACTTAACATTCAAAAGGCAGCTTAGATTTCTTAATTTTCGAGACTGAAACCAGCTAGTTCCTTTTTTAAAAGTAAATCCAAAATGCGCACTTAATCTTAAAAAAAAAATATTACTTAAAATTTTATATTGATTAGCGGATGGTGTAATATTTGTTTTAAACACTAATGGCTGTTGGAATCCTTTATATTATGGGATACTTTTATATCTGCACCAAGGGGCTTTACAATGGTCCTAGCGCTTCTGTTCAACAAGGTATGATTCTCAGGTCGAGATATGCGTGATTCGGTATTTGCATCTTAGCAAAAAAATCTTTAACGACTGTCCATATACTGGATTCACAACAAAAATCAAAATATCAGAGGAGAGGGAGCTTGTGACGTCATAGTTCAGTTTAAAATGCACGATTTCGTGACGTCATGCGACATGCCTCAATACATGGAATCAAAATGTTGCATGACGTCACGATTTTATTATGTGAAAAAAACGAAAAATATTTATTTATTTATTTAAAAAAGAACCAATATTATGTCTGATGTTTTCTAGTAAATCTAGATAAGGGACATAAAACAAGCATTGGTGTTGAAAACTAAATATAACCTACCACAATGTATAGCGGATGGCCTATTTTGTATATTAAGTGTTAGATAGACTGACGTAGCGATATGTGTATCTCAATATTATTTAACACTAAAAAAAAATACTATGTACACTTTCTTTATATCTTCCATATTTCCATATTAATCTTATGAAAGTCTTTTTATTTTTTATTTTTAAGTCTTGGTGAATGATAACGTGTGATGGTGGTAAAGATGATGAAGTAGTGATACATTCACTATTTTTGGGGTTCCGTATAGAGTAACCGTAAAGAATAAGCTGTTTGATGGTTTGCTTTGATATTGTTTTCAAGAGCATTTTTGACGTTACCATCTATGCGATGGACACGACGTTTCTATAAAAGCATGTTAATTCATTGAACCCCAAGAGGACGCCGGCGTCCTTGTCTTTCTATTGTGTCTCGATTGCAAGGTTAAATGCGTTTACCGACGAATTTTTATCTTCTAAGTGTTTGTTCATTAAAATCAGGTACTTATAATCATTCATTTATTCTTCAGACAACAAAAGGTCCACACTGACAAAAAAACAATCATAAAAATGATAAGTAAGTTTTAGTAACTAAATAAAATTACAGCAATTTTAGTGACACATTACTAGATTTGGACATCAAGTATGCGAAGCATAGTCTGTACTCTGTAGGTAATTTCTCCGCGAATCTAGTACAGACGCCAGCACGTCAAGTTACCCCAATGTGTCAAATTCCTTTGATCATTTTTCAACTTTATGTTAAACAGAATAAGGTTGATATTCAATTGGGAAAATTTGACACATTGGGGTAACTTGATGTGCTGGCGTCTGTACATACGCCGCTTTATATACACGTCGTGGGTATAAGCTTTATGTATTGGTAAGATGGGGTCAATATAATCGCAGCATTCAATTGAAACTAAAATTTGGTAGAATATTTTCACCTTAATTCAAATCTGAAGAAAATATTAATTTCAAGTCATTGAATTAAGTCCTTGTATACAACATACCATGGCATCTTTTAATGACTTGCAGCTTAAGAGAAGGACAGAGAATGACTGTGACAGATAAGAATTAAGGTGGAGATGTCCACGTCATGTTTTCCTGGAACTTTTGGTTTTGGTTACGTTTAAACTGTAGACTATGTTAGTATATTTAACTTGAATTGACATCTCTTGTCCTTTTCTTTGTGTTTAAAAGAGAAAAAGACGAAAATAAAATTCTAAATACAGTTTAGTTTGTCAAGCAAATAATAATACTGAACTGTAAAATTTGTTGACAATTTGTCACCAACGTTTGACTGACGTGAAAATCCAGAGTATACCAGTAAAGCACCATTTTTTTAAGAACTAATGCATTTAGTATCATAGTTATTATTACTGATTCGTACTAAATACATAGGTGCTCAAGCGGAAATAGCAAATAGCTTACAAAATTTGGTTTCTTTTTAATCTTGCGTTTTTATTACCCTTATTATACGAAAGGATAATGATACGGAACCCAACGAGTAAAACTCGACCTTCGAATGTAATTTGTTCAAAATGTAATGATTTATTAGTTGTTTGCAAACTTCTCATGCCATTAGACATTAAGTACGAATGTCTTGTGCACTTTAAATATTTTTTTTTAATTTCAAAAATATATTTATCTTTTCTATTTAAAAAAAAAACTTAATTTTTATATTGTATTTGCTATTGTAACGTGGATCGCTTAGATATTTTTTCAGTGTTTAAAGTACATTGTTGTATTTGTAATGTATTTTTTAAATATTAATAGAGTGAATGTACTAGTTTTCGTCCATCTACAGTTAGTTGGCATTTGAAGTTGAACTAACGAAATTAAATCACTGTCATATTTAATTTTATGACAATATTGTCACGAATTAAGACAAAAATATGTATTTCTGCAAAACTCGAATGCCAAGCAACAGTAAAGAGGTTTCTACCTTATTTCTAAACGTCTTTAAAAACTTCTGTATAACAATACGTTTTCAACTATTATGAACTCTGTTACGTATGTCGTAAGGTAGATTTTACTCAATTCCATTACGTTGATTTGCAAAAATGCAATTTCGGATTTGTATTAAGCATCGCAAGTAAAGTATATGTAACTATTTAATAAGTATATTTAATATATTAGGTGTCTTCGTTAAGTATAATTAAGAATGTATGTAAGTTTTTATCGATATAATGTCATTATATCTGTCTCACTCGCACATTAGCGATGTTCGTCCGGCCGCCAGTGTGCGAGGGAGACAGTAATCATGTCCATTAGGGGAATGATGTGAGGGAATTTTTTATATTTTACTATGAATCGAAAAAGACATAGAGCCTACCTGTGTTTAAATATTATTTTTCTAGGATTTTTCGCTTTTCTTGTAGATCTCACTTACGTGTTACACTCTATATTTAAAAAAGATATTTTTTTATCGTGAAATTTCCCCTAATGTTTTTCGCAAATGCAATTTCTATATAAATATTCGATGTAAATATTGTACATTCAATTCATTTTTATTATTTTTTGCTTAATTTATTTATTGAGATATTTTTATCAAAGAGTTTTAAAGCCATATATTTGTTACTCCATGCAATATTAGAGTGTTTTTTTTTTAAGTTGTAACATTGAATATTTTTTATATTATTTTGGAGCACATGTTTTTCTAATGGATTTCGTGAACGTGCCATTTATTTTAAACGTGCGGTGATTTCGGAGATTCCTAAATTTTTATGTAATGTAATTTTTTTTTGGTAGAAAACGCTTTTACGTTTGAAATTCTTTCCTGTAGGTTCTCGAATGTTCTACAGTAGAAATCAATGTACGCTTTGCCGCGTGGCCCGTCGTCGCCTGCGTTTTTGGTCTATGTGGCTAGATATTGAATGTTGTGGGAGATTGCTTGAGTAGGATAATGATCTAAGGAGTGAGATTCATGAGTAACGAGCGAAGTTTTTAATGTTTTTGCTCTTGCCATTGTATGATTAGAGTGAGGATTCTAATTAAACGTAAGGTGTAGTCAGAAGCGAGGGATTATAAAGAACCAGTATTAAAAGCATTTAAATTAAGTATGCGCTTGAACTTAACTTTTGGACGTATTATAGTTGTAAAATATACCGAAAGAGTATTTAAGAAACACATCGCTGGTTTGAAATTTTTCTGTGACGACGACGCTGATCTGACGACGAAATTTAAAACAATATGTTGACTGAAAGACTGGTAAAACGAATAACGCATTGTTCATGTTTTTATATACTTAATACAAACATGAAATTCAAGGGGTTATTTTAACTTTGGTTAAGATAGAATACTCTAGATGTATTTCACAGTATCAGTAACTTTCAATAACATCTTGAGAAAACCGGAGAGATATTCTTCGACGGCATATGAAGCCAAGTTAAAGACCCATGGCGGCATAAACTCTGACACCATGTTAGTTACAACTGAACACAAGAAAAGAAAAAGAGACTACTTTTCATACGTCGTGGGTCTAGTGATCGGAAGCGCTACTTCTGAGCGCGAGGTCCTGGGGTCGATCTCCAGATCTGGCAGTGTTATTGAGTTTTTCCATCTGCAATTTCTCAGTAGCAGTCCGGGGTCTGGACTTGTGCCAGATTGATGGCAATAGGCTCGCCCTCTATTACATAGGACTTAAACATAACTGGCGAAATTTGGGTGTACTGCCAGGTGGGTGGATAATGTGAATATTCAAGCTATTCAACCGCCGTCATTATCCTCTCCTAAATTTAAAGGGAAGAGAATGTATTTAACCGCATATGTCGGATCTATCCGACAACTATTTTCGGGCCCAAAAAAACCTGTTCGTCCAATTTAATTTCTTGGTTCTACTTAATAATAATAATAATATAATAATAATAAATATTCCACAACTTTCACACAACGCCATCTAGTCCCAAGCTAAGCAGAGCTTGTGTTATGGGTACTAAACAGCTGATAAACATACTTATATATTTCTAAATACATACATATTATAGATAAATTACACCCAGACACAGAACAAATGATCGTGCTCATCACACAAACATTTGTCCTGGGTGGGAATCGAACCCACGACCTCCGGCATAGCAGTCAGGGTCACTAACTACTAGACCAACAGGCCACTTAACATTTTACACAAAAATAGGCTAATTCAGGCAATATGATAAATGTATGAACGATTCATAAGTTAGGCGCTGGGGGCACGACAATTGATATAAAATCAGGAGGTTAGAAGGTTAACGGAATATTTCACCCATTCCCAGATTCTGGTACTTAAGCAGATTCTGAGAATTGCTGAAATATTGCACTAAATAAATATATCTCTTTAATTGACATTTACGGGAGGATAATGACGCAGTTGAAACGCTCGAATATTGCCTAGCCCTAGTTATGTTTTTTTTACTTTACTTTTCACACGTGCCCCGCTTCAAAGGCTCGCCTTACAAATATTATAATAGTAGTGTGATCAATGTTGTGATATTATCAGGCGTGGTGTCCGCGGGTGACAGTGGGCCGCACGGCGCATCCATTTTGCTATGCGTCTCAATTACTGTACACAACACGACTCAAAAGGAATGTGTCATATTTTATAATAAATAATCATCTATGTAATGAGTTTTGTGTTTTATTTTATTTTTTAACTCTTCCCTTGTAAAGGTCAGCCCATATTAACGTTGCCTGTCTTCTGAGGCTGCGGAGCGGAGATACGGATAAATATTAACCAAAGGCATTGCGTATAATTTCCGCTAGGGTCGATATACAGGGTGTAAAAAGATCCTTAACGTAGGTAAACGAAAACTACATATCATATCTACTATCCCATCACTGGGATAGTTTTTTTCTTCTAGAACATACCTGAGAATTCACTGGTTTTGGCGATTATATTGAAGGTCAAAGTGCAATATTTTTTTTCGTTTTTTTTTTTCAAAATTCCAAGTATCATTAGTAAACTTTCTTCCGAACGAACATAATCAAAATTATCGATTTTTCAAAACGAATTACTCATTTGAAGTTACAAAAAATGCAATGGATACTAGACAAGCGAGCCGGTCGGGACAACGACCAAGCCCGAGTGGCCATACGCTCAACTGATCGAAAGTTGCGTTGCGTTTCGCGCTATGCAATGCGCGCAATAAAAAGCACCTCTTTTTTGAAGATGAAGTAAAAGTATTTTCTTCGCATTCTTTTTTGGTTAAAGTTACTTAATTATATGTACAGAATGTGTGGTTATCGGCTATGTGATCGTTCTTTTTACACCCTGTATATCTGACGCAAGATGCGCCGAGCGTATGCGACTGTGTACCTCGACGCGCTAACGCATTATCCATTCAAGTATTATAATTTGTCTGTTCTGGCGTTACACGACCGATAAAACGAGATCTTCATCTTCAGTCAGATATGTAACGACTACTACGCCTACGTTCTCCTGTGGCACCTAGGGGGTCCTTCCAGGGTTGCCGTGGGTCCAGAATCGAAGATTGTGTTGCATTGATTAAACGAAAAGTCAAGTAAATTTTTTAATTAGACGATTTATTTTGTGTTCACCGCCACGTATGTGCGCCTAAGCCGATATGATAAATGATAATTTCTTTAAATAGGTTTAGGTACTTATACCAACACTTTTATATGACTTTTTTTAATTAGAAGGTACAGGATACAGTTAGCAACCACTTGTAATGAACACTAAAGTCACAAAAGCATTAATTAAGTGCAAAGATATTCGTTAGAAAAAGGAAAGTTTAACCTAGGCAAGTCTAAAATGGTCGGCGAAATAATCACTAAACTAAGGCCAGATCTTTTAATCGATGTAAAAAAGACAGTAAGGGTTGTGGTCATGCCCAGTGCCCACAACGGTGAATCCTCACTTAAGAAGGTGTGGATACAGTTACCTACAGTTTGTAACCACTTTTGGGTGTATCCCACTATTTCCATGGAAATACAAAACAGAAAAAGTGGGACCAGCGTTTTTTACAAATTATATCCCATTATTTCTATTGCGACAAAAAAAACGCAGTTATGTTATTTCAAAGAGATTTAAAAACTATGTTATTTGGAAAATGTACAGACGCCAGCACGTCAAGTTACCCATGTGTCAAATTTTTTTGATCGTTTTTCAACTTAATTTCAAAGCGAATAAGGTTCATAATCAATTGCGAAAATTTGACACATTGGGGTAACTTGATGTGCTGGCGTCTGTACCGCTTTTAATGAACAGATTAAAATTAAATTTTAACACGAAAAATATAAACCACGAATTTTCGGTATTCAAAAAATAAATAAATGGAGAACAAAAACAACAACAAGAGAGATAAACTATGATCAATGGGTTTTATCTAAAGAGGATTTAAATAAATACACACATCAAAAGTGTCTAGGGATCAACATATTTTTGCAATAACTTTTCTCCTGATTGATATTAATTAAAATTTTCTTTAAGGATTCATCAAATAAAGTGTTTTCGTTTGTCACAGTAACGATAAACCAAGTCACCTTTGCATTAATAAAGAAATTTGCCATTTTCCTAATAAAGGGATTTTTGACATTTGAACCACTAACATTAAAGTTCGAAAAAAAGACTGAAATAACAGTTTTCTTTAAAATTTTATTGGGTAACTTAAACAATTAATAATCCGTGTTTCTACCGCGAACACTAACAACACAAGAACATCGGTTTGGCATACTCAAAATGAGTTCATCCAAATCACGCTGTGGAATGGCCGCCCATGTTCGTTGCAACAACAAAAAAAGGTCTTCTTGCGACTGGATACCCTCCATATTCGGCAGAGCTCTTCTCTGTAGCATATCCCATGCATGCTCAATGCTCACCACACGGAGACAAGACCGATACATTCAAATCTTAACTCGAAGAGCTCCAACAATAACCGCCATGATGTTAGCCGTGAGGCTTCATCACTCTTCAGGGAACTTAATTAGCGACCAAACAGTCAGAAACCGCTTGCATGAAGTGAACCTTCATTCCCGAAGACCGCTACGGGTACCACCTATAGCAATGTACAGTCGTAGAATTCGATATCAATGGGCTCTTGAACACAGACATTGGGCAGAAGAACAATGGCGTTTCGTGTGCTTTTCTGATGAGTCTCGTTTTGGTATGAGACCGGATACAAGACGTATACGACACTGGAGAACCCCTGGACCCCAACAGCGATTAAAATCCTGCCAGGAAGTCCATCCTTATAGTGGTGGAACCATCATGGTATGGGCGGGTATTTGGATCGGCGGAAGAACTGAGTTGATTTGGATCAGAGGCAACCTCAACGCTCAAATTTATGCTGAGACGATTGTATCAGACGTCATCGTTCCTCTACAAGTGCAAATCGGTCCCTTATTTCAGTTAATGCATGATAATGCACGACTGCACACCGCAAGAGTTGTAAGACAGACTCTCGCCGCAGCTAACATCAATGTCCTGCCCTGGCCTGCTCAGTCGCCAGACTTGAACCCGATTGAGCATGCATGGGATATGCTACAGAGAAGAGCTCTGCCGAATATGGAGGGTATCCAGTCGCAAGAAGACCTTTTTTTGTTGTTGCAACGAACATGGGCGGCCATTCCACAGCGTGATTTGGATGAACTCATTTTGAGTATGCCAAACCGATGTTCTTGTGTTGTTAGTGTTCGCGGTAGAAACACGGATTATTAATTGTTTAAGTTACCCAATAAAATTTTAAAGAAAACTGTTATTTCAGTCTTTTTTTCGAACTTTAATGTTAGTGGTTCAAATGTCAAAAATCCCTTTATTAGGAAAATGGCAAATTTCTTTATTAATGCAAAGGTGACTTGGTTTATCGTTACTGTGACAAACGAAAACACTTTATTTGATGAATCCTTAAAGAAAATTTTAATTAATATCAATCAGGAGAAAAGTTATTGCAAAAATATATGTTGATCCCTAGACACTTTTGATGTGTGTAGTTTCTGTCATTCTATGTGCACGCCGTCATAAGAGGTGATGTTGCGTTATTTTTGTCGCAGCCGACAGCAATAGAAATAGTGGGACAATCAGTCTGAATCAGGCCCAGTATTTCTATCAATAGGAATACTTAATAGAAAAAGTGGGATACACCCCCACTTTTAACCTTTCAATCGTGTCAATTATAACACAATGACAGCGCGAACGCCGCGGCGTCAGCTTGGGGTTTGATGAATTAATGAACACTAAAGTCACTAATTAAAGCACCAAGTGCAAACATATTCACGAAAAACAAACAAACTCAGGAAAATGTAACATTAAAATAAAACAAAAAAAATATGAAGGAATTCGCTTACCCCCTGATTGGTGGTCTCTGCCGAACGGGAAGCCTAAGTGGCAGGGACCGGTCTGCGCACAGCCTTATGCTGCAGAGACGTTAGCGCTGCGGCAATGACGCTCAGCGACGCATGGGACTCAGGCAAATCTGAAATCTTCGACGGAATAATCACTAAACAGAAGTAAAAATATTGATACCTAGGAAAAATCTTTTAATCAGTGCAACAAAACAAACACAATACCTACAGTTAATTAACCCAATCCATATTGCGCGGCGCGTGGTCTCATGGTTGCACCAAATGATAGTCCAACTCGACAATGAAAAACTGACGCTGATATTCTGATGCAACCCGATAGAGAATATATTCTCTATCGAGTTAAAAAACTTTTTTGCAAAAAAATAAAACCGACTTCAAAAATAACACTAAACGGTGTAAAATAACTCTAAATTAGGAAGTCTGTGGCTTCGGTACTTTTGTTTTATTCTTGATGGGCCACCGACATCCGAATTTAGAGTTATTTTACACCGTTTAGTGTTATTTTTGAAGTCGGTTTTATTTTTTTGCAAAAAAGTTTTTTATTTTTCCATTTTTAGTTGTTCCCATACAAACATTTGTCATGAATTCATTTTATATTGTTAACAATACATGTCATTATCATAGGGTCTTCCACCTAACCCTAATAAATGAAACTTAACATACATAACTGTCGAAATCTAGGTATATTGAACACATCTGCCTACCCCTCTGAGCATACAGGCTTGATGATACGTCATGATGTTGTATAAACAATAAACATCCAAGCGATTCCAGCAATCACGATAGATTTGCCGTCTATTTTTGAAGAGTTCCGTTGTATTTCTCCGAAGATCAGCACCAGATCTTCACCAAATTAAAATGGGACCACCTCAGGAGTCTACTCTTTTAATCAAAAAAAGAATTTCGAGAATCGGTCCACAAATGGCGGAGAAATCAGGTAACATACAAAAAAAAAAAAAATACATACACACGAACATAGAACCTCCTCCTTTTTTAGAAGTCGGTTAAAAAACAGATTGTATATCGGCATTTAGAGTGTAAGTTCCACCCTGTGTGTTATGGATACTCGTATAACCGTAATATTATAACGTTTTCTGAATCATTTTAAGTTACACGGTCAGAAAAAAATGGCGAAAAAAGAATAAGTACATAGATATACCGTTGACTATAATGACATTACTTATAAATAAAAAGGTGTAGATAAATGATATGTATTTTTGTAAATAGGTTTTTACAAACACTTTTACACGTCGCCGTTTTTAGTAAATGAGATCGGTATTTCACTATTTGACTAAGTACTCTGAGAAGAAACACCGAAAGAAACTCAGAGGTCATAGTCTCTTTTTAACCGACTTCAAAAAAAGAAGGAGGTTCTCAATTCGGTTGTTTTTTTTTTTTTTTTTTCTTCTTTAGGTTTTGTTACCTCAGTACGCCGTCATTTATGGACCGATTTTCAAAATTCTTTTTTTATTTGATAGGGTTTGCTAGCAGATTGGTCCCATTTGTATCAAAACTCATATCTGATGAGGGAACTCGAGGAATCGAGGGAACTCTTCAAAAAATATAGGTACACACGCACCGATTTTAACACTTTTAGTAACAAATCAAGCATTTTCATTTAGGGAGTATCATTTGGTGAAGAAAAACTGATGAAGAAGACAGGCAACGGAACTCTTCAACGTTTAGACGTTGACTATAGCAATCGCGAATAATTTGCTGTTAGCAGCAAATTATTCGCGAATGCTATAGTCAGATGTCTATGCTGAGCTTTTGTTTTTCCATAGCATAACATTACGCCCTTCTATTTTAAAAGGGGCCTGGCAGAGATGTACAGATTAATGTTTAGATAGAACTTCTTTAGCAATTGTTAACCAATTTCAATGATTCTTACAAGTTTGAAAGACTTTCTTTAGAAAGGAAGAAACTAAAAATTGCAAAATAAAAAGTCGGTGGCCAATAATGAACGAAACAAAACCACCAAAGCCACAGACTTCCGAAACTGGAGTTATTTTTCACTTCTTAGTGTTTTTTTAAGAAGTCTGTTGTTTTTTTTTTGTAAAAAAGTTTTTTGAAGTCCAGACATTATCTTGGTCAAATCATGTAAGATCCATGCAGATTAGTGTCTGAGATGGTCTTTTGAGGAAAGAACCACACAGAATGAGGGGACCAGATTAGTCAGTGCAAGCATTTGTCAGTAATCGTGAGCTCAACTCGGAACTTGAGGAGCTCCACGTGCCGACGAACAATACCAAAGAAAGAACATTTGGGGTGGTCCCATAAAGAACTCAAACTGCCAGACAAAATGTAAAATAAATAGATTAAAGAACTTAAAAAGATTTAGAAACGAAAATCTAAAAAAAATTAATCAGAATTCACATAGTCCTTACATTCACAATAAAAAAAAATATAATATACTTTCAAAGTAAAAATACATGTCATTAATACATTATTTTTATCTATAGGATTGATTACATAAACAACATTCGATCTTCAAAAACGGCACACTAACGCACGCACGCGTCCGTTGACGGCGCGACGCGACACTGAGGTCAAGTGTGGCTAGTTACCCACATTTTAACGTGTCGCTTGCTGAGCGCTTATACCTAACCTATCTACACCTTTTTACTTACTTACATTGCCGTTGACCATTTAATTTTAATCTACTCCTTTTAAAGTTGGTTAAAAATATGTATGAAATTGCGCATGGTAAAAAACAGTGAAGGAATCGGATAAGGACGTAGGCTACATGGTACCTTTTATGGCGGCGCGCCCCCGCCAATGACTGCGCAAGCGATTCAAAATCAAAAGTTTATATACAAACTAGCAGACGTCCCGCGGTTTCACCCGCGTAGGTCCCGTTTCCTTGGGAATACAGGGACAAAAAGTAGCCTATGTGTTAATCCAGGGTGTCAGTTAACTCCATACCAAATTTTATTAAAATCCATTCAGTAGTTTTTACGTGAAAGAGTACCTAACAAACATCCATCCATACAACCATCCATCAATCGATACTCACAAACTTTCGCGTTTATAATATTAGTAGGATTATGCTTAAAATCAGCCCTTTTTGAATGTCAAAAAAAATACATAAGACTGGTCAGTGTAAGTCATCCTAAGGGTCTGACAAACCTCTCCACCCTCCCCGGGGCGGTGAACATCCATGCGGATTTTCCAACCTAAAAAAAAACGATGATAGCCGGTAAGAATCCGGCACACCACCCAGTCTCCTCTAGACAGGGGATAGTGCATGAGGATATACCCACAATAAAAAAGTTTGAACGGATGTTTAGGAATTAAGGAAAGGCTTACCTGCAGAAATACTGCAGAGCGACACGGTGTGACGCTGTATTTAGTTGGTATTTATTTCTAGCGAAGTACTCCTTATGTTCTTCCGAAGGACGTTCTTCTCCCAAGGGCTGGATGCGCCGCGGTGCTGGTTTACTCCAACTACATCTTACTAGAATATTTCGAATTTACTACCCGATTCTGAATTCACCAATTATGTCTAGGTACGACTAGATACTGGAGCTCGTTACACTTCGTTCTATTCTAAATTTAATTTGAATTTTAAATACATATAAACAAACTTGTGCGCGGACTGCGGACCAATGTTCGACCGTTCGAGAATTTAAATTGTGATTTAAATTGAATTCGATTTACGAAAAGTCAGGTAAATTTTTTCCTTAGGTGATTTTATGTCTACCGTCACTTTAGGGGCCGATTAGACGATCAATTATTTTGTGGATTGTGCAATTTAATTAAATTATATTGTAAGAAAATGAATTTGTTAAATAAAATGTTTTATTATTTTTTTAAGCTCTATTGGAACTAACATGTTATTGTTTTTCTAGTGGCATCTTTCGTTTTTTTTATTGTTAATCTGTGGATAATGTAGTAGGCTGCAACATTTTTATTTGATAGTTTGTAAGTTTGTCATTTGTACGTTGTAGCCGTTTGTTATCCCTAAATAAAAAAAAAATATTATGTTATTGACAGTAGGTATATGGTTAATATTGCAGACTGCGTAACAATTGAACGAAAGTTTGAGCGAGTTAATTTTTTATTGCACCATATTTTTCGATTGGAAACACTTTGTATTCCAGTGTGATTTTATAATGAATCAAGTGGCGCAAACACTTTAGGAAAATTCTCATTGGACATCATATTATGATTGATAATATTTTCATGGTTCTCAAAAGTTTTAATAAAAATCACATACAAAATGTAGTGATCATTTCCACTACGGGGAAACACGAGGGACACACAAGAGTTTATTTTATGACATTTTTGGTACAGAACCCTAAAAGTGCAACCTATTGCTTAGACGTCCAGCCATCTTTGGTAGTTTGGACCACCCAAGAATCTTTTAAGTATCATTCTGGTCTCCATATAAGGTGCGTCCACTTCCGTGCGGATCAATAAAACGATACAAGAATATTTGGTGTAAAAATTTAATATTCATTCAACAGACATGCTCTTACGTCATACGACACATAGTGAATCACAGTTTACTTTACATTATGTACATATAAGTGCGAAATTACATCACCGACCGAGGGTAACTTAACTATAATATTTAAGCTTATAATAATATAGGTATAAGTTTTGGGAGAACACACTGTTTTCTCAAATAAAGTGACAACAAGTATTTAAAGGTTTATTTGTCTAGAAGCCAGGGCATCAAGTTACCACAATCTGTCAATTTTCTTTGATAGTTTTTCAACCTCAGACCAATGAAATATTGGTCTGAGTTTTCAACGTATAAAGTTGAAAAACTATACTAACATTACGATGGTCAAAGGTTGACAACACGTAACTGCAATGTATCAAATTTTACAGGAGAGGGAAAAAACTGTATAATTTCGATAAAAAATAAAAATAAAAAAAAATGAAAAAGTAGTTGGTAGGTAATCAAATTATTTATTGATATAATTTAAAACAATTAAATGCCCACATAAGATTTTTATTAAATAATCAATAAACAAAAAGTTACGAGTAAACAATATTAACAAAACCTCACTTTTAACACGTTACGAGGAGTCAACAAGTACTTACGAGTTGCCAATGTTAACAAAATCGCTATTTTATTTGACCAAAACTATTACATCTGTGGCAAATCATCGTAAAACGAGTGATTAAGTCAGTAGGTATAATTATCAAGATTTTGTTGTTTGTTTTGTATTACATGAATTTTCATTCCTTCTCCACCCTATGTATTCTTTTCCATGTTCTTGTAACTTTTTATTCATACGGGCTTTCCAAATCTCTGCTTCAGCTAAGCCTTTTCTTTTCTTTGTCTTCCTTCCAGTAATATTTCCGTCATTAATACAACTTCTTCAGAAGACCTGGGCAGACGTCCAGCTCTTCTGAAGAAGTTGAACCCACGAGTGATGATCGTAACTATGATCCGGATCATAGTTACGATCATCACTCGTGGGTACTACGTGAGAAGTTGATAACTCAGGTTCTAAGCTAAAATCATACAAGTTTATAATTGTAGGAGAGTTAGTTATACGTTATGAGAAGTTCCTAATGTAAAATCATATGGATTCAAAATTGTAGGAGACTCTGCACCAGCAGTGCGATTCTGGTCAAATCACCGCGTGAAAATGTAGTAGTGATGGCGAATTGAGCTGTCATTACATACTAATGATAGGCATTGACAGTTCACTTCACTTAAGTTTTCACGGCGTGACTTTTACTGAATCAACCGGCTGGTATGACTTCTACTGTTACAATACTCTCGATAATATTTTCCGAGGCATGACATGGGCTGGAAGGTGGCTGAGGCTGGTTTAAAAATGTTGAAACGGTACATTTGTTTAAAAAAGTAAGTGATGAACCTGTCAAAGTATCTGTCTCGCCATTATCTTGCCAGCTCTGTTCGGCGTTAAGTAGGTACTTCAAGGGGAACATTCTCAAGTCTCAAAAGTGACTATTCTCCGTTTCTATTCATCTCGTAGGTGTTTAACAGCATTCCGAAAAAGTTCGGTGATTTTCGAAATGATTCTTGTGATTGACTTTCATAGACAAACTCACTCCTTTGATTACGAGAAACGTTAACAGCAATATTAGCCCTTGTTCCTTCAAACCAGTTACAGCATCAATCAAAAGCTCGTCTTGACTGTTTTCCTCCATGATAACCAAAACAAAAGACCTATTTAAGTACCAAATTATGTTATTGCCCGCCTATATTATGATCCTTCCTATTGTATTGCATAGATCTTAGTTGATAGAGAATAAAATAAAACAAAGCACCTAAAAATAAGCGTCGATCAAAACAATTCCTATACTAATAAATGACTGTTCACTGTAGGTAAAACTATTTTTAAACAATTAAAACTCGCGCCGTAATCTTAATCTGTCAGTGACTTTCTTTGTGCATTTTGCGTTGACACCTCGTAACTCGCGCACTAGTAAGCTTAAGTTGATACTTGCTCATTGTGAGTTGTCAACTGTGGCATAAATTGTTCGAGTGACATTATTTGTGCATTACGAGTTATCAATGGGAAGATTTGGCGCTTAATTTTAAAAATTTTGATGTACATAAGTCATTTTGCGAAAAAATGTGGGTTACGAGTTGTCAACGTATGACCATCGTAGCTGTTTAATACAAAATATTTGCCTGTTAAAAGTGCATGAAACAGTAGATATATTTTTTCTTTATTTATTTAATTAAAACCTTACTTACATTTATCTTAACAGGCTAACCTAATGCGATAGAGAAGCTATTTATTATTTCAACTATAAAATTATATTCATTTTTAATACAAATAACTTGGTCTCATAGTAAAAGTTGGTTAGGTACCTATTATTAGTGTTGGACAGACGCGAGAACATGAATGAAACTGTCAAATTTTCCTAATTGAACTTGAACCTTATTCTACTTATTGTAAAGTTGAAAAACTATCTAAGAAAGACACATACGGGTAACTAAATGTGCTGGCCTCTGTATATGATTTTACATAAACTAAACATAATCAAAAATCGTCCCTCTGAGAGTTATAGGTGCACCGTTCAAAATTTCTAAGCTATGATATCCATATACAAAAAAATTATAACCATCAAGTCCTTTAGTTCTATGATACTACTAGACTCCCCGAAATTGTTGGAATCAAGACTTCGAAACCTCAGAATAGATACAGAGATTTCTCTCTTCATTAATGGCGTTTGTTGAAGAGACACTACAAATTTGCAAAATAACCTCTTTGTATCATTTCTCAAGGTCATGTGATGCCAAGCCAGGCGCCCATGGGCGGCATTAAAAATCTGACACCAGCAGTGCTATTCTGTAAATGGTAAATCGCTTCGAAAGTCATACTTACTCCGCTTCTCATGTCGCCCGTACAAGTTTCGGTATTCACATGTCAACGCCAAAATACTTGGCGGCGCCAGTGTAGAAATCACTCCATTTAAGAATACGATATTTAAATTTCACATAATTGCACTGCGGAAATAAACTTTTCAGAATAGCACTGCTGGTTAGTTACAAGCCACACGATAAGGAGAAGACCTCTTGTATCTGTTCTCTGGTTCAAACGCACCCAGCCCCCCAACAGCCGCACCAGGGTATGGAGCCATCGTTGATGGGAGCTGACAGCTTCCTGCCAGACTTGTGCGTGCATGCAGACGTGGAGCCGAGGGAGTTCACAGAAGAACACACGCTGTTTGTCCTCTCGTGCTCGGAGTGGGATGTCGTCATCTCCTGGAGACAAAAATGGTGTTTGTAGAAAGCGTTTTAGGTTTTGGGAGTTGTCTTGACACTTGCTGATGAAGTTCCGATTTAGTCACGATAAAAGAAATATTGACTCTTTAGTATATGGAGCTTGCTTATGCTTTCTGGAAATAAATATCTTTTATCTTTATCTTCTTTAATTCAACGCAACGGTCTTCCTAAAACCAGAGCCGTGCACTGAACTTATCAATATTAGGTTTGCGTTGATGCTTCTTCCGAACAGTATAGGAGATGATGTGTCTTTTTGAAATAGTACTACCATTATTTTGGCCAATGTGTTTCTGACATATTCCTTTGCATATAAAAATAGTTATAATTACTACAAAGAAATGCATAAAGTAGTGCTAGTAGTAAGATTCAACGTATTAAGGAGTGTGAAACTGTATCACAATACTGTATCCTTGCATAGATAAATTTTAATAACATCTAATATTATCGTTTGCTTTACAACAATATATTATAATTGATATTCGTTTGTCGTGAAAGTATAGTAGAGTGTTTCTACAAGAAGATCCGGTTTGATTTCAACAAAGACACTAGACTAAAGTCATAAACAAAGGGTAAATAAGCCACCGGCTTCTACAAGATTGACCTCTAGATTTCATAAGCAAGTGAATAAACAATCCCAAAGTAATTTAGAAATAGTAGAGTAGAACTGAATAAAATTAAGGTATATCTTAAGAAAACAAAATCATTATACAATTAAATTTTACAGAGAGAAAAGCATGACATTTTCTTTATAAATAACTTGAGCGTCATCTGAATTAGGCCCACCAGGTTTGTCTATTCGATGCAGCAGTTTATAAGAAACCAGGTCACAAGGTTCGAAATCTTGTTGGAAAATTTTTCATTTAGATACTTAATAATACTCGTTCTTAAAATACATTTTACCTGGTAACTATCCCGCTTGTACCGCGGGCCTGAACTCGACGACGACAATGTATTCCGCGGCCTGTGCCTCGTACAATGTTTGTGCTTCGCGATATCTGGTACCTCTCCCTCGATCAGCCTCTCATTGTCACTCTCCACAATCCCTCCGTTCTTTGTAGCTCCATTCTTCATATCCTTCTTCTTATCTCTTCTTTTTCTCTCCCTCTTCTTGAAGGTCAAAGAGAACCTTTTACGCTTTTTCATCTTCGGGGAGTCCGGTCTTTGGGGAGCTGTCGACTTCTCTCTGTCAGATCGACTCGTGTCGTCATCAGGTGGTGGTGCTTGAGATTCTGAGTCAGTTTTTAGCGTTAATTCAGTTCGCGTAGAAGAATCAGGCTCACCAGACTTGTAGGCTACTTCTTTCTCCAGGTTGGCGAGCTCCATTCTCCGTAATCTCTTTGGCAGTTTATTTACTGTAGCATATATTGGCTCTTCGTTTTCTCCGACAGGCGCTGAACGTGATCGGGAGAAGAAGTCGAATTTCTTTGGCTTGACTGGTATTCTTCTTTCTACGAAGACTACCGTACTAGCGACTTCTGTAGTCGTAGTTTGTACATCGTCCCCAGATTTTGGACTCGGGCTGCTGGGAATGGGCGTTGCTCTTGGATAGTCATATGTTAGTTCGATGTTTTTCTCAGTGACGTATTTCTTTGGAGGTTCATGTTCCTCAGCAATTGGTACAGTTGAAATCTGTACGGTTGTAATCGGTATCCCTGAAATAGGTTCCTTTTTCTGACAGCAGCATTTCTGTGTGATCCGTCTTGTATTGCACATGAACACTGAGTTCTGTTGAATGTACGTGGTCTGAATGGTCGGCGAGGCCTGGACTTCTCCTAGGAGGTCTTCAACGTTCCCTCCGGTGTGGAAGCGGGGAGGTTGGTAGGGGGCAATGACGAAACCTGGTGGTGGGGGGGCTGCGACGTGGTAGGGGGGAGAGGTAACGGATTGGAAGAACCTGGGTACCTCGGGCGGCGCGTCGTGCACCAGGACGTCGACCACTCGCTCGTGCCCATTGTCCGCTATATTTGGCTGCGTATTGTTCGTGCTTTGCGTCATTTGTGCCGCTCTCAGAATGTTTGGCATCTTCCTCGGAGCCTCCTGTTGGCATTCATCGCATGTGCATGGTGACTCGGCGCCGC
The DNA here is from genome assembly GCA_921972225.1 of Euplexia lucipara. Classification (NCBI taxonomy): domain Eukaryota; kingdom Metazoa; phylum Arthropoda; class Insecta; order Lepidoptera; family Noctuidae; genus Euplexia; species Euplexia lucipara. Next base: position 10,194,705 of record OV179167.1, on the reverse strand, counting down.
TCTGGAATTTAAAGCAAAAAAAAAATTAAGACTGCATATTGATCTTACGCCACATTTCGACTCGTCGATAAAACTGTTTGAGAAACACAAGATTTTAGACGAAAACAAATGAAAACGTAAAATTTACAGTAATAGAGTTAAGAAAAACAGTTTTTAAGCATTTATTGGACTCGCCAAAATAAACACGAGTGTTTAAAGGTTGATCTGACGAGAGACCTCGATAACACTCTAACTTTAGTTATTATTTTATACCAGTTTTTACCATTTCATTTCTTTTATTGTTTTATTTTTATCAAAAGGTTTACAAATGGTGTAGGTATATAGATGCTTAATCTCTATTCTATAGAAATCTTCACGTGAAAAATTAGGTGAAGTAAACTGCCAATCCAGTGGAGTGACGGTTGCTTTAATTTCACCAATTTATTATAGAGATTACAGAAGTGCTCTGCAAGTTCGCAATAGGTACTTATTATTAATATTTATCTATTTCGGCCAGAATTCTTAAGAAAAATGTTACAATCTGACTATGGATATGGATAGTCGGATTGTGACATTTTTCTTAAGAACTCTGTTAGTAAATACATACAAAACAAAACTCCCTATAATTCCCTACCAGTGAACCTGTATGGGACAGTCATGGCAAGAAGCAATCATTGGCAATGTCTTACTTAAATGTTTTGCATGACTAGCCCCGCTTACATAGAGCTAGACCAGCTTAGATATAAAAGACAGAAAATGTATGAACATCTATGAATAACACTTGTTAGTAGTTAAATCATAAGTCACCTAGTTTCTACCACACCAGCCAAAAACGATGAAGACTGTGGCTATTCTCATCCAGCCACGTAAACATATTAGAGTCAAAAACATCAATAATTCTGTAATATTTATAAGACAGCCCTGAGAATTAGTCATCAAGGTTTGTGGTCGATCCATCTGTCGTTCAGAAATATTCAGTCATGACCCGATTCACGTCATCAACACAATATGTCGCATAGTCGTAAAATGTCTTTACGTCGTCTTAACGTTTCGGATTATAAATTGGACTATTAAGTTTTTATGTCTCTAGACTCTGTTCTCTCTCTCTCTTTCTCTCAAAGTCAGATAGTAATCTCGTGGAAGATAGAACAAATAAACTTGACGAAGCAACATCATCATCTGCCTAGCCTTGTCCCAGCTATGTTAGGGTCGGCTTCTTACTAAGGCGGATGGAGCTGAATACCAGTGTTTTACATGGAGCGACTGCCTGTCTGACGTCCACAACCCAATTACTGGGTAGCACGATACCTATTGGTTAAACTGGTGGTCAGACTTTCGGACCCTTGACTACCTGTAACGACTGTCAAAGATTTATAAATTGCTTAACATGCTTTCTGAGGCACGGAGGGTTCTTGGTATGTAATGATTGGTCGCCCATCCACGGATCAACATCGTCAAGCGTAGCTTAACCTTCGATCGAACCCTCCCTTCGACTAAGCAATATGTAGTAAATCATTTTCAACACTTATAGCGGCCAGTGGCAGTACCCTAATAGCAAAACATCAAAGAGAGGCTCTCGTTAGGCAGTTAAATCTAGAGCATGAGAAAGAAAGCATTTCCAATATTTTGCCAGGCAATTGCTTGTTGCGAGTAAGGAATATTAACCCCAAGCCATTGCAACTCTTGAAAGTTAGAATCAACAGTGGCAATCACTAGAAAACTTTCGAGATAATGAACAAGCTTCATTAAGTCAAAGCTTTCAATTAATGATTCTACTGTCTCGGATCTTGCAGCGACAATAATAATAATAATAATAATAATAATTTTTATTGCAATAAAGATATTTGTAGTACGTACATATTGGAGTTAGTGAGTTAAATTATCGTAGGACTTAACTAACAAATAATAAGTTGGGGTGAGCCACTGTTCTCCTAGTTAGGTAGCAGAGCAACCTGTGTTAAGGAGTGACAGTTTGCCTCCCTAAAAAAGATCTTAAATAGTAATTAACAATAGTGTTACGGGTTCTCTCCAGAGTCAAGTACTTAGTTTACTTAAATACACTATTATTATACAACGTGTAAAAATGTTTACTAGATTAAGTCTGCATTTACACTGAAGTTGATTACAAAGTCTGGGTGAAAAAGTAAGTTTAAAGTAACAGTAGGTACAAATGGGATAGTTTTATGAGAGTCATGCATGATTGAGTATGCGTGAATGTATGATGTTTGTGTACTGTGTGTGGACGAGTGGTTGCTGTTTGTGAGTGCGGGTGTGTATGTGATGTGAAGAACAACAGAGTAGTTAAAAGTAAGTGATTGCCTCTTCCTTCCATATTAAGCAGGAGACAGAACAAAACAAGACCAATAGGATCTGGAAAATACAGAGAAAATGACAAATCAACCAGTCAAGTTAATATAAGTAACAAACCAATCAGACTAAATGAATATTTAAAACGTAAATAATTCAGAGTTATTAAAATAAACTTAATAATAAAAATATTCCACAACTTTCACACAATGCCATTTAGCCCCTATCTAAGCAGGGCTTGTGCTATGAGTACTAGACGTTGTCTTTGGTAGGACCCACGACCTTCGGCATAACAGGGTCTCTAACCACTAGACCAACAGGCCAGTCAAAAGAAAGAAAGACACCCTTACGTAGATACTCCTTATATTCATTGTACGGAATCCATATGATATAATAGTAGATGTACCATAACATTCATGCAAATCGTTCTTCATAAAAGACTATCAATATTTAGTACGGCTCATGAATAAATAATTTATTATTATATCGAACGTTATTCGAACGATATGGATCTATAAATGTGATTGTCTGGAGTCTGGGCAAGCAGACATTACTCTGTTCAAGGAGGCTATTCTTGTTGTTGTGGCGGTAAATATTGATGAGGAAGTATTGTACTAACTGTGTTTTATCATTTCACTAGATATGTTTACTAAGACATTAGAGGTATGAAGAACAGGGTGTAAAGTTCCTCATCCCCCATAGAAAAGGGAGGATCCTGTGACCAGACTGGTGTTGTGTCTGGTGGGCTAACTACTGCCCGACGGTTGTTGTCAGGAACTTGTAAAAGTTCAAATTGCGCGGATAACTCTGATACCGCGATGTAGGATGTCGCGGTCGGTCATTAGTTCGTATGTGGCGAGGTTGATGTCGCTACAAGACTATGCATGAATAGATGAAAGTTAAATAGTGTCTTTTGGGTGGTCGCAGTTTGGAGTCACTGGCAGGTGGAATTAATGCAAACTGGGATGTATATTTTGTATGAACTAATAGCAATGACCAAGATGATCAGCGTAGAAACGGGTATGCCGACGAAAGAATCGACATATTTCTTCTCTTCATTCTTGACATTGTCGTGCTCAAAACAAAAGAAATGTTTCTACATTGTCACTATATGTCGATTCCTCTGTAGACAAAATCCATTTCTATGATCATGCTTCGTGTAAAAGTAGACAGGCAGGGTACAAAAGAAGGCGTAGAGCGAGTGGAATTTGCCCTCACGAAAAGTAGTAAGTAAGGTAAAGAACATACAATGAACTCAAATTTCTCAATTGAACATTGAGGGTACACCTCTGCCTAAGAAACAGACGATGATATACACGTTTCATATATACCCCTAATAATAAGTTAAAATTTATAACAAGTCTGTGTAAAATATTGATAAACAGTCGCATCTGTTGTGTAGAGATTCTAAGAACGCACTAAAAGAGAGTGTTTATCTAACTAGTTAAACCTAAAAGTGGTGTAATGTGTCCGTATATCAATTAAAAGGCTAAGTAAGATAAAATAATAAACAAGCATCGACATGACGGCAAGTAATATGAATGATCAGCCACATCCGAGTACATACATACATACATCCATAAACTCACACCTTTTTCTCATGGGGGTAGGCAGAAACTACAGAGCGCCATATGCTACGATTCTTACATACTTCTTTTGCTTCGTTTACATTCATACATGTTGTCATACACACACACCGATTGCGAGTACTACGCACCTGACCTTTCTAAAGAACCTCACCGATAAGGTCTATGTATGTCCTTCTAGGACGTCCCCTCCCGGCGTTCCCACTTACATCTGCCTTGTAAATACCTTTCGTTAGTCGCCTTTCATCCATCCTTTCAACGTGACCAAACCATCTAAGTAAGTACACTGAATTAAACAAAATTGTGAATTTGGGCAGATGTTTTTTTAATTTAAATAAATTCAAAAGCCGAAAATGTTTTTGATTCAAGAGCTGATACGAAAGCCGACTTAATATAATGATCTTACTATAAGTACTTGGAAACAATTCAATTCATGAAAACGAAAGTAACTAATGATTCATCATTCTGATTTAAACAAGAACTCAATCAAAGTAGTTCGAGATCTATTGACAATGAAAATAGGAAGTGATTCAAAAATACCACCTTGTACAACAAATTTTAGGAAAAAAATCTTTGTCATTCTGGTTTTTCCACATGCCCAAATTTCTAATCTTCCTTCTCAGGTATGCTGGAAGAAATTTCAATAGAAATAACCATCATCTGTGTTTCTTTCTTTTTGTCTCTGATTTTATGATTTAATAGTACTTAGTTTCATGGTTAAACAGAAAAAGGTATAGAAATTATTTACTCGAGAGAATATCCGGTAAAGACGTTACACAGTATAAAGTATTAATTGAAGAAAATGCTAGATAATAATCTAAGTGTGGAAGAGACGATTTCGTGGCCAACCAAAACACTTTCAGAACACCCGAAAACAAAAGCACAGTTGAATGAACAGGAATTAAAAATAAACACAACATTGACCAAAGTCCAGTATGATTAAAATATTAAAAAATCTGATCACTCACTAATTTCCACAAAAAAAATACTTTAAAAACTCAACCTAAGTTTATAAAAAGACCTAAGTAGTAAATTGTAGTATACCTTCATCACAAACTGTCACACGAAAAATCACAGAGCGCCAAGCGGCGCACGCGCTGGTCAAAACGGTACTGCGTTTATTTATAAAACAACATTACGTTTGTACAATATTTTCTTACACATGATTTTCTTGGCCGACCTTGACTCATTTCCTATCTATAAAGCAAAAATATTTTTTAAGCTTATGGTCGGTCCATTTTATCATCTTGAAGGACTTGTAATGTACGCCAAATTTTGGGTAGACGTAGCTTAGGTAGTTCCTTGCGATCTTAAGTAAAGATTTTGGAATAAGAAGAATTTTCTCTAAGAAATATGAGTTTGTTGACTGCAGCAAGTCAATTATTTTAGAAAGAAAGAAAGAAAGAAAAATGCGTTTATTTTACCAAACATTGTGGTGGTTCTAAGAATTTTTGACCGACCTTTTGGTAATAGAGCATTTCGCACTTGTAGGCCTACTAAATATTTTAATATGACAGGCAAAACATAAACATATAATACTAGCGAACGTTTCGCGGTTTTACCCGCGTTATTCCCGTTCCTGAAGGAGTACAGGAATAAAAAGTAGCCTATGTCACCCGGGGATAGAGTAACTTCCCAACAGTGAAAGAATTTTTCAAATTGGTCCAGTAATTTTTAATTACATTCGTTAAATACGAAAAATACAATGCTTTCCTCTTTATAAAAAGTAAGATAGTATTGATAAGCTCCAACTGTCAAATTGGAACTTATAGATTGAAAAATCTGTTTCCATAACAATGCACGTTAACTTAAGGATCTCATATAGACAATCCCTTTGTTGGACTGTCGTCTGGTTTAAACTTGATTTTAGCAGAGGTCATGTTAGCATTCTAATGACAGGATCTGGAAGTTTGGGATATTGTTGTTTACTACTCGTAAACAACAAATTCAAGTTGTTCCAACTTTTAGGAAGAAGTCTGCTGCGTCAACTTTTCGTCCTAGAAAATCAAAGAGATTTGAATGTCTTTGTAGAAAATACAGTAGGAAATGGTGAAGAGAAGCAGTCCTAATTTGAATAAATGGTTTTTGATTGTTTCCATGTCTACCCATCATTGTCATCTGTCCATGTCTACCTGTATTAAGCACATACATAACTTGATTTGCTTTGTTTGTTTGCACTGAAAAGGTTCCGAAACTACTGGACCGATCTGAAAACACATTTTACCGTTGGGAAGCTACACTATCCCCGGATTACAAAGGCTACTTTTTATCCCTGTATTCCCACGGGAAATACTCGGGTGAAACCACGTTGATGTCTCCTAGTTTAACTAACTTTCTAAGTAGTAAGCTACTTACTAGCTTCCTCCAAACCCCAATAAGGAAACATGTGTTCACCATAATTTCATAGCTCAAATATCCATTGTGCAAAACCATGACTAATTAGGTCCGTAAGCGTCTAGCAATATTTCCAGGCTGCCTGTTCTGTTTGTCAGCCGACTATTTTCGGCAACTCGGCTATTCTCGTCATACGGTTATGGCTCGCGGAAACTGATTTACACGTCAAACATCTTGATGGCTTTCTTGAGCTTTTGACGCAAGGATACGATAATTATAAAGTTATTTTGTGTGGCTTTGACTCTTGTGGGAAGAATTTTGTTTGAAAATTGCAGCTTTGAGGCAGTCAGCACATAATGTGTACTCTTGTATATTTTGTATGTTTTATAAATAAATATTTTTCTTCCTTTTTTTTTCTTTGTATTTGGGTCCTATTCTTATTTCTGACTAGGTAGCTGCCCCGACAAACTCCGTTCCTACCTAGAATCAAATTTATGTCGTGTAAAAATGGACCAGAAATACATTTGTCACCTGTTATGTCATCAAAGATGGCGCTGCATTTTAAAATGTTTAATTGACGCTAAGTTGAATTTTAAATTAAATTCTTAAATTTTCGAAGGTTCCGCTCAACTTTCTTAATTTTTCTCTTTCATAAGATCCTTCTCGTCACAATATCAAACACAACAAAAAAAGAATTAGCGAAATTGGTCCAGCCGTTCACGCGATTTGCCATGACCAAGGAAAATAGGGATTAATTAGATGAAGTAATGGGCTTATGAAATTTTAAAATTAGACCCTCTGTGACGCACTGTGTGTGACGCATTTTTAGGTAGGAACATACTGGAAAAAAATTCAATTGCATAATTACAAGCTGGATTAGAAGGACTCACTTTACAAAGAACCTCCAATTATTGGACAATAGACGTGTAAATAATTATGCTTGTCGTGCTACTTTTAGAAAAAATACAAAGGTACCCAAAACCAGGTCAATGTTATCACAGTTTATTGTAAAACTGTGACGATACTTTAACAATAAAACTTTTCAATATAACAGTCTATCGTGATAACACATACTTGTATCGCTTTTCTTGTAGTATAGTTAGTACATAAGACAAACTGCCGGCTTATGTTTTATCCTTCACGGTCAATTCCATCCAAAGGTTGTCCGTGAGAGATTGCTTTTAGCGATAAGGCCAGCCATTGTAACATCCTAGGTATGCGGCCCTAAAAGTTATATTTTGTAAGTTTTTATGGTGTACAATAAAGTGTATTCTGTACTAAACTACGGACGTTACATATGAATATAAGTTGGTAATAAATAAATTAACAAATGTTGTACGGTTCGTTGTTGTTAATGTTTCGTTCGTCTCAATCGCAGCGTCAGCAAGATGTTATGAATGGTTTAAGAAGACTACAAACCTTATCCTGCTCCCCCTCTTCAGGCACGACGCTCAGATCGTGGAAGGCTACTGCTCGAACTGACTGCTCGTCCACGCTGACGCAGTCCGGGCACGCACTGCATACAGACACGCTGTCCTGCCAAGCGATAATGTGCTTTATTTATTCCACATTTAACGTTTACTTTACTATCTGCTATAGTCAAAAACTTACAAACTTTTTTGTAAATTCTGTAAAAGAAGTAAAATCAAAATGAAATGTCTAATATTAAAAAGTAGTAACGTCAATGCCATAGACCATTTTTGGCGTAGTATTTTTAGGACAAATTTTTGGAAGTAATCTTTAACAAAATGAATTTTTTAGATCTACCTGTTGAAGTAGGGGTGATTATATTTAATTATTTGGATACTAAGACTAAAATCAATGTCTACAACAGCTCTGAGCACGTCAGGGAGTATTTTGCGTCAGGATGGTGTCACTTGAATAATGTGGTTCTCTCAAGAAGCACCTTGGCAACCGTAAAGACTTTAGATGAACCGTTATTTAAAAACCTTGGTGAACATATCTGGGAACTAAACTTGAGCGGCATACAAGACCTTACCGTACAGAACCTAAAACCTCACATGGATAGATTTGTAAACCTAAAATCTTTGGATATAACCTTTACCAACATTTACCTGCCAGATATAGAAGAAGTGTGCCCGCAAAGTGTTAAAAACATCGCCATCAACTTCTTCAAATGCCCCAATAGTTATAAAAATAAAAACACATACGTCAAATGTAGAGAAATTTTTAAGCTGCGACAGTTTGAAGTCATACACTTTGTGATCTTCGAATTTATTGTGTCGGCATCCCCACTCAAGTTCCTGAAAGGTGTGCCTTTAATAAAAGATTTGAAATTAACAATATCTGAGAATTATAGAGATTTCTTCGATCTAAGCCATCCTGAAACTTATCGTGATCAATATGGAATTGAAACCAACTTTAACAAGTTAACATACGTGTTCAGGGACTGTGCTGTAACTCACAAGCTGTCTACACAATTGGATGGAGTTTCAAAGTTAAACTTCAATCAACTGGAGTACATGTTCATAATGTACTTGGAGAAGATTTCAATTTACGTTTCACCAGTATTTGCAAATTTGTTTAAAACATGGTGTAATGATTTAAAAGTCGAAGTTCACACATCTTTACCTTTAAACTTTATGCTTGATGGCAATATTATTTTTAAGGCTTGGAATAAAGCCACAACGAAGTTTGATAATGTATTTTTCACTAAATTACTTTTGGAATTAAAAGATTACTTCCCTACTTATGTTTGCATGCACAACCAAAAGAAAATGCAGATTGTCATGGCTCCTAGCAGCTGGTACTGCATCGACTGCTGTGAAAACTTTGAGAAAAAGTTAAACGATTTACCAGACAAGGTTACATTAACAGATTTTTGTCGACATGATGGCATTGTAATGAGATGTCGACGGCCAATTAGCTTATCGAAGGAATGTAAAACTACTCAGCACTTAACGTTCTTGAGGATAACTAACGTACCGCTCAGGAAGGATTTCTTTACTAATTTGTTTACAGCTTGTCCCAAATTGGTCACTTTAGATATTTATGTTGAAAAATATGGCATGATCCGTGGCTTTACAGAGTCTTTGAGAAAGGCGATACATGTAGCTAAGTTGAAAAACTTCATGTTGACTTCGGAAGATGTTGAATATGAGATTATTTTTGAGATATTGAGCCACTGTGTCAGTTTGGAGAACGTTCACATTTGCGAGTATGAAAGAGCGGCGAACGATGATGAAGTAAATACGGACAATATTGTACGTTTTATAGAGAAGTATGTGAATCTGTACAGTCTGTTTATAGAGGCAGATATGACTGGAGAGGGCCTGACGATGCTAATGGCTCCTCTTAGAATAGCAGCGCAAACATTAGAGAGAGATCATCTTTGTATTGAAGTATGTGAATCTTATTGTGGTTGGAACCCGTTTGTAGATGTGTTTAATCCGAGTCCTTTACATATTCTTAACTGATATTTTGTTTGATATAATTCTGTTGACGAAATAAATATACTTAAATCATGTTTTACGCCTATTTAGTTTAATTTTTACTATGGAAATGGGGTTCTGAATGTCGAATTTGTTCCAAGGCACGTAAATTTCCCAATGGTTTGCCTATTACTATTTCTTACAAAATCTTAGTCCAAACGGATTTAGCTGAATGTCAAGGTCAGATAGTCAGTCACTTCAAGTAAGACATTGTGCGATTGCCTATCTGACCTTCACCATCCACTATCGGGTCACAACACAATACACCTTAGTAACACTAGTTGTCCGACTATTGGTCTTTTAGTTAAAAAATGGCAGCTTGGACCAACGGTTCAACGTTGGGGGTTAAATACACGGTCACCCATCCACTAGTCTGATTTTGATACCTATTGTAATTCAGTTCTCAATATAGTTCAAATGCAACGTACGTCCGAGTGTTCCGGCGACGACCGTCGGTCCCGCAGCATGCTGTCCAGCCGATCGTACTCGTATCGAAGAGCTGATATCTCCCGCTTTAGCTGCTCGTTTTCTCGCTTCAACTTCTTTATGTCCGATTGACCTGTGGAGCATTATCTAAATTATATAACAAATTATATTATTTAAATTATGTATGTCATTGGATTATGTATTTCTTGGTTTGGCTTGCGAAAGGGCTTTTAATTTTAATCCCGTTTTAAGTCAATTCCAGGCTTGGATGCGGACACCAAGATCTGTCAACAGAGAAGCATGTATTGTTTTGAGTAAGTGAGTTTGGTTTCCCCTGTTGTATTTTATTAGCTACATTATACCTTGTACATTGTACAGTCATATATATTTCTTGCGGGCGGGAGAGCTAAGTTATTGATCGTTTAAAGGTGGTATTTTGTTCAATATCGTTACTAACCAAAATGTTTTTAATTGAGCAATTTTATTTGCACAATGAAATTGTATGTTTCTACAAGGGCAGAACATTGATGATTTATGTGAAATAATTGAACAGTGTTAAGCCCGATGAGAGTTAGCCTAATTCGATAATGTATACAATTTAGGTATCCCAAAGAGATTTGAGGTACTTAGTAAATATTGAATGTCTTTGCCTGTGCCCGAAGTACTCGTAAGCAGACCTTAACTCATGATATTGGGCAATAAAGTTTTCTGTAGTATTGCCCAATAAAACTGATCATATAGCGTAGGTCAAAATCCATAATCCAACTGCAGCAGACACTGTAAAATAGAACTGCAGGTAATACTGTTAGGACTTTGTTGCATAGTTAGTTACGGTACTTTTTTATGAAACCATTTCTTACCTCTTTCTACTTCGGCATTGATGTTGATAGTTCGCAGTCGCAGCTCTTCGTTCTCGTATAGCATACCCCGGGAGGACTTCCGGTCCAGCCTGCGGGCAAATTGTTATATTTATCTTTTGAAGTGATGCCCTTTAAAGACATGGACTTATGGACTCCTTCTTTAAGTCCTCGATTAAGTCTCCCTTTCTGTAAATACCTGAGCACGATACATTTGTGTATAGTAGGAACTTATATGTAGTCTTTGTTGAATTTGTGTGGTCATGTCTGAAATGTACAAAGTTATGTCGAATGACCATGGGAATGACACATGAAATGGCTGCATGATATATGCCCAAATTTTAATTATTTAAAGGATTTCGCGCGTTACATGGCCCCAAACAGTGACCAGGACAAACAATGGAATCTGAATGAAAGTTTTGCAGATGGGCTCTGCAGGCAGGTGATTGTAAGGTTGGCCCAAGTCGGGGCCATGTAGTGCGCTAGGTCCTTTTAAGTACAGGTACATCTAAGATGTCCATGCGACAATTTTTAAACACCATGAGTATTTGTTTCAGAGCGTTAAACACCTCAAATGACATTAAAATTAAAGAAAAATGAAAGCTGATGATGCGACGAAAATGCAAAAGCGGAAAAAGAAATAAGTGGTACTTAGTTGGTGTCGCACAAAATGAAGACTTATGAAGAGTTGAGTTTATGATTGAAGTGGCAATTTTTTTACTTTAACGTCTATGCCCACTGCTGAACATGATTGTTTATAACCAAGCACTGAGGTATCTCATGTTACGAGGTAATTTATTAAAAGTCGTTTTAATACATTTTACTTTTAGAGATCTTCAATGAACTGCTTTTTATTGAATATATGAAACTCCTGGATATAAGAGAAACGCTGATCATGGGAGTGTAATATTGCTACCCATATTACAAGTGTCTTGAGGATAAAGTCTTCCACTTAAAACACCCGAAATGAAGTAAACGTTAATAAAATCTGGGCGTTATAGTCCAGCGTCATAAGAAGGCGCTAAATGCCCCAATGCCCCCAACACGTAAGAGGCACAGAAAAGATAAAAAGGTTTTTCTGTTCTGTGGTAGATGGCATGTCTAGCAGTGGTCTTAAAAAAAAACTGAGAAGAGAGTAACACAAAACGGAGTGCGCTCCAGCCTCAAGAGTGCTAACAGAGACATTCCTCTCATACGCCATTTACAGTGCACATAATAGGGACACCATTTTACCCGTCTTCCTCCTCCTGTAACTCTTTGGCCCTGGCCATGGACCTCTTGAGTCTCCACAAGACGCGCTCTTCTGCCAACTGAAGCCAGAAAGTACCACCGAACCTTCTGACTCCCATCTCTGGATACGCCCCATACACCTTTTGTCTGTCTTAAGTATGAAAGTTAGGCACTGGAATATTTCCTAGGTCTCTTCCAGATGTGCACTATAAACGGGTGACGTCATGATTCAAGATGGTGGAAAGTTAAAAAGCTACGACTATGGAGTCATGCGTGGATTGTCAATGATGATGATAGGGTGTGCTTTTGAACTTGTAATGAGAAGGTCTCAGACTTGTATAAAAATCTACATAAACAAAATAATTCGTTTAATTCCACGCCTAAAAAAATCTGTTGTTGTCATAATAATTGTACTTCCCCTAATGTTGTCGTTTGACGGATATGTGTCACTGGCACTCACTTTCGGTTGGGTTTGATGTTGACATCTTTCCTGCGTGTGCGCAGCATGCTCGCTCCCGTCATGCCCGACATTTTGCCGCTTGTCAGCCATGCGAGGATTAACACCTGGAACAATTCAAACAAACCTTTAAGAACGTGGTTGTAAAAAGGAGATGACGCGAATTGACAATATTTTGCTTGAGCCATTGTTTAAGTCTTTAATATTTTTCTTGTGCTTTATTTTGAATTTGGGAGTGTCAAAATCCATACATAGGTAATTGAAAAAAAACTCGTAACAACAGGATATTAATCCATTAACTACGAAGATCAAAAACTGTTTTGATCTTGGTACTTAATTTATTTTAAGTAATTTTTTTTTATTGGACACTGGTCCTTAAGAGTAGGCCGCATTTCGCCAAATTAACTGAACCAATTTTCGAATACGTTCCGAACATTTTCCTCTTAATCCTTTTTTTCTCCAATAAATAATATTGTGATTATATGATAGGTACTTGTACTTGACAACGTGACGATAAGTAGAATTAGTTCCCTATGAGTGGGTATCACGGCACAAGGCCGCATCTACATGGCTTCGTAGGTATACCTAACGCTACATGTGGCTTCCTTTGTAAACAGAAAACCTTAGCGTGAAGATTTCATTTGTTGCGTAGTACCTATCTATGTACAGACGCCAGCACATCAACCTACCCCAATGCGTCAAATTTCTTTGATAGGTTTTCAACTTTATTCTAAACACAATAAGGTTCATGTTCAATTGGGAAAATTTGTCAGTTTGGGGTAGGTTGTTATTGCAGATTGATATTGCAGACTAGCTGCTCCGAAAAACTACGTTCAGCCTTACAATCAATATAAGTACTGTCCCCTTCTTAGCTTTAGCTAAAGATTTTTCTCAAATTGTCACCTGAAAATGGACTGGGAAGACCTTTGTCATCTGTCATGTAATGAAAGATGGCGCTGCCTTTGAAAAATGTTCAGTTATCGTTAAGTTTTCTTAAATTTCCTAATGTTCCGCTCAACGTTTCTATTTTTAGAATTAGCTAAATCGGTCCAGCCGTTCACGTGATTGATGCCATGACCAAGGAATATAGGGCTTAATTTTTATATACCAAAGTCAGATGGAACCAAAGACATATTGTCTGTTTGTGTGAGCTCGTAGTCCTAAACTACAGTTTAGATTTTGTAACAGTTTTCATCACAATTTTGAGATTTAATTCCAGAAGGTTTATTACAGAACATTAATCGCGATCAATATTGACATATATGACGCTATAATTTGTTACGCCAATAAAAATACAAAATTATCAACCAATACCCTTAGGACAAATCCTCAAGTGACTCAAAGCATAGATTTTAGTTAATAAATCACAGTTGTAATCCAACAGAACAAGGTCAAAGTTTCTCAAAACGGAAACAAAATGCGGTCCGACACCATAATATTTCTTATATAATCCTATGTCCCCAATCCAGCTGCAGTTGACCCACATCGGATCTCCTTAACTTTAAGCAAGTGATCGGGTTGAAGTTTGAATGCGAATCAAACTGTAGGATTAGCAAACCAGCAAAATTGATATACCTAACGCTGAAATACTATCTAGAAATGCACATAATGTTAGGTGGTAGAATGCCCTCATTTCTGATGCCCTCTTTCCATGTAGACGTCGTAAAAGAAAATTGCTGATGAATGTGTTTACTTTAGTATAGCACGTATGTGGACTATTCATAAGTTTACCAAGCGTTTATAGTGCATTGAAATTGAATGTTTATGTTTAACTTCGTTTGTGAGACTGTTTGCTATAAGCTTTCTGATAGGCGCTTAAAATATCAACTTTGTTTTAGCGTAGTCAGGCGCTGTTTTCAGCCAAAGACTTTGGTGTCATAGCTCAGCATCTGTCTGATCTTTTGCCAAATTTGTAGGGGTCGTCTTTTAGTCTAACCGAATGCTGAATACCTGTGTTCCATATTAGAATATTTGACTTCAAGTTACGGTGACGGGGTATTGTGCGCTTCGTTACATCTCTGCGAGTACACATAACGTCATCCTAGATACACAATTACACCCTGATGATAGCCAATACGAAATTAGCTTTTTGACTGTTAATTGTTGATAACTTTGCCCAGTGATCTTCGCTATGAACTGCCGTCAGAGATACGAAATAGCCCTGCAGATCAAGCATGCTACTTTTAAAATATTGGTATTTAGCGCCAACTGGAAACCGACCCCGACAATTATGTAGCCGGGAAATAGCTACACAGATGACGTATTTAAGACAGCGTCAAGTAAAGGGGGCTTTCCCGGACCACAGTCTAAAAACATACAGTCGTCCGACGAAGCTGTCTAGAAAGGGCAATCGTGCAGGGTGTGAGGGGCGAGACGCGAGTAAGCTGCTCCCGCACTGCGTACAAACCGATGTTCGTAGTGCGGGAGGTATTATTCAAGTCTAACGCGTGTAGAAGTTGTCGGGATTTTTCCAGAGATCAAAGACGTCGTTCTACTGTATTAATATTTATACTGTGCCCGGACGCTCTCTTTCACGAGAGCTCTAATACTATACCACTTACTAATTACACCACTTATCTATTACCTACAAAGTCTATAATTTCATAGCACATTTAAACACACAAGTACTTTTCTCAGCTTAGGAACTTTGTAACTACAGCCCAACAGCGCGTTAGAGCGCTGTATGGCGCCCTAAAGGCTAATCCAACAAACATACTTGAAATAAGCTGTTAAATCGCCTTACCTTATTCCTTTAATGAGATTACAGCATGCTGACTTGTTCGAGATGGACAGTGTACTGAACCCGTCTCGCAAAAGAGCCACTTCACTTGGATCATGCGCAGTAAAAATGCTGACGACGTTCGTAAAGGTAAGGTAAGGTAGACAACACGTCTACAGTGACGATTAAAAATTTACAACGCCGTTATTTTCATAGCAATAAGAGCAGTTTTTGTAGTTAGTTTGGTCGTGTAGTTTGTAGTACTGTTGTAAGTGCTTGGTTTTAAGAATTTGCGTTGTTTTTATAAAGATTATGATTGGGTGGGAAGATTGTTAGATAAGGAAGGTACCTGTGATATCACGCTATTATTTATCGAAGAAGGTGTCCGACGTCCGTTCTAAGATACTCAATCTATTTGACTGTCTGTATCTACACTTCCAGCTAAGCATAAGGTCCTTAATATGATGCCGAGTGTGTGTTTGTAACTGCCTCGCTGGTTCTGTTGTCGCAAGCGCTATTATTGAGCATGGAGTTGGGTATTGGGTTCGTTTCTCAGGTGGGGAAAGAAAAAATATATAGGTACATATACATATGTATGTATGTACATATATACAAAATCTTATAAAAATCGCTCAAGCCGTTTCAGAGGAGTTTGGTTACAAACACTGTGCTGTGATGCAAAAATTTTACATTTTCGTGAAGATAAGACTTTGGGACTCCAGTGCTCCAGTGTTGAAAGATCTTCCCGAGAAGTTAACAGTTTTTTTTTTAATATTATAAACCAGTGCTTGACTGCAATCCCACCTGATGGTAAGCAGTGATGCAATCAGTGGTGGTGAAGCGCGCTAGTTTATTAGGAGCCTATTCACTCTAGCCTATTATCGTAATGATAATAGAAATAAAATTTGTAATAAGGTTAGGTCTGCTGCTTCTACGAGCCTCTTTATTCTTTTTTGTTAATGGAGTATACTTACAACAACATCATCCGCTGACGCAGTCATTAGGTGCTCACGTGTGCTGTGCAGCAGTGCGACCGCGTGAAAATGCAAACGTAGTGAGGTGGAATCTGAGCTGTCATTCCATACTATAATCACTATGACGTTAGGCATTGACAGTTCACTTCACTCAAGTATTCACGGCGTGACTTTTACTGAATCGACCGGCAGGTCTGCCGGCACGCTAAATGATAAAAATGATAAAATGACAGCTCACTCACATCGCCTTCACTTCACCTACATTTTCACGTAAAGATTTCACAGAATTGCACTGTTCGTTAGTAATAATTCATCTTATATTGTTATCAGAAATTTCGGTTTAACCACACATACATACTTATCAAAACCAAAGCAGGATAAATGCCTATAATAATATAGGTATTGTATGAAATGATGCAATATAAATAACATATGTTTAATAATGTATCTATGGGCTAATACAAGAATGAACAATGTAAAAAAAACTATTTTGTTCTGCATCTAATGTTTATTTCTCATATGTATAATAAAGAGGTAAAATATTTTGTAATATGTTAGTTTGCATGTAAGGAAAATAATATAGGAAACAAATTAATGATCCAATTTAAAGCAAAAAAATCAGGTAGAAAGCTACATCAATCCTGAGTCGCACATACGAGTACTATAGATATTAATATGCTACTTTAATCTCAAGAAATGCAGGGACTCAAAACGCCAGTTTGTTTAAACTGGCCTTTAGTCTATATTATGTAGGAACTACATACTATCTTCACACAGTTTTAGGGCTTAATACCAACAGCTTTTTTTTTCGGTGGGGCATCTCGCAATGCGTGAATATTAAGGTGAAGACTGCTCAACCGGACAAACCTGTGGATGTTCTTGTACACAAGGGCCTCCAGCCAGGGCATTAATGATTGTGACTCTAAGTGAACACTGGCTAAGGGCGCCCCCTGTGGGGCTCGAACCATGGCTTAGGGTGTCACTGCAGGGACAGCAAAGGGAGGCTGGATCTCAGTTATATTATTTTGGGACTATTTTAACTGTAGTCTTAATACCAACAGCATAGCACTGTGAGATGAATTTGTGTTTTATTATTGTTCTTTTCGTATTTTTGATCTGTTATTAACCGACTTCAAAAAAAGGAGGAGGTTCTCAATTCGGTTGTAATTTTTTTTTTTTTTTTTTTTTTTTTTTTTTTTTTTTTTTTTTTTTTAGGGTTTGTTACCTCAGTACTCCGTCATTTATGGACCGATTTTCAAAATTCAGGGAACTCCTAAAAAAAAATAGGCACACATGCACCGATTTCAACATTTTTAGTAACAAATCAAGCATTTTCATTTAGAAAGTATCATTTGGTGAAGAAAAACTGATGAAGAAGACAGGCAACGGAACTCTTCAACGCATAACAGCAAATTATTCGCGATTGCTATAGTCAGATGTCTATGCTGAGCTTTTGTATTTCCACAACATAACATTACGCCATTCTATTTTAAAAGGTGCCGGCAGAGATGTACAGATTAATGTTTAGAGATAGAACTTCTTTAGCAATTGTTATCCAATTTCAATGATTCTTTCAAGTTTTGAAAGACTTTCTTTACATACAAAGAAACTAAAAATTACAAAATAAAAACTTTTTTACAAAAAAAACAACCGACTTCTTAAAAAAAAAACTAACAGGTGAATAATAACTCCAGTTTCGGAAGTCGGTGGCCAATAATGAACAAAACAAAACCACCAAAGCCATAGACTTCCGAAACTGGAGTTATTTTTCACCTGTTAGTTTTTTTTTAAGCAGTCTGTTGTTTTTTTTGTAAAAAAGTTTTTTTTAGTTACTTTAATTGTTTAAACCATAGTAATTAAATAAATAAGAATATAACAAAACTAATAACTTTCTTCGAAATTCGCCTACCATGTTCTGTTCAGTAGGAATGTTTATGGCATTAAGTTCGTCTTTTTATTGCAATTTGTTTACTTGTGTCTAATGTTTTAACGTTAACGCGTTCAAATAGGAAAACAAACTATCTTTTCAGCTTTATTATATTAATAGTGTACTTTTGTGGAAAGCTGTAGGAATCATGTAGCACCGGTATCAGGCAAAAACCAGTTGCTTGAAATATAGGTAAGTATTAGATCCAAGCCCAGCTGTGATTTTTTTATTTGTGTAAATAGGACACCACAAACTATCCATCCACCTATCTAAACTGATTAAACACACACAATTTCACTATAATAGGTTAAGCCGTTTCGGAGGACTCCTGTTACAAACACAGTGACACGATTAGATAAGAAGATTTATTTATTTATACAGTAAAACGGGGAGAATAGAAACTCAAGGGTGAAAAGAGACAGAACTTTGAGGAGGATATTCACTTACAAGTTACAAGTTGCATGTCACATACGAGGACTCAAATGCTTTAAAACCATTGAAATAAATAGGTTCAACACCTTCTTAGTACCAAATAATATTAACACGTGATAAAGTGATAATCCTCCTCAAAGTTAGTTTTTATTCACCCTTAAGTTTCCATTTACCCCGTTTTACAGTAATGAGCACACTAACACTACTGTCACTTTTAATTCAAATAAAATTGACATCTAAATTCGGCGTTTCAGTAACCATGCAAATGACAAATTCAAATTCAAATGTTTATTGCTCAACACAGTACATAGTTATATATTTCTAGATGTCAATAAGACATGTAAAAACTGTAATTTCTTGAAATAAATAAATAACTAAAACTAACAATAAATAACTACAAAGCGTCAAAAAATTCTTCTGCATCGCTACCAGCTGGTAAAGTGCCCAAAAGACTGGCGGCATCGCCACGTTGAATGGCAATGCTTAGCCTCTGGCCAAAGTAGAGGCCAGCCCTTGGGTCACGGGAAGCGTCAACTAAACGTTTGCAGATGTCTTTGTAAAGAAGACGAGCACTCGGACCCCACGGTGTCAATTGAATGTGAAGTCAACTGTGTTGCACCAAGTTAGGCATGCAAAAATTATACAATTTAATAATGTGATTTTAATACCATAATAATACAATGTCAAAAAATTACAACGTAAACACATATATAAATTCTCCTGTCTAATAATGCGTTACAAAATGTCATAAATAACTATGTACTTACTGTGTTATGGTACACACAGGTGTGCATATATGGCATTGAGACAGTAATTTTTTTTTTGGTGTATAATAAAATAAAAAAAAATTAAGATACTATAGAGAGGACAGCGGAGCGTAGATACTAAACTTATAATATACTTGTGGCTACTAGGACACAAGTAACGGCAGAATTTTTTTTCGTGACGTCCCGTCTATATGTATATAGTACTTAAGTATAGAATGTCTTTGTGTAGGTACTTACGAGTACAATAAACAGTAAAGATTCCTATTCTTTTGGTATATTCCTATTCTATTTTTTTGGTATATTAAGTTTATTTCTGTAAAATGTTTGTACTACCTTAACTTTAATATACAAAAACTACAAAAAAAAAACTACAACTAAACCTAACAAGAAATAATTACAAAGCATCCAAAAATTCTTCTGAAAACCCAAAAGACTGGCGGCATTGCTACGTTGGATGGCAATGCTTAGCGAGGCCAGCCCTTGGGTCACGGGAAGCGCCAACTAAACGTTTGCAGTATGTCTTTGAAAAGAAGACGAGCACTCACTCCCCACGGCCCAAGAGTTTCAACCCCAAAATTTTCATTCAGTTTCTGTAGTTGGTTTCGAGATTTTAAGTTTAGTCCCGTTTTCAACGTAGTTCATTTTCATGAGCTAATCTTTTAAGGTTTTCTATCACTCTACATATCACCATACAGTAAAAATATCTGAAATCATACACGTCTCAACATGTTTACTCCAATATCTTAGAGTAGGTTCCTCTACTTACCTATTATCTCAAAATTAATATCGTAGTACCTATTTCACAATATTGTGAAATACACATTTTTGTACTGACATATTATATTGTATAATTTCATATATTAGAAAAGGATATTGAAAATATTATTATCTTCGTTGTGTGTTGTTAATTCTTATGTAAGAATGGCTTCGATATAATAAATAGGTAGGTAACTACCAAAATGATATTTCTTCTCTTACTTATCTTTGTCATGATTGTGTAGCTAAGGGCCGAAACGCTGCTTGCAAAAATAGGCACCTGCAGCCGACCGCAAGTTGGTGGTCACAGTTTGAATATAAGCTGATTAAGTAATTTTGTAACAATTGACAACATTTCAAAATTCTAACCTCCATGTTTTATTATGTTATCTAAAAGTAAATCCAAAACTAGAGGACCCATATTTTTTGGTTTTTCGAAATTATGTACATTTCATTCATAATTTTAACTTTGAAATTCGGTGCATTCTAAAAAGACGTAAGCGCCAAATGACGTCATTCATACGGTGGAATGGCGATAATTCCTTTGCTTTACTGTGATAAGTCAAAAAAAAAACAGTTTCTTAGATGTCACTGTCATTTAGCAGTTGTCAATGTCACACGTTGACATTAGAAATGTCTTGTTTGACATGAGATATGTCATTTTTGACATTAGATATGTCTTTTTTGACATTAGATACGTAATTTTTGACAGAAATGTCTTGTTTGACATTAAAGTTTTCATCTTAAAAATTAGCTTGCTTTCGCAAAGGTAAACACCTCATTCCACCGTATAAGTGACGTCATCGCATGGTTTTTGGTTTTTATTTTTTTTCTCAAAAATTAAGCTATAAAAAAAAATAAAAAATATATATTTGAACTCAGCATACAAAAATGAAGAAACGGTATTTTTGTTTTAGGGTCATGTCAATTTTGAAATGTTGTCAATTAGGCCAGCTTACACAGGTTTGTTACCACTGTGTGGGGCCTACAGTACCTAGGTATAGGCAAGCACAATTTCGTACTTATAAGTAATGCTGGTACTCAGAATGAAGCTTAGGTTTAGCATACTACACATCACGTATAGATAAATATGGAATTTCAAATGATTAATGAAACAACTAGGTAGGATAATGTTGCGTCAGAATTGCGCAATACTTTTTATCAGTGACGCAATAGACGTGTAATAAATAATCCGTTTGTATTCTCGAGCAAATTATCTGTGTATAGCTACCTACAAAATCCCCCGGCCACTTTTCTTTTCGTCCACGAAATATTACGCAATAACAAACAAAGTTAGCGCAATATTTCGCTGCATTACACACAACAACATTGATGTCATCGACCCAGTGCTGTGTGTGTGAGCGTCAGAATACTCGCCTCTCATTGGTCAATGCGCTTCGTCAAAAGGCAACAACGCAATATTTCCGCCATTTTAGTTTTCGGACCAATGTTGCTTAGCAGTTGCGCACTACGTTCCAAGACGGACGGATGTCGAAGTTAAAAATCAAAGAATATATTAATTTTGCAATAATGGAAAGGAAACACGATTTATTTCCGAAAAGTGAACGTAAAGACATTGTGGAGTTTGTGAAAGAAGTGGAAAAGTATCCGTGCTTGTATAATAAGACTTTACCGGAGTATGCGAATAAGATGCATAATAGAAAAGCCTGGTCAGCGATTGCTCAGAGGGCAAACACATCAGGTATGCTCAGTTTTGTTTGTATTTTGATCAACAGTATAGTATATTATCGATCGGATTTGGCTGCATGTGCTAGTTGCACTGCTTATTAGGTAGATAAACTAGGTCATCAGCTAATGCGTTTTCAATGTTTTGGCGCGCTTTTTTGTTATAAATTAATTATATATACCTAATTATAAATAGAACAAAATAATGACTGGTATTCTTTTTAGATCTTCCTTTTTCTGCTTTTACCTTATAATGTAGGTACATAAGATACTTGACAGTCATCCTACATAATAATACTTATTGGTGTTAAAGTGACTTGGCAATGGCAGCAAAAAATAGCGTTGCTTAAGCGAAACTCACAATTTTGCACCTGGTTGGAACAAATCAGACTACAAAGGTTGGTTGTAGTCTATAGGTGCAAATTGATACGATGTTCTCTTAAATCAAATACCTACACCAAATTTAACGTTACGAACTGTACTTAGCTGTAGTAGCTACATGTAGTCGAAATCTGTCTCCCTTATTTCTTGAGAGGTAGGCAGGAATGAGCTCACATTAGTGCGGTCCCAGGGATACTTATGCTTTTATTTGACAAGGCAAAACCTCAGTCGTAGGGAACCTATTAACGATTTCTCGATATAGAGACCAAACCATATTAAAGATCTGATGCCACTTTAGTAATTTGACAACCTTTGTATATACTTTTCTAGGACTGTGAGGAGGTACAAGCATGTAAAAGGAATACCTTCTGATCTATCAACAAATTTAGGGTAAGCTCAGCAATGCTGTAAAACCTGAAAACTCTCACTCCATGTCAATGACACTGCCGCAAGCAGCTACCGATACTGTAGAATACGGAGGGTCATCTTATAGGCAATAAGACAGAGATAAAACAAGATTGTAAGGATACTTTAGTAAATTAAAAGTTATTTGGGGTATCCTAAAAATTGGGAGCCCCAGTACAAGAGTTCAAAGCCAAAGACAAATAGTTGATTTTTTGAAGACTTTTCATTATCGAATTCCAAAAGATGAAAAAGAATGGGCCAGAAACTTCATACCTTGTCTTTTAAAGTTCTTAACATAGATCATTTTGTCATAAATTGCATGTGAAAGCGTTGTATTGTATCCGTAATAAAGTTACCTACGTTAAGTTTCAAAACGATCCTAAATTGATTTACTTATACATGAGAGTACTTTATTTTTTTCTAATTTTCTTTTGCATCATTATAGTGACGCGGTACTCGTTAAAATTGCAACATAGATGACGTCATTTGTTAATATACTACTAGCTTAATCTGCGATAGTAAACTTTACCAAAATATTGTGAAATAATGATTGATTCCTAAATATTCGTCAAGACAGGTACCTAATATATACTATTAATTATGAACTTTCTATTTCGACGTCATAGAACGCAGTGATGTCAGAATATGGACCTACCTCATTATGTCACTAGTTTTAATGCTGCTTCTGGCATGTATATTCTTGTTAAAGGAAGAATCTCTATGATCTAAGATTTTCTATGGATTTGATCGATGATTGATTGATGATTCTTCCATTATTAAGGAATCTTACTACAAATATACCTGCTATGATTATATATCATAATTTTAAATGTTTGCTTTCTTTGTTGCAGTACCAGAATGTCGAGATCGTTGGAGAAAGATACGAATTTCTTTCATGCGATCTCTTAAGCAGCAAGCCAGCACCAAGCCTCCAATGAGGCCGTACTACTTGACTGAGGAACTACATTTCCTGCACCCGTTCCTGTGCATACGACCCAAAACTTATGCAAAAGAAAAGCAGCCTAATGATACAAAAAAAATATTTTACATGGACATTGAACCAGACCCAACGGAAAATCACGATATTTCTGACGACAGTGTAAGCTTAGCTAGTGATGAACCCGAAAATGGCGATAACGTTACAGAAATTACCAGGGTTCCAGAAATTAACAAAGGTCCAGAAATTGACAGAGTTCCAGAAATTAACAGAATTCCAGAAATTAACAGAATACCAGATACTAACAGAATACTAGATATTAACAGAAGTCCGGAAAGAAACAAAATCTTTTACAGTGACAATACGATACCAAATAATATAATGAATGGAATGAATGGTGGTAGTTTAGGGAATGGACGTGGAAGACAAAGTGGTGGTAGGAACAGCTATTCTGATGATATAGAGTGTAATCCAAGGAAAATGTTCCTTTTGTCTATGTTACCTGACATAGAGGCACTGACGGAGTCAGAAATGAGGATATTTCGACGTGATGTGATATCAACTATAGACAAAATAATAAGTGATCGTAGTATAGGGGATTCAAAGGCATTATTAGGAAATTAAACAGTGTTTTCATTTTGAGTGTTTTAATTTATGGATTTTTGTTTTTTTTTGTGTAATGAGTCAAAAGTCTTTCTTGAATCTTTACACATTGAAGATCTGTACACAGCCTAATACCAGTAATTACATTACAAAACCTCTTGCAGTATATTTCAATAACCTGTCGATATTTTGTTAAACCAATCCTGTCTACCCAATTCGAAATAAACTGTGAAATAGTGCATTGTTTTACCCGACTGCGGTCAAGCTGAAAGGACGGTATGCTAATTAAATTATTAAAGGAATATCAAGGACTTTTCAGAATATATTCTGAAGTTAGTAGATACTTGGTTTTAGCAACAAAATACATAGCTATATGTCATTGAAGATAGTATTTAATATGGAAACGCTATTTACACCTGTCGTTTCGTTTTTCCGTAGTCGGATTTTTGTTTATTTCTTCTAACGTTATTGTTAGAAGATTAAAATAAAAATATTGTAAAGAATTAAATGTGTTTTATTTGTTTTAATATGTAACATAGGTAATTAGGTAAGGGCTCTTTGATTGGATTTCCTTACTCGCCACTCGGGTGCAAATCTGACACTTCGTACAATTAAATAGCGCGCGTACGTCCTTTCCCTAACTTCTTACGGGTTCGGTAACCTAATGAGAAAATCGAGTCGTCATTCAGCATAAATGTATAAGTAAGCATAACGTGAAACTAAAACATCACTCTGAGTCTACTAAGTAAACAGATTGTGTTCTGAATCATTTTTCGGTAATCCTTATACAATCCCCTAATTTTGGGCTTGCAGTCTTTTTGCAAGTCATCGTCAACTGTGTACCTACCTAATAAATCTTTCTCTGCTATCCCTTAGGTAATAGATAGGTACTATAAGTAATTTAAGACTAAGTAGATGTTATTCATCTGCCTATTCTTTCTCCAACTCCATATGGTGGCGGCGTTAGCTAATTTATTACCTACTTAGCCACGAGGCCCTCGTTTATCTTTTTCGCAACATGTGTAAAACTTCACGTATTTTTCTCGTGGGGGTTATGAAGATACTACAAAGCGCCATCTGCTACGATTCTTACATACGTCGTCATTGTCGTCGTCGTTTGATTTTGACATTAAGTATTTGTTTTTGACATTTTCTGATTTTGACATTTTTATTGCGGATTGTTTTGACATTATTAGTTGTTGGTTGGTGTGGTTATTAGTTTTTTATTATTACTAACAAATTTGATTGTATGATTTGTTTTATATTACGTCTTTTACTTCTCAATTCCCATTAACAAAAATATTGAATAAATATTCAAACTGGCTGCCTCGGCAAACTTTGTCCCGTCCTAGAATCAATTTACTAGTTTTACATATTACTTTAAGTCCTTTTCTTAGACCTACTGAAAATACACAAAAAAAAACATAAATGTCATGCCGCTTCGGAGGAGTTTAGTAACAAATACTGTGACACGAGAATTTTATATATTAGATGGTACTTAAACGTAATTTGTATGGTCATGATTGGTTGCTTTATACTTTATTGCAGATCTTACGTAAAGAATGACTGTGATAAGGATAACAGTTGATAAATACGTGATTGTATATAATCATCATGACTTGTATCTGACTGGCCTGTTAGTCTAGTAGTTAGTGACCCTGACTGCTATGCCGGAGGTCGTGGGTTCGATTCCCACGCAGGACAAATGTTTGTGTGATGAGCATGATCATTTGTTCTGTGTCTGGGTGTAATTTATCTATAATATGTATGTATTTAGAAGTATATAAGTATGTTTATCAGCTGTTAGTACCCATAACACAAGCTCTTAGCTTAGCTTGGGACTAGATGGCGTTGTGTGAAAAGTTGTGGAATATTTATTTATTTATCTAAGTACATAAATATTTGCATTTTTAAAGTAAATTTGAGGATTGTCGCTCAATGTGACTTTTATGAGATCGATGGCAGGTAGGCCCACTAGCGGCAAAGCCCGCCAAGGGATTTAAATAATACAGATGATTTCGAATCCTTTTCACAATGTTAAGACTCAAATATTGATACGCCACAGCCTGCTTCGGCATGGTCGGGCATGCCGTGGCATCATCTCAATACACTTAGCATGATAAAATGAGATCTTAAATCATTTGCGCTTACTAAAATTCCCTGCTGTGCCTAAAGCCTAAAGGTCCGCTTGCCAAAGTCGGCCTGTTAAGGAGTCACCATCCATGACGTATGTACCTATGTCATGTCAAGACCCTTCCTCCGTGCCTCGGAAGGCACGTTAAGCAGTTAGTTGCGGCATTGTGAATGACAGTCACATGCATATCATACTATATTTTATTAATTGGCGCAAAGGTTGCGCGATCGGAAAAGAAATAATTGTATGGTCTGGCTTTTTGTGTAGGTGGGTGACTTAAAATGTTTGAAAAACGCATCGCTGACAGAGCTTAATATTTTTTTACATAGGTACATACATACATAAAGTCACGCCTGTAATCCCCGAAGGGCTAGGCAGAGGTGTACCTGGTAGTACACCCACATTTCGCCAGTTATGTTTTAAGTCCCATGTAATAGGGGGCGAGCCTATTGCCATCAATCGGGCACAAATCCAGACTCCGGGCTGCCACTGAGAAATTCCAGATAGAAATACTCAATAACACTTTGCCCGACCTGGGGATCGAACCCGGGACCTCATGCTCAGTAGTAGCGCTTGCGACCACTAGACCAACGAGGCAGTCAGTTTTTAAAGTAATATTTTTTTAGAGCTAGTAAAATGCTACTAATATTATATTTACATAATCGAGCAGGGTATTTTACTGCCAAATTGCTCGATTTCATATTAGCGCAATAACTGTACCTATACCTATAGTTTGTTGTACAAGCAAGACCGAGGAAGACAAAGTAGTCATATAATGCAATAAAGGGTAAATAGTGTGACCATGGTGTAGGTATGTTATATTAAGGACGTTAAGACGGAACATTTTTCTCATTATTGACGCGTCACGTAACTCACGTAGTCTGTTCACGGCTCAATTTGTACTTCGTCATGCTTTACGAATAATTTATCTTTTTGGTCTTTATCTGTGGAAATGTGTCTGTATGTGCACTTTATATGCCTTTATATATCTTTGAGTTGAATGTGTTTACTCGCGATCTGTGTTGGAACGTGACTTTTAGTACCTGCTGACGCGGCTCGCCGAGCAAACAAGCCAGTTTTAGCTCATTGCACTCCAGATAAATGGTAAATGATATTGTTACACACATACATACATACATAAACTTCCCTTCCCTTTCCCATGGGAGTAGACAGAAACTACAGAGCGCCATATGCTACTATTCTTACATAATTATTTTGCTTCGTTTACATTCATACATGTTGTCATACACACACGCCGGTGGCGAGTACAACGCAGTACGCACCTGACCTTTCTGAAGGAAAAAAATGAAAATGATATTTATTTCTGTAAAAGTTAGTAAGTATTCTTTTGTCAAGAGGTTGGTATTCTTTCTCTAATCTGTAAAAGTCAGTTTTTAATTAAATTTTTCAATGGAAGGCATACTTGCTTGTCACCCTACAACTTGCTTTCCATTCTAACGTCCAAGGTGTCAGTAACGAATGAGTTCCACTGTATCACTGTCAGTCTTTAACTAGTGTTATCTTAGTGCTATGACACTATTGTGGTACTAAAAGTGCATAAAAGAATAATGTGGGAAGCGGTATTGTTTGCTTGTGTGTGTCAATTAATGGTAAAAAGTAATCTAGGATAAAGGTAAAGATAATTTTATTTTACAAATATGGGTAGGTATAACATTAAAAGATGACTGACACAATATTGGTAACAGGTTCACTCATATTTTACTTTGTAGGCATGCAAAAGACATTCAAAATTAAAAATAATATCACTTAATACAATTTTCAAATAATACACAATGAAGTATAAACAGGTAGATAAATACAAAGAAAACATTTAAACTCACTCCCTAAAATCTTTCTCATTCAGGTAGGTTTAAACATACTTTCACCACTAAAACGCTTAGCCAAAGGGTGTAAGCATTACCAACGTGTTTTTTTTTTAATCTGCACGAACGCTGTTACATTACAACTATTGAAAATATGGTTTGAATACAGTTTAGTACCTACAAACAGAAGTTAGCAGTTTCATTGTTGCAGTCGTACAATCTGCAGTCAAACTGCAGCGTTGCAGTTAAAAAATAAAACCGACATAAAAAAACACTAAACGGTGTAAAATAACTCCAAATTAGGAAGTCTGTGGCTTTGGTGGTTTTGTTTTATTTATGATGGGCCACCGACTTCCGAATTTAGAGTTATTCTACACCGTTTAGTGTTTTTTTAAGTCGGTTTTATTTTTTGCAAAAAAGTTTTTTATTTTTCCATTTTTAGTTGTTGCCATACATACCCTATATTTGCCATGAATTTATTTTATATTGTTAATTGTTAACAATATATGTCACGATAAAAGGGTTATCCACTTATGCCTAATAAATTAAAATTAACATACTTAACTGTCGAAATCTAGGTATATTGTACACATCTGCGTACCCCTCAGAGCATAAGGCGTGATGATACGTCATGATGTTGTATAAACAATAAACATCCAAGCGATTCCAGCAATCACGACAAATTTGCCGTCAATTTTTGAATAGTTCCGTTGTATATCTCCGAAGATCAGCACCGGATCTTCACCAAATTAAAATGGGACCACCTCGGGAGTATATTCTTTCAAATAAAAAAAAAAATTGAGAATCGGTCCACAAATGGGGGAGAAATCAGGAAACATACATAAAAAAAAAAAAATACATACACACGAACATAGAACCTCCTCCTTTTTTGAAGTCGGTTAAAAATGAAGTCCGTTTGTCTAGAGTAGGTACTTTGTATGTTATTTTAACTATACTTAAAGTAAGAATAGGAAGTACTTAATTGAAATGGGGCAAGTATTTAACAATCGTGTCAATTAGAGACACAATAGAAAGACAATGACAGCGTGGGCACCGGTGTCCTCTTGGGGTTTAATGAATAAAATAATATGATGTGGTTAACATGTAAATAAACAGGCAACAATGTTGAAGTAAATAGCTCGTAAAATATACTGGCCAGTAGGTTTACGATAGCAATGATAGCATAAGTGGATAGCCTATAAAAGTAGCCATCGATATTGTGAGGATTTGTATTTTATGTTCCTAGATACGTGCCTCCAATGCCTACCGATCTACTTATATTTCTCGGCGCTAGTTAGATTTTTTTCTATGCGAAGTTTGCGGGTTCATTACTCTAACTGTTTAGTATTACCAAAGTTAAGCATAATACCTAATAATAATCAAAAGTTTATGTAGTGCCTTCCTAATTTCCTATACTTAGTCCTCACCACAACGGACGTTATTCCGAACCATCTCCTTCACAGTCTCAAATGACTAAATCTTAAAGAAAGCCTGTACATCACTTTACAAAAAGCTGCAATCTTAAATACCTACACGTCGAATCGTCCGAAAGTTTATGCAAATAGATGAAATCGAAATACCTAGGTTCTCATCACAACACACACGAAACATAACACTCATATGCCACATTTACTTGGTTTTGGCCTGAAATGTAGTTCAACACCAGTCAAAGAGCTGAAAAGTATAAAAACTATCCGAAAATAATATTACAACTATTCAAAAGTAATAAAACATGTATTTGTCTCGTTGTTTTCAATTATAAAATTATCAAACCTGCACTCAAGTATCTTTAAAGTTATGTGCCTCAATGGATATATAATACTCAAAATACTGAACAGAAATAGGTTCTTAAGTGAATTTAAATTTTTCAGAAAAAAGCCTTATTCATTGCAAACAGAATGGGCTATTTGCAAAGACATTCAATACCTATAGACCGGACATCACAAACAAAATTTTCGTCCGAAAAAGTGTGTCCTGCCGGACACAAGTCTATGACTTTTTTTTAGTACGCTCCGCTGCCGCTTCAATATTCATATATTATTCTAGATGGCGTTACTGAGACATGGGATCAAAGTTTTTCTATGACATTTCCTTGACATGCCCGCTCTACATATAGTATTTTAAATCTCTTTGGCTATTTGACAAAATTTTAGTTTTTAGTCCATCATCTAGATTACAAGAAAATATTCGACACATATTTTTTTCTTTTTCAAATTGATGGAAAACTGCTGATGGGGCTTGTAACATCATTAACTAGTATTATAAACTGTACTGGCTAGTGACGCCATGCGACATTTTGACTCGATGTATCGCCGTTATTCTTTGATTACGTGAAAAAAGAAAAATATGTGTCGAATATTTTCTGGTAATCTAGATGAGTGAAAATTTTGACAAATAGCCCATTGCGTAATATTATTTCTGTACGTTTTGGGTCTAGTGTGGAATGAAAACATCAAAACAAACGGTGAACTACGTTAAATAAATAAATAAAATAAATAAATTCTTTATTTACCAAAGCCATTACAATTAACAAGTATTCTGAAATACTATCGAAAACACAGGGCTTATTACTAGGTCACAATTTTTTTAGATACTCTGACTCCTAAACTAGGTGTAGGCCTGTATCTTAGAAGTCAGTGATTCTTCACAGACAAAGCAAACAAAGCCGTAAAAAAAAAAACAGACATCAAATGGGACGTGTAACATTTTGAAAGCTAATGGTGATAAAGCAAAAAAAAGAAAACTGTATTTAATTTAACAATAGAAAAAAAAAAAAAAAATTAGCATGCTAAGGAAGAGCTATAAGTATAACTGTAATAAAAATAATTTATGAGATGTACCTACAGTATAGGGAGCGAGTGTGCATGTGTGTGTGTACGTGTATGTGTGTGTGTGTGTGTTTGTATGTGTGTGTGTGTGTGTGTGTGTATGTGTGGTGCGTAGGATAAGGGTGTGTTTTTGTGTAGTGATAATTGATAGTGTTATTAGTAAGTATTATTATTATTTAATTATTTAACTGTCACCATCAACGTAAGATTCCCAGTAGGAGATCTTCCGTCTTTTCATAGTCTAGACCTTGGAGATATTCTCGAAGCACTTTATTGCATCTGTATTTGGGACACGAGTAAATATTCAACTTTTTGTTCAGAAGGTTATAAAGTTTCGTGCTTATGACATAGAACTGTCGTTTGGCAAAGGCAGTCCTATGGCGTTCGTGGGGAAAAATATTGTGCTTGAGTCTACCAGTAGGCTCTTTGGGTGGACGAGCAGAATGTATGCGTAGGGTAGACAGGAGCACAAAGAGTTGTCTGACTGTGAGTACCTTACATTCAGTATAGAGTTGCACAGTGGGATATCTACGTGGAAGAGAGTGCATTACTTTAAGAATCGCCCTCTGCGCTCTCTCAAGGCGGATAAATATATTTTTTGCAGCACAACCCCAAACAGGAAGACAGTACGTTAAGACAGCGCGGCATAGTGCAAAGTATACAAGTCTGAGGGTATCATGATCAGCAGAACATCTCAACTTCCTAAAGACATATATTAATTTGCGTATGCGGGACATGATCTTCTCTATATGAGGACGCCAGTTGAGATGCTGATCAATAAGTACTCCCAGGTATCTTACACACGAGGATTTAGAGAGGCAGAGGCAGGTACACGAAGTTTTGAGGTCACATACGTGGGCTCTTAGCGCAAGAGAATTAGGAGGACATAGATTTGGTCTAAGAGTAAACGGCACGTAAACCGATTTTTCGACGTTTAAGGTAAGCATATTATCGCACAAGCATTTCATCACGGAAGAAAGCGCATCTTCGGCATGTTGATACGTCTGGGGCCAGTCCTGACCATCTATGATAAGGGCAGTATCATCTGCATACGTGAAAATCTTGCAATTGTCAAGAGGGAGCTTGCAGAGCTCATTAATATAAATGAGAAAGAGCGTAGGCCCCAGGATGCTGCCTTGCGGGACGCCGTAGGAGATTGGAAGCTCATCACTTTCATGCTGTCCGATTTTTACCTTTTGGGTTCGACCGCTAAGATAATCCGCAAATATTTTCAGAGGGTGTCCACGAATTCCAATGCTTTCCATTTTAGTTAAGAGGGCTGGGGTAGAGACAGTGTCAAAAGCCTTTGACAGATCAAGGAAGATTCCTAGGCACTTGTGTTTTCCATCTAACCTCCTAGCTATGTGACTAGAAAGATCCATAACTGCATCCTCGGTACTAACTCCACTTCTGAAACCATATTGGTTATTGGCTAAAATTTTGTTTGATGCAAGAAAGCTAGTCAGATTTTTATTTAGTACTCGTTCTAGTATCTTGGACATTGCTGTTAAAATAGAAATTGGACGGTAATTATTGACGTCATCTCTGCATCCAGATTTATGAATGGGGTGAACTACAGCTTTCTTAAAAGCCGACGGGAAGACACCAGCATTTATACACAAATTACATACGTGAGTGATAATCGGAACTAAGACGAGTCTTGAGGCCTGTTTACTACCGAGCTGGTAGTGTTGGACTAACACACTTGTGTGAACACTAATAGGGTTGAATTCGCAAAATAAAACCAAACTGTGTTCTGATCTAAGCTGGTATATATTTTCTAAAATTCACGCGAACCCAACCAAATCGTTGTAACGTAACCATAGCGAGATCTATTTCGACGTCAACGCCATCTATCGAGCTTGATGTCAAACTTTTGAACTTTACCTAGGATTCGCTATGATTACGTTATGAACATACCGCCCACCAAGGACATTTAGTGACAGAATGTCCTTCTTCAAATAAATGTAGTAAGTACTAAAAGTAGTTATTCGTATACATTTTACCTTAACAATATGTACTTACTTAGCATATCTTAAAAAAATATAACAGTAAACATAAACAGTCTTCAACAGTGTAAATTATCTAAAACAGTTGTAAAAACTTATAATGTAGTTAAAATATGCAATAAAGGCACAAACATGGTAAAACTAAAACTATAAACTGTATAAAATAAAACACGGTAAACTTAGTAAATATACATTTGATCTTAAAATAACGTGAATTATTTGATCTGAACCTACACTAAGTACTACTGCTTACTTACATAAAACTGATAAAAAATAAACAATTCATTGAGCTATTGGTAAAACACATAATTTGGAAGTAGGTCTTTTAACGGTGGATGATTTAGTTTTCAATGTGACTACACGGGTGACGTTATCAGCACCGGGGTGTTTTTCCACTACCCGTCCTAACAACCAACGACTTGGTGGTAAATCATCTTCCTTGATTAAAACAATGTCCCCGATATTGGGCTCCGGAACATTGGAAGACCATTTGTATCTGTTCATGAGATTTGACAAATACTCATGATACCATCGTTTCCAAAAAGACTGCATCATTCGTTGAACTAATTGCCACCGACTTAAATAATTTAAATTTGAACTTTCATAATTTTTGTCTGGCACATTAACTATCGGTTCACCGATCAGAAAATGCCCAGGGGTTAACGGCAGAGGTTCACCAGGATCAGCATAGTTAATAACGCTTATCGGTCGCGAATTCAAGCATGCTTCCACTTGGTTAAGGAGTGTAGACATTTCCTCATAAGTAAGTGTAGAGTCGCCGATTACCCTTTTTAGGTGAAACTTGGTGGATTTTACACCCGCTTCCCACAAACCACCGAAATTGGGAGCATGAGGCGGTATGAAATGCCACTCAGTATTGTTTGCTTCCAGGTGTTCTGCGATTGCTGGCTGTATAGAGGCCAATTGTTGTAACTCTTTGGATGCACCTACGAAATTGGTGCCATTGTCGCTCCACAGTTTAGCACAGTGACCTCGCCTCGATACAAACCGTCGAAAGGCAGCTAGAAACGCCTGTGTACTCATATCACTGGCGACTTCTAAGTGAAGAGCGCGTGTAGACATACAAACGAAAAGGCATATATAGCCTTTGTATGAGCGATGTCCACGGCCCTTTGTCGTTCTTAATTTTATGGGTCCAGCATAATCCACTCCGCTATGCAAAAATGGCCTTGCTGGTTTACATCGGACTGATGGAAGATCCCCCATCAGTTGGTTCCTCACGCTAGCTCTCTGTTTTGCACAAATAACACATTTGCGAACATGTTGTTGGATTAGAGATCTAGCACCTATTATCCAATAGGCTGACCTTAAAAAGTTTGCAAGTAACTGAGGACCACCATGCAATGTTTTTTCATGCGCATCCGCTACTATGAGATAAGTCAGATGGCTAGAATGTGGTAAGATTATCGGGTGTTTTGAATCTTCGTCTAATTCCGCCTTTGCAAGTCGCCCTCGAACTCTCATGATTCCCTTTGTATCAATAAAAGGGCTAAGTACCTTCAGCTTACTTGATTTTATACTTAAATGCCCTTTTTCGCTTAACTGTGTATATTCTTTTTCAAATATCTCTGTCTGTGTCTTCTTTATACAGGTGTTTAATGCTGCTTCTATTTCTTCGTTCTTTAAATATTTACTATTGTATAATATGTCCTTCTTAAAAAATCGTCGGCAATATGCAACTACTCTAACTAATTTTCGTAGACTAGAGTAATTTTCTAAAACTACGTGCTCTGGAACTACTGCTACATGAACCTTTATTGTTTGCTCTAAATCTGTTTTTAACTCGTTAGGCCTTTTGTACTTAATTATTTTGTTTTTCAGGAATGGCGGTCCAGAAAACCACAACTCATTACCAACCAATGAACTGGGTAGTATACCCCTTGAAGCGCAGTCTGCTGGATTCTCTTTAGTCGACACGTGAAACCATTGAGACGAACTCATTACTCCTAGTATTTCAGCAGTCCGATTCGCAACAAACGTTTTCCACCGGCTGGGATGGCTGTTAAGCCATGATAGCACCACCGTCGAATCAGTCCAAGCTGAAATCTTTTCCTTTGGTATATTTAACACCTCTGCAGATTCTGTCAATAGCTTTGCTAGTAGTACTGCTCCGCACAACTCCAATCGAGGAATGCTGACTTGTTTGATTGGGGCAACTCGGGTTTTTGCAACCAACAATGAAACATGAACTTTGCCTGTGGTGTCAATTACCCGCAAGTAAACGACTGCTGAGTATGCAGCCTTTGAGGCGTCACTGAAACCTTGCAATTCCAGATTATCAGTTGACCTAGTCCCCAGCCAACGACTTATTCGAACCTGGGTAAGTAGTTTTAACTCTTCGCGGTAAGTACTCCACTCTGTTATCAATTCTGTATTTAACTTCTCATCCCAACTAACGCCGGCAAGCCATAACTTCTGGATGAACACCTTTGCTACAACCACACTAGGAGCTAACCATCCTAATGGGTCGAACAAACGAGCTATGTCTGATATTATAGATCTTTTTGTTACAGATGCCGTCGTCGAAGGTGGGAGATTCACTGCGTACTGAAAGGTGTCTTCGTAGCGGTTCCAGGTAAGGCCCAAAATTTTCGTGGTACTATCTAGCTTAATTTCTCTGTCCTTATTATTTATTCCCTTTTCTTCTACTATTATGTCCTGTTTGTCCTTATTCTTATTGTCCTCATTATTTATGTTATTTTGACCTGTTTTTAGAATTCCCTCATTACTATCCATAGAGCTTATTTTATCTAATAATTGCTGATTATTACTGTTCCATTTCTGTAATATAAATCCTCCCTTTCCTAATAATTGTACCATTTGATTGCAGATTTCTACACCTTCTTCGATGCTGTTACTTCCAGTCATTAAATCGTCCATATAAAAACAATTTAAAACTCTGTCTGCTGCAAGTGGAAATTTATCTCCTTCGTCATATGAGACCTGATGGAGCGATCTTACTGCTTGGTATGGAGCAGAAGCTGTCCCAAAAGTCACCGTTGTCAGCTCATAATCTCTAACCGGCTTCTTAGGATCGTCTCGCCAGAGTATTCGCTGGAATGCAGCATCTTCATCAGCCACTCTAACTTGACGATACATTTTAATGATGTCTGCTACTATACCAATTGCATGCATTCTCCATCTTAAAACAGTGTGTCTTAAATCTGCTTGCAGCGTTGGTCCTACCATTAAAGTGTCGTTTAGTGACACACCGTTTTTATTCCTTTCTGAGGCATTAAAAACAATACGAACCTTAGTCGTGATCTTGTCGTTTCTTATCACTGCGTGGTGGGGTAGATAAACGGCTTCACCTTTAATACCATCCTCATCCTTTACAGGTCGCATGTGTCCCAAATGTAAGTACTCATTCATTACCTCAGTATATTTTTCTTTTAGAACTGTATCTTTACTTAATCTCTTTTCTAGTGATTTAAATCTTGTTTCAGCTATTTCCCGTGATCGTCCAGCTTTGCAAGCAGGTTCTTCATCTCGAAATGGCAGTCGTACTATGTATCTGCCTGTATCATCTCTTTTAGTAGTTTGCATGTAAAATTCTTCACACCGTTGCTCTTCTGGATTAAGTAATTTCTTTGTACTAGTTTGTTCTTCAATCTCCCAAAATTTCTTTAAAATATCATCTTCATTGACCTGTGCACAATGTACCTTTATGTTTTTTGTGTAATACTTTGAACTCTCCCTACTTGGACTGACTACACCTGAAAGGACCCACCCTAAAGTGGTGCTCTGAGCAATAAGAGTTCCGGATGGACTCTTGACTATACCTTCCTTCAAAATGTAACAGTATGCATCTGCACCCAATAAGATATCTATTCTATTGGGTGTATTAAAATTAGGATCTGCCAGAGACAGATTATTTATGGCAATCCAATCCAATGAACTTGTCTTTATGCTTCTCTCAGGCAAGTATGAGGTGATCTTACTCAAAACGTATGCGTTTATTTTGAGTTGAAACTCAAGATCAATTGTTGACTCAATTGTCAGGTTCACCATGTACTTTGTAATGGTTGATTTATCGTCACCCAAGCCTGAAACGAGACCTCTGACTGGAATTTTCTTCAGTCTAAGAAGTTGGACAGTGGCCTCCGTTATGAAACAAGCCTGTGAACCTTGGTCTACTAATGCTCGTACGGTTAGAAATTCACCCGTTTTGGACTCGGCTTTTATTAACGCAGTGGCTAGTAAAACCTGTCTGGGTGAAGAGCCATTGCCCGTAGACAAGCATGCGACTATGGCACTATCACCTGTTGAAGGACTGGTGTTATTAGTGGTCTCTCGAGCTTCGTTTTCTCCGTTACGTTCTCCACTTTGGTGCAGCAATGAATGGTGGCGCTTGTTGCAAACCTTACAGACTGTCTGCTTTTTGCAGTCGTGTACTCTATGATTGCTGCCTAAACAATTGAAACAGATATTATTTTTTGCTACGAATTCGCGTCTACTTTCTGTGGGCTGTTTTGCAAATTGCTTGCAGAAACACAGCTTGTGAACTTCTGAGCAGTATTCGCAACGCATGTTGGATGAGTTTGTGGCTAGCATTGCTTTCGAACTATGAACCCGTGAATTATTGCTGTCCTGGTGAGCCACGGCTTTTCTAGGTTCTATGCATTCTAATGCACGAAAACGACCTTCAATAAATATTTTAAGTTCCTCAAAAGTGGGCAAGTCGTTGCTCAAATCGTTAGAACTGCTTAACTCCCATTGTTTTCGTGTTTCATTATCTAACTTGAATGTTACTATATGGATGATGATAGCGTCCCATGTACTCACATTGATATTTAAGTTTTTAAGCGCATTAAGACAGTCACATGTGATATCTATCAGCTCCTTTAGTGCGGCGGCTGATTCTACATTTAATCGCTTTTGCATAAACAACCTTTTCAAAATACAATTGACCAAATATTTTTTATTAGCATAGCGCTTTTCTAACTGAGACCAACATTCGCTATAGTTGGCATCTGTGATTGGTGTATGCCTAATCAACTGTTCGGCTTCACCAGAAAGGTGGCTTTTAAGATAGTGCAGCTTTTGCACATTGTCCAAAGACGCGTTATTATGAACTAGCGACTTAAACAGATCGTGAAAGGCTGTCCATTCACAGTATTTGCCAGAAAAAATGGGAATTGTGATCTTGGGCAACTTTACTGATGCATTGGATGACTTAGAAGAATGACTATTGTTAGACCCGCTAATTTGTGGTACTGGTTCTTTGGGATCGACCTTATTGAGCGTTGCTTTCATTAGACATTTACATGATATATATGTATCTTCTGTGGTATCATATATATCGACTATCTTTTGACCTAGGTCTTCTATCTTAAAACGACCATACATTTGAGATTTGGTTTCCTTAAATGATGACCAATCATTTTCTAACAATTCGAGCCTTGTCTCAATGTATTCAACTGTTAATCTATCTTTAGGACTCTTTTTAAAATTAGTAAATGCCTTATGAATAACATTTTGGAGGTCCTTTAATATATTAATTTGACCTTCCATTATGAGCAACCAGAATATTAAAAAATGTGTTAAATACAAATGATGATGATGATTTAATATGAAATTGAATTAACTACGTTAAATTTAAAATAACAACAAGCTTGATGCAAACCAAATGTACTGATTTTTTCTAAGTCTCTAAAGTAACCAAAATTTTTACAAGTGTTTAAACTAACTTGAAATTCGGAATTCGGGCATAGTCTCCCCGTTCCGTCGTTTTTTATAAAACTATTCTAAGTGTAACATGCACAATTTAAGCCTAAGTTAAAATATTAATCTAAATACAAAGTAAAAATCTTCTTTGAAATAGGGTTCAAAATTGCTTGGCAAGTCTTCTATGTCACTGCGCTACTACTATAATTATTTAATTGTACTCACGATTTCACTTCACTCACACTTCCAAGTTGGTTTGACGTCACTTCGAACACTCACTGCAGGTTGTTGACGTTGATTTCGTTCACCTCACCGAACGAATTTGCCGCCTGAACTTAAACACCGATCTTCTGTTGAACTACTGGTGGCGCCATCTATCGCGTCACGTTGAACTATCAATTCCACAGCGGCTGAGCTCGTCCACCTCGCTGGACGGAGCTGGTGCTGCCTCTGCGGTACTCCCGGTACTTTGTCACAGCGATCCACTGCGAGTACGCTGGGTTGCGGTCCGAAGCTGGCACCGCGAATTTCAAAAATTCAGACTGTCTGAGTCTGATCCAGGGTCGATGGACCAATGTTTACTACCGAGCTGGTAGTGTTGGACTAACACACTTGTGTGAACACTAATAGGGTTGAATTCGCAAAATAAAACCAAACTGTGTTCTGATCTAAGCTGGTATATATTTTCTAAAATTCACGCGAACCCAACCAAATCGTTGTAACGTAACCATAGCGAGATCTATTTCGACGTCAACGCCATCTATCGAGCTTGATGTCAAACTTTTGAACTTTACCTAGGATTCGCTATGATTACGTTATGAACAAGGCCTTTATTATTTTAGACGGTATGCAGTCTTGACCCGTTGCACAACCACTCCTGAGACCCAAAACGATGGAGTCAATATCGTCTTCGGTTACCTCAAGGAGGACCATTGAGCCACAAGACTGAGAGTTCAATACAGAATTTGACGGTGTTGGGGGTGATTTAAATTTGGACGCCAACCTACTGCCTACATTAGCAAAAAAATTGTTTACGTAATTAATAGAAGATTTCGGATTTTCTAATAAATTTAGGAGGTCTAAAGTAGGGGGAGAACGAGAGTTCAAGTCAGAGACATTTTTAAGGACATTCCAAGTAGCCTTAACATTATTTTTCGCATTACGAAACTGCTCCTTCTCATACGAACGCTTAAGTTTTCTCAGAAGCGAATTGCAGAAATTGCGGTAGCGAGTGTAGGTGATTTTTAATATCTCATTATTTTACGTTGTTTCCAGGGACATTGAATAATGTTACAGGCAACAATGTTGTTTCTAAACCTTGTTAACACAGCAAAACAATGTAAAATCACACCAAAAAACAGTAGTGCAAAATGGAACCTAATTCAAACAGATAAAGACGCTATTTGACTGTGAACTGCAGTGATAAGTTAGGTTATGAGTGAAACTATGGTGCTGGACTTTAACGTGGTCGGTGCTTCCATGCTCATCACCCGGTACAGCAGCTTCAAGAGAAGGGTAAGTTTATGAACAGGTAGGTAGTACTCGTAAAAAGAAAAAATGACGTGTGGCACTCGGAGACTGCCACGGTAAAGCTATTGCATATCATTTTTTATCAACTCCTCTCCTCCCCCTCCCCTCCCCTCTTTACCCCTCCCCTCCCCAACCCTCCCCTCCCCTCCCCACCCTTCCCCCCTGCCTCCCCCTCCCCTCCCCCTCCCCTCCCACACAACATCCCATCCCATCCCATCTCATCCCATCTAATCGCACACAACGCCGTGTCGAAGACTGCCGAACTGAAACAACGTTAGACGATGCACGGCCTTCAAGCCACACCTCCTTGCCCGTCGGAGTGGGGAGCGTGAGGTTTTTTTTCGTTACGGAATTTCTATGCAATAGCTTAAAACTTTCAATACTTTTAGTAGACGGAACATATTCACGAACAAAACTTTCATCCGATACTATTAGTCTAGTTCAGTACGCCCCACTGCCGCTCCAATATTGCTATATTAGGTACTTATCCAATATAAATATTCCACAGCTTTTCACACAACGCCATTTAGTCCCAAGTTAATCTTGAGAGCTTGTGATATGGGTATATACTAAACAGCTGATAAACATACTTATATATTTCTAAATAAATAAAAATAAAATAAATAAATAAATATCCACAACTTTTCACACAACACCATTTAGTCCCAAGCTAAGCTTCAGAGCTTGTGTTATGGGTACTAAACAGCTGATAAACATACTTATATATTTCTAAATACATACATAATATAGATAAATTACACCCAGACACAGAACAAATGATCGTGCTCATCACACAAACATTTGTCCTGGGTGGGAATCAAACCCACGACCTCCGGCATGGCAGTCAGGGTCACTAACTACTAGATGATAGATAGATTACTGATTACTGAGACATGGGATCATAGATTTTCTTTGTCATTTTTTCGCATGCCCTCTCTACAGGGTGTTTTTGAAATCGTGGGCAACATATTCACAGGCAGTTCTACTCGTGAATATGAACAACTTTAATTATGGGACCAACTCGGAAATAGCAAAAACAAAACCAGCTGTTGCATACATTTTAGTCGATTTGGTATGAACCTTTCAATCGTGTCAATTAGAGACACAATAGAAAGACAATGACAGCGGGACACCGGTGTCCTCTTGGGGTTTAATCTCTTTGAGAAGAAATATTGTGAGCTTGGGATGTTGATTAACACAAAAGTTGCTTAACACTTAGTTCTACTCTATTTATGTTTGCCTGGTAAAAAAAATAGACTGTCGATATAAAACTGTCTATCGATTTATTTAATTAATTCATTATATCCCTCGCTCTCTCATTTTAATCATGGTTACGCTTCGATGAATACCCCGGAAAATCAGCCCAAGATATATTTTCTTATTATTTCTACTGTTATAACGATGGGACGCAGAACTATATTAAGGCTATATATTATTTGGCTGTATATTCTGACAATGTGAGGATAGGTACAGTTCTTGTTCATGTTTTACCTCTTTTTGTCTTACCCTTAAAGCGCATGCGTGACGGCATTTTATGCCGTTTTCACGGCGTCTAGACATTTTCACGTGTCTGGTTCCTATATCTGTATAAAAAAGACAAGAAAGTAAAAGTCAGTAAAGTGTCACCTACCTTAAAATTATTTATATTGTTATTAGTCTGTAAGCTTTCTTTAAAATAAATAAATAAATAAATAAATAAATAAATAGTAAAATTGTTACCGACTTTCCCAATTTGACAGTGTTTTTTAATTTTTTTTTTTTTTTTTACCTTTAATGGCCTCATTTTCTGATTGCGTGTTGTAAGAGTTAAACCTACTAGACTTTTTATTCTATTTTTAGAATTTAATAGAATAGTTTAGGGATTTTTAAGAATAGAATAAGTCTTAGAATAGATATAAGGGATTTATTTGTAACATAGGTTTTACATAGAATGGTGTTAATATTTTTAAGTTCTCTAAGTAGGGGTACTTCGTCGATTCACACCACGCGCGATTCGGACCATGGTGTGAATCGCACAAGAATCATTTTTGAATTGCATGATTCACACCGTGGTGTGAATCGACGAATCCCAAAAAAGTCTTTCGGCGATTCACACCATGGTGTGAAAAGACGAAAGACATTTTGCGAATTCGTCGATTCGCACCATTATAAAAAAGTTATAAAAGTAATTACTTTTTGGTACTGACTGGTACAAAACGGTTATTGAAACAAATTATTTATAGGGATATAATATTTATTATGCTAACATAAGAAATTAAACATAGCATAAGTTTTTACAAGTATGTTAGATTATTCATATTATGTAGGTCAGTTATTCCTATGCTTATGATTAATTTAAAAATCACATGTTGTTCAACTTGAATAAAGATATTTAGGTATGTACAGTTTTAACTGTAAATATAAATCACAATATTGGTCAACATTAATAAAGATCTAGGTATTTATAAAAAAATAAAAAACAACTATAAATAAAATCACAAATACAGACTGAAAGATTACCCTGTTACTTATTACTAATTACAAGAAATACTTGTCATCAACATCTTTAATATAAAATATTCACCTTAATAATAATTAAATCACATGTTGCACATTTTGACTTACGATTTATTTGTCAGTAAAAAAAAAGACTAAGTAATACCTACTTTATTACTATAATGACTAAAATTGCTTGTCGTCTTCTTACCTTACTAATTAAGAGTGTACAATAGTACATAGTTTTACTATATCTAAAAAAAACAGATTGAATAGATTACCCTTTTCTTTGTAATTGGAATCACAGATTTGTTTGGTTATATGGCTGTAATTAATAAAATAATATAAATTAAGTTAACGTTACTTATAAACAAGATTATTGTTAATTATATAATGATGAGCTACCAAAAAATAAATCAGCATAATACGAAAATTAGATTTTTTTCAAAATCTCAACTTCTCCAAGTAATGGCCAATACTTATTTGGTTAGTCAATAACTCATCTATAGTGTTATTAATTTTTTCATTAACTTGCACGCTTACTAGTTTTCTTTTTGAAATTTTAACGTCACCCGGTAAATTTATTTTATTATAATAAAAGTGTGCGTCTTTGTCTACTCCATGAAGAAATTGGGCAATATTTGGTTTTGATGGAATAATTTTTTTAATTCTAGCATTCCACGATTCAACCATGTTATTTGTTTTATGACTTTCATTGTAAGTACTCCACGTATTTGATAGAACTGAGTGTTGGAGCCATGTTTGGACAAAATAATCATTAAAAAGCGTAACTTCTGCGGTATTGGGACTTTCTCCCATAACATACAGCCAGCCATCATCCAATAAGTTTTGTGGCAAATGTGTCATAGCTGCGCATAGGCTTACATGGATCCTGCCCAGTTTAGATTTGGTTACTCCAAGCTTCTTAGCTTTACGCCATAAGCAGCGGATGAAATGAAAATAACAGCCAACTATTTTCACATCTGGAAACAACACTTTCAGTGCCAACATTGCACTTACTTCAAAGTCCATTGATATATGTGTGGGCTCCCATTCTTGAACTCGGCTTTTAATAATTTGGAACATAATCTCATAAGTTTCTTCTTTTCTATCTGGAAGCAAAGCATATAGCACAGGAACCACATTGACGTATTCTTCATTGCTCCCTATATCCGCATGAATAGTGTATACTTGATGAAAGCACTTGACGCAAATCTTAAATGTGCCATCGATAAAAAAATGTTTCGACTCCTTTAAATATTTTGTCATTTCGGTCTTTCCAAAAATTATGATGCGCTTGTTTTTGTATGCGTAATCGGCGAACAACAGATGATCGTATTTTTTTGGCACTTCAAGATGTGTGGCTTTATTGAAGATAAGTTTATTAGCGCCTATAGCTTTATTTCTTTGATTGTACAGTTTATTCTTTACGTTATTGAATTGAGGTAACGGTTTCGTTAGATTAATTCCTTTATCTGTAAGTACATCTATTGAATCTTGAAAAATTTGTGTGACTGGCTTATTGATATTGTTTTTAACAGTTTCGGTACATATGTGCATCTGCTGGTCTATTTCAATCGCTGTTTGATTCTTAGGAGCATGGTTATGATTAGTTTCACATAATATTGCAAATGGAGACGGGTGCATTTTGAATATTGCATTGCATTTGCTATCTTTTTTGGTGCACCTCCAGACCTCAGAACCATCTTTGTTTATACGTTTCCAAATATAATTGTATCCATTTCGACACAGCATACGACGACCTCTCTCGGTTATTTGAAACTCCATATTTTCAAG
Source organism: Euplexia lucipara (assembly GCA_921972225.1). NCBI lineage: Eukaryota > Metazoa > Arthropoda > Insecta > Lepidoptera > Noctuidae > Euplexia > Euplexia lucipara. The sequence continues at coordinate 10,150,206 of OV179167.1, read as the reverse complement.
AGCATGTGAAGTTGACGCATCTTCAGACATTTTTACACCGAGCCTGTTCAAAAATAAGGAAATTGGATTTTAATATCTAAATATAATTAACATTGTAAAATACTTTACTTGCTTAAAAAATATCGATTTAGTTATATTAACTATCTAAAAATTTATTTACAAAAGTTTTATATTAAAAGCATGCAGATAACACTCTCCTTTCTTATTATTTTACTTATTTACATTTCATAAAGCTTTAGATAGGTATTGAGATTAAATAAAATCCAATTCTATGATTACAAACACCACAAGCAATGACTAAACAAAATATTATAATATAGTATACTAAATTATTACACACTTTGGCATTATGGTGCAATACTTATTGAAATCAGTACCTACACACTAAAGTAAAATGGCGGACAGTCCGCCATTTTGTTTTACGCTATTTTAAAATATTGTATTCAATTTCATCCATAAACAATTAATCCAAGATTAATTGTAAACCAGATTTTGAAGTGCTAAAGCTAATAATGCAGATGCACTGTTAACATTGACCAATATAAAAATTAATTAAGTATTATAGAATAAAAATAGCAATAGGTATCTACCAAGTAATGAAGAAGACAACTTTAAATATTATGTTTAACATTAATTAATTAATTTTGTGCCTGAGATAATTATAAATTTTTTAATTTTAACAACATATTGAAAACTGTACTTACCAAAATTATATTTCACTCAAAATATGACAGTCACTTCACATGTACCTACAACACTACTCTCAGGATAGAAATGATGCAATTACGTTTAAAATTAGTGCATTGTGGTAGTTCAGAAATTTTCCATTGTTTACAAAAGGGTTGTTTTTTACCTGAGAATATTGGCGAGTACCTACGCCGCGCACTGTTTAGGCGCACGTTACTGAATTTTTAAATAAAATTGATATACAATGTTAAGCTGATATTATAATATCAGATTGCATGTTTTATCATTTTAATTATTAAAAAAAACCCCGCAGGAGTAGTAGATAGTATTATTATAGTAGCCACAGAACTCCTAAAGTGGTGGCACTGGTTCACTCATAATAGGTACTTACTTAATATTTTTAATAGTATTTCGCTAAGCACTTGTGTGCTTGCTTGTTAATTAATAAGAAAGAACCGTTGGTATGAATCGGCGAATTGAAAAAGTGTCCTTCGGCGATTCACACCATGGTGTGGATCGCACAAGAATCATTTTTGAATTGCATGATTCACACCGTGGTGTGAATCGACGAATCCCAAAAAAGTCTTTCGGCGATTCACACCATGGTGTGAAAAGACGAAAGACATTTTGCGAATTCGTCGATTCGCACCATTATAAAAAAGTTATAAAAGTAATTACTTTTTGGTACTGACTGGTACAAAACGGTTATTGAAACAAATTATTTATAGGGATATAATATTTATTATGCTAACATAAGAAATTAAACATAGCATAAGTTTTTACAAGTATGTTAGATTATTCATATTATGTAGGTCAGTTATTCCTATGCTTATGATTAATTTAAAAATCACATGTTGTTCAACTTGAATAAAGATATTTAGGTATGTACAGTTTTAACTGTAAATATAAATCACAATATTGGTCAACATTAATAAAGATCTAGGTATTTATAAAAAAATAAAAAACAACTATAAATAAAATCACAAATACAGACTGAAAGATTACCCTGTTACTTATTACTAATTACAAGAAATACTTGTCATCAACATCTTTAATATAAAATATTCACCTTAATAATAATTAAATCACATGTTGCACATTTTGACTTACGATTTATTTGTCAGTAAAAAAAAAGACTAAGTAATACCTACTTTATTACTATAATGACTAAAATTGCTTGTCGTCTTCTTACCTTACTAATTAAGAGTGTACAATAGTACATAGTTTTACTATATCTAAAAAAAACAGATTGAATAGATTACCCTTTTCTTTGTAATTGGAATCACAGATTTGTTTGGTTATATGGCTGTAATTAATAAAATAATATAAATTAAGTTAACGTTACTTATAAACAAGATTATTGTTAATTATATAATGATGAGCTACCAAAAAATAAATCAGCATAATACGAAAATTAGATTTTTTTCAAAATCTCAACTTCTCCAAGTAATGGCCAATACTTATTTGGTTAGTCAATAACTCATCTATAGTGTTATTAATTTTTTCATTAACTTGCACGCTTACTAGTTTTCTTTTTGAAATTTTAACGTCACCCGGTAAATTTATTTTATTATAATAAAAGTGTGCGTCTTTGTCTACTCCATGAAGAAATTGGGCAATATTTGGTTTTGATGGAATAATTTTTTTAATTCTAGCATTCCACGATTCAACCATGTTATTTGTTTTATGACTTTCATTGTAAGTACTCCACGTATTTGATAGAACTGAGTGTTGGAGCCATGTTTGGACAAAATAATCATTAAAAAGCGTAACTTCTGCGGTATTGGGACTTTCTCCCATAACATACAGCCAGCCATCATCCAATAAGTTTTGTGGCAAATGTGTCATAGCTGCGCATAGGCTTACATGGATCCTGCCCAGTTTAGATTTGGTTACTCCAAGCTTCTTAGCTTTACGCCATAAGCAGCGGATGAAATGAAAATAACAGCCAACTATTTTCACATCTGGAAACAACACTTTCAGTGCCAACATTGCACTTACTTCAAAGTCCATTGATATATGTGTGGGCTCCCATTCTTGAACTCGGCTTTTAATAATTTGGAACATAATCTCATAAGTTTCTTCTTTTCTATCTGGAAGCAAAGCATATAGCACAGGAACCACATTGACGTATTCTTCATTGCTCCCTATATCCGCATGAATAGTGTATACTTGATGAAAGCACTTGACGCAAATCTTAAATGTGCCATCGATAAAAAAATGTTTCGACTCCTTTAAATATTTTGTCATTTCGGTCTTTCCAAAAATTATGATGCGCTTGTTTTTGTATGCGTAATCGGCGAACAACAGATGATCGTATTTTTTTGGCACTTCAAGATGTGTGGCTTTATTGAAGATAAGTTTATTAGCGCCTATAGCTTTATTTCTTTGATTGTACAGTTTATTCTTTACGTTATTGAATTGAGGTAACGGTTTCGTTAGATTAATTCCTTTATCTGTAAGTACATCTATTGAATCTTGAAAAATTTGTGTGACTGGCTTATTGATATTGTTTTTAACAGTTTCGGTACATATGTGCATCTGCTGGTCTATTTCAATCGCTGTTTGATTCTTAGGAGCATGGTTATGATTAGTTTCACATAATATTGCAAATGGAGACGGGTGCATTTTGAATATTGCATTGCATTTGCTATCTTTTTTGGTGCACCTCCAGACCTCAGAACCATCTTTGTTTATACGTTTCCAAATATAATTGTATCCATTTCGACACAGCATACGACGACCTCTCTCGGTTATTTGAAACTCCATATTTTCAAGAGCATGTGAAGTTGACGCATCTTCAGACATTTTTACACCGAGCCTGTTCAAAAATAAGGAAATTGGATTTTAATATCTAAATATAATTAACATTGTAAAATACTTTACTTGCTTAAAAAATATCGATTTAGTTATATTAACTATCTAAAAATTTATTTACAAAAGTTTTATATTAAAAGCATGCAGATAACACTCTCCTTTCTTATTATTTTACTTATTTACATTTCATAAAGCTTTAGATAGGTATTGAGATTAAATAAAATCCAATTCTATGATTACAAACACCACAAGCAATGACTAAACAAAATATTATAATATAGTATACTAAATTATTACACACTTTGGCATTATGGTGCAATACTTATTGAAATCAGTACCTACACACTAAAGTAAAATGGCGGACAGTCCGCCATTTTGTTTTACGCTATTTTAAAATATTGTATTCAATTTCATCCATAAACAATTAATCCAAGATTAATTGTAAACCAGATTTTGAAGTGCTAAAGCTAATAATGCAGATGCACTGTTAACATTGACCAATATAAAAATTAATTAAGTATTATAGAATAAAAATAGCAATAGGTATCTACCAAGTAATGAAGAAGACAACTTTAAATATTATGTTTAACATTAATTAATTAATTTTGTGCCTGAGATAATTATAAATTTTTTAATTTTAACAACATATTGAAAACTGTACTTACCAAAATTATATTTCACTCAAAATATGACAGTCACTTCACATGTACCTACAACACTACTCTCAGGATAGAAATGATGCAATTACGTTTAAAATTAGTGCATTGTGGTAGTTCAGAAATTTTCCATTGTTTACAAAAGGGTTGTTTTTTACCTGAGAATATTGGCGAGTACCTACGCCGCGCACTGTTTAGGCGCACGTTACTGAATTTTTAAATAAAATTGATATACAATGTTAAGCTGATATTATAATATCAGATTGCATGTTTTATCATTTTAATTATTAAAAAAAACCCCGCAGGAGTAGTAGATAGTATTATTATAGTAGCCACAGAACTCCTAAAGTGGTGGCACTGGTTCACTCATAATAGGTACTTACTTAATATTTTTAATAGTATTTCGCTAAGCACTTGTGTGCTTGCTTGTTAATTAATAAGAAAGAACCGTTGGTATGAATCGGCGAATTGAAAAAGTGTCCTTCGGCGATTCACACCATGGTGTGGATCACCGAATGACTTTTTTGGGATTTCTCGATTCACACCATGGTGTGAATCATGCAATTCAAAAATGGTTCTTGTGCGATTCACACCATGGTCCGAATCGCGCGTGGTGTGAATCGGCGAAGTACCCGTAGACCGTATACTTTCAATATTCGTTCTTAAAATCTTCTCATTCATTCTTTTAAAACTAAGTACAATTAATAAAAGATTTACAATAAGTCCAATATGAATGCTTAATTAGACCTTCAGTATTTTAAAATTAATGACAAAATTAATTATCTACAGGTAGTTAGGCTACATTTACGAACTTAATAGCATTAGAAAAAATAGGCTCATAAAAGCAGGGGGTCGAGTCTGCAATTGCAATCGTGTCTCAATGACCGGTCAATGATCGATTTCTGACGTATAATGCCAAACTTATGACACATTTCCCATACAAAAACTGTCAAAGTTGTCAAATATTCGATCAATGACCGGTCATTGAGACACGATTGCAATAGCAGGCTCGAGCCCCAGGAATGCAGAACATTTTATTTTAAATTAATGACAAAATTAATTATCTACAGGTAGTTAGGCTACATTTACGAATTTAATAGCATTAGAAAAAATAGGCCCATAAAAGCAGGAACGCAGAACATTTTATTTTAAATTTAGAAGAATGAAAGTGAAACGAAGAACGAGTTCATTGTATTGTTCATCCCTGCTTCTTTGAGGTTTTTATAATTGACACTGTACTTATTTTTCAACTAAAGTGAAATAATAATAACTAATTGAAATCCGCATCATTTCTTATTAAAATAAATTGTTGTTATGGTTACAACTAAGTGTGACAACTGCTGTGAAAATAAATTATAATAAATTCGGCGTCTATCGTAATTGTAACATGCTTAATTGTACTTTCGTTACAAAGTGTGCATTAAAAATGACCTTTTTTAACTTCTGTCTAATGCTAAATGAAGTCGGTACAGACGCCAGCACGTCAAGTTACCCCAATGTGTCAAATTTCTTTGAACATCTTTCAACTTTATGGCAAACAGAATAAGGTTCATATTCAATTGGGAAAATTTGACACATTGGGGTAACTTTATGTGCTGGCGTCTGTATCTCTTTAGACATAATATTGTCTTGTAATCTTGAAGGTTTTACAATATTCTATAAATTTGCCAATGTCATAAAAGCATTTATCCAATAGGCAACTTGTCAGCCTTTTCTAGGGAACTAACTAACTAATTAGTTAGGTACTAAATAAAATACGGAAATGTATTCACCACCACTGGGTCAACAGCTTGTTTTTAAATCCATATTAACATACAGTATCTATTCAAAATAAACAAACAAACAAATGACACGTTCTTTCATTCAAAACATATTATAAAGTCATGCCTTTTTCCTATAGGGGTAGACAGAAAAGAACTACAGAACGCTTCCACAAACTGATTCTAAAATCGCTTGTGTCTTAATATTTTGCCAGAAATTAAGTTCTTTCACCAACATGTAAGTAAGCAGTACCTAAGGTTATTTTCAGCAAAAAATATTCAAAGAACAGACAAAAGCACACTATTAAGCTACTCCAAACTGTATTTTTTTTTCCAATTTAACATGAACCTTTCTCGTTGCTATAAACTTGAAAAACTATCAAAGAAATTTGGTACATTGGAATAGCTTGATGTGCTGGACTCTGTTCTTACTCCATTTGCCTACTAATGAAATACCTATATCTAGATAGGTAGATAACTACATGAACTTGTATGAAATCGAGTCCGCTATACAAAATAATCATTGCCACATAACATAATGCCCCATATGAGTACGTTCAAAGTAATAAATTAACTAGAGACATGCCTTGTACAGCTGTTGTACAATAGGTAATACCTAGGTACCTAGGTACTGTAACTTTCACTAAAGTACCCACTAACTTACTGCGGTATTTATAAACCATAAGTACTGAGTCAACAATATGGGCTGTCTCTCTTACCACACAGTGTAAGTACAAAGTTCTAAGTATAATGCCTGCCTATTTATAATTTTGTTTAACTGTGCATTATGCAACAGTGCATGCTTTTACATGGCAGTAACCACATTACGACTTCACCAACCTACTGAATCATTTATAAACTCAAGCGAGTATTCCATCAATAATCGCCAAACATTATTCTCGCTTGGTTCGATAATCAGCGATTTGTACGCTTTTAGCTTTAGTCCACGTTACTTTATCGAGCGAAAACGATAGTACACGAAGCACGCCAACGCGCTGAATCGCTTCTACTGCGACCATTGTTACTAACCGGTAACGACCACGATATCTCCACGCCCTTACAAAACGAGAGAAAATTGCATAAAACAGCATACATTGCTGTCATAGAACGCGATTGTAGTGTATAAAAGCGTTGTCAACTCGCGATGTATTGAAAGGCCCGCTAGTAGCGGAAATGTGGCAGACAAAACAGCGGATTAAAACCGGCGAGGCGTGTCGCATCGAGAGGGGAGCGAGGCGTCGAGCGAAGAGGACAGCGATATATCGGAGCGGGCGACGGAGCGAAGCGGACTCAACCGACGGTGGCCTGTCGGGCGCATGGGAAGGGCGCGGGCGGCCGGCGTCAGTTCCCCGCCGCGCCTCAATCGCATCGCCCGTCCTCGCTGACGCTCACGCCTGCGCGCCCGCTCCACTATGAAGTCGAAAGTTAAAGGTGCAAGAACCAAGAATATGGACAAGTTAATAGCTGCTGTCCAAGCACGCGAATGTTTATGGGACAAAAGCTATAGAGGACACCGCAATCGTTTTAAATTGGAACGGTATTGGAACGAGGTTGCGGCTGAAGTTGGGACGACCAGTGAGTATTGAGTAGCGTTTTGCGTTTCACTCGCTTGAAGGTTAATGGCCGACCGAGCGGGCTGGTCCGCGCACTATTGATATTGTTCGTTTGTTTTGGTTTCGCGCCGCGGCGTCGCACTCACACTGCGCATATAGCAGATGGCCGAGACAGATGGTTATGGCGGTAATACATTTGTTACGACGACGATCATTAATCTTGTTATTATGAGATGTTGGTCTGGTTTTGATGTTAATTATAGTATGTTTGATGGTCACTTGGATGTAAACCTGGGTACTAAGGTAACATTTAATAAACACTACATAATCATGACTAGGTACCTTGACCTAAAAAGAAGTTTCAAGTGCAAGGTCAATGCGATATCAGTATAATATCAGTCGCCTTGTTGATTTGATTTATTGGTACAAACTTACTTATCTATTCCCAAATTCTAACGAGTAACTTCCGATAAGAACCTAGATTTTAGTTTTATGTTATAAAAGGAGTAACTTGATGCATTAAAGGAATAACGATTATTTGTGTTCAATGAAGTAATGTGGGACATGAGTGTAATAATAACATTGTATCAGCTGTATACAGTATTCTAACAGTACTGCAGTTTAATGAAATGTCCAAGTTAAATAATAATTGCCAGTCGAAACTATGAAAATCAATTTCCAAACATTGAACCTTCACCTCAAAATTCCAGGTTTGAACTGCCGCAAGAAATGGAAGAATCTCAAAGATCAATGCCGAAAGGAAATGAAGAAAAACCCAACAGAATCAGAATGGCCACACTTTCAGAAGCTTAAGTTTATCCACCATCAGTTCATGGCAGAAGATGAGGAAGGGGATGAGGACACCACAGATGAAGTCTTCAACTCCCTTGATGACTCTATCAAACGACCGAAGTTAGGTTACACGATGAGGAAGAAGCTTCTGATGAATAAGAGAAGGACGATTGATGTGGACATGAACAAGCTGATCGATCTTGTTCGAGTCAGAGAGATAATATGGAACAGGTCACTAAAGGGACATCACAATTGGTACAGGCTTGATGAAAGCTGGAAGGAGATCGCTCAAGAACTGGATTGTACACGTAAGCATTGTTTTGCTTTAAGAACTAGAACCTTAAACACATTACCTATTATAAACTAATAAGCTCGTGAAAATGAAATGTACACACGGCTACACATTAAGCTATACATTTCCAGTATAAGCTGATCTCGCGTTATATAGGGTTTCCGATGTGTAGTCGTGTGTACTTGAATTGGTAATACGTTCAACTGTTTTATTCTAAATGTTGTATTGTCAGCATTTTAACTTACAAATCTGGAATTACAATGTAAGGAAGGTAAAGCAGGTAAACATTTTTTTACAACAAAAACAACAATATGTCTAGAATAGTAGAAATAAGATGTCGAAACTTTCTAAGTTATATTCAATTAAAGATTTAACGAAAGAGACCCCTTTTGAATTTGAACAGCCAATTGACCTTTAACTTTTCAGTATTGCATAACAATGTTCACTAAGAACCCATTAAAAATGGCGGGGCTTAGCAATTGTCGAACGATAGAATAATTATTTCGCTCTCGCCGTCAAGTTTCATTATATTTATCGGAACATTATACCAGGGTATAATTTGCGAAACAATAAAATTAATTTGGAAACTAACTATAAACGAGTATTGATTTTCCTTATTCCTCAATGAAATTGTAGCTTCAATATGCAATCCCTTGTATGAGTAATCCGTGTATATTTATTTTATTCTTAAAATTATTATACGTTATTTAAAAGTCCTTTCAAAACTAACCACTTATATCATTCCAGATACATCTTTACATTTGCGTTGATGATTCTAATAACATAATCTTTATGTTTTAGGTGACGAAGCGAGGCTTAAGTGGAAGTACCTACGAGATCAAGCGAGGAAAGAAGTAAGAAAACCAATGGGATCCGACTGGGAGTATCTACCTAAACTACAGTTCCTCACAAACCAGTTCAATGATTACGAAGGTAATGAGATTCCAGATGATCAGTACACTCAAGATCAAGACTATGATGCTGATCAGGGCAGCAGTTATTACAATATAGAACCACCAAATGAGGTCAGTGTTAAAGAAGATGACTTTGACGAATTTGATACAAAGCCAGTCATAATGGAGACCGATTTTTACGATGATGACGACGATGCACAGAAAAGCGCCACTGCAGATTCCGCAGAGCCAACCAAAGATGAAGATATAGGCTTCTTCAATAGCCTTCTGCCCCACGTGAAGAAGTTGGGACCAGCTAAGAAGCTGATGTTGAGAATGAAAATTCAGGAACTGGTGTATAATACAGTGTATAACGAAACTTAGTTTTAAATAGAGATGCTTGTTCAGAAAAATGAGAATTTAAATATAATCATGTCCCGTTTCATGTCATGGGGTTAATATTTTTTAAACATATGTGTATAATGATTAATGATAGGTGTAGAATGATATTGTTTACAAATTCCTTGAAGCAATTATACGTATAATATTTGTTTTCTGTACCTACTATGTAAAATTTTGCCTTTCCGGTACAAATTAAATATGCCAGCTTCTTAAATGAAGACTCCAAGTATAATTCTACACCAAGTCAAGAATATTATGTTTTTATGATGGTACAGATCTAAATGAGATCAATTTCAACTTTCAATTGATTATTTTAAGACTTTACCGCCAGTAATTGCCAATGCTGAATTCTTATTTTTCTGAGAAAGTAATTTCACTTTTATTTGGGAAATATTATTTAGCTTATGGTTTGTTGTATATTTCTTTCCTTGTATTAGTATGGTATTAACTGTTATGATTAGTTTTAGAAAACAGGTAAAAATCTATAAATTGTGATTCGACAGATATATGTTTGTTGATAAAAAGATATCTTAGGATATAGTATCTTAAAATTGGGTTATCAAACATTTGATCTAACTGTTAGTTACTGAGTTAGTTTGGAAGGATATCAATACTTATTTGGAAAAAGTTGTGATGTGAAGATGAATGACGATTTTGGTAATGGGATAACAAGAGGGTGAAAATTGTATAGATACTCAATAACCACCACAAAAACTTAACAAATTGGTTCTTAATTTTGTTATTGTTAGCTTAGAACTGTACTGAGATTTGATTTTAAATTACTTCTAAATATGAAGAGTTGATTAAGGGATGAAGCATAATTATTAAGACAAACTTAAAATTCGTAACTGTAATCTACTTAACTTAATACGCTTATTATTAAAGCACAAGTATTTGATTTATTAAACATTGGATCTTAAACTATGCTACACCACAACTAAACAATAAGAAGAGCATTTAACAATTTCAAAAATTCCCCATGTTAGATATTATAAATAACAATATAATATAGATGAAAAATTTTATGAGTGATCTGCATTTTGTCGATAGCAGATAATAAATTATGATCCTAGATATTATAACAACTTAATAGTGTAATGTTCAATTTCAACATCAGAAGTAAACTCAAATCTAAATTAAATTAAGCTTTAAATTATACTGAAGCAAAAATATGATTATATAAAATTGGGTAGAAAGCAAAGCTTTCGGAACTGGTTTGGTTTGCGAAATAAAGGGTGTAAAGGTTTATACTCCAATTATACGATAACGCCAAGCCTACTTATTTGAAAATAACTTGTGTGATTTTTGTGTTAAATAGTTAGTTTAGATCGGACCCAGTGTCGGGGTTGTACAAAATGTAGACTTGACACTACGGAACGCATAAAGGCACAAACCTTTCAATCGTGTCAATTAGAGACACAATAGAAAGACAATGACAGCGCGGACACCGGTGTCCTCTTGGGGTGTAATGAAAGCGATAACGAAGTTCGATAAAACCGAAATGAATGGAATTCAGCATTTCTGACATATTGAATTTCGTTTTTTAATAAAAATGTGTCTTTCTCTAATTCTCCAGTAAGCGTAGAGAAACAGATTTTGTCTTCAAAACAATCGACAAAGTGACAGATTGTAGGAACATTTCTTTTGTTTTAAGCACGACAATGTCAAGAATGAAGAGGAAAAGGTGTAGATTCTTCAGTCGACAATAGTCTAAAATATTGAGCATAATTTCTTCTAGAATCGGCAGAAATGTTTCAACCATGTGTCACTTTGTCGCTTTCGTCTTTCGTCGGTATACCCGGTGATCATGCTACGTGTGCAGGACTTTAGCACACTTTTTTAACTCTCGCTCTAGAGATATCTACAAATAGCAATCGGGCCCTTATTTTTTGTCTTTGCTTAACGTAAGTTAGCAAGCTCATGTGTTTCATCAGGCTGACCTACTAAAATCATTGTAAAAATCCCTATTATTGACTGTTTATCATTCCAAAGTGTTTTATAGTGTCGTCGCTCTAGTGCGTTCATGCTATATATTATAAGAAATATTTATTACTTAAAAATGCGTAAATAAATATTTTGAGTCCTACGATGTTTTGCATTTCATTTGTTTTATTGTGTACGATCATTTGTTCTGTGTCTGGGTGTAATTTATCTATAATATTTAGAAATATATATCAGCTGTTTAGTACCCATAACACAAGCTCTCAAGCTTAACTTGGGACTAAATGGCGTTGTGTTAAAAGTTGTGAAATATTAATTTATTTTACTGTCAACCCGGTAAACTCTGTCTGATCTATCTCATTTGAATAATAATATCAGTTTGTTACTGCCTCACTGCAGGGCAAAGACAACTTCTCATTAAAAAAGGCACGATCATTAATCACCACGTTTGCACAAGGCGGATTGGCCATTTCAGACATGTTAAGTACAAGTGCAGGTTTTCTCACAATGTTTTCTTTCACCGATGTCAGTGATGTCTAAGATAAACATAGTGAATTTATAAAGTCACAAAAGTACTTGCCCGGATTTTAACCATAACGGCCGTAATGTTCGCTCTGGGCCTTCACAATATTGTCTTACCTAATGATCTATCTTTTACCTAATAATATATAATTATTCCTAGTAAAGTAAAACCACGGTAATATAACCTGTTATTACCGTGGTAAAACAGAATAAAATAGAAACATCATTCAGGGAATGAAGGTATATCTGGCTGCAGTATTATTTTAGGTATACCACTTAAATGTATGATCTCGAAAGGATTTATTAATCATAGTTTTTTTTATTATTTTTGACAGGTTCGCGTTTAATAACTTTTGTGTCTTCTTTTCTATCTTTCCTGATGGTAAGCTATGATGTGGTCGAAGATGAAGCACGCTTGCCTAGTAGTGACCTATGGTCATCTACATCAAGAGTGTATCTATTGACTTAAACTCCCCTAGGTTGTAGCCATCAGGAAACACCGATTCCGGCAGGTAAATTATATTTGCTGGTTACGATTTTCTATATTAGACGCAATTGAGTGTCTGCTGCGCCAGGTGGTCTAGTTCTTTAAGACATGGAAATCATTTCTAAGAGTACAAGACCACCCACCCGGCAAGTTTCCTGTGCTGTTTAAGTCCTGTAAGTCAATACGGACGGTTTTACGTCATCTTATGCCCTGAATTCCATCAGCACCCGATATTATGCGCGTCCGTTCAAAACGTAAACACAATTAAAACCTTATTTCACGCACCCAGAATTGATTCCATTTGCCTTGTTATGCGTTACATGACAAAATATCCGGTAAATAATTTCGTAATGACCTAAATAAAGATGTTTTTAGCTCATTACATCATTAGTCTCTGTTTTGACTTGAACCTTTGTTATTGTTTATGGATAACGTTCAATTAATAATGGTGGGAGAATGTTTACGTTGCGCCTAAAATCACTTTCGAGTCCATCGATAGGTGTGTTAGGAATCTTTTAAGTATATTTTGCTAGTATTTTAAATTCAGAAGCTAAGTTTCGATTATGAATCTGGTTGAATATATAAATTGACTTCCTCCAGGTACCTACTCATATAGCTATCGAATGAAAGAATGCATGGGTTGTATTGAAGATGAAATGGCTAGAAAAGAGGTGACTGATTGACATAACTCAGGAGGCAGGCAAATAGTGAGAACGGCAGTAGATGCATAGAAGAACAAAACATGCTGCGTCCTATTGAAATACGAATAAAGGCTGATGGTGGTTTTCCGAAAAGTTACGTTGCTCATTTATTATACATATTTTACAAATACTGTTTGCATGATATTGGACACAGAGCGAGCTCACCATTAGTAACCGTGCACTTAGTATAGTACTTACTAGGTAAGACGAATGTAAGTAGATACCAACTGATTGAAGTAACGTCACTACTTACGTAAACTTTAACAGCAGTTCGTGTTAATGTCGTGTGGCTTTGCCTCTGGTTGTGAGACAACAATTTCATATGTTTTTGTCAATTCTTCTATTTCCATAATAAGTTTATCTTTCTCTTTACTGAAGGAGAAGAAAGCATTGTGAGGTAATCGCGAGTTATAAATGATTAATGGAAGTCTGGTAGAGCTATAGTGGTTATTAATACTAGTGCCTTCAGTATTATGCAGGTGAATTATTGTAAATACATTCCTTTGTCTATAGGTTTTGATTATCTGTTCTGTGATCTACATTCGTTTTATTTGCCTGTTAGCCAGTTTATAAAATAAACATTGTAGTGTTTATTTTTCTACGTTTGATTGTTTAGGTAAAAGTGCATCTGTCTGTTTTGCAAACTTGAGAAAACTTTGAAGAAGTAATTTGATTTTATGGTTAGGGGCTCATAAAAAGTCATTTTAAAAAACCATCTTTTGGTTTAAAACAAACTTGTTATCTATTGTAGGTACGTTTAATTACTTTAATTCATGGGTTTTACTCTAACTTGGTGTTGCTAAGTAAAGTTACAATCAATATGAAATAGTTAAAATCAATATGAACCTACTTACTTTTTCATCATCAGCATCTCAAGTCCGGTCCTTTCTTAACTATATTGGGGTCGGTCGGAGCGATTATTCAATCAAGCATCACGAAATGATACAATTTATCTCTTGGTAAGACCGATTGTCAGACTTTCGGACTCCTGACTACCCGTTACGACTGTAAAAGATCTCAAATTTTAATAACAGTCTCCTTTTTATGAAGTTATTATCTAACTGTTGGGTTTATGCCGTCCATGGGCCTCCGACTTGGCTTAAAATGCCGAGAAGTAACATCTCGTAGACATGATAGTCGTGTTCTTCCAATGTTTTCCTTCACCGTTTTGAAGCAATTGATAATTATACAAGACGCACATAATTTCGAAAAGTCAAAAGTTGGTGTTTAAGCATATCCCCAATATTCCTGTTAGCTAGGTACCTACTTAACACCCACATTCATTAGCATATAGACGGAATCATGCATGAAATATGATAAAGACAATTTTTCCTTAACCACACCATTTATTCAGTATTCATTTGATCTATTCCTAGGAAACGACTTGGTTACACGCAAAACATAGTTGGTCAGAAGATTTACTTAGTACAATAGTAGATATATATTATTGGTGAGGTTCTTCTGAAAGGTCAGGTGCGTAGTACTCGCAACCGGCGTGTGTGTATGACAACATGTATGATTGTAAACGAAGCAAAAGAAGTTTGTGAGAATCGTAGAATATATTATGGCGCTCTGTCTACCCTAAAGGGAAAAAGGCGTGAGTTTATGTATGTATGTATAATTATAATAGTACAACTGATATAGATGTCTAGATTAGAGTAGGGATGGGTTGTGTAAAGCTCAGGGGGCTTTAGATAAGGACAATGTCTGGTAAATACCATCATACAAAACTTACCGTGACAGCAATCTGTCAACCGCAAGTGTTGTACGAGTATGATCACGATACCTAAAACTATTCACGTGATTTTAGTGTTGCACCCACAGTAAAAATTGTTTAATTAATACTTTAAGCACACAAATGTAGTACAGTGGCAGACTTAATGCCATATGTATTTTCTACCAGTCAACCTTTAGGTCATTCAGAGACAAATAGAGGTAGGTGTAAATCCGTAAGAAATTTAATTAAAATATAATAATAGATAATAATTGTTCACACTGACGCGTGACGCCACGTGTACAACGACTTTTTTTATTTTGTTTATAAGTACTAAAATGATGTTGTAACAATATAGGTCTGGATCTTTTGTGTTTTTTTTGTTTATTGTCAGATATTCCGCATCGGTTAATGGAATCGTTTAAATCATTCATGATCCGTGGGAAAACATGTGTGGGCAGCGATGACCGTCCGGGAAACGATACTATGCATGCAGAATAGTTAAATAAACCACCTGTATGTAAGAACCTTTTCGGATTCATGTGTGTATTGTATAATTATAACTTGCTTCAAAAACGGTGAATGAAAACATGGTGTGGAAACCGGCATGCCTGAGAGATATTTCTCGAGGGCATGTGATGCCAAGTCAGAGGCCCATGGGCGGCATTAAAACTCCTTACTGAAAATCACTCTCTAAAAAGTACAAAACAAGAAAACTTTCTCGAATTCGAATTCAAAGAATCGTAACAGGTCTCTGCCTATCCACATATGGAAAAGGCTTATGAATGTTATATACTAATGCCTATATGCTTTGATACTAGTCATATAAAAACGCATTCATAAAAAAAAACATAAAAAATGTACACACAAATTTTAGTCTGAATTGAGAGATCCGCTAGGAAACTGATTAGTGATTATGCAATGTAAAAACGCATGATGCCCGGATATATCCGGATTGAGTTTGATCCGATTAACCCAATCAATCTATGGAACATAACATCATTATAACCAACCAATGTTTCTCAAAGGATTAGGTAGACTCACGTTCCACCTACCACCAGTTTTGTTTTAAGTCCCATGTAATAGAAGCGAGCCCTATAAATTGGCATCAGTCGTGTACAAATACAGACTCTGGGTTGATATTGAGAAATTCTAGATGAGAAACTCAATTACGAAACGTGATTAGGTTTTCCATTTTGAATTTCTCCCGACCCGAGGATCGAACTCGGGACTATGCTCAGCAGTAGCACTTGCGACCACTAGACTAACGAGGTAGGCAAGTTATGCTTTAGTCTCTTGATCCTAATAAGACTTGCATTATACAGACAATGATCTTTAGGATAATCTTAGAAAGTACCTCTGGACTGTCACGACATTATACAAGGTGTTTTATTTGATATCCCATAACTCTAGGGTTATATTCTGTAGGTAAAAATAATACTAAAACTCCTAGAATAGATGGTCCAAAAATGCATACTTTCGGAGATATCATCAATCATAATTAAATTATCAGTTGTTTAGTACCCGTAACACAAGCTCTGCTTAGCTTGGGATAGATGGCGTTGTGTGAATAGTCGTGGAATATTATTATTATTAAGTATTATTAATGTTATTTTTATTACCTAATTAGTTCACAAATTGTCACCAGTACGACGAATCTTCTTTCTAACGTCAGTTTTCTTTCACGTAAGGGTGTTTTACATTAATCATCGTGACTTTGTCGAATTATTTTGTATGTAGGAAAAAAAAAGGATGATTGAAACAACTACAGACCCATATCGGTCCTATCAGCACTCTCTAAGGTACTGGAAAGGATCCTAAATAACGGTTTAAATAAATTCCTCAACAAACATCAGCTTATAGCTAATAATCAATATGGTTTTCGCACAGAAATTTCTACTGAAGATGCAATACTTGAGCTAACACAATTGGTTGCTAGGAATCTTGATAGTAGAGTTAAGAGTTTGGGGATCTTTCTAGATCTTTCTAAAGCATTTGACACAGTCTCTGTTCCCAAACTTATCTCTAAAATGGAAATTCTAGGCGTACGAGGAAACACCCTTGAAATTTTTAAGGACTATCTTAATAATCGGACCCAAAGAGTTAAAATTGGTGAGCATATAAGTGAAGAAGTATCCCTCACTTATGGTGTCCCTCAGGGAAGTATTTTAGGCCCCACCCTCTTCCTAATATACGTTAACGATTTGTGTAGAATGACTATCCCCAACTCCAAGATCTTTGCGTATGCAGACGACACCGCAGTCATAGTTCACGGACAAACTTGGGATAGCGTTAAACGCTACGCTAAAACGGCTATGACAATTGTAATGAACTGGCTCAACCTTAACTTGCTTACCCTTAACTGCGACAAAACATCGTACATTCCCTTCGCTATCCGGCGTAATAACCTGCCCGACAATTTTTTCTGCATAACAGCGCACACCTGCTCTAAACAATCCCCACAATGCCTTTGTCCAACGCTTTCAAGAACAGACAACGTGAAATACCTGGGTGTCCGGATAGACGGAGGATTGCGATGGGACAAACAGGTTGACGCCAATACTACTAGATGCTTGAAACTCTTGCATATTTTTAAATCCCTCAGAGACTCGGCTGCGCCTGATACTCTAAAGATGGTGTACTATGCATTATGCCAATCCGTCATTGGCTATTGCATCACAGTTCACAAGTTCACAAAATCCTAAACATTGTCAATCTAAATAAATATGAAATAAAATCAAAATTAACTGAATGGCTACTGGAGCTGGACTATCTACAAACAGAATCCCTACTTAAGTTCGTCTCCTAACTACCTACATATCCCCAATCACACTCAACACACCCCCACACACGCAAACACACACACACACACACACACACACACACACACACACACACACACACACACACACACACACACACACACACACACACACACACACATGACGTTTAAATATAATATACTCTTTCTTAAATTAGCTTTAGATTAAATAAATTAATATTAGTTGGTAAGTTTTAGTAGTCTTAAAGCATCACTTTTAAAGCTGAATCACTGTCTCTCAAGATACAGGTTACCTAGTTTGAGAGGCAGGGTTTTCCATATTGTACAGATTTCAGTTCTTAGATAGTTCTCACATTGTGTCACTACCAAAGCTCTTGTAAATTTAGTTTATACTTAACATGTTAAATCTGTATTTCTGTGAAATAAAGTTATTATTATTATTATTATTATTAAACATAATTCATATGCCAGTTGATTCTTTGATATGGTCTCAATAATACCCTAGACAGGACATACGAACAAAATTTTCATCCGTCCTCGGTGGACACAAGTCCACCAGGCGTTACTGAGACATGGGATCAAAGTTTTTTAATGAAATTTCCTCGCATGCCCGCTCCATAGTATTCTAAATCTCTTTGCCCTATATAGAGTCTGGTTAAATCTGTGTTTAAGTTACGGTAAGTAAGGAGCAAGGAAACAATATTGACAGGAAGGTCAGACGAAGTGTTACTGGGAAGTATTTTTTAATGAGTAAAAGGGCCCTGTACTTTTAAAGGCCACGGGATTGCGTTAGATGCAAGCCGCATCCAACCGGTCCTATTGGAAATCCATACGGCAGGCCTATATGGTGTGCAACCTACAGCAGCAGTGGACAACCTACGGTTGATATGATGATGATGACGGTCGTAAGTGTCCGAGTTTAAGTCCCAGTTTTAGCCAATGCTTTTGCGTTTTCCCATTACATTTTTGGAGTTGACTCGTGTCTCTGTCGATTACACAGGACTAGGGGAACAATTTAGGTTAATTGGAAAATAAGTAACATAAAAAAATTAAGTTTTAAGTACTAAATACCTATCAGCCTATAATATTATGCATCCTATTTTTACCGGCTCATCAAGGCTGGAGCGATTATGGCAGACATTTTACTGGCAAATACCTGATCTCCTAACGTTATCGTGTTACCCAGTTACTGGGTTGTGGGTTCCGACCGGCAGTCACTCCATGTAAAACACTGGTATTCAACTGCATCCGATTAAACTGTAATCCGATACCAACGTAATTGGGAAAAGGCTAGGCTAATTATATTAGAAAATAACTAGGGTTCTGTGCAATAAAGTTGAAACCTATTAAAATGGTAATAACATTATTTGCAATTGCCTTCTTTCCTACTTCGTTTCTTCAATGCTGAGGTTTGTGACCACCTCCTTGCAGTATAATAGTATAATAGTATTAGAATAGATCCACAATAAGTTCTTGTTACAGATCACTCGGCACCATATATTCCGGTTCAATTAGGGAAGTATACTTCCAGTCTGTACTAACTTAGACCCGGTCTAAGTTAGTTTAATAATAATATTTGTGTACACGCAAGTTTCTACTGCCTCACGCATAGTTTAGAATCGTCAAGGACAGTCAGATTTTATCGGAGCTAGATTTGTATGGAAAGTGTTGACCATACCGTTTCTATATGTAGAGTGTCCGCATCTCCGTGATCTGTGCCGCAGATGCATTAAACTGTCAATGCAACATCAGAGAATCAACCATAACTAAATAAACAGTCGATTTCATCAGCACGCAATTACCTACATACATATTGAATGCTTCTCTCAGTATGTATGCTATCTCCTAAATAAAACTTAGGTATCGATAAATCGCGATCCGAATTCGCGAGCAATCGGATCCATCACTCGATCATTGCACTCATTGCATTATCCTGCACTGAGGCCATTCAACTTGTTTCTGGATATTTCTGGGTTTAGTATTTAAGGCTGTTAGTTCCTATGTTGATGGATGTGGGAGAGTGGTTGTACAGACGCCAGCACGTCAAGTTACCCCAATGTGTCAAATTTTCCCAATTGAATAAATGATAAATGATAATTGATGTTTATTTTGCAAATAGGTTTTCAATAACCCTTTTACTTACACGTCATTTTTCAACTGTTAGATGAAGTCGGAGTTTCACTAACTGACTACTCTGAGAAGAAACACCGAAAGACACTCAGAGGTCATAGTCTCTTTTAAAGTCCAGACATTATCTTGGTCAAATCATGTAAGAACCATGCAGATTAGTGTCTGAGATGGTCTTTTGAGGAAAGAACCACACAGATATGAGAATATGAACCTTATTCTGTTTGAAGTAAAGTTGAAAAACGATCAAAGAAATTTGACACATTGGGGTAACTTGATGTGCTGGCGTCTGCACAAAAAGGATGGGTTCATGAAAAAACAAAGCATTCATCGCGGAATCAATCAATCAACCAATTGATGCTTTCTGGGGTACGGAAGGGTTTGCATCGTTAAGCTTAGCTTGCTCTAGCTTAACCATTGGTCAACCCTTGCAGCCGTCATTATTTAGCCATCTCTTTGATGATCTTTTAATCTAGCTAAATTTAAACTTGTTTTATTGTTAAAATGTATATTTAGTAGTAAATTAGGAAATCTTCTTATACTAAATACCATCTACATACGAGTATACCTTACATTTACTTTATGTTTTGTCTATACTAACATCGTTTTTAACAAAATCTACTAACTTATTAGAATTACTTACCGTTCTCTTTTTAAGTTTTTTTTTGTGCCTAATTAAACAATCTGCATTGTTTCATTATTTTTATATCTCCTTGTTTCGTTCAGAAATCAAAACTGTAAATAGTAGCGACTACTCGCTCACACTGCATGCACTATCATATATTATTTGCAAATTTTCCTCGCTCTGCGAAGAGATTCACATTCCGAAGAAATTACAATACCTACGCTGCATTTTCTATGCAATATGTAGATCATTTATTTTGAGTTTGCTCATAGTACAGTTCAAAAAACAGTTGGATTATCAAGTTATTTTAAACTAGCATTTTGCTCGCGACTCAGACCGCGTGCACTTTGTACAGACGCGACGCCATCACATCAACCTACTTCAATCTGTCAAATTCCTTTAATACATTTTCAACTTAAATTCTAAAGCATAAGCTACAAAAATGATTGGGGAAATTTGACAGTTTCGGGTTGGTTGATGTGCTGGCGTCTGTACTTTAACATCAAATCATATTTTTAACTAGTAGATGAGATCGGAACGTAAATTGATTTCATTTTAGTTGAAAATTACAGTGTCAATGACAAAAACCTAAAAGAAACAGGGATGAACAATACACGTAACGTTTTTCGTTTCACTTTTATTCTTATTTTAAAATAAATCAATTTTGATCAAAATTGTTTTATCTTGGCTTTCAAATAAAATGTTCAGCATTCCTGCTTCTACGGCTTCTTTTTTCTAATGCTATTGTAAAGGGAGTATAGTGTTTTATTAGTAAACCTGTAAAAGTGTTTATTGAAACGTATTTACACAAAAAATAACTTATCGCAGACGTTGAAGTGGTAAAAATAATCTACTTGATACTACTTCTGTTGACTGTACAGCCAAGAATATTATATCCCAGTTTATTAAAATTTTATCCTCTGAACAAAGCTCTTTGCTTTTAGAACTTTGTAAAGTGCATCCCTTGGGGACATATTGTAAATAATATCGTCTTATGTAAAGCCTCTGCAAGAAGTATGTTCGACCTTTTTTTTACATCGTAAAATTAGAAAAGTTGTATGCAGCTACTTTCCTTTTTAGCGTTATTTATTACCTCTAGTTTCATCAAAATCCGTTGAGTATATAGAGCATCAAAAAACTCATCTGCAGCGCTGTCAACGGGTAAAGTGCCCAGAAGACTGGACTGGACTTACAAATTAGATTTTTCATTTCACCACTTTTCTTAGGATTTACAAGAAGGGGTGGAATTAGAGTAAGAGTTGTAGGTAAATTGGCGTTGTGGCTGGAGGTGTATTTTAAAAAAAATCTAGTCACAGTCGGCTTATGTTGTTAGCAGCAACATAATATTTTCTTCAGTACTAGGTTTTAGTCTAACGAAATACAGCAAAAAACACACAATGTACACACGGCTACACATCAAGCTATACCTACATTTCCAGTTAACGCTGACCTCGCACTGTACGCATAATCCTAAACAATGCGAGACCAGCTTATAGTGGAATTGTATAGCTTGATGTGTTGCCGTGTGTACATGACCTATTATAACTATTGTGAAGATTATTCAAGTAGTAGTAGATATATGTATGATTACGTAGTTTACTTACTAGCAAACGCAAGCAAACATAAACCTATCACGTTTACGTTACGTTGAAGACTAAGACCAATTAGTCACATTAACGATCAATTTGGAATCGTTTACCAAGTCGTGACGTATGACAGCTCATTGTTATTGGAGATATTATTACGATTTACGTACGGAACCCGCTTGGCAGACTCCCAATACGCGGCTGCCAGATCAAATACTTCAGTGGTCTCTTTGTGAGAGAATGCTGGAACAAGTTTCTAAATGGTGATAATTTGTTTATGAATAAGTCTGTTTGTAGAATATGGTCCAGTAGTTTGCATGCGTATCTATTACTTTGTTACGTACAAAAAATCACGCTTGTATCCCCAAAGGGATTAGGCTGATTAGGATTACTCTTAATTGTATACCATCATTTCGCCAGTTTAGGTACAACAGCGAGTTTTCAGCCTAGGGTAGGTACATACCTGTCCTAGAAGAACACGACTTGATCAGCGACCGGCAATACGGCTTTCGCCACAGTCGCTCGACGGGTGATCTTCTAGTTTATCTCACACATCGCTGGGCTTCAGCCATTGAGAGTCAAGTTGAGGCATTGGCAGTTAGCCTAGATATAGCTAAGGCGTTCGATCGGGTCCGGCACAGGGGTCTTCTATCGAAGTTACCGTCTTACGGCCTGCCCGAGGGTTTATGCAAATGGGTTGCTAGCTTTTTGTCCGGCAGATGCATTAGAGCCGTCGTTGATGGTAGCTGCTCCAAAAGCATGGACATAAATGCTGGCGTCCCGCAAGGCTCCGTACTATCTCCGACACTGTTCCTGCTGCATATCAATGACATGCTGTCCATTGATGGCATTCATTGTTATGCGGATGACAGTACCGGAGATGCATTTTATACGGGCCGTGCTAACATCCCTCGTTCCGCTGTGGAAGAAAGTCGCGAACAACTTGTGTCTCAAGTCGAGAGTACTTTATCGAAAGTCTCCGATTGGGGTCGGGACAATTTAGTCCGGTTCAACCCCTCCAAGACACAAGTTTGTGCGTTCACCGCTAAAAAAACTCCATTTACTGTGGCCCCACAATTCCAGGGCACAACCCTTACCATCAGTAAGAGTATAGGGATCTTTGGTGTCGACATTTCCAGCGACGTTCAGTTCCGAAGTCACTTGGAAGACAAGGCCAAGCTGGCATCCAAAAAACTCGGTGTGCTTAATAGAGCGAAGCGGTACTTCACACCGGGGCAAAGACTGCTGCTATACAAGTCGCAGATTCGGCCCCATATGGAGTACTGCTGTCATCTCTGGGCGGGAGCACCTGGATACCAGCTTGGGCCCCTTGACTCGGTTCAAAAGCGAGCTGTGAGACTCGTCGACGATCCCGTACTCACAAGCGGTATTGAGCCCCTAAGTCTTAGGAGAGACTTTGCCTCCCTATGTGTGTTCTACCGGTTGTATAATGGGTTGTGCTCCGAGGAATTGTTTGATATGATGCCCACGGCCACTTTCAATCATCGCACCGCTCGCCGTCGACAGGGAGTTCATGATCACACACTGGAGCCGAAATGGTCCCGTACAGTGCGGTTTCAGAGGAATTTCCTCCCGCGTACACTTGGATTGTGGAATGAGCTCCCTGCCGAGGTTTTCTCGGAGGGCTACAGTATGGAGTTCTTCAAAAGGGGAGTAAATAGGTTTTTAAAGGGTCGGCAACGCGCGTGTGGCGCCTCTGGTGTTGCAAGTGTCCATAGGTTACGGTAACCGCTTACCATCAGGCGGGCCGTAAGCTTGTTTGCCACCGTCGTGGTATAACAAAAAAAAAAATTCTATGTGTGTAACATTTTGTAACTAATACTCTCAAAATTCTCAAAAAAACTTCTTAGGAAAATTGTCATTCCTTAAACAAAAAAAATATGGTATATTACCACCCACTAATACTCGTGATGGATTACCAGAACATGTCTTGTGTCCAAGCAGCTGGAAAATTACGTCTGTTCCTAGGTTTTTCTACTAAACAGTTCTACGTTAGGACTAAGTAATGTGTTTTTTTTTCTCATGAGTTCTACGATATTAGGTGTTACTAAATAGAAGAACTATGGGAGTTTTCATTCCCATTTGTTCTACTTTATCTATTCCATCTTGTTTTGCGGTAGTTATGGAACTTTTCACTATCACTAGTATTAATTTTCAATTATTCTTAAATGGTAGAATAGGGTGTTTGTCAGTTAGATTGTAAAAAATAATACTCAAGTATTTTTTTTCAATTTTAAATTGATGGAAAACTGCTTAGATTAAACGTGTTAAAGTTGAGGAGAGGGGGCTTGTAACGTCATTATCTAGTATAAACTGTACTGGCTAGTGACGTCATCCGATTTTGATTACGTGAAAAAAGAATAAAATATGTGTCGAATATTTCCTTGTAATCTAGATGAGGGACTGAAAACTAAAATTTTGTCAATAGCCCATTAGTGAGATTTTTTCTTACAAATAATTACAGGAGGCCGAGGGAACTTCAACACTACCCCACCTAACGACTCATCACCCTCCACTCTTTACTTCTCCTTGTGAGAATGAAAACTTCCATCAATTCGAGCGTAGAACATGATGATACGTTACACTGCGTTAGGTTATGACTCACGTTTAATGTGACCACCATTTAATAGCTCTTTTAGTCTTCTTTCATCTTTACATAAATGCGAATTTATTGCTACCCATTAATCTGTTAAAATCTATTTAATGTCTTTAACCAATCAGGTGGGAGTGATCAGAGTTTCGAGTATCAAGTTACCCAGGGAGGAAAGAACTATGTTGAGGTCTGAAAACCTGGCGCTTCATGTAATACTATCACGTATTCAGATGCATCTGTTTAGACAAGAAGCTGACCCTAACGTACATGGAAAAAGGCTGAGAAGATTGGTTTCGATGCAGCTGTATAAAAGTTTAAAGCAGTAGTAGTAGTAGCATTCATGCAGATCTCCAAATTTTGATTCTTATTAGAAATTTACGCATTTTTAGTATTCAAATTAAATCATCGTATTGAGCAAGGCTTTCTGTCTCCTACCATTTTTTATGCTGTGCCATACAGGGTCCTTATTGATCTCACTTAGGTATATACCACCTAAGAATATTTATGGAAATCAATAAAGATATCGAGTATTGAGTATTGAGTTAATCCACTCAACAAGAATTAGGTTGTGGAAATATGTATATGTACAGTACGGCACTTATCCTGCTATTCGTATATAATGTAATAGAAACGCAAAGATGTGAAAGCAAACTCACATTTCGTCGTTGTGCTGTAGGTCTATGAGATAAGGGTCGAGCCTATTGTGGTTAATTGGATGGGTCACAAATCCGTACAGAATGCTTGTGGGGAATTCTTGATCGGATTGACCAGCCAATTAGCAAGGCATTTAGCACCAGACATATTTAAAGGAGTAAGTATGTCAGTCGTGTCTCCGTGTGGGTTCTCTTCTCAAATTTTAAGGTAATCATATAGGTGGGTACATAATAATATTGTCGAAATTTTCGAATTAAATGCAATGAGCTTTTTAAATAAAAAAATATCAAATAATTCTCTCACCAATACCTTATTGAATTAGATACGAATCATGATTTTCTCACGACTTTTATAGTTTAAAGTAAAAATAATCGTAATATGTGTTCAGAACTCCTTGTTCCTCCCAAAATACCTTCCACACTGTTGTTTTCCCTCTTTTTTTGGTGTTCTAATATCATCTAATTAATTTAACCCTGGCAATTCAAAACCATCCACCAATTCTTTAATAATCTCCTAACTAAAGTCTACAGAACCCGATCGCATGCGTGCGCGCATATTAACGATGCCATTGAGCCAGATCGTTACGTTTTGGCTCCGGTTCAACTGACCAATGACTTGGCTGGCTCATCTTGATCGGTATCAACGAACTAAGATCATTGGAGATAGGTGATAAGTGGATTTTCTTTTAAAATGATTCTAATGAAGGTGATGGCGGTTTATAATTTGTATGTCATTTTAGTCTTAGTACAATAATGTTATCATGTATGGTAGAACTAGCAATTTGTCAGTAATCGTTACGAAAAAAAGACTTGATATGTAATTAGGGAATTGATGTCTATTATAGCTGGTGAAATGTGGGTTGTACTAATGAGTCCTTTCCCTCAACCTTCAATAAAACTATTATTATTATTATTTAGCTCTGGTGCTTATTACCAGGACAAGGTTTTTAGTTAATATTATTTTGATTAACTCACCGGTTAAAATAATGGAAGACGTAAACTTGGATGGTTATTATTTGGATGAAACAAATTTTTAGAAATATAGGTAAAATATCTCATCCAGATTTCTGACTAGCCAAAGGGTACTGTGTTAGGTAAATGTTATTTATTTCCTCAAATTTAATCTGATTTATCTACCTATACAAATTATTGTAAAACCTATTTTAAAAAAGTAAATATGGAGTCTCTTGCCTATCCTTCTTCAAACAAATCTGTCTTTTGAAAAGTGCAACTAGAATTTAATTTACATAATTTATTTAACTTTTGCGTATGACGTTCACCTGTTGGGTTATGGGTCTTTGAAATAAATGACTTGACTCTGATTTTGTTTTCAACCATGCAAAGCCTGGGCGGGTTGCTAGTTAAATGTATTATAATTTAATGAAGACCTCATGAGTCTGCAAACGATGAAGGTTAAAGACGCAAGTTTTTATAAAAAAAAACTTCACTCATTACGATGGAAATCTACGAAAACACCAACTTATTTATAGTTTTCATTTATTCACTTCAGTAATAACTCCACCACTTTAAGAAAGGTCAAGAACAATCTTTTGATGAAGTGTATTACAAGTAGGTCAAAGTCCCATAAAAAAACCCTACGCCCTTCATCTTGACCCAAATTTACGTCCATCGGTGTTTACCCAGATTGTTGCCACTGACGACACCGTGGAAATGGAAAACTTTTGGGTAATAAAGGTTCAAAATACAGTCTGCAAAGATACGAAGAAGAAGAAGACCCAGATTGCTCCAATCCTAGTTTATAAATACACAAAGACAGGCAAAGAACGACGTTAGTCATAAGCCTAACTGTGTTTACCAAATCGAAAACTTATGGCGAGACGTAATGGGATTTGAGTTACATGTTTCCATTAAACTAAGAAATTATTACTTATACTAGCATGTTTCAGTGGCTTCGTTTGCAAACAAAATTGAACCCTGGAAAGTTCAGGCTAGGGTTGGTTTAAGAACGATGCTCTGAAGTGCAACTGTACTTACTCATAGAATATATTGCAGATTTTATGTTTCTGTCTTCAGTAGTAATAACTACTTGTGGTCGCCTAGTAGTTGAAATTCGACGGTTTTAGCTTTTTATATTTTAGTCATTTTTTTCTTTTTTTGCGCTACATTTCTTCTTCATATAAACTTTATCTATGCCAAATACACTTTTCCGTACCCGGAATATCCTAAAAGAGGGATCCAAAGTTTTCGCTAAGTGTTTTAAAATTAAAGATTAAAAATGATAGAAGACAGAAAAATCTTGAATCTTAGTCCTTTTAATATTTAATAAAAAAGTATTATGATTTATTAAATCTCAGAAAAAAATAACTGTCTTTCTATTCAGTTCATGAAATACAGTCTCTTAACAGACGGGCAGACTGTGAAGGCTAACTTGATAATATTTATTTATTACGCACCATTGACATTGTGTTTTATAAATTAACACAAACAGAGTAATAGGATTCCGTTGGCACTTTTTGGGTATACGGAACCCCAAAAATGAAACAGACTACTAACTAAATCCATGTTATGTAACAATTGTTTGGCATATCTTGTCACGTAAACTACTAAACCGTTTTTAATGGAGCATAAGTAAACTTGAAGAAGGAGTGAAACCATGGACAAGAGCTATGTATAATTTCCAATGCGATGTTCGTTATTTCGTAAGTGACGCTCAACAAAAAACAGAAACATCTTCCGTATTTACGAATATAATCTATCAAATTCCACCAGTTTCTTTATGTGATCTTTGAGAAATATACGCTTGTTTGTGTTTAGAAAAATTCTTAAACCGAACGCTTTTAGATTGTTTGTTTGTCCTGCCTAATCTCGAAAACGGCTGAAGCTAAATCGAGGTTTTCGTCAGAGATTTACGATGTTCATAACGTTTATAAAACCAACTTTATATCAACGCATAATTTAAAAGGGCTGCGAAGAAGCCCGTGGAAAATTTATGCGGTCAAAGTCGCTAACATTTTCAGTGTTAAAAATTATGCCGGTCGTAAAGTGCCTAGCAGAAAAAAAAATGTTTATTCATGTCTCGCCCGTCGTGTCATCCGACATAAAATAACCACAAAAACAAATAATAAAAAGTAACATTTTAACGTACCAACCTACGTTGTCAACGCGATTTAAAATTAAAAGTGGAAGCTATTTTTGTAAAAAAAAGTATTAGTCACACTACACTCATAAAGAAAACGGGAGTATTCTGGATTCACGACGGGCAATAGATTTATTATCCTACTAATATTATTTAAACATGAAAGTTTGGGAGGATGGAATGGATGAATGGATGTTTGTTACTCTTTCACGTAAAAACTACAGAATGGATTTTAATAAAATTTGGTATGGAGTTAGCTGACACCCTGGATTAACACATAGGCTTTTTATCCCTGTATTCCCACGGGCACGGGAACTACGCGGGTAAAACGCGGGACGTATGCTAGTACTATACAAGGTGTTTTTTTTTATATCCCATAACTCTAGGGTTATATTCTGTAAGTAAAAATAATACTAAAACTTCTGGAATAGATGGTCCAAAAATGCATATTTTCGGATATAACATAATTCATAATTAAATTATCAGTTGTTTAGTACCCGTAACACAAGCTCTGCTTAGCTTGGGACTAGATGGCGTTGTGTGAATAGTCGTGGAATATTATTATTAAGTATTATTAATATTATTTTTATTACATTATTAGTTCAAAAATTGTCACCAGTACGACGAATCTTCTTTCTTACGTCACTTTTCTTTCACGTAAGAGTGTTTTACATTAATCATCGTGACTTTGTCGAATTATTTTGTATGATAGTAAAAAAAAAAAATGATGATTGAAACATAATTCATATTATGCCAGTTGATTCTTTGATATGGTCTCAATCATACCCTAGAGTTATGGGATATAAAAAAAAACACGTTGTATATATGCAGAGAGGACATTCGAAGAAATCTCATAGAAAAATTAAGATCCCATTACCCTTAAAACGGGTAAGTATATATGTCGATGGAAAAATGGACAAAGTGACTGATGGTAGAAATATTTCTACCGATTTTAGAAGAAATAATCCTCAATATTACAGATTATTGTCGTCTAAAGAATCTACTAATGCTCGAATGCATGCTGTGTACATTCTTCAGATGACCGTAATCTACAATACCGTAAAACGGGGTGAATAGAAACTAAAGGGTGAATAGAAACAAAACTTTGAGGAGGATTTTTACGCTAGTTTAATATTGTTTGATTTAATCAAGGTGTCGAAACTATTTATCTCAATTATTTAAAAGCAATACAGTTCTCGTATAAAACAAACAACTTTTAACTTACGTGAATAACTTCCTTAAAATGTTGTTTCTATTCACCCTTAAGTATCTATTCACCCCATTTTACCCGGTAGTAGATTATGGTCATCTGAAGAATCTACACCTTTCTTCTCTTCATTCTTGACATGGTCGTGCTCAAAACAAAAGAAATTGTTCCACAATCAGTCACTGGCGATTGTTTTGTAGAAAGAATCCATTTCTGCAGTAGTTATGCTAGGTGGTCTCAGTAAAACGCCATCTAGAATAATATGGCAACATTGAAGCGGTAGCGGAGCGTACTAAATTAAACTCATAGACTTGTGACTTATTGTGCCTCTAGGGCACAAGTATCAGATGGAAATTAGGTTCGTTTTGTTGAATGTCTTTGACGACGGGATATCTCATAGCTATCTCACTCGAAAACGCATTTCTACAGTGAGATGACAGATATAACAAATAGGTATGTAAGCGTAAGTGAACAATGAATTATTAGATAAACAAGTGCTAGAATAATTTAAAACGTTCTTCGTGTAAATTGTGAAAACGATTATTGTTATTCGTTAATTCAATTTTGAAAACTATGTGTTAAAATTGTTTATATAAAATGGAGTGAAAACTTACGTAATGTTTATTTTGAGGTTATGTAAGCCAGTAATAGGGATTATGTAAACGGTGTATTGTTTTAGTCTGTAAATTTGTTTTGTAAAGTTTATTGGTATGTTTGTAACTCCACAATAATACAATGACCATTAGGCTACATATTTCGTTCCATACGGGTCTTATAAATGCTAAGTAAGGTACGTCATTGGCTCAATTAACCTACATTTACTAAGGCGCAATATTGTATTTAAAACCTTTTCCTTTAATAACAGTCTCATTACATGCCGAATTGTTTGATTAAAATCATCATAATACAAAAAAAAATTTGCATTTTTATTTTTATATGTTTTAAAAATCAATTAACTGAAATGCACTCATCACGTGATTTGACATTGTAATATTTTGACATTTGATATAATATTAATAGATGCTTTCTTAGCGTGTCGATGGCAAGCAGTGTTGAAATGTGACGGTAGATGCGTATCAAAAATAGGCTATTGAATTATTATAAAAAGTTAGATATTTAAACGGAACTTATTCTCTCTCTCTCTCTCTAATAAACGTGGAGTATGCCAATCTAAATTATCAAAAAATGTAGCTGTATATCATTCGCTGTATAATTTAGCTGTTCGTACTTAGGGCGACTAACATTAGTAACAGTAATTGCTAAATGGTTTCGCCAGATTAAGGATCTAGTGAACACACTTCTCTCTAATTATCACTCTAAATATTATCACAATTTACAGAATCAGGCGCTATTATTTTTAAAGTGACGAACGCCAAGGAAATCGCATCAAAGCACACTTAGGAATAATTATGTATGTAATAATCTGTAAATTAATTGGCGAAGACATTATATAAAGTGTTATATAAAAATGCCATTAGACTTTTATGTTTATTTTTCCTGGCAGAGTGCTTTCCAGTTTCGTGTAGATTAATTGTTCCTGAATAGAACGGTCACCAAGCTGTTCATCTATATAAGTATGCATGGGTTTAGGAATGGGAAACGATATTTTGGGTGCAGCGATTATTTTAGCGAAAATAATAACGTAGGTTTAGGGTGTGCCAATATTTTTTTTGACTTAGTGTCAATGGGTTATTTTAAAATATGGGGCAAGTCTATTATTATAAAATGGACACAAAAAAATGTACCTGTATATCTATATACTAATATTATAATATGCTAATAATATTGTAAAGAGAAAACATTTGAATGTTTGTTTTTTTGCATTTTGTAGGCTTCAAAACAACCTGTTCGATTTGTAAAATTCTTACACCGGGCTACACTTTCCCCGGGTGACATAGACTGCTTTAGACTGTTCTATCCCTGTATTCCCACGGGAACGGGAACTACGCGGGTGAAACCGTGTGAAGTCTGCTAGTTCATAATATTTGACCACAGCCCGACTGTAGGATCTCATACTTAGCAGAAACGCTTACAGCCACGGGACCACAGTATAAATATTAATACAGTAGTACGACAAGGCTTTTTGTTCTCTGGAAAAATGCCGACAACTTCTACACGCTTTTGACTTGAATAATACCTCCCGCACTACGAACATCGTTTTATTCGCAGTGCGGGAGCGGCTTTTCCGCGTCTCGCCCTTCACACCCCGCACGATTGCCCTGTCTAGAGGGCTTCGTCAGACGACTGTATGTTTTTAGACTGTGACGGGACCGACAAAGCTATGGTTGACGAAAATTATCATCAAGTACTTATGCCAAAAGAAAACATTACCATCTATTTCATTTAAGATTTATTACTGGCACACTACTAAATACAAAAAGTAATGGCAAAGTAAATTACAATTATAACTCCGCTCCGTGGAGACTGGATTATTGTAATTTTAAACGGATATTATTGTAGGAATAGTGATGCTTATTAAAATTATTACATACATAACGTCACACCTGTAATCCCCGAAGGGCTAGGCAGAGGTAGTACACCCACATTAATATTATTATAGAGGGAAAATGCCTTGGAACGTCCACTATTTCGTCTATCCATTCAGTCGAAGTCAAATCATATCTAACTAGGTAGACCATTCAAATACACTTTTGAATGTTAAATTCAAGAGTAAATACAAATAACTTTGATATGGATTTCTAAAGCTGCACTAGAAAAACACAATAAAAAATTCAACTCTCTATCTGTTACAAATTCGCTAAAAGAGAGACGACCGAACGGTGCTTACTCAGTACCTAATAAGGTTCCGTTTGTACCCCTGAAAATGATTTCAGTAGCTCCGTCCAAAATCTAGTTTTTATTGAGAAGAAACGGCAAGAAACATGTGTATTTCATACATATAATTGAGTTCCCATGTGTAATATAAGTAGGCCATTGTAGTGCGTTACACTCAAGCATATTGTGAAATGTATGCAAAGAGGAGCTCTAATGTAGGGCACATGGATTATAACGATAAGAATGTTTTAACTTATGGAGATTCGAGTGGTCAGGAAAAAATGTTTTCAGAAGTAAATCACAGCACTGTGTTACAGGATCGAGAAGTTAAAATATGGTATAAATAATAATAATAATTTTATGACCGTAAAACGGGGTGGATAGAAACGCAAGGGTGAATAGCAACAAAACTTTGAGGAGGGTTTTTACGCTAGTTTAATATTGTTTGATACTAACAAGGTGTCGAAACTATTTATCTCAATTATTTAAAAGCATTAGGTACAGTCCTCGTATGTGAACAAAGAGATTTAAAACACTATAGAGCGGGCATGTCAAGGAAATATCATATAAAAACTTTGATCCCATCTCTCAGTAACGCCATCTAGAATAATACATGAATAATGGAGCGGCAGCTTACCAGCAGGACACACTTTTTCGCACGAAAATTTTGTTCGTGATGTCCGGTCTATAGGTATTGAATGTCTTTGTATGTGAAAAACGACTTTTAACTTACGTGAATATCCTCCTAAAAGTTTTGTTTCTATTCGCCCTTGAGTTTCTATCCACCCCGTTTTACCCGGTATTATTTATACCATATTTTAACTTGTCGATCTCGATTATGTTAGTAATATACATAGACAAAAACAAAAAGCGGTTGTGACATCATTGCCGAAAGGTGACAGGTCCAACCGAAACCTTGCAGCAATTTCATAGTTCACAAATATACAGTCAAGTCTGCTCGCTTTTATAGACAGGAAGCTGTTGGTGCTGCCCCGCACCCTACGGACAAAGGGTTAACAACAGCAATACTACAAATCGTCCCAATTTTCACGTCAGTTCCAAATTATTTGTTACTAATAAGGTGTAGGTATTATTACTTATGTCGTAAGTTACATCAGTACAGACGCCAGCACATCAAGTTACCCCAAGGTTCATATTCTATTGGGAAAATCTGACACATAATTTGATGTGCTGGCGTCTGTACAAAGGAATATCGGCAATATCCCAATAGCTAAGGCGTCAGCCTGATGATTAAGAGGTCTTGTTCGATCTCCATCCATTGCACTGGTAGTTGACGTGAACCCACTCCAGTCAAAGGAATATTTAGCTTAGTTGAAGGGGTTTACAAGACTACTAGTAATATGCAGCCCACATTGCTAGTAAGCTATTTAAAAAAAAATTGAACGTGCAAATCCCCTGAAAAGTTGTGTGTCTATTCAGCCTTGTTTCTTTCCACCTAGTTTAACTTTATTTAGAAGTTAGCTAGACTGACTCTATCTTTTATCGCGACCAATTCAGGTGGTGTAGATCAGTTTATATAATTAAACAATTTGAACGCCCGCTTAATCAGTTTGCCAAGCTCTTTATACTCTTTTAGATGATGCCCTAGTGGATGACACAAATATGTATCCAAACATAAGTCTTGCACAACATGTAAATAACTTTTTTTATTTGCTATTGACACTGATGCCTTTTGCATGCATAACGACTATTTAATTGATCTAACGTTTGCATATTGCTGTACCGCATACATTATTTATCATTAGGTGAGCTTTTGCGACTATAATCGATGATTGTATAGACCTACACTTAAACTTCTATTAAACTAGTAACGAAAAAAGTCCTATAAGATATTCATAGAGTTACTGATCATAGAAGACTAATATTTGTCCTTCTTTCTAGTGATTTGAATAGATATTTAATCTTCTTAAAAAGGGACACATCCCATAGGCAAAATACAGGCTCATACATGGAGTTGCGGATATTAGCCGGATACCAGACCTTAAGAACAACTCAACAGGTCATTAACAACTTGCCAAGTTACGATTGTACGAGTACAAGACATCTTACCGTCCATGATTGGGTTTGGTGAACCTGCCATGTCGTATTCCACATCTCTAACAAGCACCATTAATACAATCCATTTGTCACATTTTCAGTCTTTGTTCCTTAGTCCTGTAGCCTGTTTAATTAATTAAACCCCAAGCGGACACCAGTGTCCGCGCCGTCATTGTCTTTCTATTATGTCTCGAATGATCACGATGACATGATTGAAAGGTTCATGCATCATTTTATCTTTCGATTTAGGTTTGCGTTCACATAATATATAGCCTATAACAACAAGTTTCTTTATAAAAGGCAGCACTAATCCACTAGACATTGGGCCTAATGTAGGTGGGTAGCCCTGTCACTTGTATTCGAGTGTTAGGATCTACGATATGCCTCGTAACCTCGCGATATTTTCCTTAACCGTTTTGAGGGCTGTGATAATGAAATAATTTACCTTTTTTATGAAATATTTTGTCGGGATCGTTTCCGCCATTCCACTACTATTCCACTGTGAACAGACTGTGGTTGGTTTTGACGTATGATTGTATGAAAATTCTGTCGGATTTTCTTTCATGTAATCATTCAGTGTTTTTAGGGCACGTTAAAGAACTTCAAGGCGTGAAACGAGACAGATGGTGACGTAGCTATGGAAAACAGCGGACTAGTTGTAAATATATCGGGTGTTGCGCCTGCGCGGGGTCACTGGCGTGCATCTATTCTAGGGCTGTGAGAAATAGCTGGACTAGTCCAGAGTGTGGATTCTCAGGCTTACAATAAATATCATTGACATTTTAAAGTTCCCTTTTGTAAGCTGATTTAATAACTCCATTGATGAAGAGAATGAGTAAGTTAAAAAGCTTGGGTACCTTAAATTTCGCCATATCTCTGTAACATTCATTACTATCGCACTATAGGCAAACTCTGCCTTACTTTTAGGGGAATATAGGCTTGATGTTATGTGAAAACATATCAACTAGTAGTGGGAAGTTTGTTGCGCCTTTAATAGATTGATTGATTTATAAATTTATTTATTTTTTCAAGAACAATAATTCCTTTGTGTGTGAGTTTTGCAACCTGTTGCCATTTCTTCGTCCCAGCAAAAACACTAGGAAATTGAGAATGCAGGCATTTTGGGGTACTGTCTTATGTAATTTTTGACGTATTGCAGATAAATTTGAATAGATGAGTCATGATATTGATTTTGTTACCTAGCAATATAAAAAGTTGAGCTATGTTAAGAGGCACGGTAATAAAACTTAACAAAATACATCTCAGACAAGGCTATAAAGAAAAGAATTGAAATGGTACTGCGGCTGATTCTGCTTATGATATTTCTTATTCTAAATGAAAATAGGTAGATAACCATGGTTGTAAATGTCAACGCAACAGCTGTTATCATCCAGATGCGAGCATGTGCCAACAAATCGAGATTAGATGCAATGGACCCGATTATTATCATAATATTTAGTTTATCAGCTGCCGTTATCTTAAAAGTAACGGTTGAACGACTAGGTACATCTCAGATTTATAGAATGCTTTACCCTCAAATGTAACTATTCTAAATGTTTCGCAGGATATTTTTCTTGCACTTTTGACTGTAGGAACTCCTACTACAAGAACCACCATCAGAAGACTGATGGTGGTTCTTGTACCAGGAGTACTGAACTCTTTTTATACCACAAAAAATAACACAAAATCCATAATCAACCAGAAAACCGTACCAAGTGTTTTCGACATCAAAAACACGCTGAACACTGAACGTTCACAGGTAGCCTTTAGATTCGCTCGTAAGTCATGTAAAGTAATTATCTGCAAAGATTTATTAGCACCAAAATGAGGCTGGTGCACGGAAAAACTGAACACGGAATATCATCTTACTTGAGACTGAAAGATTGTTTCTGTAAATGTGTCATGTTTTTAACCGACTACAAAAAAAGGAGGAGACCCTTGGGACGTTTGTTTGATTGATTTAGTGTGTTTGTCACCGACTTCGAACCTTGACCTTTATTTGATTGCTTTGGTATTTTTGTCACCGGCTTCTGAAGCTATTAATTTTACTATTTTGTGTTTTTCTTTTAGTTTTTTTTGTTTCTGTTTTTTTTTTAAGTCGGTTTTATTTTGTGTGGAGATAGAGTGGTTTACATTTAGATAAAATAAAAACACCGAAGACATTATTGTGATACAATGACAATAATATAATTCGTATCATGTAATAAGTTTGTAGAATCGCGAATTATGGGGCTCGATTCAAAATAAGAACGGGTCGATTGAAGGTTAAGCTACTTTTTCTGTGCATGAATCCAGAAACATTTCAAATCAAGACCCTTACCTCGAAAGCAGATAAAACTGTTTGTTCCGACTGTTGTTTGTACATCTTTGACAGTCAGTGATGGTGATAAGTAGCTGTCAACCAGTCTTATCAAAGACTAAGGCGATTATCACACTGCCCCGCATCACGCTGCATGTTGCGTATCTCTGAACTGAATAGAATGCGCGTGGATGCATTTTCTGTGTGTTGGACTGTGCGTGTTTTCCATACAAACGGAGATACTTACAAGCAACGGAAGAACACGCATCCACGCGCTACGCTGCATCATGCGGGGCAGTGTGTTAATCGCATAATAAAAAAAAGTAAAATAGTGGCATTCAGCTGCATCTGGATAGACAGCAAACTGACTCCATTATAGGCGTAAGAAGGCTAGGGCACCTGCTTTGGCTGCATACGCAAATGAATTGGCAAATAGTCTGAAGACTGGTCCTATCTTATGATAAGTAGTACATACTGAAAGCACACCAAAATGGGCTAGACAAAATATAAATATACACATATTTTTTCTTTTTTTATCATCATCATTTATCATTTCAGCCATAGGAAGTCCACTGCTGGACATAGGCCTCCCCTATAGATCTCCAATAAGACCGGTTGGAAGCGGCTCGCATTAAGCGCGGTCCCGCGGCCTTAATGAGGTCGTCTGTCCACCTTGTGGGTGGACGTTCTACGCTGCGCTTGCCGATACGTGGCCTCCACTCGAGAACCTTTCAACCCCACCGGTCATCAGTCCTCCGTGCTATGTGCCCTGTCCACTGCCACCTCAACCTGTTAATCCGCTGGGCTATGTCGGTAACCATGGTTCTTCTATGGATCTCCTCATTTCTGATTCGATCTCGCAGAGTTTCTTTTTTCATGTAATCAAAAAACAACGGCGATACATCGAGTCAAAATGTCGCAAGACGTCACTAGCCAGTACAGTTTATACTAGATAATGTCGTTACAAGCTCTCCTCAACTTTAATGCTCTTAATCTAAGCCGTTTTCCATCAATTTAAAAAAAGAAAAAATATGTGTCGAATATTTTCTTGTAATCAAGATACATACATACATACATAAACTCACGCCTTTTTCCCATGGGGGTAGGCAGAAACTACAGAGCGCCATATGGTACGATTCTTACATACTTCTTTACATTCATACATGTTGTCATACACACACGCCGGTTGCGACTTGCGAGTACTACGCACCTGACCTTTCTGAAGAACCTCACCAATAAGGTCTATGTATGTCCTTCTAGGGCGTCCCCTCCCGGCGTTCCCACTTACATCTGTAATCTAGATGAGGGACTAAAAACTAAAATAGCTTAATTTTGTCAAAAAGCCCATTATTGTTGAATGATTTTACGTGTACAATGCGGAGGGTGTAACCATTTAATTTATAAGCTTCAAACATACATAGTTGCCCTAAGAACCTACCACTGAATCAATAAAATAAGATATCTTGATAATTTATCTTGCTGTTATTACCAATATGTTTGCCAAATGTGGCATTAATTACCATATTTGATACATTGTAGTTAGATTACTGTGGTGTTCGGGGAAAGTCTGTGCTCAAGTGCCTAGTTTGTAGATTTGTTATAGGTATATTAGAAAACCATAACGTTCAGTACGGGATTAGTGGGTTTCATATGAACTGGGGAAATTCTAAGATCTAAGACTGGCAAAGAAGTCGTACGTTCCTATCCGATTCTCTGACGACAACAGTGTAATGAAAGAATACATTTAGGCTGGAATGGAAGGAAGTGTAGTACACGTCGCAGTGGATGGATATCAGCTGAAATAATTTATTTTATTTCATCTAATTTTGTTCAATTTCAATAATAAACATAGTAATAGGTACCGGAATATGATAACAATAAGAAAGACTTAAATTGGGTGCACCCTAGCTAGTCTAGACAAACAATTGTCAGCTGAAGTGTCGTATACCGTGTGTACAAACTGAACAGTTTAAAGAAGTAAAACTTGTGATAACTTTACGTGTTCACTTGAGGGGATTTAATACTAATAGTCACACGGGTCGACTCAGGTAAAGCTATGCTTAACCTTTCAATCGTGTCAATTAGAGACACAATAGAAAGAAAATGACAGTGCGGACGCCGGCGTCTGCTTGGGGTTTAATGAATTAATAAAGTTAGTCCGTGAATCGAAGACCATCCGTAAGTACGTAAAGGGCTCTACTTAGTAGTTACGTAAGTAGACCCCTTTGTACCTGGGAAAGTACAAAACACCTCCTTGCCCGTCGGAGTGGGGAGCGTGAGGTTTTTTCGTTACGGAATTTCTGGATTCGATCCCCGCGCTCAAGGCCCGCGATAGAAGCTATGCAATAGCTTAAAACTGTCTTTATCACTAATCTGCATGCAATGATTCCTTCATGATCTGACCAAGACAATATCTGAACTTTAAAAGATACTGTGACCTCTGAGTATCTTTCGGTGTTTCTTTTCAGAGTAATCAGATAGTGGAACACCGACCTCACCTTCTAGTTAAAAAATGACATGTAAAAGTGGTTGTTGAACCTATTTACGGAATTAAATGATAAAATTCACCATTTATCTTTCTAAGATCTTGAAACATTTGCTACGAGTAATGAGTAGTTCGGAAACCAGTCTCAGCGACTAGCCACATTCCAAAACTATTGTATTCTGTGTCCAAAACCTAAAAGGAACTGAATAAATGTGGTCAGTCCTTTAAATAATATCATGCAGTCACTGAGTTGTAGAGGTCAGAAACGCAGTCACTTCATGTGAAATAGGTACTGGAATTCAGGTGCCTGTAAATAAACTAGAAACTGACCTAAGGCTAGGCAGATGATGATGCGCCACATCCAGTTTAGTTCGCAGAAAGCTATGACGTTTATATTTTTCTACCTAGTCCCCTAAAAGCAAAAGTTGTTTATATTCATATTCATTAGCTTTTAATTACTTTAGAAATTAATGCAAATAAATTCAGTCTGTTTATCTTGTGGACTAGTCAAGATATTTGGGTCAATACATAAACTGACACGATTTTGGACGGAACCTAATGTTTTTTTAAAGAATTCCTTTGCAATGAAGCGCCGTTTTATTGAGCATATTTTATTTGTTACAAATGTGTTGAAAAGTGGATCACATAACCTATGATACGGATGGCAAGATCATAATAAATATTTCAGTAGTGGGTTTATAGTAGACAGTTTAAATATTCCCAGTTATGTAGATTGGTTTTGTTATGACTATCTCGTTGGTAAAGTGGTCAGTTTGATCCTAAGTCAGGCGGTGTTATCAGATTTTTCTATCAAGAATTCTTCAATAGCCATCAGGTGTCGGCCATTTGTAACCGGTTCATGGCAATAGATTCGCCCCGTGGCACATTGGGCTTAGACAAAACTTAAGAAAAGTGGCTCATAGATGTAGGTATCTATCAGTGGCGAAGCGTACAACTCGATTCCTATCGGCTTACCTTTTGAGGTTCAGAAGAGTAACTCTACGGCTATTGAATAATGGCATCCAGACTCTAGGATTGCCAAAAATACTATAGGCATTAAACCAAAGGTATACTGAGGTGGCAGGTGGACCAATGACCTCAAGATGGACAACAAACGGCGATACAAAATCAAAGTTACTATTTATCAGATTCCCTCAAAAATTACCCCTCGTCACTGGTATCTAATAGCCACCCTATGTTCAAACCTTCGTGGATTCAATCCCGATGGTTAAAATATTGGAGTATTCCCGTTTGAGCACCTATTTTCCTATTTTTTGAGCACCTATGCATTTAGCACCAAAGGTATTCCCATTTCCCATAGGTTAGCATAGGTCTGTGCTCAATAAATAGGTGCTCAGACGGGTATTCTCCAAAATATTTAAGTATATTTTAACCAACCACAACACACATTGTAGAATGTGTGTTGGTTTTCAAGGTTAAATTCTGAGCAACGAAACTTTACATGAATTATGATATGAAAGTGTTTTTTTTGGGTTTTCCCAAAGGGTGCCAAATAATGTTTAGGTATCACTCAGTTCAGTACTCTCAAGAGTCAATGGACAGGAAATATATTACTATTATAATGTGAAGGTTAAAACACAAGTATTATTGGGTGTGTCATTATCACACACAAATATACCTAAATCCCTTGCTGTCTAAAAAAATATTTTTTTTCGTTAAAATAAATGATAGAATTTATGTACCGATGATAAATATTCTAAATCCGCTCGCATCTGGCATAAAATCAAGGAAAATTCTAATAGTTCTATTGGGCATATTAAAATAATACTGGCACAAGTTATATCTATTTCATCAACATTCAAATGTTTCGTCGTAAACACGCAGCAAATGAAGTTGTTGTTGATATTATTTATTGGTGGAAGTTTTTTCGTTAGTTTGTTAGTCGATTTGGGTTTATTGTGTATTGCCTACTTTGTAGCAGCCCGGTGGCTGGATTTGTGCCGGATTTATGGCTTGTCCCTGTTATATGGGACTTAGGGCGGGAGTCCACCAAAGTGAAAACGGGAGATGTCTCGTAATTAACCAATATAGGATATTGTATTGTGCTGAAGCTAAGCACTGAGCAGACACATCTCTTCACGTCTCCGCGTTGGTGGAGTTTCGCCCTTATAAATAAATAAATAAATAAATACAGAACTGATAAAATGTGGCAGTACTACAGGTATACTTCTACCTAAGAGCTTCGAGGATTACTCCCTAAAGGCTTACCTTTAGGGAGTAATCCTCGAAGCCTGACGTTCAAAAGTGCCTTTAAGCGGTGTAAGTGTCAGTGTCGGTGTGTTGAAAAGTTTTCAACTCCGTTATATATTTTATGTGCCGACTTTTCAGTTATCGGGAAGTTTTACTTTAGGAATAAAAATGGCAGTTTGACAGCTTTTTTACAGATAGTAGGTACTCGTATGACAAATCGCCTAAATATTGGCGATTTGTCATACGAGTCTTCTTTCTTTCTTCAGATCAGAGAAAGTTATCTGACTATTGAAAAATATGCCCTAATTGATACAAATGATTTGACTTTTGACTTTTTTAAACGATCATGCTACATACTTAACAAAAAGGGCATGTACAGGTGTGATGTTATGTTGGTAAGTGGTCTGACAGACCATAAATCTATCAGTCACAAAAGTGATGATAGTCTGATTGACAGACAACGTACAGCCTAAACCAAATGCATATTAGATAACAGTACCAACACATGCGCTTGCAAACATAATTATATTTCTACATATTACTTATTCCATAAACGCTACTGCTAACAATGTTGCACCGAAAGCATTATGATTGTTTTATTGAACAGTAAAATGGGTGGAAAGCGGCGGCTGTGCTTGCGATTTTTATTAGCCATATATTTTATGAGCACTGTAAAGCATGTGCTTAAACGTCATTAATATATTTTTATACTGATCTGGTGTAAAATTATGTAGGACACTGGGTAATTACTTTGTCTTATATTCGCGGAATAAGTGTTACTACGGCCTCTTTCAAGACAGATCTTACTAATATGTATTATAAACGTGAAGTTGGTTTGGATGGATGGATGTTTGTTACTCTTTCATGTAAAAACTACTGAACGGATTTGAACAAAATTTAGTACGCAGATACTTTATAACCTAGATTAACACATCGGATAAATTTTATCCCGATTATATCTTCCCGTGGGATATTTTTCGTACTTTATAAAAATAAGCTGTCATAGATAGGTTTGGTGTCACGGAACCATTGACGTGAAGGTTGCACTTGGCCGTTTTTTGTCCGTAATTAGATACATATCATGGCACTTTTCCTAAAAATATTCATCGTTCATAGAAGAAAGAAAAAACGAATAAAAGAAAGACAGAAAAATAAACATTTATTTGAGACACGCCCAGGTTTAACAGCAAACACAAAATGTGAACAGTAATAATAATACCAGCCTGTTACTGTCTCACAGCAGGGGAAAGGCCTCTACTCGTACAGAGAAGGCACGAGCAATGATCACCACGCCTGTTCAAGGCGGATGGGCGATTACAAACTTTTATAAACTATAAGAACATAGGTAAGCACAGGTAAATACACCCCTACAATCTCCAGGGCCATTACATTTTAATTCCTGTACATCATTACAAAGAGAACGCATGCAAGTCTGAGTGGCGTCTATGTAGTCACTTCAAATGCTAGCTCCGTAATGGGAAATTCCGACGCGTGCACAACCATAACTATATTCAGTAGTGGAACCTACTTCATCGTGACAGGGCGTTGGCCTTTAGCCTGAAAACAATGCGAGTTGTTTAATTCAGTACTACCCTTATCACTGGCTGACTGGGTAGTTATGGCTTGGTATTTGTGTAGCTAAAAAGGATTGTACTATAACTAATGTGTCTAGCACGAACGTAAGGAAAATCAAAGGGTTTTAAAAAAGTTGGCAATGTAATAATCCCATCCTTAAAAATCTGAAACTTTGATTGTTTGTTGATCTATTTGGGCTATCACCAATGTAAGCACAATAAGAAAACTGTTAGAGTCATTTTTCATACTGAAGGTAGATACTTAAATGGTTTGTTATCCAAATTAACTTAAAATTAATTACAATCAACTTTGTGGAAGTAATAATTTTGTATTTTATCGTACTTAAGCGTGTTAGTAAGCAAGTCCGAGGTGAGCCACAGACCGCAACCGCAGGCGACACTGCGGCTAGCGGCTGGATTGACCGCAATGCTGCTTGCGGTTGAGGTTTCTTCTTTTCCAAACCCGGCGGCATGCCGCAGCTGC
The DNA here is from genome assembly GCA_921972225.1 of Euplexia lucipara. Taxonomy (NCBI): domain Eukaryota; kingdom Metazoa; phylum Arthropoda; class Insecta; order Lepidoptera; family Noctuidae; genus Euplexia; species Euplexia lucipara. The sequence goes on along the minus strand of OV179167.1, from coordinate 10,106,412 downwards.
ACAGTGCATAAAACCATGCCTCATGATATTTCTTTATTCCTTGTCGATTGTTCGTTTAAACGCTCTGTGGTTCGCAACACCACTGGTGCCGCAATTGTCTGCGGTCGCTGCACATCGCCAGCCGCAGGATTCACGCCGTGGCTAAAGGACTTTATAAAGATAGTTTGCAGTTGGATTCGCGGGCGTTTGCTAGTTCCTATTTAGTTTTAAGACTTTATTTATATCTACTGAGATGAAACTGATGACTGTGCTTGCCGAATTGAAAACAAATTCGATTGAAGAACCGTTTGGGTTTACGTTACGTTTACGTCAATCGTTCACGCTACGGTCTATGATCCCATACATTTATTTAGACTATTTTACAACCTAAAATTGGTTGGGTAAATCATTAAAAAAGTATCATTTAAAGCAGTCTTCCTCAGTACTGAAATTGGCCGGCTGGAATAGTTTTCAGACGCTTTTATAAAGCACGACGTAAACCGAGTGTGGTTTAAATATTATTTTTATTTATTATTACTGTGCTGCTTGCTGTGGGTTTTTATATCCTGAATTAAAGATTATTATTATTATTAAAAAGTTTTGAATGAAGTTACTTCTCCATAGCTGACTGTCTATTCGCAACCGCTTAATTTTTCCAAACTAAAGGTTTTAAACAATAATTAGAAAGAAAAAATAAAGGTTTCTATGTATAACGTTATTCATAAATTAGTTTCAATTAATTACATTTATTTTTGTCAAAGTAATAAAACATCCAGTGGTGCCCAAGCGGGTCTTTAAAGTGATGAAGAAATTAAAATCATTTAGAGTTAACAGCAAAATATTATTTTAACTACCCACTGTATAATTAACAATGACTTGTAGGTAATGAAAAAAAATAATGATAATAGAAATATTTCCGGACGACATTAATATGATCATCATCTGCCTAGCTTTTTCCATAGTCGGGGTCGGCTTACAGTTTATTCGGATGCAGCGGAACACTAATATATAATCTACAAACTATACAATCTTATGTCTGGACTTTAAAAGAGACTATGACCCCTGAGTTTCTTTCGGCATTTCTTCTCAGGGATCAGTCACTTCGGAAATGCCATTTAGTTTTAAAAAAATGACATGTAAAAGTATCTGGGAAGATCTACTTACAGAAATAAATATCATTTCATCATTTCATTTCATTTCATTTCATTTCATTTCATTTCATTTCATTTCATTTCATTTCATTTCATTTCATTTCATTTCATTTCATTTCATAATGTGTTACGTGAAGTGACTGCTTGATTTTAGGTCGAGTTAATTACATATAATTACTACGTATCGCTGCTGCTTTACCAGATAAAATCTTTCAACACTTCCAGTAAGATAAAGTGGATAATACACCCGTAGGAACGCGAAATCTATTTATATCAAAAAATACCGACATACCTTCATGAGGCTATAAATACATAGTATAGTTGATATCGAACTCTTTACGCAACGAAGTTTTTGTGTTCCCATTTAACACAAGGTTGAAGATCCCATGGAACTGTTAACTAGAACTTGACCTGGTTGGTGGTGTTGGATGGCGGTATGTATATGTGTTCGAAGAACATTCAGTTCATATAGTCCAATATATTATTATTTCAAGTCTGTACTGATCTACTGCTGGGGAAAGGGTTACCTGCGTTCATTTCATCTGTCGCGATTTTGTGCTACTTCTTTTCAATTCTGGAAAGCTTCCTGTCATTTGTTTTGTAGTATGTCATGCTAAATCCAACAATTTATCATAATTATACAACGTCATTATCTCCGAAAGATTAGGCAAAAATACGCCAGTAATTCACTTACATCGTCAGTTATGTTTAAACCTCAAGTAATAATTACGAGGCAAGTTGCTACATCAACTGGTCATAAATCCAGGTTCCGGGCTGCTACTAAGAAATTCCTCATGGAAAAACTTTTGCAGTACCTTACTGGTTATGAAAACTGACGTGACTGCGACAAATTTCCAAGGCCTAACACGGAGGAGAAGTGAGAAGATTACAATGCGAAGAAAGGCAGTCGACTGCAGGAAATTATTATTTATCTGTGGAAGGTAAGACTGCAATATGACAATAAGGCCAAGCTAGAGCACAACTAGAGAACAAAATTCATTTAGCTGAGTTTTGGCACCCATATTTATTCGAATGCGGTTTAGAAATATGAGAAAAGGAATAAGTTTTGATTTCAGACCACCCAATGTTACTTGTATAGACTTTCTGTTTGAATTAGAATTTCTTCTCAAAGTAGAGGTTAGGACAACCCGACTTCTGTGTATGGGACGTTAGAAAATTTACGTATAAAAGTGTTTTTTTTACCAACTTACAAAATGTACCTACCATTAACGAAATCTTCGCTAAAAGCAGCAATGATAGAGAAATATTTAGACAGCGGTGCCAAAACAAAAAAAAAATCCTTCGTTCGACGCATGCATAATTGTATCCAATTGTAACATAAACACTGGTGAGTAATTTATTAGTACATAAAGTTGTGATGAAACTACCCAAGGTGCCGTGAGCTAGTATCCAGATATTTATGTTATAAATGTTTATTTGATTTTTCATATATTTCCTGTTTCACACCGAACTACGCGAGACCGGTATGTTCTTTACGATCCAGATGATGTTCTGAGAGTAAAAATGAGTTGATTTGTGAAAAAGGTGTCTGCTTCCTGATTTGTTTACGATCGTTTGCAGATGGGAACTAGTAGATTGAAGAAGGAAATTATCTGTGATAACACAAATTGCTGAACAAGTGATGAAGATTAAAGTGTTATCGTTGTAATTTTGATGTTTTAAGTATTTGTTTAAAATTTTTATTTTAATGTGCCATGTAAAACATTCCGTTTTAATCCACCCATAAGTGTACCTCATTCATCTTCGAATTATAGGCAGAATAGTTATATTGTGCGTGCAACCAGACATTTTAATGATATATGCAAAGAGTACGATTTGGATCCTTTCACAATAAGTGTGAATTCGGCCAGAAGGTGCTTAAGCCTCAAATTTTTCGTGTAGCGGGCAGCGGCTACTTTGATTGTTTTTGTTTTTATTAATAAAGGTAATTTCTTAAAAAAAAATCGAATAAGTAATGAATAAGGTGTTTTTTGTATTGTGCTCACACCATTTAAACATTTAACTTATCACTATACGTGAGGACTTGTAATTGGCTTTCTGGTGACTATGGTTTTTTTTTTGTTTTGTTTGTTTTTATTAGCTGTAAGTCCTCCATGTACTAAATAAATAAATAAATAAGCTATAAATACGGGACGATTTGGAGTCAGCACTTTATTAAGCAGCTCTTGCTAAAGATCGGTAATTGGCTGGAAAGCGACTTGAAATAAATGGGCAGAAGTATACTAGAGGCTAGAATGGAGGCATTACGTGATGACCCAGAGATTAAGACATAGTTTCTTAAGCATCAGGTTGTGGTTTTTAAATCCGGGCAATCCGGGAACAAGATTTAGATAACACCGACATAGCATCTTGTTGGTGATGTTCTGAGAAAGGTCAGGTGCGTAGTACTCGCAATCGGGGTGTGTGTATGACCGCATGTAGAAAAAGAAGAAGCAAAAGAGTTATGGAATAATCGTAGTAGATGCCGCTCTATAGTTTTTGCCTACCCCAATGTTAAAAAGACGTCAGGTTATTTATGTAGGTATTCCTTTACCGACTTCAGTGATGATATCGGTGATGGAATCCATCGTGAGGAGACCTACAGGCCTAGCCATATTACAAATTCCATTTCTATTATCGTAATCGATAAAGCAACAATAGAAAGAAAATGACGGATATGAAATCAGCTGTTTGTCAACTGTCAAGTGTTAACTAGTAGCATTTGAAATATGGCTGAAAATTAAACACACTTGACAGTTGACAAACAGCTGATTCCATATAGGTACGACTTTTTGTTTCTATAATAAAAATTGAATGGAAATGAAATTTGTAAGATGGCTAGGCCTGCTAGACTGGTCAATATAAGTCTTAAATAAACGCACACGTGGTAATTAATGCTCGTATTTTACTTACAGATAGAGTAGCCAGCAGTAGGTATTTATCTTTCCTAAGTATAGACAGTAATAAGCTAATGAGAAGAAATAAAGTTTTTTTGGTCTAGCAAAAAAAGTTTTTAGCAAAAACTTTTTTTGCTAGACCAGAGAAAAACAAAGACTAACACATTTACGACAAAGTTAACCCATATAACCAAGAGAGAAAGGCTGACGTTGAAAAGACAGTCTTGATACTTGAGAAGCGCGTCCGTTCACCTCCAGGGTATAACAACAACTTCCCGAGCCCCTAAAGTAATTCTATAGTTGACATTACTGTCGAAAACATTGCAAGCCGTAACCGTAATATCCTTGACAAAGGGCAAGTTTAGTTTAGTTTTATTGTTACTGGTTGATTTCGGTTTATTATAGGTTTTACTGTTACGCCTTTGTTCTGTGGTGTAGGTTGGTTAGTCTGTTTTGTTGATGGGAGTGAAAGAGTTCCTTTACCTGCATTTATGAAGTTTCTCTTCAAAGTTAGTAAATTGAGTGATAAATGATATGATATATATGATACTTGTTTATGATTGTCATTTTTTGTATTTTGATTGAAATTCTATTTGTTTACGGTCTTAATGTATTTTTTTTGTTTTTGTGTAACTGGAACTATGTTCACATAAAATGAATACATGATACGAATAATTTAATCGTGTCGCTCTATCGTTAGTCGAACGAAAGTTTAATCGTCCCTTCGATTGTCGTAAATGGTTTATCCGAAAATTTTCTGTCTGATTTATTAGAACTAAAATAAGGAGTATAATGGATAAACCGTTAAAAGATGCCGTATATCACCGTACTACAACCTTGCAAAGTTATTTCCAACCGTCACCCAGTCAAAATTGGGTCTAAAAGCTGAAATAAGATTCTAATGACCTTTGGTTTTATCATATTCCTCAACTTATATCATAATCAATATTATCTACAACCGATCTCCCACGTGAGTAAGGTTAAACGTAGTATGACTAACATAAAACGTGTGTGCAATGAAAAGACTATAAAATCTCTTTACTATGATGTTTGGACGTTCAATTGATGCTGATTATACAGAATTTACATTCAATGATTAGCTCTGACGTCATTGAGTTATATTGTTTTTGAATTTGAAAATTTTACGACTGGACTGTGATGAGGAATATGTTTATATTGTTCGTAGTAAGACTGTGCTGTTACTTTTTTAAATAATTCTACGTCATCATATTCATTATGAACGAGCCTCATTGCCATATATAAAAATAGTAGTTTATGAAACTGTTACATAACTGAGGTTTTTATAAAGTAGCTCATGAGTGTAACAATAGGTACCTAGGTACAGTTTCATACGCTAAGTACTTCAAGCACATTAATTTTATAGAAAAAAAAACAAGTAAATAATAATATGATTGAAAATTGTTCATTTTTAGAAACGAAGTTATTTGTAAACCTTTTATTGGAAAGGTAAGGTAAATTTTAAATAATATTATTGAATTGCTACTTAGCCCTCTTCCTCTCTCCTAATGTTGTTACAGTGCCCGACAGGGTCCATATTGATGTCTATTATTTTGATAACACCATTTATGTAATTCATATGGAACGCAATAAAGATTTGACTATTGAGTATTAATATTAAATTGGTACAGCTTCGCTACACTACTTTACCAGTATTGTGATTTTCTTGCTACATACATAAAAGGGCCCTTTGCCATTATCCCATAACATATTAAGAGTCTGCTCAGCATAGCCTCTTCCGTACATCTCTATTTACCATCATCTTAATAATCACCTTTTTCATTACCATATTATCATCTTTATCATAATGCATCCATGGACTTTGGTCTTCTTTTTCGGCTGTACTTTGTCACAAACATTCATAATATATGCATACTTTTAACTTTTCTCACAATAATGTTCTCCATTTCTTCAAAATCATTGTTTCCTTGTTCTTCCTGTACTCTTCTTTCTAACTAACATGTTATTACTTAGTACTTACTAGGAACAAGTTTAATACCGGAACAAGCACGTTTAGTCGTTATGGAGCATTACATTCAAAGATTTGGATTCCGCACAACATTAACAGGATGTTTGCCTTTTAGTTACGAGTTTCATAGTAATTCATCTGATTCGGTGAACTAAAATAACTTTGAATGTTTAATAGTACAATTTGGCCTAGTCTAATGGTGATAACGGAGACAAATTACTTTTGAAAAATTTAAATCGAGGACCTCGCGTACAAATACTGTACCTATCTATTACTAATACTCACTGTCCCGGCAAACTTCGTCCCATCTTAGAATCAGTTTAATTGTGTTTTTTTTAGTTTTTATTAGTTTAAGATTTTTTACTAGTCTCAGACCTACTCACGCAAAATTTCATAAGAATCGGTCAAGCCGTTTCTGAGAAGCCTTGTAACAAACACTGAGAATTTTGTATTTGAGAAGAAGATTATAAAGAGATAGTTTGTGAGATTGTAATGAGGGGTAATTTCTAGTTCTGCAGACCACGATTTTGAAAATTCTTTTACTAATACTTTACTAACAGAAAGCCATATTATTTGTCAGTATCATAGGCTATAAATATATTACTTTTAAAACTAAGAGGGCGTGGAGGGGATGTTAAAGTACGAAATGCACGCAGGCAAAGTCGCGAGTGAAGTGCTAGTTAGTTGATTATATTTAATAAAATCTACAGGCGACAGGCGTCAGGTTTTAATCTGACATCTGACAATATTGTCAGAGTATTTCGTACATTGTCTGTCTTACTAAACAGCACACTTACAGAACTTCACGACTTTATTCCCCAAAGGGTTATATACAGCTGTAACTATAGTACGTGCACCCACATAACTCTCCAGTTTAATTAAAATGTATGCGCCTCATGTAATGCGCCTTCCATTACAAGAGACTTTAATAAAATTGGAGAAATAAGCGAAATAGGAGAATAATAAAGCTTATTTCCAACAACCAGACATAAATACAGACTCCGGGCTGCCACTGAAAAGTTTTAGATGTCTAGATAACATTTTACCCGATCTTGGAATCGAACCCACGATCTCATGTTTAGCAGAATCGCTTGTAACCACTTAGTCGATGAGACAGTTAAGTCAGATAAATAAACACTTGCTGTATACAAGCTGATATATTGTAGTCTCATAGACAAAGAGTCAACAGAAAGATAAAATTTTAAAACGAGTGAAAATTTTAAAACGAGTGCCTTTACATCTTCATTTGTTCATGAGTCTACTCTCTAAAAGATTATCAACGAAGAAGTTATAAACATGTGTGCTGTGATCTCTAATAACATTATTAGTATATTCATTAAAACATTAATTGCAATTCGTAGTAACAATATCTAAACGACATTGCAATAAATTTCAAAGCTATTATAATCGGAACCGTAGTTCCAACAGAATCTGCAGGTATGCATGTCGCAGTTGACATGAATTAATAGTTTTTATGCGGAAATCCTAGGCCATGATTTTTGTAAACTAATTTAGAACAAACTACGGTACGCACATTCAATGTGCGCACATTCAATTCCCTACCGAAGTCTGCGTTTCCTGATAGAACCTAGGGAGTCTTTAATTTAAAAGTAAAGTTATAAGTTACTTCTAGGCAAACGTGCTTCATCGTTAACCACATCATCGCTTACCATCAGATGAGATAGTGGTCAAACGCGAGCCTATCAAAAATAATAATAATAAAACTAATCAGTATTTGATTGAGAAATCTGTTTAGGAAGATTGTCAATTCATTCGACTGATTATGGATGTAGAGACAGCCAGAATTGTTTATAACAATTATTTTCATAGTCTTATGTCGTATGAGATTTTTTTCTGGGGTACCTGTGCGGACATCCATAATATCTTTGTTTTGCAGAAAAGGGCAGTTTGGGCCATTTACAACCTTGGCCCAAGAGATTCTCCAAGAGAAACATTCAGAGAAGTGAACATTCTGACTGTTCTCCAATCAGCGCTATGTCAGTGTATATTGTTATTCAGCCAATCTTAGTTGTTGTCCATAATTAACCAAAGAGCGACAGTTTTTCTGCAAAAGTACTGTTAGGAACTCGTAATGTTTCAAAAGTCTTACTTTATGTCAATAAACCTAGGATTTTCGCACACAAATTATTTCTTCACTAAGCCTGCGACATCACATTCCATTGCTACGGCCGAGTGCCAGATTATTGTGTCATCCAAATACATATAATAAATATATAGGCTGCATCAGAATCTAGTACAGTTCATAATGGCTTCTAATTTATAGATGCTTTAATGGATTGTGAATGTATCTTAATGAATTGGGGACGTCTCCCTTGGTAGTAATTTAACTTTCTAGCTTTTAGCGATAAGGCCGCATTAAAACTATCTTTGAGACTTTTGTAATAGGTACTTTTATGGTCTTTCTTTAATTTTGGTGTGGTTATAACCTGGTGCCGTTAACTTGGCTTCACATGCCATCGACAAATCTCTCTCAGACTTGTCGGTTCTCTTACAATGGTTTTCTTTACCGTTTTTGAAGCAAGTAATAATTCTAGACAATGCGCATATGCATCCAAAAACTCCAAGCTGCGTGTAGGGCAGTGTCCATTTGAAGTTAAAGATTGGTATTGAAATATTCTACTTTATTGTTCTGAGCTCTTGCAGCCCTTAAATTTAAATTAAGCTGTAAAGCAGCATATCTACTCATCAAAAGAAAACAAGAAAATGTCTACTTACCTAACTTCGCTGTTGCTAAGCAATTACCTACTAATATTTGCAAAGTTTTGCCTAAATAAGATAAAACATGGCATTTGTTTTCCTAGAATCTAGATTCTTTTATATTCGAAGACTCTTACTACATATTATAGAGCTAAGTTCTTTAGTAGTAAGAGTCTTAAATAGTACCTATGTAGAATTTTACGCTTTTTTTTTGCGAAAGTTGTTTAACAAAATTCTTATTTATTTTCGTTCACTAATAAATGATTATTCAGATGTAAAATTGCCAGGCATAAACGTAGCCTTCCAGTTGTATCGATATGTTTAGTGGGGACGATTTTAGGCTCCAAGTCCGAAACTAAAATATTTAACTAGCTTACATAACAACATAGATCAATACAGTCAGACAGCAACATACATATCGATGTAACAGGTGAGTATGTACAAAGAAAAATGAGACTACAGAGTGAAAACTCTTAACAAAATGTACGTGACTACTTACAGAAGAAGTGGAAGTAATTATGTGTAGGTAGACTGAATTGTAAGGCCGATATTTATATGACCCAGGAAAGTGGTGACCGTCAGAATGACTGGACCAAGTGAGATATGTCCTTAAGACCACGTGCACTATTTAATACCTATTTGCTACTATTTACTACCTAAAGTGAAATATTTGGTACCTTTGCACAAAGCAATATATCAATGAAATAAAGTGGCCAGCCATCCTGACGTCAGGTTGGCTGGCCACTTCCAAGTTCTCGTAGTTTTAAAGTTGTATTAACCGCGCTGTTAATGTTATATTTACTACCTATTTGCTACATTAACATATATTTTTTACACAACTTTAAGAAGCTCCTATCAAAAGTTATGAAAGCTATAAAGTTAAGTTTAGAGAGTGCCTGAAAAACCATTATTAGCAATGTTACGAAATTAAGATTTGGTAATGTCTTTGATTATAATAACATTTTATTTTATATAGGAGCTTTTTCACGGAAAGTGCTAGTAACGTTGACTATGAACATAAACATTCACGGCGTTTCGGATAAGTGGGTACGGGCTCTTAGTCTTTTACTCAATACACCGACTGAACTAAACAAGCTATTTATTGATTTTGGTCCTTCTGCCCTTTCTTCTGTAGCGTGACCGTTGTCTAGGGCTGACACTAAGGCTATTTGTAGCCACAACCTTGACACGCGGTTGCGACACAAAACGAAACACGTTACTTTTTATTAGGGCATCCATATCGAGACGTTACATTAGACGTATGGACTGTGGTTGTGAATATTGAATACCTACAACAGTAACGGTATGTATACCTTTACTAATATTAAAAGGTGGTTATTAACGAAATAGATTTTTACTAATTTAACATCATCACAGCTGTTCTCTGAAAGTGGATGTATCTGTAGTATTACGCATTTCAAATGAGAATAGGAATGACTTTGCGCCATTTTGTGACGTCATAACTGTCAATTCGAATAAATTGGGTAAGATCAGCAAAAAAAGGTTATTTCTAAATTTAATTTATTTAAGAATTACGAACGAATAATTTTCTAAATTGTACTCTCAAAATATTTGTTAACATTGGAGATAATCTCTCGAGCCCTTCCATGCAAAACAGCGCCTCGTTCATACATTTTTGAGCAGTCAGAGAGATGAAAACAAAAACAAATATCAACAACAACAACAAACAACCGTGTAACAAACAGAATTATTAAATAAAACGTAAACACTCCACAAGACTTAAATTTTCTTTCGAATTTAAGACGTTTTGATATTTTGAATGACTTCGACTCGGTAAAACGAAAAAAAGAAAATAATTGATACGCGATTTAGGTTTCGTTGCAGGCCGTACTTTTCAAACGACGACGGTTGACAGATAGAGGTCATTGACGTTCCTATTCTTATTTGAAACGCATAGTACCTACACATCCACTGAGTTGTAAGTTTATCATCGAATATTTGACTGCATTGTGATGAAAAGTCATGAAAGTCAAAACATTTATTTCAATTATGCCATTTAAAAGGCACTTTTAAACGTTAAACTTGCAAGTTAATTAAAATATAATAATGATTCTAGTTACCCCTTCTAAAGAGTTTCGTATGGAGAAAAATTAGCTTGAAAATCCATGCTTACTCTTTTAAAAAATTGTTTTTACGATATTTTGTATACAATGATAAATTCATTATTTTATCATAATACGATGATGTACAGACGCCAGCACATCAAGTTACCCCAATGTGTCAAATTTCTTTGATCGTTTTTCAACTTTATGCCAAACAAAATAAGGTTCAGATTCAATTGGGAAAATTTGACACATTGGGGTAACTTGATGTGCTGGCGTCTGTACCTTGAACCTAGGTTACTATAGTGTTCAGTTTTGTATTCTCAAATCTATATTTACTATACTAAGATATGTACAAGGTATTTCGAAATAAGTATTGTAGGATCGTTAAATACAAACGTGAAATCAAAACATGAGAAATTTACACACAATGATATTATAGCAAGAACGTAAGTGAAAACAAACACAAAATCTCTACTAAGTCTGACCTATTCCTCTAATTTTTTATGTAAACAAAGAAAACAAGATTGTATTGTCTAACTACTGTTTCGTTTTGACAGCTGAGATATTTCCAACAGAAAATTAACATTGTGGACTAAAACTGTCTTATATTGTAAACACTGAAAAATAATTGTGGACTCTTGGTCTCACTACATTTGCCTATAGACTCTTTGCTAGGTAAGAATTAAAATTAAAAATCATATCTTTCTTAATCACCCAATTCAGGTTAAATCTATTGAGACATTACAAAATAAAACTGATTTATTAACTTGACAGACTGACTGACTTTTAACCGGTAGAAAAAGCCTAAGGCATTAAGTCCGCCTATTTATGTACATGTGTGTGCTTGAAGTATTAAATAAATAAATTTATTGGACAAATTAAAAATACAGAAAACACAATAAAACTAATTTAAATATGTACACTTAAACTAACTACAAATAAAATAGTAAAAAATCGGAACACTTAGGCGTCAAAGTACTCCTCCCCATCACTGTCATCTGGAAACGTGCCCAGAAGACTGGCAGCATTGCCACGTTGGATGGCAATGCTAATTCTTTGGCCAAAGAATAAGCCAGCCCTCTGGTCACGCGAAGTGTCGACCAGTCGGCGAGAAATCTCCTTAAAAAGGCTGCGTGCACTCGGACCCCATGACCCGAGCGTTTCGACCCCAAACGGCTCAAAACCGTAACTTCCAATGAGGTTACAGTATTTGCGCCGCTTGAGGGCCTCAGCAGCTGCAGCAGCAGCGCCAACACAACTCGCCGTACTTGGAATATGAGATGGCGCAAGGGTATCGACACAGGTTGCGTCCCACACCAAAGGCCTACCCATCTTCCAAGGCAACAACGTCATTCCATCTGGTCTCTTTCCATCGTCTCGTACCAAGCCGTTAGGTTCCAAAATTGCTGGTACGCCGGCGGTGACAAGAGCACGACGAATAATATCGTTAATGCTGGCGTGTCGTGCTATGCGACCTGCACTCCTGCAACAAGACAGGCCATGGTGCCCGGAGCTGTCGACAGCTTCACCACAGTGACACCGATGAGGAGCAACACAAGGAGCACCCAAGCGTAGACACGTAGCGAGCCGAAATGAAGTGTCATCCATCATAGTGCCTATGGTGGCTGACGGAAGTGCCTGAAGCCACAAACCTGACTCCCATTCTCCCACGGCCAGCAGACGGGCACGCTCAGCAGCACTATATGACGTATTTAAAAGGGAATTCCGAATAGCACTGCAAAGCGGCCCGTCCCACCGACCCTGGGAAGACAAGTTGTCGGGTAAATCCGTATTGGGACAAGTCATTTTCCAAGCGTTCAACGCATCGGTCAAACATGGTACCTCAAAATCAACCAGTGACGCAGGTAAAATATTCCTGGTTAATTTAGCGGTACTATGGACCGAGGAGAGGAAGGCCGGTAAACTTAAACTTGAAATTTTGCGGACGCCGAGACCACCCAAGCGAATGGGAAGTGTGGCTTGCTGCCACGCTCGGTCGTCCAAGGCCACATTTAATATCGATGTAAGAGTAGTTCTAATAATTTGGTCGACTTTTTCTAAAAGTTTTGGATACTTCCAGAGATGAGAGGAGCGAAGGCTATATGTAAATTTTGGTCCAAAACAACAGTATCGAATAAGTGTGAATGCCGAATGAATGTTTATTTTGTAAAGTAATAATAAATAAATAAATTAAATCGCTTTTAGTATCTGTATATGTGGCAGTTTACTTTTTCTAAACTGCACGCTATTTTGATATGGTTTTCAACTAAATTTTGAAACACTATTCCAAAATGCATAGTGAAAATAATAAACTATTATATTTATAAATAAATATTTTTTTATCCTGCAGACATGCTACGGACGAATATTTCTCGGTATGCGGCTTTTCTCACGATGTTTTCATTTACCTTTTTGAAGCAAGTAATAATTATATAATATGCACATGAATCCGAAAAGTTAGAGATGCCTTGCGTTCGATCTTTAAATATGTGACTTGGTTGGCAGTCCGCCGCCGCCGGTTACACCATTAGGCTGCTATTATACCCCGTACCATTCCATTATCTTTCACAAAGTTTCTTTGGGCTTCCTCTACTCTTGGTTATAATATAACCCATTCACATTATACTCATTTGAGTATTTCTCACGACAGATATTCCTTATTTATTTATTACTAGCAGACGTCCCGCGGTTTCCCCCGCGTTGATCCCGTTCCTGTGGGAATACAGGGATAAAAATTAGCCTATGTCACCGGGGGATAGTGTAGCTTCCCAACAGTGAAAGAATTTTCCAAATCGGTGCAGTAGTTTCGGAGCCTATTCAATGCAAACAAACAATCAAACATTTCTTCTTTATAAATTAGTATAGAACACTTTATACACAAGTAAAAATCTGTACAACGGCGGACTTATTGCCATTTTGCATGTCATTTCTCTTCATCGTTTGCTTATAATGTGACTGTTCTCGGTCACTGGTTTGGTCTGACATTTTTAGACTTCATATTATGCTTAAGGGCTAATTTACACTGGTAAGTATTCCATTATAAACAGATGACTGCAATACTCCTATTTTTAAACGTCTATTTTGAGTTAAAAAGTAACATCAAACACGCCAGAGCAACTAAAAGCGTCTTTAATTGCAATCAGCTTCTGAAAAGATGATTAAGAGTTCGATGGCCCTTGTCTCATCAGTTCCGCTGGGTTTGTTCACCTGAGTGACCTATAAAACTTATTTGTTTACTTTATTAGTCGGTTTGTATCTACGTTGGTTTCTGAGTAAACCATTGTTGAGTCTGTTTTTCATCTTGACTAACTAAGATACGAAAAGTTTTTGATAGATTTATCATGTTATGAGTTTTGTTGGATCAAGGCGAAGAAAAAATGAGGAGATCCCTAGAAGAACCAAGGTTATCGACATAGCCCAGCGGATTAGCAGGTTGAAGTGGCAGTGGGCAGGGCACATAGCACGGAGGACTGACGACCGATGGGGTCGAAAGGTTCTCGAGTGGAGGCCACGTATCGGCAAGCGCAGCGTAGGACGTCCACCCACAAGGTGGACAGACGACCTCATTAAGGCCGCGGGAACGCGCTGGATGCGAGCCGCTTCCAACCGGTCTTATTGGAGATCTATAGGGGAAGCCTATATCCAGCAGTGGACTTCCTATGGCTGAAATGATGAAGGCGAAGAATGGGTCAAATGAGTCATGTTCATTCATTTAGTTCTGTTAGGTTAGAGGGATTTTTTAAATGAGTAGTCATTTTATGGAAAACCTTCTGACGTCACAGATACTGAATTGGGGCATACTTAAGCGTCGTCGTATCTAAAAATTTTGCGAGATGGTAAGTATTTGAAAAGATAACTTACTAACTTTTTATTGATTATGAATTTAATTTTTATGATTCCGATTGAAAAGTCCACAATTGGTATAAATATGCGTGAGCGTGTGGTGTGTTTATAAAATCCTAATAGATTGTCAACTAGTTTAGCTACACTGTAACACGTTACGGTGTGACTCGTTGGGAAAGAACTTTAAAAAGTTGTCCTAAAGAGTACAGTGTGACTGGTTGGGAAAAAAAATCCCAACGAGTCACACTGTTACAGGTTACAGTGTGACTCGTTGGGAACAATCGCCTATCGTAGGCTGGCAACAAACGATTCTGATATTTTTAGCTCTTCATAACTGTTTTAATTATAATTAGTCTTTGGCAAGTCTGTGTAACTCATTAAAGATTACGCGTGTGATGTTATACGTATGTTGTTTGTTTTTAGTATTCATTAAGTATAGTTTATTATATCATCGGTCGATCGAAGGTTAAGCTTCACTTGCCGAGGTCAGTTCGTGGATGGCTGAAAATCTATACTGAAACCTCACATATCTACATTATGTACGATATTCACGTAATAACCCTACAAATAATAAAAGCACATACCTACCTCAATATACTCCTCCTCGATACTCAAATCGTCCTTGAAATTGGGGTTAGCAGACATCTTATGGATTTTACGGATATTTTACGATTACGCCTACATTTTACTGCTAGTTCTGTAAATGACCCGAAAACTTAGCTATTAAACTTACACTAAATCATAGGAACGGGCTCATAAGGCATGTAACATAAAATGACAAGGTAGGTCATCATTATTTTAATCCTACAAAATAATATTATAAACGCGAAAGTTTGTGAGTATAGATAGATGGATGGATGGATGGACGGATGGACGTTTGTTACTCTTTCACGTAAAAACTCGTCAATGAATTTTAATGAAATTTGGTATGGAGTTAGCTGACACCCTGTATTAACACATAGGCTACTTTTTATCGCTGTATTCCCACGGGAACGGAACCTACACGGGTGAAACAGTAGGTTCATGGATTCAGTGGCTGCTGTTACATAGCATGGCATGCTGTAAAACATAACATCACGCCTGCACTTAATTCTGGAAGGGTTGGGCAAAGGTGTAGGTACTTACTGTAGTACCTACTCATCTGAATGTCTGTCTGCTGTCTGCCCTTTGGTGGTCAGGAGCCTTACCCCTCATGTACCAGGGGCTCGAGTCTGCTATTGCAATTGTGTCTCAATGACCGGTCAGTGATAGAATATTTGACCACTTTGACAGTTTTTGAATGGGAAATGTGTCATAAGTTTGACGTTATACGTCAAAAATCGATCATTGACCGGTCATTGAGACACGATTGCAATAGCAGACTCGACCTCTAGGTTGAGTGTTCCAGAAAGAACACAATGCGACTGTTGCAATCAATATATATCTACTCTCTAAGTTTAACTTCACTTCGGTGAAGAAAAACATAGTGAGCATAACCTGAACTTAAAGTTAATACAAGTCGGCAATCGCCAAATTAACGATTATGCCTTCTCTGTATGGAAAAAAACCCTTATTGCCTTTTGTAGAGAGTGATGGCTGTGTGACGCTTCATATTCGTACGCGCGTCGATGGCGCGAAAAGTAGCGATCGGCCCTGAATGCAATTATAGGTGCTAATTTAATGCATGGCCTATGTTCAACAATAGATAAATATTCAAAATCAAAATCAATCAAAATTAAAAGTCATTTATTCAAATTAGGCTGAAGATCAGCACTTTTTGATCGTCGAAATTACTTAAGACAGTCCCCCAAAAAGCCCACTCTTCTTGTAGGAAGCGTTTTTGCTGGGAAGTAGAAGTGGCGGAACAAACTCCCCGCAACACAATACTAACAATATCCATTCCCTCTACCTTTCCCAAAGAACCTAACATAACAGCAAATAGACTCGAATAAACCTTGATATTTAATTTTGACCTACGAACGAAAGGAACCTACAATATTCTGGCCATGTCTGACCAATTAACATAGTCAACACAACTGAGGAGTGTGAAAGTGGAACACTGGTCTACCACGAATTTCCTAATCAGAACTAATATTATGCGAAGGACTAATTATGCAATTTAAGCCAAACATTTGAGGGTGATGTTGATTTTAAAAATTACATAAAATCTTTACGGTCTTAGTTTAAACGCTTGAAGTTCTAATTTAATTTGGGACGTCTGTTTGCTTGAAAGGCAAAATGGTGGTTAAATTTTAATTAGCCCCAGCATAAACATTAGGAAGTGGTGATGGGTTATTTTGGGGTCTGTTTTAGGTAATTTTTGACGTTCAATAAGTGCTGATACTCAGACTAATTAGAACAAGATACATTTTGATTTTGACTAGAACAGCGGCCTTGTAAAATTTTGTCTTAAAATGTCATATTTATAGCAAAATGTCAGCACAAAATATGGTGGATTAAATCATTGATCTGTTAAAAGCAGTCCAAGTTCCATTCAGTTTCTAAAAGTCTAAGCAAGTCTAACAGTCTAAGCGTTTACTTGAAAAAATCAACATCTAACGGCTCTGACATAGGTACCTACAGGTATTATTTATTTCATACACAGAACGTCACACAAAAAACATCACACACACACACACAACATCACGGCAGTAATCCCCGAAGGGTAAGACAGACGAACTACACTCTAGACACCCACATATCGCCAGTTATGTTTAAGTACCACGTAACAGTCGCCTAGTCATCAATCCCGCACAATTTCAAACTCCACAGCATGCTACAGAAAAAATCAGGCGCAAAAACGCAATGACAATTTGCCCGACTCGGGGATTGAACGCGGGACCTCGGGAGATTTAGTGTTCACAAGTGCTACTGCACTTTTAGTGCTAGTTCACACGGGAAGCATCCTCTCAAACAAAAAAGAATTTTCAGACTCATTTAATAAGAAGAACAATACAACCGAATTGAGTACCTTCTCCTTTTTGTAAACTGGTTAAAAAGGCAAGGAAGACAGATTTCCAAACCAAACTAAGGCAAAAACTATTATAAGTAAGTAAAGCTATTTTGACCTTTTATCGTAAAGCAATATTATAAAAGTTACGTTCGTTGCTATGAAACAGTTTCATTGGGTTAGCAACCCCATAGCGGGTTTATGGCTGAAAATGTAGGTTTTTGGTATATTTTATGTTTTATAGTTCTCGTAAAACATGCCTACATACATAAACTCACGCCTTTTCCCCATGGGTACGCAGAAACTACAGTACACTACATCATACGATTCGGTATAATATATATATATATACAGGATGAATTTTTAGTCACCGTCCAAATTTTGATATATTAATCTTTGGCAAAAATCATTGAATACGTGTTTTTTCTTTTAGTATCACTCAATACAAAAATATTGAGATATCACTTCACAAAGTTATCTATAAAAAGTTTATGTTTCTGGACACTGCCGCGCCGTGCGTACGCGCTAGGTGAAGCTACGCGAGCCGGGCCGCCCCGCGCGCCGCGCGCCGCCGGAATTCATTGATAACACAATACAAACAAAGTTGCAAATTTTCCCTTCATACTTTCACGGGCTTAGGACCGTCAATAAGCAAAAGGTTTGTGCTATGTTCACTATGATTAGAATCTAACCCTTAATTAATCAATTAAGTACGTATAAATAAAGTAAAAATCAATTAATTAGATAAGAACTTGAGACCTTAATAAAAGCTGAGCCAAAACGTTTTGCTATTAGGCGTATTTAAAAAATTTGAATCAACTTATGTACAAATAATAAAAATTTAATCAAAATCATCAACAATCAAATTAACAGTACTTTAATAAATGTTCAAAATGCATACCGTTTCTCTCTAAACAGAGTCTTGCACGTTTTTGCACATTGTTTTTAATTTTATTGAGCACTACAGTGTCACTTTTAACTTCGTCGAATGCACGTACAATTTGCTGTTTTAATTGGTCTAGGTTTTGGGCTTCCTCCACATACACTCGTCGTTTTATTTCACCCCACAAAAAAAAGTCACATGGAGTAAGATCTGGTGACCGGGGTGGCCAGACGACGGGCCCCCCGCGACCGATCCAACGATCACCGTGTTCGATGTTTAAATAATTACGAACGGCGGCGGAGTAATGAGGCGGTGCACCGTCCTGTTGAAAATAAAAATCTCGATAGGAGATTACCGGCACGTCATCCATGAAGTCAGCAATTACTGTGCGTAACATATCTAGGTACGTGCCCCCGGTCAACCGTCCCTCAATGAAATATGGCCCCAGTATTTTGTTGCCGACAATTCCAGCCCACACATTTGCACTGAACCGCACTTGGTGATACGTTTCTCGTATCATGTGTGGGTTTCGAAATGACCACCAATGTTCATTATGATGATTATACAGCCCCACTCGAGTAAACAAGGCCTCGTCAGTCCACAAAATGTTAGCATCGGGGTGTGCAATCAGCCACTCACAGAAGGCTCGACGGGGAACTGCATCTGCGTCGTTCAAGGCCTGTGCCTTTTGAAAATGGTACGCGTGCAACCCGGCAGAATGGAGAAGTTTCCACACGGCATATTGGCTTACGCCGAAGCGCCGCGCTGCATCTCGCGTACTGGATCTAGGGCTCCGTTCAAAGAAATCGAAGATATCTTCTTCGATCTCCACTGCGAGTCTCGGCCTGCCCCGTCCTTGAGCGTGTGTAGGTACTATAAATTGGCCATGGTCTAATAGCCTCTGATTTGCGGCCAAAATCGTTTGGCGATTTGGTAATGAAGGATTTATTCCTTGATTGCGAAGGCGAGGAATACTTTCGGTTTCGTACAGTCTCCGGGCACCGTTCAAGCTTTCACCACTCAGTATGTAGGATCGCACCATTTCGTAATACTCGCGGTGGGAATACGACGACATTGTAAATAAATTCACGATACGCACGGGGCGCCGTCGCGCCGGCGCCAGCGGGTTGCGCGGGAACGCCGGGAACACGGAAGTAAGCGCTTGCGTCGCGAAAGGGTGCGCGCGCGAGACCGACTAACGATAGATGATAGATGTCATAAATGTGTCGCGCAGGTGTAGCGGGGTGGGGGTGAGCGGGGTGAGCGCTGCCTTTTTCATTGAATATTTGCGCGGCAAGTGTAGTATTATTAACGTTTAACTTGTGACCACGCAGAGCGGATAATTTTTTCGAGAAAATGATTTAATATGAAAATTTTATGTATCGATTTTTTTTCAAAAATGGACTTAGTGAATGATACCTAATGCCTAGAAAAAATTTGGACGGTGACTAAAAATTCATCCTGTATATACATACTCCTTTTGTTTCGTTTTATTTTGTCTGGCCTGTTGGTCTAGTAGTTAGTGGCCCTGACTGCTATTCCGAAAGTCAAGGGTTCGGTTCCCACCCAGGACAAATGTTTGTGTGATGAGCACGATCATTTGTTCAGTGTCTGGGTGTAATTTATCTATAATATGTATATAATGAGCAATATATAAGTATTTTCATCAGTTGTTTAGTCCTCTGCTTAGCTTGGGACTAGATTGCGTCGTATAAAAGTTTAAAGTTCATATACGCCGCCGCGCGGGTTAGTGAGTAAGTAGGTACTACGCACCTGCAGGCCTCTAACTTCAGCGTCCATTTACACACATCGAACTTTGATAACAACTGAGATAGTACAAAAAAATAGTGTTGTACTTTAAGTGGACTTCAAGTTACGGTGACTTTCAGACGAGGTACTTATTTTTTACTAGATCTTTACAGAGGTTAAAAAGTTAAAATTACTTTTTATTTCACAATATGTAACATCAAAAGTTGTACACCAATAATAAATGGCTTATTAGATAGACAATTATTAAAACCCTGGCATCTAAACTGGGTTTATGTGGCTGTATCTTAAAAGCCAGAATTTGAACTAGACTTGCAAATTGAACTCAGGACCACACTCTCAACAATCATACGCTTGTGACAACTAAATCAACGAGGTAATCAGTTTCTAATGACTTCATTATAAACTACAAGCGTAGGCGGTAGCTAATTAAATATAAGCTCTTATATAAATAACAGACTTCCTTAATTGAGTCCATTTAGAGCCCGGACAATAGAACTGATTGAGTTTAGAAGGTCAGACGGGGGTGTATAGACGAAGTAACTATAAACTAGTCAATGTGCATTTATCACATTATAAGATAATAACACATGACATATTTACAGCGCCATGATCCGGCTCGAAGGACCAACGGATGTACAGACGCCAGCACATCAAGTTACCCCAATGTGTCAAATTTTCCCAATTGAATATGAACCTTATTCTGTTTGACATAAAGTTGAAGAACGATCAAAGAAATTTGACACATTGGGGTAACTTGACGTGCTGGTGTCTGTACACGGTAGGACTGTATATACAACAATCAATCGGTAGTCACAACAAACATAAGATTGTTACTTTACTGCACCTACCATGATTTGGGTCTGCATCACCTTAAGGAAGACTGGTAGAGAATGCCTAAGGGCATTAAGTCCGCCTTTGTACAGTTTTTTTTACTTATGCGTAAAGTTTTAATAAATAAATAATACTTTTACATATCGTTCAGGTTTGCATGTTTATATCATTATTATCCACTTAGCCTTTCCCGACTATGTTATCTGAAACTACCGTCAAAGATCTTAAAAATTACAGCCGAGACCAACGACGGCCGTTGGTCCCGGCGGAGTTAATATTTGAAAGCACCTTGAGCCGTTGTTTCAGAAATTTTAAAAATTTTAACTTGTAGTTCTAAGAACAAAAACCTCAAGTTTTATCCGAGGTACTGCAAGCTCTGCGGTAGCGAACTTAAAACTTATAGACAAACATGGCAGTACTCTGACCGTTTGGTACAATGTAAACAGTCATTTGAGAGACAATTTAAGATATAAGATATTCTGCATTGTCTGCGTAACCTTAAAAAATCAGCAACTTCTTACTTTAAAAAGTAAATTAAACAGGATGAGAGTAATGATACAGTTCTGAGTGACGCACGCGCAGAACCCGAAACATTCGAGCCGACACGTTTCTCTGATGTTTACAAATGTAATTCAAACAGCGCAAACTATCCAGTTTCGTACACTTTTAACACATACTCACTAACACATGGAAAAAGATACGTTTTGTGGAGAATCATTTAACTGTCTTAGAGTAAATAAAATGAAGTACGTATCTTTGGAGGGTATTTCTGATTCTTTCATGTCGGCACAACTACCTACATACCTAATGGTTTTAGCAGTGGTCAAGACATTACAGTGCAAATACGAGTACTCCTCTATATAATTCATCAAGATGTTTCATGTATCTTGAAAATGTTAACTAGATGAAGACGGCTCGCGACGTACTAACAAAGATGAGCAAAGATTTAGGTGTAGGTGTATGCGTGAGTGTGTATTTTACTTGCAGGAGCACAGTTTTGTGGCTTCACTTTTGACGTTCACAGCGCGCCGTCTTTCTTTTTTTGGTAGTCTGAGCATCTAATACCTATACTATGTAAAATTCTTGTGTCACATTGTTTGTTCCAACCAATCCGCAATGATTGTGCATGTGCCTATTTATATTGAAGTCTACTGTATAATACTAGAACCTTTAAATGTAAATTATAAATATTTGTACGCCCCTGGGCAAAATATAAGGGATCTACCAAACTTTAAGACCTCACACTCTGTTGTAATCGGACCTCAACAAACAAATTATTCTGATTCTGTTTCCGTTACCAAACTCTTCCGAAAAGTCTTGACTGATTCTTGTGAAATTTTCTGTGTATATTCAGTAGGTCTGAAAATAGGTCGAAAAAAACTAATAGGAACGAAGCTTGCCGAGGCAGCTAGTCATTCTATAAGTACAAATAAATAAAATTGAAGAGGCTGATTGTAATGTCAAAATGACAGATTTTTACTAAATGTATGTGAAAGTATAAGTCAAAATGTTATTTTTTTTTGTTATCTGTGTTTTTGCCTATCTACAAACATAAGACAAGTTTGTCTGTTTGTTTGACCTAATCTCCTGAGTCGGATCGATTTTGACGGGAGTTCTCTGTCAGATAGCTGAGAGGCAAATCTTTTATTTATAAGAACGTTTAATTTCTAATTTAACAACAATCCGTCTAATTTCCCTACATTTTCGACAAGTTTTTGACATGAGATTGTAGCCGAGATAAGATTAAGACTAGATTTTTTTTAAACATTTTTGATTCACAGGAATTGGCCTTCTGATGTTAAAAGCAATACCTACCTTACTCCAGTTTTATTTTTAAATACAGATTAACTCATTAGGCCCTGAGCGAAATCCGGCTTTTGCGAACAATACGTAACTTAATGGGCTTTGGAATTCCTATAGTTGATGAATTAAGGATGCGGGCATTGAAAATAAAACCTCTAATTAACTACCACGCGACCGAAATCGCGGGCACAGCTTAGTTTTTGAACATGAGCAACTGTTAGTATCAACTCTAAAATTTGGAAATTTAACAGACTGTTTAATACAATTATGTCTGAAGAACTCAAGCAAATGTAGGCAACAGCTGATATGTTTAGTCGCAATTTTAGAAGTTGTCTGCATTCATGAGTCTGCACACCTTGCCTCTAAAGATTGCCAATTAATTAAAACTAAGTTTATTTTTCTATAAAACCTACCTATTTCTAAAGATTAGTTCTGTTCAAAACTACAACTTAGAACTTGAAACTTACGTGAGTTCAGATGAAAATTAATTTATGTAAGTAGGGATCGTTTCGTTTTCTTAATGGTGTAACTAAAGTCCTAAGTGCCAGTAATATTGAGTTTAATTGCAAGTCTCGTTCCGCAGTAACGTTATGGGAAAGCAATGATATTGATACTTCGTGGAGCCATGAACTGGGGAGATTCTGGCACATAAAAATCTGATTTGAATTGATTCGATTCCGAATCTGATTTGAATTCTGAACAACGTAATATAAAATTCATAACAAAACTTGAACAGGTTTATATATTTTTTGAAAATAGAATTCGTAGTCATGTCGCATTTATGCGTCTTCTTTTTTTAGTATCTGCTTCCTTATTTGAATATCGAACAACTGATCTATGTTATCAACAAAAGTTTTCCTCAAAGTATTTTACATCCCGGATATTCACAATTAGCTTCTTTTAAAATAAAATAAAGTTAACGTTGAAATATCAAGTAGGTAACGTACCCAATGTTATAGTTTATTTTAACATGAACACGATAATAAATGTAGACAATATCATAAAATATTAGGTATTATAATTACAAATAATAATAGTTATATGAACATACCTGAATCTTAAAAAACACAGCGTAGAACAGCCGAAGAAAATCCAGAGAAGCAAAAAAGAGCACTTTTAAAACCAACAATAAAATCCACCACAGATAACCACTAAACAGACGACGATATAAAACCCCGAATGGATGTTGGAGACATCGTTTTAAAGACCAAAGGAAACCGATAGGAATAAACTTTCGAAACCGCGACCGCAGCGTTACTGAACCAACTCACAACGTTCACGGAATACGTTGGATTTTCACTCATAAAAATAACTCAGAGTACCTTAACGTTGATGAAAAACATCGCTTTTCCGCGTAAAGCTTATCAACGTGTGTTCAATATGATCACTCGACACATTCCGTTCATTCCCAATTTACGCGCCATTTTTATTAGTGTTTTTCATTTAATTATACGTTCTATCCTACCTATCTTTATAAAGAAATTAGGAGCAATTCTTAACTCTAAGCACAGATTAATTATAGTTTATGTTCACGTATTTTCACGCGCGCCCATTTTCTTATAAATTTGTCATCGGCACATGACAAATGCGCGCGCAAATCACTGTCACTTTTTTTTTCTCAAGGTTTTTTTTTCATTCAGCCTAGTTCAAATTTTTGTACGCGTTTATCGTACGATATCTTTGACATCGCGTGTACGACTGGCTAAAATTAACGCGTGTTAGTGCATCGCGTTCGGCCGTTGCCGGCGTCGGTCGGCGATGCGCCGGCGATCGATCGATCGATGGATCGAGAGATCGATATTGTGCAGATGTTTTCTTAGGGTTCCGCATGCAATACGTTTTTGTTATTGTGTTTAGGTTGTAGCTGTCGATCAGTTAAGTTTGAATCTTAAATTGTACGAGAATAATGGGAGTAAATGAAACAACAAAAAATCAAATAAATGTATTAATTTAGGGTTACGAAATTGATTAGATACTTTTTGAAAAATAAATTATTTGGATATTTGGTTTTACCGTGAGTTATAGTAGTAGCTTAGTTGGTGTAACGCACAAATAAAGACAAATGAGCTCTGGGAACTGTCATTGTTATTGATGGCCTCAGTGATCATAGACTATGACAAATGTTTCAAGTCTATAATGATGGCAAATGATCGCAGAATTTTGACGTAAAGATGACAGATTGCTAGTTTTTGTACGTTTTGTTTACAAATGAGGCAAAACGTTGGAATGGACAATTTGAAGTTACAACAACCAGCTGTCTTAATTTCGTCCTTACTTTTCAGATAGACATACTCGAAACCTATTTCCGCAACGACAATAATAAGTATATGGCCTTCTTTTTTATGACAACGCGAAGGGTTTTTAATTTCAAACATGGAATGCCGATCTCCATTTGTTCAATGAATAAATGCGAGGAATGCATTGCAACATTTCGTTATTTGAATGACGAATTATAGGTACGTATAATAAATTAAGAATGATATGGAATAATCATCTCTATGGCATTTGAATGGGTGATTGTACGTAAATAGTATGATTAGTGTTTTGTAATGATATTTCTGGTAGTAGGTGTGTATGATTCACTACAGCTTGGCAAAAAAGAGTAGAAACGGAACTAAATTTTTGTCCGTTGGCAACATTTCCAAAATAATGACAGCTCATAATAAACAAAGTTCACGATTTCGTAAAATTTTAATTTCGACCACCAAACGTTGATTAATAAACGTAAAAAGTGAAGAATAATAAATAAAACAATACGGAGTGCTGGCAGGAATGTTATTTATAAGGTGTACAGGCGATGTCTGGCGGAACATGAGGCCCAAACTATTCTTTCCGAACTTCACAATGTTTACTAAAGAACCGCTGATAAGACAGGTTTGTAAGAGTTCGTTTTGTTGATTTTAGTTAAATCAAGTGTTAATTGATGAATATAAAGCTATAATAATATACTTGCACAAGGAATAACAGACTAGAAATTTGAAACAATAAATGTCGAGCACATAGGTTATGTTTACATTTTTTCTACATTACTCTGGTATAGCGCGCTGAGGCTAATTGATACTTTGGTGACTTGATTTTAAGTGAAAGTAAATTCAATTTTTGGTTAACCTTTTAACCGCTTGGTTTTTGGTAGATTTTCGTGCCCCCAGCGCCCGACTTAGAAGAAAATTAATTGGACAATTTTTTTTTATCGTTTACTTCGGCTCAGGTGGTTAAAGGGTTAGCTTATACTTTAAGTGTGATATCAAGGTAAAGAATAATTAGTTGTAGACTTGTAGCGTTTGCATTAGAAATGTTAAAGAAATCATCGTGCCGTAGTCTAAATCTATTATTCAATTCTGGGAAATCTGTTGGTATTATAGGAAGAATCGTGCTGCAAGGAGATAGTCAAAGGAGTATTTTCTATATCCGGCAGTACGTGATAAAAATGTTTTACTTTTAATATTGTTAGAAATAAATGAAATATTTCGTCTTTACAGGAAGCAGCTAAACGTGCATTCCAAGCTATTATTGAAAAGGATTGGAATAACTCGTATCAACATGTAATAATAATAGAAAAGGATTACTGGGATTAAAAAACTAACTACGTACGAGGAAATAAAGCGATTAGTCATAAATCTAGAAGATGATAGCAGCGGCACCTCTGAATCCGAACATGACTCAGATGAGTTTGCAGCCAGCTCACGCCAAGACTTTAAATAAATAAATTAGTAAAGACCTGGACGTGGTCAAGGTAGAATATTTAGAGGAAGATTTACTAGAATAAAATATGGAATATAGAATTATGTTACACAATATTATAATGTTTCTTTGTTTATCATTCCTAAACAATGTTGTGAATTCAGGAGTATTTATCCAAATAATTTATTTTTAGGTTAGTTATTTAATTAAATGCGTGTTGAGAACACGTCCCTGTTATTTAAACTACTGTTTACTTACTGATTTGAAATAATAATACATAAATAGATTATTAAAAAAAATATGTCGAAGAAAAGCTGAGCTAAGTATCAAGATTAGGTTGGTACGCTATTCGGTAGCAACGGGTTGCCATACGAACAGCACAGTGGCGCCTCCATTATTTTCTACTCTTTTTTGCCAAGCTGTATTTGTTTTCATGTGTGTTTTGTTTGGAAAAACAATTGAATTTCAAGTGTTGGGTAACGATTAACCGGAATTAATTTGAGATATAGGTACTCTTACCAATTCCCCGTATTGCATTTTAGACGTTGTATTATTTTGCTGTTTCAAAGTCTAGAACTTCCTTGCCTACCACGATGGTTTACGAAAATTACTTATCTGTCCATAAGTATCCGCTCTTATGCTATTAAGCTAAATTACCTACCTAAAGATCGGTAACAAATGAGAAAAAACTTTTTTACAAAAAATAAAACCGTCTTAAAAAAAACACTAACGGGTGTAAAATGACTCTAAATTAGGAAGTCTGTGGTTTTAGTGGTTTTGTCTTATTCATGATGGGCCACCGACTTCCGATTTTAGTTTTTTATTTTTCCATTTTTAGTTGTTCCCATATAAATATTTGCCATGAATTTATTTTATATTGTCAATTGTTAACAATACATGCCATGGTAATATGGTTATCCACTTATCCCTAATAAATGAAACTTAACATACCTAACTGTCGAAATCTAGGTATATTCTACACATCTGCGTACCCCTCAGAGCATACAGGCGTGACGATACGTCATGATGTTGTATAAACAATAAACATCCAGCGATTCCAGCAATCACCACAGATTTGCCGTCTATTTTTGAAGAGTTCCATTGCATATCTCCGAAGATCAGCACCAGATCTTCACCAAATTAAAATGGGACCACCTCAAGAGTACCTACACTCTTTCAAATAAAAAAGAGTTTTGAGAATCAGGGAGAAATCAAGGTAACATATCTACATAAAAAAAAAATTCATTCACACGTACACAGAACCTCCTCCTTTTTTGAAGTCGGTTAAAAAGTAAGTTATTGTGTCTTCTTATTTATTAGGACAATCGCAGTTAAGCTCTTGTAGCGGTCATAGCTACACCGGAATTCGTATGAATTCGTAATATTAATTTAAACTTTTTAGAATTGTAAACACTCCACAATACAAAACTTTTCCTTATTGTCCCGTTACACCGAACTGTCAAATTTGAACAAACGTCAAACCAAAGACCAAAAAACTTCAAACACAAAACACGATCATTGTCTGTGGGTGAAAACTAACATATTTTATTAGAAGTATATTTACATATTTATCTAGTTGCTATATTTACATCACACATAATATTTATTTACAAATTTAACAATACGCATAATTATTTACACTATACAAAATATAGGCTTAAATTGTAATGTTCTGGTCGCTGCCTTTCCGAACGCAACTTCGGGCGCGTTCGGCAAAGCTCGGCTTTCATCGGAGCATATGACTTGCCTAATAGCGTTAAAGCATCGTCATGTAGATCAGTACTCGTTTTGACCTCCCGAACAGTACACGCTTGAACTAACAACCAAATCTAGACTTGCTCGTAGACCTAAGTTCTGCTAGTTGACTCGATATCGTCTTCTTAGCTTTTTGTCTGTGTCCAGTAATTTCCCCTCTGTCGTCTTAACTTAATTGTAGCCTTAAGCGACTCAGAAGTGTTGAGAAATTAATTATACAAGGATAACGTTCAAACCGCCGTTTCATTTCGCCATTTTGCTCTATACACTTCATTGGTGACCCCGACAAAGAGCACAGTAGCCACGCGGAGCAAAGATGCCTACCGGAGCAGAGCAGGGAGCGCAGGCGGACGCAGCAATGGTCAAGCAGGACGTGTGCAGAGTCAGCGTGAAGTTGCCGCCATTCTGGCCTGAGGAGCCGACACTTTGGTTTGCACAAGTAGAAGGTCAGTTCACAATAGCCGGCATTACCGCCGACACCACAAAATTCTACACGGTCGTGGGTCAGCTAGACCATCGCTACATGGTAGAAGCTCGGGACATAATAGAGAACCCACCAGCACAAGACAAGTACGCCAAGCTGAAGGCTGAGCTCATACGTCGACTATCCGACTCGCGTGAAAAAAGGGTTCAGCAAATCCTCACTCAAGAGGAGCTCGGCGACCGGAAGCCATCACAGTTCTTGCGGCACCTGCAGACTTTGGCCGGACCACATGTTCCAGACACAATCCTAGCCACGTTGTGGGCGAGCAGGTTGCCGACGAACATACAGACGGTAATAGCTTCCCAACCTAACCTTCCGCTTCAGTCTGTCGCAGATTTGGCCGACCGCGTGCACGAGATCGCGCCAACGCGGCCAGCGCTCACGACACCTCCCGCCGTGGCGAGCACGAGCACCAGCAGTGACATCGCGGAGCTGAAACAGTGCATGGCGGAGTTATGTCTACAGGTGGCGGCTCTACAAAAGCAAGGTCAGGTACACCATCGATCGCGCTCCACAGATAGGTACCGGCGTGGTGACAGAGAACCGACCCCAAGCCGACGCCGCAGTCGCTCGCGCTCCAGCAGCGCGTGGAACGACGCTCACTGCTGGTACCACAACAGTTTCGGTGACAGGGCCACGCGGTGCAGGTCGCCATGTACGTACGCGGGAAACGCCGTCGGCAGCCGGAAATAGCGGCAAATGGCTGCCCTCACAAACCACGCCGCCTATTCGTAACAGATCGGGACTCAAAAACCACGTTTTTAGTGGACACAGGGTCCGATCTGTGCGTATACCCACGTGCAGCCCTACGACAGCAGCGCAGCAGGACGGCGTACCAGTTATACGCGGCAAACGGAACTGCCATCGACACGTACGGTTGGGTGGAGCTCCACTTGAATTTAGGGCTTCGCCGCGTGTACACGTGGAAGTTCGTGGTTGCAGACGTCACCAAGGCAATCATAGGCGCCGACTTCTTGGCGCATTACAACATCTTGGTAGACCTCAAAAGTCACCGGCTAATCGATGGGCTGACCCAACTGTCTTCGCCGGCGTCGCCAGCGGCCGAATCAGCAGCAATGATCGCCTCAGTGAAGTCCGTAGGAGGCAACACGGAGTACCACGAGATACTTCGCCAGTACCCGGAAGTCACGCGGCCTGCTGGAACACAGAAACAGGTCAGTCATGGTACCGAACATCACATCCGCACTACACCAGGTCCGCCTATCACTGGACGACCTCGCCGCCTTGCACCGGACAAACTGAAGGCAGCACAGAGGGAGTTCGAGGCTATGCTGGCTAACGGCACAGCACGGCCGTCAGAGAGTCCGTGGTCGTCCCCACTTCACCTCGCTCCTAAGAAGGACAACAGCTGGCGGCCATGCGGTGACTACAGGGCACTCAATGCCCGTACTGTTCCGGACAGATACCCCATCCCGCACATACAGGACTTCTCACATCAGCTGGCTGGCAGCCGAATATACAGCAAAATCGATCTTATTAAAGCATACAATCAGATACCAGTCCAGCCAGCCGACGTTCACAAGACAGCGATCACAACACCTTTCGGACTGTATGAATTTCCATTCATGACCTTTGGCCTCAGGAATGCCGCTCAAACGTTCCAACGGTTCATGGACGAGGTGCTGCGCGGGCTGCCGTTCTGCTACTGTTATTTAGACGATATTCTCTTGTTCTCAGAGACAGCAGCCCAGCACACCGAGCACCTGCATCAGCTTCTGAAGCGGTTATCCCAGTATGGAATTATTATTAACTCGGCAAAGTGTGAGTTTGGCCGTACCACCATAACTTTCCTAGGACACGAAGTATCCGAAGAAGGTGTTCGCCCGCTGCAGGAGAAGGTGCAGGCAATCCAGGACTTCCCAGCTCCCAAGACCGTCAAGGAGATGCGTCGCTTCCTGGGTATGTTCAATTTTTACCGCCGCTTTGTCCCAGATGCCGCTCGCTTACAAGCGCCACTCAACGTAGTTCTGGCAGGACCAAAAACAAAGAGAACACAAACAATTAATCTATCGCAAGAAATGCTTGACGCTTTTAACGCTTGTAAAAGTAGCTTATCTAGGGCAGCTCTGCTTGCTCACCCAGAGCCCAACGCCGAACTCGCGATATTTACAGACGCATCAGACACTTCTATGGGTGCAGTATTACAGCAGAAGGCAGGTGTCACATGGAACCCACTAGCATTTTTCTCTAGGCGACTGTCAGCTTCACAGAAAAAGTATAGCCCTTATGACAGGGAGCTCTTAGCCATCTACGACGCAGTCAGATACTTCCGCCACATGGTTGAAGGTAGGCACTTCACCATTTACACGGATCACAAACCCCTGTCATATGTGTACGCACACAACCGTGACAACTGTTCACCGAGGCAATACCGGTACCTGGACTACATTGCTCAATTCACCACGGATATCAGGTTTGTCGCAGGCAGGGACAACATAGTGGCAGACGCGCTGTCGCGTGTGGAGTCAGTGGCAGTACCGGCGTGTAATTACACAGCTCTTGCACAGTCCCAAGAAAAAGACCACGAGCTGCAGGGGCTCTTAAATAACAACACCACGTCACTCAAGCTGTGTAAAGTGCATTTCACGGACTCAGGCACTGAACTATATTGTGATGTCTCCACTGGTAACACCCGCCCTTATGTTACAGAACCCTTCAGGAGGCAGGTGTTCCAAAAACTACACCAGCTGAGCCATCCCGGCAGACAGGCCACAGTCAAACTGATTTCAGAGCGTTTCGTTTGGCCTGGCCTAAAGAAGGACTGCAGGGCCTGGACCAGAGAGTGCGTAGAGTGCCAGAAGAACAAAATCTCGCGGCACACAACCAGTCCCACCTCCGCTTTCCCTGTCCCTTCCCAACGCTTCTCCCATGTCCACATGGACATAGTAGGGCCACTGACCGTGTCATCAAATTACAGGTACATACTAACCGTGGTCGACCGCTTCACCCGCTGGCCTGAGGCGTACCCCATCGCGGACATCACAGCGGAGACATGCGCCCGCACTTTCATCACCGGCTGGGTGTCCCGCTTTGGCTGCCCCCAGCGCATCACTACCGACAGGGGCAGGCAGTTTGAGAGCAAGCTGTTCCACACCATCACGGAGACCCTCGGTAGCCAGCACCGCCCAACCACAGCATACCACCCAGCCTGTAATGGCATGGTGGAACGCCTACACCGCCAGCTGAAGGCAGCCATCCGCTGCCACACAGACACCAACTGGACCGAAGCACTACCCCTGGTGCTGCTCGGCATCCGCAGCGCCTGGAAGGAAGACGTCAAAGCATCAGCGGCAGAGCTCGTTTACGGCGAGCCCCTAAGACTCCCAGGCGAGTTCATCGCCCCCACACTCACCAGCACAGTCGACTACACCGACTTCGCGTCAAGACTCCGGCATCACATGGCGAAGCTGTCTCCAGAACCGGCGAGTCGACACGGCAACAAGCCGTTCTACGTGCCCGACAGCTTGTCAACTTCGTCTCATGTATTCTTGCGACATGACGCCGTTCGCCGACCGCTAGACCCGCCGTACACCGGCCCCTACAGAGTCCTGCAAAGAGGCGACAAAACGTACCGTATTGAGGTAAACGGAAAGGAAACCACAGTAACCATAGATCGGTTGAAACCCGCTTACCTCAATAACGCAGACTACAGTCCCTCCGGTGTAACCAGCGCACCAACGGTCGCAAACACAGCACCAACGCCACCGCAGCCCACCGTCGAGAAGAAAACACGCTCCGGCCGCACCGTTCGCTTCCCGGACTACTATCACCCGTAGCTAAGTAGCCACGGTCTCAGGGGGGGAGTAGTGTAGCGGTCATAGCTACACCGGAATTCGTATGAATTCGTAATATTAATTTAAACTTTTTAGAATTGTAAACACTCCACAATACAAAACTTTTCCTTATTGTCCCGTTACACCGAACTGTCAAATTTGAACAAACGTCAAACCAAAGACCAAAAAACTTCAAACACAAAACACGATCATTGTCTGTGGGTGAAAACTAACATATTTTATTAGAAGTATATTTACATATTTATCTAGTTGCTATATTTACATCACACATAATATTTATTTACAAATTTAACAATACGCATAATTATTTACACTATACAAAATATAGGCTTAAATTGTAATGTTCTGGTCGCTGCCTTTCCGAACGCAACTTCGGGCGCGTTCGGCAAAGCTCGGCTTTCATCGGAGCATATGACTTGCCTAATAGCGTTAAAGCATCGTCATGTAGATCAGT
The DNA here is from genome assembly GCA_921972225.1 of Euplexia lucipara. Lineage (NCBI taxonomy): Eukaryota > Metazoa > Arthropoda > Insecta > Lepidoptera > Noctuidae > Euplexia > Euplexia lucipara. Next base: position 10,073,366 of record OV179167.1, on the reverse strand, counting down.
ACTCGTTTTGACCTCCCGAACAGTACACGCTTGAACTAACAACCAAATCTAGACTTGCTCGTAGACCTAAGTTCTGCTAGTTGACTCGATATCGTCTTCTTAGCTTTTTGTCTGTGTCCAGTAATTTCCCCTCTGTCGTCTTAACTTAATTGTAGCCTTAAGCGACTCAGAAGTGTTGAGAAATTAATTATACAAGGATAACGTTCAAACCGCCGTTTCATTTCGCCATTTTGCTCTATACACTTCACTCTTATGCAGTTTACTGTTGGACTGTTGGTTTTGCCTCTGAGATTATTGATAGCATCATGACTGCTTACCATCAGCAGGGCTATTGCATATGATCTTTGTTGACAGTTCATAGTAGGTAATGATCACAGGACTAAGTGTTCAATGGACACTTAGTCCATAGTATATAGTAGTAGTAGGTAGTTATGGGTCGATCGAAGGTTAAGCTACGCTTGACGAGGTCGGTCCGTGGATGGGTGACCATTTATTACATACCAAGACTCCTCCGTGCCTCGGAAAGCACGTTAAGCCGTTGGTCCCGGCTGTCATTTGTAGATCTTTGACAGTCGTTACTTGTAGTCAGAAGCCCGAAAGTCTGACAACCAGTTTAACCAAGGGGTATCATGTTACCCAGTTACTGGGTTGTGGAGGTCAGACAGGCAGTCGCTCCATGTAAAAAACACTGGTATTCAGCTGCATCCGGTTAAACTGGAAGCCGACCCCAACATAGTTGGGAAAAGGCTAGGCAGATGATGATGATGACTAAGTGTTCAATGATTCACTGTCAAAATGCCAGCTGCTACTAGCTAGTTTCGTATTGGCTATCATCATTCACGAGTGTGTATCTAGGATGACGTCATGCATACTCGCAGAGATGTGACGAAGCGCACAGGACCCCGCCTTGAAGTCACCGTCTCTTGAAATCCACTTAAAGTGCCATTCTGTTGTAAATTCTGTTGTCATCAAAGTTCGGTGTGCAACCGGACGTCAGTTCTCAGTCACTGACAATGAAAAGCAAGCTAATATAGTCCTGTCCTGCAGGTGCACTAGTTAATACAATTATATTTCCATCCATCTTTAGCCAATCACCTCGACAAAATTGTTATCGATCTACCCGGCCACCTTGAGAATTTTTAGGTCGTGAAAAATATCTGAAATCTATCTTGATAGCTAATTTTTTTTGTTAATTAAGCAATTATTAATCTCTATTTTACCTCAACACGAAATATATTATAACAGTACGCCTGTATTCTCGGAAGGGTCGATGCAGCGTACTATCGATTTGGTTTACTGTCGATGTAGCATACCGTCGTTTTAGGGTACTGTCGTTGTAACGTACCATCGATTTGGGGTACTGTCGATACATAAGCCCGTCGATGGAACGTTTTCGGTACAGCGACCATCGATGTAGTGATTGTCGATATTATGAACTAGACCAATGAGGTATGTTTAAGATGTTTGTTAGACAGTAAATACTCGGTTGCTGACCTCATAAATATCTTAGATTCAGTATGTCTAAAAAGTTGACTTAAAACTTGGTATCATGAGTTATTTTGAAACATGAATTTTGACACCCCAGCAATAAAATGTTTTGTAGTCTTTTAATGGCAACGATCCTTTTAGTACTGTAGGTAGGTAAATACATTTTTTAATTGTTAATTGTAAAAAGCAGAAGATTTTGCGTGGAGGAATGACAAACATCCAAACACAGTAATTAAGTAATTATGTTTACTGATGAAGGATGTTACCGTTAACACGCTATGGTAAGTATAGCGACTAAACCATTAATTGAAGAAAAAAATAAACTGTTCTCTACATTTTGGCGGCTTTATGCGAACATAGGAAACAGCTAATATTAGGTATTTTGCGTTTTTTTTAATGTTTACTGTTTTCGGTAGGGTACCTATGCATGGACCTAATAGGTACTAAATATTGGGTGTTAACGGGAACACTCTTCGTGATTAGCATACTGTGTAAGTGCCTACCTAAATCCTCACAAACTTTTACATTAAAATATTAGTAGGTACTTAGCATCAGAGGTCAAGTCATGAGCTAGGCGCTGGTTTTTACTTTTAGGAACTCTGTAATAGGTAATTGTAAAAAGATAGAAAAATGCGTTTTCGTACCACTTGCTCAAAAAAGTGACATTCTATGCCACAAAAAGCGAACATAACAATAGTCATTTTTAATCTGTTAAAAACAGGGAAAGAAAATTGTACTGGATTTCATTCATCCCCTAGGGAGAGAATGTGATTTAAATTTGGAATACCTAACTTACCGAAATTTATACTGAACTACATCTGTGTCACGTACACCATTGAGTTTGTATTTATAGCATTATACATCTTTTTGAAAAAGGAATACGCGTTTATTATGCAGTTATGATTAATTAAATAAAATTACGAAAACTGACGAGGCTGTATGAGCTTAATGCCTTTGCTTTTCCGACAAAAAAATATAAATCTAGGAATTTGCCGCGTTTTTGTTTTCTTCAAATATTTAAACGTTAATTTTATTTTAATTTATTTTTATAAATAAGTTAATGTTCTAAAAACACGTCTGCTTTTAATAATTGTCATTATTTTTAATAAATGCTTATCTCATATTATTATTGTGTTATTTTTTTCGCAAATGGTACGAAAAGTAGAGTCTTTTCCTCGGTGATAAAGCTGTCTTAGTCTTGGGTGAAATTAAATCCCTCGCTACACTCAGGACTCGTCTTAAATTCCTCGCTTCGCTCGTGATATAAGTTTTTAACACCCTCGCTACGCTCGGGAGTAAACCTCGAGTCCTTCGTTACGCTCGCGATTGAAATCGTCACCCGCGACAGAAGACACTGCTTTATCCCCTTGGTTAATAATCTACTATTATTGGCATAAGAGCAAAATAAAGACCCCTTAACCTTTCATTCGTGTCAATTAGAGACAATAGAAAGACAATGACAGCGCGGACGCCGGCGTCCGCTTGGGGTTTAATAATAAGAATAATAATATTTATTCAGAATGAATTAATACTTAATAAATTAATATTTTAATAAAGCAATAATACAGTCTTTGAAAATTACACGACTTTAATGCTATCCAAGTATTCAGCCAATCTCGTATTTCGTTTGTTTTCTACTCCATTTCACTCTTTGTATCTAATTACTAAACATCACTAAAACTAATACTAAATTAACTCTGTCAAGCCCAACTCCGATATCGTATTTCTATGCGTTACCCTTGTAAGCGATCCCTTACAAAATACCATAGACTAACCCTACATTGACATTTATTTGCGCGGGAAAACATTCAGCTGTTACGTTCTGTTGTTCTTATTTCAAAGGCAACGAACAATAAATACTTATCGAACGGAATTTTCCTCGTATTAGAATAAAATCCACAGTATAATAATAATCTATGGCAGTAAGTACCATTACGTTCTATTTTTGCTTCATTCATGAAAAATAAGTAAGCCCAGTGATTATGGAGTATTGCCAGAATACATAAATATAATTTCTCATTGCCAATCCCAACGTTTTTTCCGTATAACGACCAGGATTTTTTTTGCTGTTCGTTTTCAAAACAACAGCAAAATCCGTTTTTTATCCAGATATTTTATGTGTTTACCTATGGTTTACACCGACTGCCGATCATTTAAGTTTTAGGATTTTTTTCTGTGAACATCTTTGAATTGAGGGAGATTCCTAACTTTATCTTTACTAATATTATAAATGTGAAAGGATTGATTTGTAGTTTTGTGAAATGATTAAACTTAAAAACTGCTCAACTAATTTTAAAGTTTTTCAATATTGGAAAGCTACACTATCCCCGGGTGACTTAACCAACTTTATTAAGGACGGAAACGAGGGGGGTGAAACTGCGTGATCCTTCCGCGTCCCTGAATATGAAAGTCATCTAAAGATAAAGATCAAATTATTTGTTTAACATGAGTAGATTACAATACAAATAGTTACTTGCAATGGTCATAAATATGAGGATGTGCTACATGCTATACCATAAGCATTAACCATAATACTTAAAACATTAAATTGTATTTGCTATTGGAAATTGTCGTAATTGTTTTTTATTATAGTCCTAAAATAAAGATGCAGCCTAAGCAGTTCACATCGCATAAAGTTGGAACAGAAGGCTTACTTACGTAAGTCAACGGAAAGTGAAATAAAATATAACATAAAAAGCAGTATTTTTGACATCTTTGTCTCAATCTGTCCAGCCCTTTCCCAACTACTTATGTCCTTCCAAACAGCTAAGTGTAGCAAGGAGCGACTGCCTCTCGTACCTCCACAACCCGGTTACTAGGTACCACGATAACCCTTAATTTGTTTTGGGGCCGTAATGATTATCAAAGATCTACAAATGACAAAATGAAATGATGAAATGATATTTATTTCTGTAAATAGGTTGTCAGTGTCACAAACACTTTTACACGTCATTTTTTAACTAGTAGTTGAGATCGGAGTTTCACTATCTGACTACTCTGAGAAGAACCACCGAAAGAAACTCAGAGGTCATAGTCTCTTTTAAAGTCCAGACATTATCTTGGTCAAATCATGTAAGAACCATGCAGATTAGTGTCTGAGATGGTCTTTCGGGGAAAGAACCACACAGATATGACGGGACCAGATCAGTCAGTGCAAGCATTTGTTAGTAATAGTGAGCTCAACTCGGAACTTGAGGAGCTCCACGTGCTGACGAACAATACCAAAGAAAGAACAAAACCCCGACAGTCGGGAACAACGTCTTTCCGTGATTTTCAAGGCAGGGAGAGGTCTAGATACCTATGCAATTGGTTTCACCAAGCATAAATTAAGAGAACGAACCGATTTTTATTCTGCCATTGCCTCTAAGATTACCGACATAATCACATTAATTGAATATAAGCCAGCATTGCACATGTAAGCGGGTACGCCTTTTATACCTGGAGGCTGTTATTTTTCAGTTTTGTAGTTGTTTTGCTTGAGTTTAGATTTCAATGTTAATATGAATTTACTTTTTTTTTTCTTAATCTCGGTATATTGGAGTGTGCTAGCTAACACGTGACAATCATTCTCAAATGTAATTTTTTACAAAGTTTATAAACATTAGTGCTATTTATTGAGCATTTCATTGTATAGATTCTTTGTATACCTAGTTCTTCAAACGAATCAGACAGATGTGTTGCTGGGGAGTTTGTTCCGCCACTTCTTCTTCCCAGCAATAACACTAGGAAGTGGCGAAGGGTGGACCGTTTTTGGGGGACTGTCTTTATGTATTTTTTTGACGTTCAAAAAGTGCTGATTCTCAGCCTAGTTTGAATAAAGACTTTTGATTTTGATTTTTGACATTGCTCGCAGAACAGATCATCGTTAGGGCCGCAAATTTCTAGCGTAGCGACCACGTACCGTGACACGCAGCATTAGAAGGCCTCCAAAGGTAGACCGACGATTTGGTAAGGGAGAAGGGTCGAGGGAATCCGATGAAGGCGAGACGCACGCGACTGGTCGTTGTGGCGACATTTGGGCGAGGACCATGTCATATGGACGTATTTCGGCTGAAATGATGATGATGATGGTCTCTAAACAAACCTATATAAGTACTACTTTAGAAAATAAGTTCACTAAGGCGTTCAAAAGCGTAACAATACATGTTTACACTCATACATACATACATACATAAACTCACGCCTTTTTCCCACGGGGGTAGGCAGAAACTACAGAGCGCCATGTGCTACGATTCTTACATACTTCTTTTGCTTCGTTTACATTCATACATGTTGTCACACATGCACGCCGGTTGCGAGTACTACGCACCTGACCTTTCTGAAGAACCTCACCAATAAGGTCTATGTATGTCCTTCTAGGGCGTCCTCTCCCTGCGTTCTCACTTACATCTGCATTGTTAATACCTTTCGTTAGTCGCCTTTCATCCATCCTTTCTACGTGACCAAACAATCTAAGCATATTTTTTTCAATTTTTGTTACTACATCTTCTTTTAAACCACAGCGTTGCTTTATCACATCATTCCTCAATCTGTCATTCATTGTTACACCACACATACTTCGCAAGGAACGCATTTCTACAGCCTTTGTACATGTTTACATTGCAAGGATATCTTCAATCTTTATTGAAGAGCTCTAAGTACCCACTTCAACCCTTTCCTCTTAAGTGGCAGGGCTTTTAGTTTATATCAGATAGGTATTTTTGTAAGTACCGGTTTTACGATACAAAGTTTGTACGATTATTCGTCAAGGGGTTTCCTTCAGATCACAGCCGGGAAACTTTCTGTCGTAGTAGGTAATAATAACTTGTAATCCCTTTTATAGTAATTTAGGACATTACTAAGTATAAGGATCGAATAATGGATATCACCAAGCGTGTGTTAGATATCGATATTATTATTATGGTTACTATTTGGTTCTTTTGTTCTAAGTACTTGTATGGTGAATATCTAATAAAACCACGTTTTTGTTCTAGACACTTTTCCGTTTTTTTAATATAACCCAACACGTTCAAACTTATACATAGAGTATTAAAAAAATGTTTCAAAGGAAATATTGTTTTCATTTAGTTTAGCTTTAGTTAACGGTCAATAACTTAAAAGATTTGGAATCGAAGGAACTTCTACATGGGTGTAAAATTCTACAACGTGTTTTTTTATATCCCATAACTCTAGGGTATGATTGAGACCACATCAAAGAATCAACGGGCATACCTATGAATCATGTTTCAATCATCCTTTTTTTTAATTACTGTCATTCAAAATAATTCGACAAAGTCACGATGATTAATGTAAAACACCCTTACGTGAAAAAAAAGTGACGTTAGAAAGAAGATTCGTCGTACTGGTGACAATTTTGGAACTAATTAGGTAATAAAAATAATATTAATAATACTTAATAATAATATTCCACGACTATTCACACAACGCCATCTAGTCCCAAGCTAAGCAGAGCTTGAGTTACGGGTACTAAACAACTGATAATTTAATTATGATTATTTATATCTCCGAAACTATGCATTTTTGGACCATCCATTCTCGGAGTTTTAGTATTATTTTTACCTACAGAATATAACCCTCGAGTTATAGGATATAAAAAAAACACCTTGTGTATAAATATTTTAAGTATCTCTTCAACCTTTTTCAGAAATATGAGCGACTAAACACTTTACCCGCGGCTTCGTACGCGTGGATTTCGTTCTTTTTCAACATCGGACCACTAGACTTACGGCGCTGCGCCACCGGTACATGGTGAACAACCTATCCATACGTACTAAGCGTTTTGGGAACACATTCATTGTGCGTACAGCTAAGGAATGGAATTCCCTGCCGTGGATTTCGTTCTTTTTCAACATCGGACCACTAGACTTACGGCGCTGCGCCACCGGTACATGGTGAACAACCTATCCATACGTACTAAGCGTTTTGGGAACACATTCATTGTGCGTACAGCTAAGGAATGGAATTCCCTGCCGGAGTCGGTGTTTCCTGATAGCTACAACCTAGGGGTCTTTAAGTCAAGAGTGAACAAGTTGCTTCTAGGGAGGCGTGTTTCATCGTCGACTACATCATCACTTACCATCAGGTGAGATAGTGGTCAAACGCGTGCCTATAAATAATAAAAAAAAATTACCTTCGAACTTTAAAATCCCTCACTTCACTCGAGTAACCAATGGTTGCTCTGTGACAAATATAGCTTTCTAATGATGGTGGTGTATGCAAACGTACAGAGAAAAAAACCCAGTCTTTCTTACTTACTACTACTTACTCTAGAGAATTGTTAGTATGGAAAAACTTTTTTAGTTTTTTTTTTCATTTTTGTAAGTAGTACCAACGTTCATAAAATGTATTAACGTTGCGTGTATACCAAAGAGATGTAGGATACCATAAAGAGGATATGTGAAGAATAATGTCATAGAAAAAATGTGATACCACCGGAGCGTACCAAACTAAACTCATATAGGTAATAATATATGTCGGCGTCAGCGATGGCTGACCGATGAGCTGACACCGATGGGGGTTTCGTGGTACCAATTTCATAACGCAAAAAAAAAAAAAAAAAAAAAATACATACACACGAACATAGAACCTCCTCCTTTTTTTGAAGTCGGTTAAAAACAACAATCTCTATTGCAGAAATAAAACAACAATCTCTATTGCAGAAATAACCTCACTTAACAATCGTAATCACAAAACATAACTCTAACTCTCACTCAAAAGGTAACTGACAGTTTCGTACTGGATGTGTCTTCGTTGGTGCCTCAAATCAATCTGAGCTCTGTCCAGCTCCCACATACCAGCATGACTCTGTCCACGTGACATTAGCAAAAACACATTCGCGCAGTTTACTAGCGCCAGTAGTGGGAGTTATGACTGTCTTCACTTCTTCCTCACTGAATATTCATGGTGTCTGCACCGGACAAACAAAGCATACAGACGCCAGCACATCAACCTACCCCAATGTGCCAAATTTCTTTGAAAGGTTTTCTACTTTATCCTAAACAGAATAAAGTTCATGTTCAATTGGGAAAATTTGACAGTTTTGGGTAGATTGATGTACTGGCGTCTGTACACGTCAAAGAATTCGTGCTACAAATAGTTCCAGAAGACTGACGACCACATGTAAATCCTCATGGAATATAAATACTAAGAGGAAGTAAAGAACAGAGCTAATTGAAGAAAAGAAGTGAGTCCTTAAGGCGATGGTATGAGCTGGTTCCTGGGTATGTCTTAAATTCATGCCATTTCACCTTATGTCATGTGAGCGAGCGAGAAGCGCGATGATTTATACCGAGAAACAGACCGGTTCTGAAGTTGTTTGAATTTTAATCATTAATAATATGTGAATGTGGAATTAGGTTTTGGAGATTTCGTAATCCTTTTCTCATTTATTCACTTCCAAAGTGGCGATAGTTATGATCATATGAGAGAGTTAAAATGGATTGCCCAGATTGTTCGATGCTCGGAACATTATTACTTACTATTTGGCTTACGTACAAATTTTGATAACTAGACTGATCAATATTGGGCTTACTTTTGGATAAGTTTAAGGGACAATCCACACAACGTTTGTATGGAAAAAGTACAACCAGCGCAGTCTTAAGCGTTCTATGACTCGATGCCGACGTATCATTAAATCCCAGACGCGACGGCGCGACATGTCAGTAGGTAACAGCAGTATAATTAGTCAATTACCGCAATCCAGACACAATTAAATTACTATTGTTTGCGGACACCGGTGTCCACGCGGAGCCTAATGAGTTAAATTTAAATCGTTCTTCAAAAAGTATTGTCAAGTTGAACCCTAGCTTAGTTAACTAAGTCCGAGGTCTGGATTAATATGCACCTCTTTTTAGCACACCGTTTCTGCCTATAAACAGCATTGTCTGTTGTGCAATTCTGTACCAAGCTTTGTAGGCCCCTCTCTGTCTGATATTTCCTACCATCCGAGTCTACATTATCGATTGTATTAATACATACAACTAAACCATGCTATGTAGACCTCTAGTACCGAGAATCGATACCCCTAATAACACCCTCCTGTACTAGAACTGAGGGGGAGGTAAGGGTCAAGTTAACATGGTAATGATACACGCAAATCACGCACACATAGACACTCCCCCGCGCAGTCGCAGTAGAGCCGCACCACCCCACCCGACTCACTTGTCCGAACCGGCAAAATTCTTCTACACCCCCGTGGTGAACAACCAAACGCAACAACTTGTACGAAAAACAATTATTTTACCCGTTTAAAAAGTTTCTATTTATATCTATAAAGCAGTGTATAATTTCAGCTTTAATTCTCGCTTAGTGTTTCGTAGTATTAGCACCCATTTTCCAAAAAACCAACAGTGAAACGTCCAATCACGGAATTCGAATACGGAAGGAAAATGGCGGAGCGCGAGCCGCGCATTTCATTTCGAATATAGAACTCAATCAATATCTAAATTATAATTAATTCCTTTTTCGAATCTTTTTTTGGAGCGAGAATGCTAGTGAGGACTTTGAATTGACTATTTTGTACGCGTGTGGTGGAACGCTAAAAATCGATATAGCGGCGATGTCGGTTTGATTCAAGGGTAGTTTTACGCTGTCCTCGTTCGTAGACTGTTGTACATGTCACAAAAGAAAGAAGAAGAGTAGATTGGCGTCGGTGGAAGTCGACATGACGACGGAAACGGCGACGCCGAACCAGGTGAGTTTTCTTCGTGTGATTTTGCCGCAATGTCGCGGTAGGCGCTAGCTTCAGCCGCGTGTCAAGGACATTGGCCTCCAGAATTTGGCTACCTGGGCTTATGTAATAGTTCTTTATTTTAGATTTGTTTTATAGTTTCACAAAACGTGTCTTATCGTATTTTAAATGCAGGCGAATATTCTCAGCTGATTCAAAATTCGAATGCATTCTTTTTTTCTGCGGTTTGAAAATTAGGAACATGATTTTGTATTTCTTATTAAGTAATGCTATTTAATTTAAAAATAATCTGGCATACAATTATAGTAATCTTGCAGCTGTTTATATTCAAATGTTTACTTTAGCTATTAATTATTCTAATCTACGTCTTCGAAATCTTCGATCTCGTGTATTTAATTTTATTGTCTCAAAAAGATAAAATATTGATCCTTGGGTAAATGATAGAAAAATATAAATGCGTGGTAAATTAGAACTACAATAAGGTACCTAGCAGAATTGTAGCCGGTCGTAACACAAGCTTATAATATTTCAGACGATCGAATTTGGTCGGGAATATTTGGTTCACTATGTACTTGTACATCATTTTATGCAGTTCCAGACTAAGTATATACTGTCTAGGCTAAATATATATCTAGCTTCGACTCTTTATTATGGAGATAGCTATTATTATATATGTATAAGTATGTTCATCAGTTCTTAAGTACCCATAACACAAGCTCTGCTTGCTTTTGGACAAAATGGCGTTGTGTAAAAGTTGTGTTTTTTTTTTAATTATTATTATTATTTGGACAATTTAGTATGTAGCGGATCCTAAAACGCTGTCCTCCCTGAATACGTTTGGCCGTATGTTATATTATAAGCTTTCGGGTTAGGAGGTATAAAAATATCTACTGTTATGTGTTTCTAAGATGCTTGGTACCTACAAAATAAATTAACATTTAAGTAACAAAGAGTAATTTCTTTCGATGTTTCTATTTTATCGCATCTTAAACACCGTGTACATATGAATGAATATCTATGGCCGATAGTTCGACACTAGGACGTATGTATCTATGGGAGATAGGTCGACATTAGGACGACCCTAAGTGCCAGTGGCATATCGCCATCTTCTTTTCATAATGGCGGCATCTTGGGACTGGCAACTGCGAGGTTATTAGGAGCACAGGCGTTTACCAATTATCAAACCTAATTTAATAAACATTATTACTTGAGGCTAAATAGTTAAAGCCGCACGAGTCGATCGAAGGTTAAGCTACGCTAGCCGAGGTCGATCCGAGGATGGGTGACCATGCATTACACAATTAAGATTCTGCCGTATCTCGGAAAGCATGTAGTACGGTTGGTCCCGGCTGTCATTTGTCAGATCTTTGACAGTCGTTACAGGTAAGTAGTCTAAAGCCTGAGGGTCTGAAAACCAGTTTAGTCAAGGAGTATCGGATAATCAGAACCACTGGAATATTCAGCTGCATCTGGTTAAACTGGAAGGCGACTCCAACATAGTTGGGAAAAGTCTAGACAGAATGATGATATTGTACAGACGCCAGCACATGAAGTTACCCCAATGTGTCAAATTTTCCCAATTGAATGTGAACCTTATTCTGTTTGACATAAAGTTGAAAAACGATCAAAGAAATTTGACATATTGGGGTAACTTGACGTGCTGGCGTCTGTACTTACCCCAAACAGCTGTATACCTACCATAGTATAAACGATAGATCAGATAACATTATCTGTAAAGGAAACCTAATATTTTTCATTGAGAAGTATTTTACCAGTTATTTTCTAACAGTAAGTCTGTTATACTGATAACTTGCTTAAAAATTGAATTGGTTTTTACTTATAAGTACATACGAATATTCAAACGATATTTTCACTAATAAAATTGGTCAGTATGATTGAATATTTCCCTAAATATGGAATTATAGGCAATAGGCTCCGCCCCCTTTTGCAAGACTTAAACGTAACTGGCGAAAATTGGTGTTATAATATACCTACTTGCACAGAGCATTGTCAAACTCCTAATCCTTCTAAATCGGGTGTGACGGGACATTATTGAAATCAAGAAGAAGGCTTACTTTATTTTGGAAATGAAAAATAGTTGTCAGATCTTCAATCTAAAGGGCATCATCAGACATATTGTGGGCGTAGAATTGGGATACGGGTTATTAAAACCACTAACAGGTGAAAAATAACTCCAGTTTCGGATGTCGGTGGCCAATAATGAACGAAATAGAACCACCAAAGCCACAGACTTCCGAAACCGGAGTTATTTTTCACCTGTTAGTGTTTTTTTAAGAACTGAGTTGTTTTTTTTTTTGTAAAAAGTTTTTGTTTTGCAATTTTTAGTTTCTTCGTAGGTATATAAAGTAGGTATTTTAAAACTTCAAAGGATCATTGAAATTGGTTAACAATTGCTAAAAAAGTTCTTTCTAAACATTAATCTACATCTCTACCGGGCCCCTTTTAAAATAAAAGGGCGTAATGTTAAGTTATGGATATACAAGAACTCTGCATAGACATCTGACTATAGCAATCGCGAATAAATTTGCTGTTATGCGTTGAAGAGTTCCGTCGCATGTCTTCTTCATAAGTTTTTCTTTACAAAATGATACTTTCTAAATGTAAATGCTTGATTTGTCACTAAAAATGTAAAAATCGGTACGTGTGTACCTACATTTTTTAAAGAATTCGCTCAATTCCTCGAGGATCCCTCATCAGATATGAGTTTTGATACAAACGGGCCAATCTGCTAGTATACCTTATGAAATAAAAAGGAATTTTGAAAATCGGTCCATAAATGACGGAGTACCTGAGGTAACAAACCATGAAAAAAAACGAATTGAGAACCTCCTCATTTTTTAGAAGTCGGTTAAAAAGAAATAAAACTCCTTTAACGTTCACACAACTACAGTAACATTAGAGTCAACCAACTTGGACTCTATATCTTAATTGGAAATACTGAGCAGTTCCTAGGCTACCAGGTATCACGGCTGTTAACAATCACCGTCGTTCCATACAGCCTATTCCTAGACTCAGCACAAAACCTAACAAAGACGCTTGTGTTTCGGTTATAATGTGCATGAAAAGTAAAGCATCGTCACAGGAACCGACATAGTCATAAAAAGTTCAAACATTAAGTGGAGGGAAGATACATAGATCTATTGTCTTTTATCTATGATAATTAAATAACTGTCATAGTTTTCCACATTCTCATGGATGTCCTTCGCCTAGGAGAGAGATGTCCCTTTTACTGATTCAAAATCACCAAGAGACGGAACCCTTTCACACACGCACCGAGGATTGCGGAACGGACGATTTTTCTGCAACCCCCGACGTCCGTGAGTCTTCCTTTTTTTTAGGGGTGGAAAATCCTCATGGATGTCACCCGTCTGTCAGACTCGTAACTGACTAAAAACCACCCCGTATTCCTTCTCACACCTGCGCCGGGGTCACGGGAACAGAAGATACTTCCGCGACCCCCGATCCGTGAGTCTTCCTAGACCAACTTTATTTGCCATTTCCAGCTTAGAGTCCTCGCGCCAATAGAAACCTGAAAAACCTTAATCAAGCCATTTGTAGAGAGTTACCCTTCCCCAAGCATGTAGGAGCCGGTACCAACCACATAACCTGCTTTCTGAGGCACAGAGGGTCTTGATATGTAATGAATAGTGAACCCATTCACTGACTCACCTCGCCAAGCTCAGCTTAACCTTTGGTCGACCTGTGCAGCTGTAATGATCTAGCCACAAGCCCCTTAACAGACCTTAATGATAGCCAAACAAAAAAAATCCAGGAATCAAGATTATTCATCAAATAAAAAAGCCCTTGATACTTAGAATATTAACACATAGAAGCCGCGTTTCGTACAAAACACGGGAGAAATCGTGTGTCCACTTTATTATCTTTGTGTTCGTGAGCCAAATGTGTTTACTCGCGCACTGTGTTCGGCGGAACGTGACTTTTAGTACCCACCTGACACGGCTCGCCGCATAGAAGCCAATTATGGCTCAGTTTTAGTTGCCTTACTTTTTGCACTCGTACTGTAGGTGTTTATATGCGTTAATATTCCAAGCCTTGATACTTTGTACACAACACAATGTAATTCAACATAAACCGAATTTCCTTTCCAAACGAAAACATAATCATTACCAACAATTTTCCGATAAAATAATAATGGCCTTTAATAAATCTGGTCCTGAAGGTACTGGTAACATGATTAGGGGTGTGCCGTGTGCGTTGAAACAATTTGTCAGGCCATTACGTACGGCCTTGACTCCATCAGTAGCCTTACATAAGTACGGCTTCGTTAAAGTACTTATATACTTTACAGCTAGACGGGATTTGATTGGATATAAAAGTGCACGAGGTTGTTTTTATAAAGAGAAGTAGACAGTTCTAAGGTTTTAATGTAAAAAAGCAGTGCATGACTGCCAAGTACCCGAGTTTGAACCTAAGACTTTTGCTTTCGGATTCTTGCTCAAACGGTAAAGGAAAACATCGTGAGAAAAGCAGTGTTTGAGAGAAGTCAAGTCAGACGCTCATGGGCGGCATAAAAGCTGGGCCAGATTATATACTAACCTCAAGAAAAATGAAGAAATAAGGTTTTTATATAAGGGAAAGCGTTATCACCATTTCTAGCCCCTACAATTTTTTGTTGCCATGCTAGTGCTACGTTGCTGTGATTTGATTTGGTTTGATGAAGTTATCAGCGTTTGGTTAAGTTAGCCACACTGGTAGATCGTAGGTCTTCCCTAAAGTCAGCCTTTTAAAACCTAAATACCAAGACTTCTTCTTGGGTTAGAACAAACAAGCCGATGGTATAGACTGTCGATTTTTGACAGACGCTAAGAATAGTCGGTAACTTGCAGTCTTAAATAAGGGGAATTGCACAGCACTGTCGTTTCATGTAAAATACTATTTTTCAATCTCCAGGCTTTCTGTCTAACATAGGCTAATGGCATCACAGAACTTTTCTATATATGCTAGAACAATGTCCCACTACGCAACACCTACGAACCTTGATAATATCAATAAAAAAAAACGCTCATACAGAAAATTGACCCTTTTAACCAATCCTTTATTAACCGAGTGTCATACGCAAAGTAGGCTGCTAACACGCGGTTTAATTGAATAATCAGACGAACTTACCTTAAGTGAAGTCCGATTATAATTTTATGAAGGGTGAACTGAAATATAATTTGACCACAAATGAGAGCCCTTCTCGATCGTGTAAGGACACCGCGTTTTTAGAGTATATAAAAAAACGTTTTCTCTGTGGGATGGCAACCCTGATACCCTGATTTGACACTTTTTTAGAGATTATTTTATTGTTGGCCCATTCGACCAGGGACTGTTTTTTATCAAAAAACAGAATGGGCTGGGCGGGTAATTATATTTCAGTTCACCCTTCATAAAATTATAATCGGACTTCACTTAAGGTAAGTTCGTCTGATTATTCAATTTTATTTCGGTGAACTGAAATATAATTTGACCACAAATGAGATGTTTAGAGTATCAAGTCGACATGGGCCATTGCCACATGCTTGCTATGGGCAAGCCACTTGAGATAAAAGAGGATTTAACAGACATTTAGAATCAACTTTTACATGAAATCAACTTGCTCAAAGTGTTTTAACCACTTATTAGTAGTATTAGTATTTAAGCTTAGTGAGAACATTGCTCAGGTATTAACCTATACAATAATTACCAAATAAATGTTCTTTAGTCATATTAACTAAACCAATTAGATTTTTAGTCACATTATAGTACTAAATGTACCTATATAAATATATTTATAATATATCAAAATCCCTTTATTACGTCCTCAAATTGGAAGCAAAGACAAAAAATAAATAAATCTGTCCTGCGGCACATTAGCATTCGCTGATGCATCATAAAACCTAGCAATCATTTAAGAGACTTGTCTTAGCTAATTGCATCATGATATTTTTGCTTGTCTTGTTTTGTACGTCTGCTACTGGGAGTCAATATTTTAGTATTATTACCACTTTCCTTCATGACTAACCATCATAATCCATCTTAATTGCTTGTCTGTATGTTCTCGTATAATATTAGTAACTAGCAAATATTTGTTGTCTAATAGTAACTAGCAAAAATATTTTGCACTAGTCCCGATAGCCGACTTCGATTGATATAATATGTTCGTAAGTCTCTAGTTAGAACAACCACAGCATTATAGTCCTAGGATGGTGTCATTTACAATTTTAGATGAAATTTATGTATTTGTATTTTGAACAATATTAATTACTGTACATAATGTTCTGCCACTAAGACATGTATAAATATTTCATGGTTAAGTAAGGAAACTTCTGCATAATAGCAATAACTAATATTAAGCCAATTTGTTCTAGTTATTTGTTCAAAATTCAAATTGTCAACTAATTATTCAGTACTCTTGCACTATAGCAATAAGAAATAACGAAGGAGAACCCAAGTATTAAGATACTTGCGCAGAACGATTATATTCCGTTGAGCGTTTCGTTAAAGGTTTATCCTGATCTGTGATCGTCACTGCTACTTCTTCTCTCCAGCAGAAGGTAAAGTGAAGCAGTGTTGAGTAAGCTGTAGCCTTCATTTCTTCTAAGTGTTTCAGTGAAGTACCTACAGCATTACATCTAGTAATGAGGGTAGATGTCTATCTGAGTTTAGGCAGAATGACCATCAGTTTTTATAAATAATATTAAATTATTTCACAATACCTCGTGGATGATAAAATAACATTTAGTGAGCTTTCTGGCAAACCTCTGCATATGAATGTTTCTTACAGAAGATGATTGCTGCCAGGGTAAAATTTCTCAGTAAGTAGTCTGAACTGAAAAGATAATAATTCACTATTAGAGTAAAAAATTGTTGGTTACTATCAACTTTTTGTCAATAGCAATGACTGACAAGATACAGTATAATGAGTGTACTAAATATATTATAACGGCCTTTAATTCCAGCCACATATAATTTGGAGTTTGTGTTGATTCTGGGAGGGAATGAACCAACAGCATGCTTTAATTAAATATTTCTATAGATAATCCCCACTCTAGCTATGTTATTATTCTCGAATCCTCATCTGCCCAGTTATCCATAGATTGAAGCAACATGCCTCAACTTTAAAAGGTATTTGCATACCAATCCCATATTCTTCAATTAATCTGATTGAGGTGTGACAATTGAGTAACAAGTGCATACTAGGGCAGTAGTTTTGTCCGAAGAACTTCATAATTACTTTTCAATTATGCAAGGCACTTCACTAATTCAGAAAGGAAAAAACTTCCATTAGTTCTTAATGGTTTATAGGATATTACATCAGAACAAGATATAGTCTATGGTCACCCATAGACCTGCAAACCTCTCAAATTCAGCCTGGAAGAGAAGCAAGCAAACATGACGCCCTGTAATTTTCCGGGGGGTCAGGCAGAGTTGTACCTGTAGTACACCCACATTTTGCCATTGTGTTTAAGTCCCACGTAATAGGGGGCGAGCCTATTGCCTTTGAAGAAGAGAAGCATCTGTAAATCAAATTTTATATTATTTAATTTAAATATTTCCTGTCTTGTGTTATGTTACCTCGCTACCATAAAATGTTGCTGTAACCCTATAAGTCATTGAAGCATCATCATTTAGTTTTGATTTTTGTTATGCTAGGTACTTCATACATTCCATTTCTTCTGTATGTAGGTAGCGGTACTGGTGGTATGGTTGGCTATGGTGCAACTAATGTCATGTCCCACATGTGTGTGATTTTGTAAACACCGTAATTTAGCATGTGTTTAGTTTACTTAGTTTTAGAAATTATAAAGCAACAAACACAATAGTTTTCCCAGTAGTTTGCAATGTTAAATTAGATAGTGTTTCTCTTTTGCTGAAGCCAAGTGTTTCAAGGTAATACATACTAATTGTTGTTTTGTTGATCAGTAAACACTTGTTATATGTATGGCCAATACATAAAATATTATTAATATTTTTATTAGATAGGAAGCCTGAATTACTTTTTTTTTTTTTTTTTTTTTAATTTTGGTGCATGTAATGCATACAACAATATTAATATGTACCTAGAGTAGGTACAAACAGTCAAAGCTTATATAAATGACAGCATGGTGTTTTAGTAACCAACTGAAAAATGTTAGTAATACTCATTTGCATGAGTGAAACTTCACTGTTAAATCAAAACATGTGACATCTGATCTGTGTCTAACAATTTTCTTTGAAATGTAACATACATATATATACATAGGTACTTAATTTCACAAAGAAATGAAATCAAATGTTATATTTCCATTAGACAACTACATTATAGTAGGGTCAATAACTTTCAACATAAACCAGGTAGTTATTCCCAGCATGTACCTAGGGACCTTGGAGTTCTCATGGAACACAGAAAGTTAAAGGTTACCTGGTGGTGGACTGTAGCAAGTCCATGGTATGAACCAATGTGTCATCACCTTAGATGATTTACTCTGATACCCTTGTCAGAGTGGACCGCTCGTATTTACACATAATTTATGTATTTAGCAAATATTGCTTTTGTTGCCGTTTCCATAACAGAATTAGCACATTTTTAAATCTTATTTCTAGTTGTATTCACTACACAAACTTTTAAAATAATAGGTTTGTTCATGACAAATATCACTAAGTGAATTTAGGATAGTCATTACATCTATTGTTTCATTGATTATACATGCTAGACATGTCTTTGCATACATAGTACTTTGCACATTTTGGTGGACAATGTACTCATCTCTAGTTCCCCAGCTTCAGAGATCGCTGCCCATATGAAATAAACTAGGCATTCAGAAGTTGTGAATTTTCAACTATGTGATGCATTTTGTAAATATATTTATGAATATTTAGATTTTCATATTTTTTAATATATTCATACTCTTGGCCCAGTGCTTGTAATACAAATCAGAAAGAAATCGTAGTAAAATATCTCAAATGTCTACCTCGCGGGTTTGATCATTTGGGACTCCTGCTGATAATTATAATCAACAGTCAAGTGAGACAATGATGTCATTTCAAACATTAAGAAATACCTTTTAGGTTTCTCAGAATCAATTTGGATCACATAAGATACCATTTAAACTAAAGTTTTCAATGTTATATTGCATTTCACAGTATTGCATACAATGGAAATACATATGCTTGTTCAGGGACATAATATTTGGCTGCATGACACAGTGTCTCGCACTGTTCTAGTGTCTCGCACTGTTCTTAATACATTAGGTTGTTCAGCAGCAAATTTATGACATTACTGACTTACCGTCATGAGTGTATATTGTTGTTCAGGAGAATCCATGATCACATTAATATATCCACAGCATCTCGTGCTGGTTTTAACACTTATAAAAGACGTTCAGGAGCATTTTGAATGTATTCTACGGTATTACGTAGGTAGTGTTAGGCCCTCAAGGTTATTTGCTCAAGGAGCTTAATCGTTCTGTGGATTTTATTGCATAAACAGTATCTCGTACCTTAATGCATAAACCCGTACGTGCTGGTTTGTAACAAAGCCAAAGCACAACAGTTGACACTGTATTATTAGTTTAGACTATCAAAAATGTTATCTCGTAACAAATTTGATCTTCGTGTTGAAAGTATCACGTACCCCCACGGTATATTATGCTCAACAATCGTAACCAGTAGCATTTCTTGATTTAGTTCTTGATTAGTTGATTAGTTAGTTTAGACTATCAAAAATGTTATCTCGTAACAAATTTGATCTTCGTGTTGAAAGTATCACGTACCCCCACGGTATATTATGCTCAACAGTCGTAACCAGTAGCATTTCTTGATTTAGTTCTTGATTAGTTGATTAGTTAGTTTAGACTATCAAAAATGTTATCTCGTAACAAATTTGATCTTCGTGTTGAAAGTATCACGTACCCCCACGGTATATTATGCTCAACAATCGTAACCAGTAGCATTTCTTGATTTAGTTCTTGATTTCGTAAACACCAAATTAACTTTTCTTCGCCACTGTCAAGGCGCACAAATAGGTTTGTCACGGTGAATTTGGGGTCGCCAATTGGAGTTGCATGATTCTATTGTGTGCACACTACGATGACACTAACTTTAAACTGCATTTGCCTATTCTTTGTAAAACTTTTCTTCCGAAACAATTTTTCCCTTGCGGTGCCATTAAACGCGCGAAAAAGAAGTGTCAAATCAGGGTATCAGGGTTGCCATCCCACAGAGAAAACGTTTTTTTATATACTCTAAAAACGCGGTGTCCTTACACGATCGAGAAGGGCTCTCATTTGTGGTCAAATTATATTTCAGTTCACCGAAATAAAATTTCATTAATGTTAACTATGAACTCATAACCAGACGTCATCGGGGTGTAGTCAAGGTTCAACGGGTTAACGATCGGCAGACATGACATTAATCAGTAATTTTGGTTGTTTTGACGGGTATTTGTGACAGTTGACGAAATGTGTGATAAAACCATAGACATAGAGAATGGACTGAGCGAGAAATACCATCACAAAATTGACCACTCCCTTTATAAAGACAGAGGAACTGTGCGGTCAATAACTGTTCCGTAGGTTGGTGGTTAA
This sequence comes from Euplexia lucipara, assembly GCA_921972225.1. Classification (NCBI taxonomy): domain Eukaryota; kingdom Metazoa; phylum Arthropoda; class Insecta; order Lepidoptera; family Noctuidae; genus Euplexia; species Euplexia lucipara. The sequence goes on along the minus strand of OV179167.1, from coordinate 10,052,621 downwards.
AGAAAGAAAGAGACAACTATTGGCCGCACGTTCGCTTTATCTTTCTCACACTTTCTTATCCGTAATTACTTCACAGCTGGATAAGGAACACTCAGTCCTTTCTCTATGTCTATGGATAAAATAAATTAATGATAGTACTCGTAATTTAATAGTTTCTGCAAATAGGTTTTTACAAACACTTTAAAACGCCATACAAGTATTTTTTCGTCCAGTGAAATGAGGTCAGTGTATTACAAACTAGTTTGTAAAAAAATACTGAAAGAAACTGTGACCGTCAGAATGACTGGACCAAGTGAGATATGTCCTTAAGACCATTGTGCACTATTTAATACCTATTTGCTACTATTTAGTACTTAAAGTGAAATATTTGGTACCTTTGCACAAAGAAATATATCAATGAAATAAAGTGGCCAGCCATCCTGACGTCAGGTTGGCTGGCCACTTCCAAGTTCTCGTAGTTTAAGAGTTATATTAAGTATTGTTAATGTTGATATTTACTACCTATTTGCTACCTTAACATATATTTTTTACACAACTTTGAAAAGCTCCTATAAAAAATTAAAAGTTATTGTAATCAAAGACATTAAAACGCCTGCACTTAAATCAATAACGCCTTATTAGCCGCCTCAGAGTTCGTAGTCTCTTTAAAAGCCCAGACATTATCATATTCACATCATGTGTAAGCGTAAGTCTGAGATGGTCTAAAGGAGGAACCACACACAAATTATAAGTGCTTATTTGTCATTTGGCACGCATTTGTCAGTAATCGTGAGCTCAACTCGTAAGTTATAAAGTGAAAATGTTGGGTTTTATAGACATCAGCATAAACACTATTTACTGAACTTTATCTTTGTAGACACTGTCACCAAATGGGATGGGCAACTACTTGATTTTGACATCTGATCTAACACATTTCTTCACCATATTCATCAAGTCTAACAAAATGCAGCTTAATACCAGTGTTTTACATGGAGGAGCAGCCTATCTGAGCTCCACAACGTAGTGACTGGGTTACAAGATTCCCCTTGGTTAGACTGGTTTTTAGTAAGAATTGATTAGAGCTGTCCTGTTGGAAAATACATACAATATACAGTATTTTGACTACCTTCATTGCAATTTTCAACGTCTATACGAATCTTACTACATTTGAAGATGGTTTTAGTAGCTTTCCTCTAGGAATTTAAGATATCCATAATTAACTACCAAACCAAAGTTCTCTTTTAGAGTTAAACGATAGAGATCTTGGGCAGTAATTAGGTTACTTTGAGCCTACTAATTGCAGGTCTAATTTCCCCGGAGTAAAAAATTAGAACCAAGCAATTAGCCCCGAAGATATCAAGTACGAAATAGGCAATTAATACTGGGTAAATATGGGCTTAACTTGATAGCCTTAATTGGCCTATTTAGTATTTATAACTGAGAGACATTCTGAAATTAAATACAGATACTTAGACAAAAATGTATTGGGTTTGTGGCTTTTGTATGTCGTCAAACTCCAATGTATTTTGCAGTTCTGATGATCAGCACTGTTGATGCTGGCTTTCAGGAATTGCAGTCATATAGAGGCCAATAGATCAAGCCTTCTCATTGTGCCAAATTTATTTGAAAAAAATCAACTTTATAACAAATAAAACAAGGTTCATGTTCAATTGGGATTTGACAGTTCGCGGCAGCTTGATATGCTGGCCTGTAGTTACTGAATAGGTAGGTGGAATTATCGTAAGAAAAAGAAATACATATAACCTTTGAACAGCTTCTACTTTTCGTGTAGTTTGTGATTAAACTGGCGTCGCGACTTATAATGTCGCGTTTGAACTCGACTCTTGGCTGTCCGATGGCCACGCTATTGAAACCCACTGCTAAATATACAATATATACATACATTCAACTTCTATTTCTGCCATCGATAACCACTTACACACATAAGTTACTTCTACAGACTAATAATGGACCCTTTAAGCCCTATCACCATCTGCCTGGCCTTTCCCAAGTATGTTGGGGTCGGCTTCCAGTTAAACCAGATGCTGCTAAATTCCAGTGTTTTCATTGAACCCTTTACTTGCAAGAAACAATGATAAAAGTCAATTTAAAAACGAACTTTCTCAAAAAACCGCAGTTCTCATGCATAAACCATAAAGCTTTCCCTGTAACTAGATGTTCGCTGCACTGTGTTATTTAGGAACGCAATCATGGTAACAACCAAGGGGGAATTGTTATCGGTTTAACCATCGGGCAGGAGTCAACGTTCCTGTGATATTTTTATACGTCGTTTACATGCAGTGGCCAGTTCAGTTCGCAATGATATTTTTTTTAAAAAAAGATGTATGTAGTGACAAAAATCAATCAGAGTATGCTTAGATGGTTTGGTTGCTTAGGTGACTTACAAAAGGTTTATTAAGGCAAATTTAAGTGGAAACGCCGGGAGGGGCCGCATTAGAAGGACATACATGCATGACACGCACCTTATTGGTGAGGTTCTTCAGAAAGGTCAGGTGCGTAGTACCTAGGTACTTGCAACCAGCGCTTGTTGTCCACAGTTGACCTTTTGATATGTTTAAGTCTCTAGTAAGATTAAACTGTAATGTCTTGATAGCCAGGTTATGGCTACGCCTCTTATGGACGAGCTTGTAGTTTAAATTCGGGCAAGCATCGATGTAACTTTTTAATTCATATGTATTTTTTATGTTTGTCTTAGACATCATTGACTTCGTTGAAGGAAAACATCGTAACAAAAACTGTAGGCCTAGCCATATTACAAATAATGATGCTGTTTGTCAACTGTCAAGTGTTAACTAGTAGAATTTGTGACATGGCTGGAAATTAAATAGGTACACTTGCCAGTTGACAAACAGCTGATTCCATATACGCCATTTTCTTTCTATGGTCGCCTTATCGATTGCAACAATAGAAAAAGAATTTGTAATATGGCTAAGCCTGCCGGCTAGACTTATAGTTAGTTAATTTAAGTTTGAAATAGCCATCCCTCATGAGCACTCGTTGTGATCAATGCTCGTACCTTCTTTGTAGGGGAAGTGGCCTTTGCCCTGCAGTAGGACAGTTACAGGCTGGAAAGTCTCTAATAATAGGGGGTCTCAATATTCCTTACAACCGGTAACATAATGAGGCAGCTGCTGAGCAATTCCAGATGGAAAAACCCAGCTGCAGTTAATCCTATGATCTCATGTTCGGTACCATTTTGTTAAGCAAGGTAGTCATGTAACCAAGCATTTTGTATTCTATTGAACCTACACAATTTGTTCCAATGTTTGTTATCCCGGTAAATCCACCCAGATTGAATCTAATACATAATCATACTCATGATAATTGTATTATACTCGTAAGCTTGATCCAGGCTTTATCACAAGCCAGATGACGTCACAGAAAATTCAACATGGCGGACGAGTTTGGCATTATGTGAAGTTTAATTTTATATCGTAACCTGTATTTTACCACTGCAGAGCGAAGGCTTCTGTTTTGTTTTCAATTAGCTATTAGACATTTCGAACCAGCCAGACTGTTTTGTAAAATTACCATGTGTATACTATGGGTAAGAAATAAGTGTGAAGTGAACTGTCAATCCCTTGCATTGCATTCTCCCTTCACCTTTATTTTCAAGGGGTGATTTTTACTCAATAACACTGCAATACTTTCTAGAAGTGTCGACTTCGTCCGCCATCTTGACTATAATAATAATAATTTATTTAAAAACAAGTAACATGACTCACAGTGTTAGTAACAACTCAACAATATACTTACAAACTACGTTAGTAACATACGAAGGCAAAAAGATATAGGTTGTGACATCATTGCTGCAAGGTGACAAGCCCAGCCGAAACCTTGCAGCAATGGTTCACAAACACGCAATCAAGCCTGCTAGCTATCATAGACAGGATGCTGTTGGCGCTGCCCCGTATCCTACGAACCAAGAATGCGCACCGCTTCCGCATCACCGTGTAAAAACAATCCACACGGGCCTCGGCAAACATCCCTGACGCGCTGCAGACCTGCAGTAACGGGGCAACCCCATCAGCACCCTGTATGCGTTATTGTATTGGACGCGAAGAGCACTGTATGACTTTTGAGTATAATGTACCCACAGACTGCAAGTATAAAAAGACGTGCAGTAGGCTCTAAATATAGTGCACTTTACCACATTAGAGGCACGCCTAAATCTGCAGGCAATTATATTTGCTCTCACACACAGCGCCCTCAAGCCCCTACCAATATCCTCATCATCTTCTATTCTTGATCACATGCCATTTCGGCAGCTCATGTCAATCCTGAACATTTTAGTACTTTTGAACCGAACACATGCAGTAGGTACTTACTATTTCAACAAGTAGTGACAAGACATCACGAAAAAATTTTTCATGCGATACTTGTGTCCTAGTGGGTACAAAACGATGTGTCTAGTTTATATAATATTGCTATATTATGTTTGATGGCGTTACTGAGACAATGGGAACACAGTTTTTCTTGATATGTCTTCGCGTGTCTTTTCTATACTACCTGTCTTAAATTTCTGTCACGGTTATCTCTGAATGCCAATTGCCCATGTTCTCTGCTTAGTATTCGTTTATTTTCCATGTTTCAGTTTCCAAGACTTCATTGTTAGCGAATCAGCGTAGCAGAATAATCAATAGGATTATATCCCTTTAGGGGTTCGTATTGTTTAGCAATCGCGCATTGATATCCCGAGGGAGCGAGTCCGATTATTTGACGCGATATCAGTCTTGGTCTATAAATATTGATTTTGTAATTCTTTGGTTTGCGCTAAATATTTTCGAGGCATGATTCAGTTCTTATTAATCATAATCTTAGCAAAGTCAGAGGCTTGCCACGTTAACTAGTTCTATGCTTCTCGTAAATTATGGACTCCATGGCTCTCATATTAGTGCTTATCATATAGGGGGGAGTTTGCCCACAATCGCCACGCTGGGCAGGCATGATGGCAATTGCAGGACGTAGCTTCGCGACGAGGATGCTGCTGCCCATCCTTGCCCTGTGCCATTTCGGCAAGCGCAGAGTAGGACGTCCACAAGGTGGACAGACGACCTCATTAAGGTCGTGGGAACGCGCTGGATGCGAGCTGCTTCCAACCGGTCTTATTGGAGATCTATAGGGAAGGCCTATGTCCAGCAGTGGACTTCCTATGGCTGAAATGATGATGATGATGATGATGGCTCTCATTTCTCGTCGGGCTACCTTGTGCGACGCCTTTTAGTTCTACGTCTTTTGTTACACAGTCACCATTCTTCAAGAATCTTTCAGCTTCATAATCCGGTCTGCAAACAATATGTGCCTGTACTTCATAAGTGTGGCAATTGCTGCTGTGGATTTTGTTGCGCTACTCCTTTCTAAAACAAAATAAGTAGGTGAGTGGTAAAGGGTGAGCCTTTTAGGAGACTAGAATTGAGGGCGTTTTGGGAACGGTCTTATTTATTTATCAAAATCAGTTCCCTAATAATGACCGCTTATTTAAACTATAAAAAGTTTAACGATAATATCAATTTAAATTGTGTACTAAAGACCTACATTGCTAATAACCCGACGTATTGATCGAGGATACTGGCACTGGCACAAATATGATTTCTATTTCAAATATAAAAATGACAATAAGTGTCAATATGCTGTGTGCTCTACTTTTACTTCACTGCCCACTCGGTGACGTCATCAGGGGCTGATATAATGTCGCATTGTAACACAATAGGGAGAATTTCCTTTGTAATCTGTCCGGTGTTGTATTGTTATTGCTGAATGTGAGGGCGAAGTGATACATCGCTATATTTACGAAGTTTACTGAATTAATTGAAATCATTGTTGAAATTAAATTATTCTCAGTCCATAGTAGAGCAATGTACAAAGTTACTAGGAAACTATAGGTGCAGACGCCAGCACATCAAGTTACCCCAATGTGTCAAATTTCTTTGATCGTTTTTCAACTTTATGTCAAACAAAATAATGTTCATATTCACATGGGAAAATTTGACATTGGGGTAACTTGTTGTGCTGACGTCTGTACGTTTATATCTTAAAGCTTTCATACAGTTTAATCAGTGACATTCGTTTTGGGTGTTTGTGGATAGTTAGATCAACATTACTTTAGGGCTTTTCTTCACACCACACATTTACTTTTTCCCTGGCTATTTATGTGCCATTGCAAGGCAAATGTGTCTTCTCATACCTACAGAGACGACTCAAGCATTGATACCCTCACTTGCTCAAGGCAGAATTGCCATTTCTGATTAGAAGTTCAGGTTTCATCACGATGTTAACCTTTACCGCGTTCAGTACTGTCTAAGATGAACATAGGAATTAATTAATATAGGTATTTACCTCAAATAAAGACAAAAACGTTTTGTATTTACACAAAAATAAAAGGAATTGAAGTAAGGGGATAATATGCTAATACCGAACGACTGGCGGATGCTAACTCAAAGCTTAACTAACTACCTCTGGACCATACACTTTAATACAATGTAATATAATACATTATAATACAATAGTATTCAAATATAAGCTCACTATACCCTTAAAATAAAAGCAATAGAAGTACTTTAATTCCTTTTATTTTTATGTTAATTCAAAACGTTATTAAGTCTTCATTTGTGGTCTGCACAGCATATGTACAGACGCCAGCACATCAAGTAACTCCAATCTGTCAAATTTTCCCAATTGAATATGAACCTTATTCAGTTGACATAAAGTTGAAAAACGATCAAAGAAATTTGACACATTGGGGTAACTTGATGTGCTGGCGTCTGTACTTCTTCCCCACATCTCTGTTTACTGTCATCTTAACAGTCATCCCAAATATAGGACGTTTTCTTTTCTTTCTTTTATTTGAAACAATTTCACCCGCGTAGTTTCCGTTCCCGTGGGAATACGGGAATAAAAAGTAGCCTATGTCCACCGGGAATAGTGTAGCTTTCCACCAGTACAATAGTTTTTAAAATTGGATCATTAGTTCCGAAGATTACCCCCTACATACAAACTTACAAACATACAAACTTACAAATTTTACCTCTTTATAATATTAGTATAGAAGTATAGATCAAAACATTAGAAAACGTACAATTGAGAACCATCAAGGCTTTGATTAGTGACAAAACCACAAACTGCTATTGGCAATGCGTTTGTTAGACCACAATGCTGTTTAATGTTAGGAGTATCTAATTGATGTTAATGAATTAATGTGGTAAAGGTTAATTTGACATTGATTAGGTATAATAAGAGTTTATGTAAATGTGTGCAGGCTGGAAATAATCACTGTGAGAAACAGAATATTATAAATTACCACAGATAAACAACTTTCCGTCCGATATAAATAGCTTCAATCTATGTCATAATTATTTCCAATATTAATGTTATTTCCACTTAAACAAATATCTACTACAAAGTATTGTGAGTTAATTTACACAACTCTAAAGTTGGAAAATATTGCCATACAACGTGGCAATGCTGCCAGTCTTTTGGGTACACTTCCAGTGGACAGCGATGCGGATGAGTTTTTTGACGCCATATTTTACGGTTAGTTTTTGGATTTTATTTTAATTTCTAGTGCATCAAGTTATGTATTTATTTCAAACAAATAAAGTTATACTCTAAAGTTATAGGTACTAATTTCACAATTACTGGTATTATTGGAAATCAAAGCTTTATGTTTTTTGACGTTTAATTTGCAAACACTGTGAGTTAGAATATTGATTAAAAATGTCTTTCCTGTCCTAAAATCACATCATTTCAATTTAAATTGCAAACATCGAAAGTGTCACAACACTGGTTAAAAATGCCTTACTTCCTTTCACAAAAACTCAACATTTCCTAAATAAAAATATTTTAAAACTACACTTTATAAGAATCCATTGTTAACCCTCGTCAGACAGTCCCAAGAGGGGTGCATAATGAACATGCAAAGACATCGCCCATACATTTAAAATTTATTAAAATTTCTTCAGATTTATGAATTGTAACTACCAAAGAGATTTAAAATACTATAGAGCGGGCATGTCAAGGAAATGTCATAGAAAAACTTTGATCCCATGTCTCAGTAACGCCATCTAGAATAATATAATTATGAATATTGGAGCGGCAGCGGAGCGTACTACAAAAAACTCATAGACTTGTATCCAGCAGGACACACTTTTTCGGACGAAAATTTTGTTCGTGATGTCCGGTCTATAGGTATTGAATGTCTTTGGTAACTACTGACTACTTTTTTGGAGCTAAATAGTAACAGCTGCTCGGGTTACACTACTAGTCGTGGTCACTCAATGGATGGGTGACCATTAATTATTTATCAAGGACCTTCATTGCCTCGTAAAGCACATTAAGCAGTTGGTCTCACCTGTCATTAGTACTCAATACTTTATTGCATTCCACATCTATATTCTTGGGTGGTAAACTTATAATTAGATCATTTATGGACCCAGTCGGGCACAGCAAAATGAGTCAGTTAGGAGAGAGGAAGTACCTATTATTAATTATACAAGGTGTTTTTTTTGATATCCCATAACTCTAGGGTTATATTCTGTAGGTAAAAATAATACTAAAACTCCTAGAATAGATGGTCCAAAAATGCATAGTTTCGGAGGTATCATCATAATTAAATTATCAGTTGTTTAGTACCCGTAACACAAGCTCTGCTTAACTTGGGACTAGATGGCGTTGTGTGAACAGTCGTGGAATATTATTATTAAGTATTAGTATTACCTAATTAGTTCAAAAATTGTCACCAGTACGACGAATCTTCTTTCTAACGTCACTTTTCTTTCACGTAAGGGTGTTTTACATTAATCATCGTGACTTTGTCGAATTATTTTGTATGTAAATAAAAAAAAATGGATGATTGAAACATAATTCATATGCCAGTTGATTCTTTGATATGGTCTCAATCATACCCTGGAGTTATGGGATATCAAAAAAACACGTTGTATATTATTTTCGAGTAGTAGCTTTGGTAACCAGACTAACCAAGGAGTTTCGTGTTACCCAGGCACTGGATTATGAGGTTTAGATAGCCGATCGCTGAATGTAAAACACTAATACTTAGCTACATTCGGTTTCATTATCATCCGCATCATTTAATTTTTTTTTTGTTTTTTTTTTTTCTAAAAACAGCTAAAAAATATTTTAAGTGATAACAAAATGAGCCGAAAGACGTCCGCTGCTGGACACAGGCCTCGTCTTGATTCCCGTGCGAAACAAATATTTAAGTTCCAGGTCTGGTTGCTTGTGTATATACATTTAAATGTTTGGGAAAGCACCCAAGATACATAAGAAATTTCTAGTATGGGGCAACGTACGGAAGAATTAGTGAATGCTTATAGGTATACTCTAAAGCCTAAACTTCTTGATCGCACCTCATTTATGGCACCGGCACTGTGGCGATGGATTTGCAAAGAATTGTTTGTGCGACTCTGGTCTGTGTTGTTCTAACACAACTCGGGTCCCGATCGCCACGATAAACCACGGCTCCAATTACCACATACCTTCTTCAGCTTCCTTTATTAAAGAACCTATTTGCTCTTGAGATCTCGATAAAGGATTTCCAGAGGCTGTGAGCTGAAGATCGATATCCTGAGAGCGTTGGTGAGGCGTCATGCGTCATCACAACACGTGACCTAATTTGGGCTTACTTTGTTACGTGGGCTGCTTAGAAATAATTGTTTGCCATCGACACGCTAAGAAAAAGATTGTGTGGGTCGTGTTCCACTAAAGTTAGTGTTTGATTTAGGTTTCTAAAAGCCTGGTTTCTACGCCTAGAAGGATTTAGACCGTATTACATTTATTAAAGGGTCTATTTTTGGTGTTTAACCTTATTCGCCTTGACATCTTGACTCCCACGTCAAAAAAGCAAAAACGTGATCCTTTAAATTTGTCAGGTAGTCGTGACGGGTCATGACGGCTGGCGTGCAGGACACATTTTGATTTTGTGTCTTCTATACATGCCTGTGTCGGTTAAAGGGTAAATAATGACCGCGAAGTTTCAATGATCGAGTCTCGATGCTTGCTTAAGGTCTTGCTGGGTAAAAGTGGTGTACGTAGTTAGTAATTTTACTGTCCTTTGAGCAAAATAGCTAATCAAACAATTTTAGTCGTCTACAATCTTAAAAACAATAGAGCACATTAATTCCTAAATAAAAAAAAACGCCTTCGAAACATTACACAAAGAGATCTCAAAGAACAAAGTCCAAAAACGAAACAATGATATCACAGTTTAAAAAAAAACATTTAAAAAAGGAATCCCTCACAAAACCGCGCCGGCCGCCATTGCTGTACCGTAGACAAGTGAGCTATTTGTCAAGCGTCTACTGTTTGTAAAGTCTCAAGCTTGTGAAACAGGGCGTTTTGTTTGTACAGCCACTCATTTGTCTCGGTGACTGTAGCTACTTTGTTTATTTTTTCTTGCGTGTCTGGTTATGAATATTGATGCTGTTTTTAATGGGAATTTCTTGGTTAAACTTAATGGTAAAATTAGAGTACCTACATGAGTATTTTAACCAAACTATGTCTAATCTCACACTCCTCAATTATGATTTAATTAATAAGAGTAAACTACAAACTTTTTATCTGGTCCCAGTTGGATAGATTCTAATAGCCCTAACAAAAAATGGGTTGCACCAGCTGTCATGGCTGGACTTCTTATGTTGTTTGGCACAACGTTGGTTATTTTTAATGCATCCGAAGGTTTCACGTCTAATTTAACTAGATTAATAATACCATGGTATTTTACAATAATAATAATAATAAAAGCCTATATTCACTGACCAATTTTACTTATATTCTATGTTTTTATTTTAAAGCTGAAGAATGGATGCAACTAGCATCCATTCTTCAGCAACCAGTTTATTGGTCAAGTTGTCCTTACATAGGCCTCGCCTAGTTTCTTCCATTCATCCCTGTCACGAGCTATTCTTCTCCATCCTTTTGGCAGGTCTTCTTCCCATCTTAAAATTAGAAAGCTCAAATGGAATCGGATTGGGCACATTTTGAGAACAGATAAGGAGAAATGGTCAAAAGATATAATGGAATGGTATCCTAGGAATGGGAAGAGACAAAGAGGACGACAAATTAAAAGATGGGAAGACGATCTGCCAAAAGGATGGAGAAGAATAGCTTGTGACAGGTATTTTACAAGTCACTGTCAAATACTATTACTGTCTCAAAAGCCATATGCTGGCAACTTATCTAAGGTCAACTAATTTTAATCCATCTACGGGTTAAGTCACCTTATACGCGTTTTGTATTTTAATATTGTAAGGTTGTACGTCTATGTATAATAGTCTTCATTTATAAATTATTCTTGCTTTGTCACAATTATTTAAAGTATTTCAAAAGAAGGAGAAGAACGAACTAAAGCAGGAAAGACAGCTGCTCCCCCATTTATAAAGCAGTAAACATTTGTGAGCACAGAACTCATTGGTCACTTCCACTCAAAGAGATTTAAAAGACTATAGTCTTTTAAATCTCTTTCACGTAAAAACTTCGGAATAGATTTTAATAAAATTGGGTATGGAGTTAGCTGACACCCTTGATTAACACATAGGCTACTTTTTATCCCTGTATTCCCAGGGAAAAGGGACCTACGTGGGTGAAACCGCGGGACGTCTGCTAGTTTTTTTTTATAATTATTACTTACTAAGTTCCTCATGATTATTTTATAAAGTCTACATTTAGTCAAGATTCTAGATCAGAATTATCTTCCTGACGTTTTCTGAACTAAATTGAGTTAGGCTTCCAGTCTAATCAGATCCAGCAGAATACCAATCCTTTCATGGAAGTACTGCTTATCAGACCCAGTTACTGAGTAAAACGATATCCCTTGGAAAGACTATAAGTATCACCAACAATAGACAGCCCAGACCAACGGCTTATCGTGATTTCCGAAGCAGTCATGAAGCTCAATAGCGATCTATTGTCCACGAACTGACCTCGGCAAGCTTGGCTTAACCTTCGAGCGACTTGTGTGGCTGTTGTTACTAAGCCACGATTACCTCGAGCGTCCTAGATTTATGAGAGAGATTTATGAAGAAGAAAACTGTTGGAAAGTGAAAAGTTTTGGATGTATCCTTTTCAAATCTTTTTCTTTTGACGTCTGAAATTTAAAAGGCATATTGTGGTGCACTTTAAAGATAAAGATAAAAGATAAAGATATTTTACTTGTCAAAACATGAGTAAGCACTACAAAAACTGGGTTGCAAAGCATGGTATTATAGATAAAAGAAACGTCCTAACATGTTTTGCCTAAAATAGGTGTACAAATATTTTAAATTGTGACTCATATTATTCGAGATACAGTTAAATTAGATATAGTTACATAGTTTCATTGATGAAATGTCAGAATTTTAGGTTTCATGCATTTAAAAAGTCATTAATATTATAAAATCATATATCAATGGGATGTTCTTTTATTGAATCTTGTTAAATATACTACGCATACTGGTCGTATTTCCTAAACTGACTCTTGCATATGATATACAGTCTTGATTTTTTTATCTTATGATATTTGCAAGTAGGTACGATGTATGAATTTACATTATTGTACTGTCTTACTTCATAAATGACTCACTGCTGGGCAAAGGTCTTCCTCAATTCCTTCCATCTATTGCGATTCAGTGTAACCACTTTCCAATTTTTCGTGTTCTGCACGGCCCCATGACGCTGTTTCAGAGGCCCAATTCTGAGTTTCACCACCCAACAGCTCAACCTTCATGCGGCAGACAAATGTTCTAAAAATCCCATTTCAGTTGTATATGTCGCAGCCGCCTCTGGTTGAAATGAACCGGCTAGGCAAGTAATTAAACGTCATCTATCCTAGTTATTTTAACCTAGTCTGTTTGATAAAATGGCTGAATAGAATTAGCAATATTTAATTTACTTATTAAATTAGTATGTGTTTAGTATTTATTAGATAGATGTGAAAAAGTGGGAACGCCGGGACGCCCTAGAAGGACATACATCTGTAGTTCATAATGTGAGGTTTTTCAGAATGGTCAGGTGCGTAGTACTCGCAACCGGCGTGTGTGTATGACAACATGTATGAATGTTAACGAAGCAAAAGAAGCAATTAAGAATCGTAGCATATGGCGCTCATACTACAGAGCGTCTACTCCCATGGGAAAAAGGCGTGAGTTTATGTATGTATGTAGGTATGGGAAAAATTTGGCTAAAAATGGGTATATCCCTTTAAAGGACTAATTCTTAGCTTGACGTGGAAGTCTAGAGGTTAAAGTACCCTCTATTAGATTCTACCCTAAGCTTGGTAAGCTGTCTGCATTAACTTTCACAGACAAACTAGTCTACGATTTTTGGTAACTTATCCCTTTGTTCGTCTTACTAAACAAAGATGGTATGTCGGATGCTCTTTGTATCCGTCAACATTACAAAGCGGAGGATATTGAAGGGATATTAAAGGGATGTTCTTTTGATTGATTTTCTCCTACCCAGCCTCCCAAGTCCCTCCGTCCGTTTATCTTTAATTTTGACGGATTGACATTATTATCGAAGGTTTTGGGTTATTGTTTGCAAACCAAAGAAAGCATTGCGGATTTATTAATGTATTTTGCTAAAATGTAAATATTGTTTTATTTGAAACGTATTTGGCATAATCACTTTTCTCTTTCCTTGACTTTTTAGTCGTTAAATGTCCCAAGAGTCCATAAACATCATTAAGGGCATCTTTTCTCTTAAAATGTTCACTTTTTAAAGGTGGTACTTTTATTATTTATGATTATCTTCATGGTTTCATCTTTTCTCTCATATATGTTCTCTCTTCTTTTAAAATTACTTTCATGGCTTGATATACCGTGTTTAGCCGAATGCAATGGGGACATCATTAAATTAAATATTCTGTTTTTATTTTGTTCTTCTGTAAGGTGCCTAGCTCTAACTTGCAAGTGGCAAGTATATTATGTGTAACGACCAGTAGTTTCTACCTACACCTATAAGAAATAGACACTAGTTTATGAGAATCCATGTTATTTCATATATTTTTCTCCACCAGTATATATTGTCGCTGTGACATAAAAAAAAACAACATACACATGACAAAACTTTTTTAATCACGACTTTCTCCCTTACTTGCGCTCCATGAAATAATCCATTTTGTTAATCTAATCTAAGTTCCGCGTATCTAATACAATTTTATTACTTTTACCCCGGAACAGAATAGTGTGGTCGTATGAGGTGATAAAACCAAGGGACATTTTGACCCTTCAACAGGAAATTGAACCCCCAAACCCTTGACGAAACGCAGACTGCGGTTCAATTTTGTTAGAATTGTTTGCCCCTAGTTTTGGGATGTTATCGAATAGGATAGTATTGTTTCTGTGTCTAAAGAAGTTTACTTTATTATCACCGTAAGAAGCTAGGTTCTTGATCTCTTGTAGTTAAGAGTGCGCATGCTGCTAAAACCACCTAGCGGGAAGATGTGGCTCAAACGTTTGCTGTTTTACTAAGTGCAATGTGAGGTAAAGAAAGCTAGTAATAAGCGTTCACGATTATGAATTCTAGCTCAAACAGTCGCGTAAAAGGCGTTGAACAGTACTTTGGGAAATCGGTTATTATACATACTAATTATGTGTTTTTAAGAAGTACAGGTAATAGCCAACCAGCTTTGAGGAAGCATGTTGATACATCTTGTGTTATCTTTGTACGAGAAGAGACTTTTTCCCTGCAGTGGATGAGGCTAGTGTGATCATTATAACTTTTGATTAAGTGAACCATGCCAATTAGATTATTATTTTAGAGCCTCCATCTCATAAACATAGATCTGGCAATACTTACTATTACCAAATCACGATTTTGTTTAGCAATGACGGTACAGATAATGCTGAATTCAGGTCTTGCGAAATTGCTGAAGTAATTCTTTTCCGTGATTATATGGAAATAAAACGAGCTTGCGCACCCTTAACAGAAACAGACATGACATTTATGGACTACAAAGAAAATACACTACCGATATATTTTTTCTTCTTTGACAACTAAGCCGATATAGACTATTCTCTCTGAGTCAGTCGAAAATATATCTACCTTTTAAAACCATTTTAATGTTACCTCTGTCAATCTGACGTTCAGTCTTAGACTATAGATCCCTTAGTAATTGGGTTTTATAGGTCGAATACCAAGCGTAGGATCTGACACTGACATATCTGGGAAATGTAGTGTTACCAATGACAAACTCTTTCGTATTACTATCTATTTCTTTCTACTTCTGTGAAAATATTCCTTTTAAAAACATTTCAATGTCACCTTTGTCAATCTGACATTTAGCTTAAGACTATAGATACCTTAGTAATTGGGTTTTATAGGTCAAATGCCAATCGTAGAATGCAAAGCACTTTGACATTTAGTGTTTCTGGAATCAGACACCGACATATAATAGGTATCCGAGAAAATGTAGTGTCACCAATGAGTGTAGTGTTACTATTTTGTATTTCAATTTATTTTGTTATTGGTACTTGTGTAGTCGAAATGTTTACTGTACAGTTACGATGAAGGATTTTACAATTGAAAAAAGTTGTTTTGAATATAATAGTAGTATTTATATGGCTTTATTCCTCCTTCTTTGACTCAGCCCCTTCGATCAATAATTATTGATCTAAGCTCAGCCCAAAGAGATTTAAAATACTATAGAGCGGACATGCGAGGAAATGACATAGAAAAACTTTGATCCCACGTCTCAGTAACGCCATCTAGAATAATATATGAATAGTAGAGTGGCAGCGAAGCGTACCTACCAAAAAAACGCTCAGTGTAGGGTTCCGTAGAATTTGTAAACGAAGTTAAAAAAAATGCTTGCATATACGATTATACTACAAACTTAGTCCAGAAATTATTTTGTACAACTTTTTGTCTTTTTTGAACAAAACCTGTTGTTTCCATCCAAGTTTGAAATGATTTTCCTAGAAAGTCCTTATAAAGTTCTACTTTTCAGATTTTTTTCATATTTTCTAAACTTATATGGTTCAAAAGTTAGAGGACACATTGTTTTTTTTACTTTTGGAGCGATTATTTCCGAAATTATTGACATTATCAAAAATTCTTTTAGTAAACCCCTATTCATTTTTAAATACCTTTCCAACAATATATCACACGTTAGGGTTGAAATTAAAAACAAAAATGACTTCCCACTTTACATATAGGGGGGCTACCCTAATAAAACATTTTTTTCCAATTTTTATTTTGGTACCAAATTTCAGCTTTCTAGTGCTAACGGTCACAGAGATTAAGCGAGGACGGACAGACAGACATGGCGAAACTATAAGGATTCCTAGTTGACAACGGCACC
Organism: Euplexia lucipara; assembly: GCA_921972225.1. NCBI lineage: Eukaryota > Metazoa > Arthropoda > Insecta > Lepidoptera > Noctuidae > Euplexia > Euplexia lucipara. The sequence continues at coordinate 10,036,330 of OV179167.1, read as the reverse complement.
CTAAAGAGTCATAGACTTGTTTGCAGCAGGACACACATTTTCTGACGAAAATTTTATTCGTGATGTCCGGTCATAGGTATTGAATGTCTTTGACTCAGCTCCATCTGCCTCGGTGCCTGTGTCTCAGTACCGGGGCTGATAGGAAAAACATTTATTTCGTCTGTCCCGTTTGCCACAGCCTGTAAGTAGACCATACCTCTAATAACTGGGCAAATGAAAGATCCGTGGCATTATCCACGGCAAAAACAGTTCCTGGATAAATATTATAGATTATTTCTTTTGACTGGCCTGTTGGTCTAGTAGTTAGTGACCCTGACTGCTATGCCGGAGGTCGTGGGTTCGATTCCCACCCAGGAGTGTTAGTGTGATGAGCACGATCATTTGTTCTGTGTCTGGGTGTTATTTATCTATAATATGTATGTATTTAGAAATATATAAGTATGTTTATCAGCTAATTAGTACCCATAACACAAGCTCTCAAGCTTACCATGAGACTAAATGGCGTTGTGTGAAAAAGTTGTGGAATATTTATTTATTTGTGGAATATTTGTGGAATATTTATTTCTATAGTAGAGGTTTCATCTCTTCCGTTGAACCCTGATAACGAGACAGGTGAAACAATTGTCCCGTCACCTGCACGAACACAATGGGGTCGATTAGAATAAGTCATAAATTTAAACCTAAATGTCTCAGAATAGTTGTACCACAGTCTAAAAACATGCAGTCTTCCGACGAAGCTGTCTAGACAGGGCAATCGTGCGGGGTGTGAGGGGCGAGACGCGGGAAAGCGCTCCTGCACTGCGAACAAACCGATGTTCGTAGTGCGGGAGGTATTATTCAAGTCTAACGCGTGTAGAAGTTGTCGGCATTTTTCCAGAGATCAAAGGCGTCGTCCTACTGTATTAATATTTATACTGTGGTTGTACTGTTCGAAGGTTACGCCTATGTCAATCACTCGTGCTGAGCATGATCAGTACAAGTCTATCCACATATCTATATACTTACCTTCCTAATACATATTTCCACACGTGACTTTTAATAAGTTACAATAACCTTTTACACACAACAACCAACCGTGAAACTTTGATCAACGATCGTACAATGACATGGCTACTAACTTTAAATAAAAACGTTCCTTGAGTCAACTCCCCATCAATCACGAGCTACCCCTATCTCCACGTCACACGATATGACGTAGACGATATCGCCTAGGAGGCACTTACACTGACATTTACGACCCCTAGTGGTGATATCGATTGCTATAGTGGAGCTCCTCTAGTACTGTTGGGGAAATAAATCGCTTGGAGTGGTCAGTGGTTGCGAATGGAATATTTCGGGGTTTACTTTTGTTCATGGGTTTTTAAAAGCATCTTTTAGCCATGACATACTTACAGGAAAATACTGATATTCAGCTGTCATCCAGTTGTCATCCAGTTACATTTTAAGCCGAACCCAACATATTTGTACAAAGATGAAGATGGGTGACATTGACAGCACAACAATAAGTTTTATTTGACTATAACTCTGATGTCCTTTAAATCTGCTTAGGGAGACATGTAGAATTATAATAATACCAAAAAAAATATTAACATTTTCCATGAAATTTCTCAAGGACTGTACTCACTGTGTAAGGTTTTAAATAAGATGCACTATGTTATAATTAATAGCGCTCTAGAATTGAAACAGTTACAAAACATTATATGGATTTCCCATTATGTTGGTTAGAATTTTCTAATTCATAATATGAGTGTGTTACCAGAGTTTTCATTATCGGCATACTCGTACAGTCTCTAAGTTTATGTTATTTCTTTTCCCTTCAAGGGGTTCAGAAACAACCTTATATAAATAATTCGACGAGAGACCCTCGCTAGCATTATTGATTTACGTTTGTCGTGTTATGGATGTATACTTAAGAAACAATGTATGGATTGTGTGGAAGTTTATATGGCTAGAATGAATGTGATCAATTAATGGATATAGTTTAAAAAATGAAATGTATTACAAAATGTAGACGTCATTAGTATAAGGCGTAAGGCGTTAAGGTATTATAAGATGGTCAGTTCGCTACATATTTCCCGAAAGCAAAGAAAACTAAAAAGGTTAGTGTTGTGTCAAAACCACAGGTAAACATTTAAAATTAAATACGCCACTTACCTAACGTCCTAACACACAGTTACCAATGTCAAAAATAAAATATTTTAAATGTAATACGAAGAGCTTTTATATAGCATTGCAACTTATAGTATTCTCAACTGAGAATATATACAGAGGTGGTACATCAAGTGATCCTGCACTGTCAAATTTTCCCATTTGAACATGAACTTTCTATTGTTTTTTGTGATAAAGTTGGAAAATTTATAAAGAAATTTGTAGCTTGATGCGCTGGCCACTTTAAAAAATACAGATTCCTATGTAAAAGGAACCGTCATTCCATCAACATCTTTAGAAAAAGATAAACAGGAATAAAATAAATTGAGGTAAATTCAGGATGATTGTGACATGTATATGCCTAGCAACGATACTTGTATTCACAATACTTAACTGTATACACTAGAAATTAAAATAAAGTGTAAAAACTAAACTAACTAACGGTCTGTATGGGATTAGTGTCTGAGATGGTCTTTTGAGGAAAGAACCACACAGAATGAGGGGACCAGATCAGTCAGTGCAAGCATTTGTCAGTAATCGTGAGCTCAACTCGTAACTTGAGGAGCTCCACGGTAGGCGTTTTGGGGGACCGTCTTAAGTATTTTTGACGTTCAGAGGCTGATTCTCTGCCTAATTTAAATAAATGAGTCTTGATTTTGGTGAACAGAGACTTATTAGGTACCTTAGTTTCTTTCTTTCCTTTCGTTTGGTTAGTGACAAAACCTGGTGAGATTCACTGCACAGTGCACACGGGTTTTTTTTTATTTTTCTATACCTACATATTTTGTAAATAATATTATAAAAAAACTCGATTCCTAAAAAAATATCGACATGACCATAATCTAAGCAAACACATCTATTGATTCACAAATCACTAAGGGAACCCTCTTGAATACAGAGGGTGGCACCCCTATCTAGGGGTGTGTTATAATTGCTCGCGTGCACTCCGTGCTCTACAGCCAAATAGGGCTGCTGACTTTTTGTTCTTTCTTGAATTAATTAGAGATATTTTCACTATTTTTTTTTTCTTTTAGGGATTGCAATGCTGTACGTGCCTAGGTAAAGGTAAAAGTTGCTGGTGTGCATTTTCTACGCGATCTTAAAGGTTTTAGGAGGGAACAGGAGGCAGGAGGGCTTAAGGCAAGACTCATTCATTATACTCCTACCGTAAAAAAAAAGACGAAATATATTGTTAAAAATTAAAAATAAATAGTCATGGAATATAAATCCACCTACTAGTTGTAGAGACTATTTGCTTAAAAACAAAAATTTTTCGTGCTACTAGATTTATAGCACAGATAGATTACAAAACATTAATCCAAGAAATACCCTTTTAACCAACAAAAGAATTTTTAAATCGGTCAATAAGTAATCGAGTAATAGGTAAGAATACAGTTGAACATGTTTATTAACCTTGTTTATTATTAAAAATCGGTTAAAAAAGTAAGTAACATAAAACTTATATGTATAAGTCTTGACCGGTGTATTTAAATAATTAAAAATGTTTATTCATTATACAATTTTCCTCAGGCCTGATCAAAGTAATTTTGAAGTCTGTTGTGCAAATTGCTTTTCCATTCAAAACTAATTTACTAAATGTACCTCTTTGTATAGTTTTGAGTTTAAAATGAAACGTAGTTCTGAATATTCTACTATGAATAACTATGTTCAGTGTCATATTACACATTCCACTAGGTTTGAAATTAAAATAGATGTGTTTAAATGAGGTATTCCTCGAAGCGCTACTATTTTGAGGCGCTCCTAATGAGGCGCTCCTATTTTATTCCTCGGAGCGCTCCTAATAAAAATATTTGTTTTTTTTTCCTAGAAAAAAAAAAATTTTTTTAATTTCTAACGGGAACGCTCATAAAAGGTGCGCTCCGAGGAATAAAATAGGAGCGCCTCATTAGGAGCGCGTCAAAATAGTAGCGCTTCGAGGAATACCTCGTTTAAATCGCTTGGAAATTCTTTGAAGTGAACATGCAATTTGTTTTGAAATAAGATATTAAATAACTCATTTACAACAATATTCTGTCTTTAAAAGCTTAGTTTGAAGCTAATGCAGACTGTCATCATCTTTTAGCTCAATTACCGCTCCGCGCAATATGTATTTCTACTTACATACATCTCTCTTTCCCATAACCTTAAGCGCTGCACAAACGTGGAAACTTTTGTGTCTTATGTCGGATACAAGCTTTAAATGAAAATTTAATTTATATATAACTAGAATGAAATCAACCACTCCCTGACGTAAACATTTAATGATCCTGAACATCCCGGAGGTTTTTACCTGGTAAATTGAGCACGTCCAACTAGGGCATATAGTGTTCCAACTTCCTAGCAATCTCTTCATCGTTTCTTTGGGCTTACTACTCTACTCATACCATGAGCTAAATTTCTTAACGTCATACCATGAGCAAAATTCCTTAACATGGCCTATGCCATGACTACTGATTTCTACACAACTTCTCGATCACTGGCGCCACTTTTAGAATCGCGCGCCGACGCGACGGCGCGATGTTGTGTCTGTCTGTATCGCTATCTGTCTGTATCTCGTGCATGGTGTGTGTAGGCCCTTAGACCTCCCGGAGGATGTTTAAGTTTGTTAGTTCCCTTAGTCTCATAGTTTCTACTTCAGCATTCTCTTGAAGATGACTGATATTATTGAGTTGATGATTAACACACAGTAAGTACCATTTTTAACATATTTTATTTTTAACATTCTAAAGTTCATAAAAAACACAACTAAGTAATTTGATCAATTTTATAAACCAATTTGATTCAGCCAAATGTCGAGGTAAAGCTCTTTTTTTATGTGACCCTAACTATACTTACAGCAGACCCTTTATGCCCAATATAGTTGTACAATAGATATTAATTTGAATGAAAATATTGAGCTTCCTTTGTGTTGTTAACCCCTATTTAGGGTAGAACTTGCGTCAGCAAAAGTTGATGACAAATCGGTGTTTTATGTTTTACAAAGAAAGATGGAAACTATTAAATTAGAAAAGGCTGCGGCTAGAAGTCATGCTGCATGACCCAGTGACTATAGATTATTCTTTTTTATACACGAGGTTATGGGTTTCAAGACTATCGCATCGGTGAACAAAAACATCGGACAACACCTAAACTTATAATTGATATAAGTAAATGTCCATTTATTATTTACCGAGACTTTTCACGCCTTCGAATGTTGGCAAAAACCTAAAGCCGTTGGTCCTCTGATTTCTATATCTATGACAGTCTTAACAGGTAGTCAGAAGCTCGAAAGGGGTATTGTCTTAACTTGAAACGGCGTTCTAAGGGTCAGATAAAATAGTATTCCGCTGCATCCGCTTAGTTTACAAATTAATCCCCAACATAAGGGCTTTATCACACTAGCGAGTTGCCACCGCGAGCTCGCTGCGCACCCGCGGCGCGCTCGCTGCGCACACGATGTAAACTTGTGGCGGAATTGCTGCGCACTCGCCCCGCTTTGCACTCGCCCGCAACTCGCTAGTGTGATAAAGCTCTAATTGAGAAAAGCCTTGACAGGTGATGAGTTGGCCACAAGCTAACAGCCAATGTCAAGTTTACCTTGTATTGGCCTAGCGGTTTTAAGAAAAACTAATGGAAAGGCTAGCTTATTGGTCATCGTCATTTTAAATAAATCTTTACTATCCCCTTTTTATCACTCCTCACAATGATCTGTGGCAAACTCCATCCATCTTTCTTGTACAGTAATCATATTTATCAAAGAAAAGTAACAACAATCAATCATCTCGGCCTATCGCAGTCTTCTACTGGACATAAGCCTCACCCAGGTTGTACCATAGCTAGGGTTGCCACAATAAAAAGTACAGATCAATATTGTAGTGTTTTTCACTCTAAAATATTGTTTATTATTCTAAAATAATTATTTAGCAGCCCAAAGTTTGGTTGTTATCCCGGTTTTTTAATTGCTTAACTTTTTGGGGAATACAGGCGTGTTTTATATTTAAATATATACTGTTATCACTGATGTTCAGAGAATAGCTTTATTAAAAAGGGTTCATTTCAGAATGAAACCGTCAATGTTAAACTTGTCACTGACGTCTAGTGAAGGGCGAAACTTTAAAATTTATGTAACCTGGTAAAGTTTATTTAGATTTTACAGAGTAGGTAGACTGTGTTTTAGTTATTAGTACCTATTATGGTTAGTTCAGTCACCTCAGCATTCAGAAGAAGTATGTTATGTTGGTAATTTTAGAGGTTTAATACATTATACGAAGTTTTAGAAACATTGCTAGATTAATAAGTGCCGCGAGAAACATAAAAAAAATTAGTGCTGTAATTTTTCCGCATTTCTGTTAATATTTCTCTGTAACCTGAAATACACAGAGCTGACAGCCCTAGCCTCTACACTGGGTTTTCCACCCTCCACAGTTCAGTCTATGTATGTTGAAAGTACAATTTATGTTACTCGGAAAGACTGTTATCAATAAGTTTTTTCTAACACTCACTGATACTAAATTCAGGTTTTAATGGGCGGTTGTCATGCACCATACATAATTGAATAATAAATGTATTAACATCAGGGTTATGTTTTACATAGGTGTTTACAAGTAATAAAATTCAAAACTTTCGGGCATTGTCGATGTGTTTAATGTCATACATACATACACAAACTCATGCCTTTTTCCCACGGGGGTAGGCAGAAACTACAGGACGCCATATGCTACGATTCTTACCTACTTCTTTTGCTTCGTTTACATTCATACATGTTGTCATACACGCACGCCGGTTGCGAGTACTACGCACCTGACCTTTCTGAAGAACCTCACCAATAAGGTCTATGTATGTCCTTCTAGGGCGTCCTTGCGTTCTCACTTACATCTGCCTTGTTAATACCTTTTGTAAATACCTGCCTTGTAATGTCCTTTTTTATATTAAATATCGTCGTATTATGCCGATATTGAAACCTCCAGCAGTGTAACATGTTTACCAAGGAGTATCAAGTAATGGAGGTTGCGAAAGTATCATCTGTTCCCGTGTCTCCTGGCGCAGATCTGAGACGGAACACTTGGGGTTCTCATCATAGTTCGGAAAAGGATTGGCAGATGATGATACCTCCTTGACCCCTCTTACTTTATCTATACTTCTATACTAATATTATAAAGAGGTAAAATTTGTAAGTTTGTATGTTTGTATGTTTGTATGTAGGGGGTAATCTTCAGAACTAATGAACCAATTTAAAAAATTATTGTACTGGTGGAAAGCTACACTATTCCCGGTGGACATGGGCTACTTTTTAACCCCATATTCCCACGGGAACGGAAACTACGCGGGTGAAACTGCGTGACGTTTGCTAGTATCTCACAAAACAACAACTACAGATGGTACCAGCCTGTTACTGTTCCACTGCCAGTCAGAGGCCTCTTCTCACACAGAGAAGGCACGAGCATTAATCCCCACGCTTGCTTATGGAAGTGGGCTATTTCGGACTTACATTAATGAATACTAATACTAATACTAATATACTAATACTAATAATCTATATCTATACTAATATTATAAAGAGGTAAAATTTGTAAGTTTGTATGTTTGTAAGTTTGTATGTAGGGGGTAATCTTCGGAACTAATGATCCAATTTTAAAAGTACTGGTGGAAAGCTACACTATTCCCGGTGGACATAGGCTACTTTTTATCCCCGTATTCCTACGGGAACGGAAACTACGCGGGTGAAACCGCGTGACGTCTGCTAGTTAATGATATTTCCGCATGATTTTCTTTACTGCTTTCATTAGTTTAATGAAGCGGTACCGTGTTACCAATTTAAACAAGTATTATGTTACCTTATCATTGAGTTGCGCAGGTCAGATAGGGAGTTGTTCCATGTGAAATACTGGAACTCAGCTCCATTCGCTTGAACTGTAAATCCACTTTTATAAATTTAGGAAAAGGCTAGGAAGAAAATGATAATATCTTCCTTCACCGATGTCAATGATATCTAAGACAATCTTGAAAAACACGTATACTTAATTCGAAAACTCACATTGAATGTTTGCCCAGATTTTAACCCATAACATCATGCGTGAAAGGCGAGGCCCTAACCACTGGGCCATGACATCGTGTTTAACATAGTAATTAAAATATTCACGCCATGCATTTTGGTGGTTAAAATAATTGGTAGTGGTTTCAGGTCCCCCTCTTTTTACACTGAGATTGGTACGAGAAACCACTCGCCTGTTAATATCGTGGGGAAGTCAGTGTTTGAAGTCGAAATACTCGGAATATTGAGTGTCATGCAGTGGCTCGAAGTCTGATTGAAGAGGGAAGTAATGACTGTGGTTAAGATTTTAAGGGAGACCCCGATTTTAATACTTGTTAATTTATGTGGAAATAAAGTAGTGGGGTAGAGTAAGTGCAAAGTGTTTTGTTCCGTTGCGCGTGCCCAATCAAGGCACGTTTCCGCCCGTTGGTTTTGACAGAAATCAAGCCACGTTGAATGTTCTGTTCGTTACTTTTCGCGACAGCGATAACACGCTAAGAACCGCTCTTGTATAGCAATATTATATCTGTTGTCCAATATTGGCAGCAGTAACCGCAGTCCACACCGCTTCATATTTTAGCGCATAGCGCCACATCGCGCCGCTGCAACATCCAAGACTAGCTCAATCACTAATCGTGTTGGCAAACACAAGTGGGACAATTAAAACAAGTGCAGTGCAGGAAGGTCATTCGAGCAAACCGCTATCCCAACTTACACCATAAGATGTAAATAAAAAAAATGGATTTGCATATAGAATACTCAGTCAGATAAAAATGTATAGGGCTTTATTTTATGCCAAAATCCTGGACAGAATTAAAAGCAGGGGGAGGGGGAGAGGGGAATGAATCCTAACAGTCTTTCTTCACAAGTTCCGGATATTGCTGATGGAGTTAGGTAAATAGAGATTTTATGAGAGAGAGAGAAAGAGAGAAAAAAAAATACAAAAAAAACTTTGTTCCATTCGGTGTCCCTTGACACCTCTCAAGTTTTTTTTATTTACATAAACATTCGCTCTGTGTTAACGTAAAACACGTAGCTTTTAAGCTAATCCATGCATAGGACAACTTACTACCGGTCAATTATTGAGTAAAAGTCACCACGTAAAAACTTGAGTGAAGTGAACTGTCAATGCCTAGCATTCATATTAAATGACAGCTTCACTTCAGCTTTCACTTCACCTACATTTTCAAGGGGTTTTTTTACAGAATAACACTGCTGGTGACAACGACAATCCCGCAGTCTCATAATCATATTACAGAAAACTTTAACATTACCTCAAAACTTTGCAAAATTATTTGAAAGACCAGTGTCATTTTCCCGCCCTAGTCTGGCTGACGGTATTTTCCCTGCCCGCGTGTTGCCAGCAATGGATGCATTGCCAGGAAAATTTATTATTTAGCGGATCGACTTACTATTTCATTCGACTGTCCAATTAAGACAGTTTAGGTTTAAATTGACTGATTTTCAACTTGCCAGGTAATTCTCTGTGACTTACTTTTTTGTTTGATTGCGCTTAACAGTATTAAAAGTGGTTCTTTAAGAAGGTAGGTGAAAGGATTTATTTGTTTAAGTATTCGTCACTGCACTAAATACCTTTTACGAGAGAATGAACTTAAAACTTCCAATATGAAATTATTATGGTGTCGTTAACTTTGTACCCAAAATCATCAAGTCTGAAAGTAAAAATACTGTTTTGTTAGGGGAAATCACACCCTTGGTTTGAAAATACTGAACCTTTTATTGCGATTACATTGTGTGTACTATAGCACTACTATTAGTGGTTAACCATGACGTCACGTTAAAAAAATATCCGTTGGTTTTTGAATGACGTTATTTCCGTAAGAAGCCAATATATGTCTTTTTCTGTCCAGTAGTTTAAAGATTTGTGTACAATATGACTATAGTTGCAAATATCGCTTTAAACCAGTTCAAAGCGGTTAAACATGGTCGTGCCTTTAAACCGTTTTAAACGAATTTAAAGCGGTTTAAAACCTCAGATTTTAGTTTAAAATGGTTTATTTGTAACTATAGATTATTATGACAGATGTCCTTTGCCGCACATAACCCATATTCATACTTCTGCTCAGCATGGTAGCTGGCTAGACAGCGAAGTCAGACAAAGCATCACGGCAGTCTCGTACAGCCGTCGTAGCGCGACAATTGACGGTCTAGGACATCTGCAGCTGCCGTGTGACGCTGTCGTCTGGCTTCTGCCGGAGAGCACACAATGCTTCCGCTACCTTAAGTCACTCCAACAGTTCCAAGTAGGTATCTACTTTTGGGGGATGGAGCGACACTGCTCATGCTCCTTTTTAACCTTTCGAAACCCGTGACCCAACACGTCAATACCACAGAACAGTAAAAAAGATTAGAAGGTCGATAGAACGAATATGATACCGCGAGCAGTGTCGCTACTAGCACACTAACTAATAAATAATAATGGGTGCAAAAAAGGTAAAGACGGAAAACCTGTGTATTGAAATAGAGACTTTAAAAAAAGCAATTATGATTCAATTTATTTTGAACCAATTTTGTGGTAAATTCTCATGTCAAAGGAAACCTGTGTGGCAGACAACTCACTAAGTCGTATAATGACAGCATAGGCTCATTGCCACATAGACTAGCAACGTGTCCCTCCCGCTTACGATTTCTAACCTCTTTTACTGTTCTATGGTCAATAACCAGGTTTTTTTTGTTCGGACAGCCGGCTCCCTGATAAGCAAGTGGAAGTAATAACTGTCAAATAATCATAAGAGTATTTAACAGCATCAGCTCTAACTTAACGCCTTTAAAGTCTTATTTCTAAGGCCATAACGCATAAATTTGAGTGCGACAATTCTGGCTATCTGGGGAGCCAGCTGTTACTAGAGGGATTTTTCTTGAAGAGTCAACGGGTCTCGACAGGTTAATTAGATTCGTCTGGAGATGTCGCAAGCTAGACTGATCGTTACTTCAAAATTGGTTTCCGGATTAAAGTTTCGTCAGACATTGGCTTTCGCGGTCACTAACCCTTGCGTGGGTACTAAATTTGGCGACTAAATAATACTGTTCAGAGGGTAGGTAGCAGCGTTCTTCTATGCCCCAATATACATAGTAATGTTGTCTAAAATTTATAATTATAAGTAATATATTGTTAAGTCCTGGATCTTTTCTTTGCTTTTTATCTTTATTGGTCTTTGCCCCTCTTTTCTGTTATTACTTTGTGTTAAGAATTAACATTGGATAGATTTTGGAGAATACTTTTTCAGTGGATTACAGTACATTCTACGTTCATAGGTACAGCCTCAAAGTTGGCGAATATTCCATATTTTATTATACCGATAAATCTTTCTCTACTTTTTCCTCGTGTCACCCAATTCTGTGGCAATAAATATAATATGGTACCATTACAAGGAGCGATAATCATAATAAAACTGTTTCTAGGCGCTTATGGCGTCATTGCGCCGTGGGGATGAATTTTATTTGCACCCTAGTCTTTGTTACGAAGTCATAAATGTATACAGGATGTGATTAGGTAGTAACTGCTTATATACTCATATTTACTGGTTTATTTTTCTGTTATTTTGATATTTTTTATAGTCCCATGTTGGGCGCCAAAATGAACAATTTTAAAACCTGATAGATTAATTAATAGTCTGAATACTTTATCATAAGTTATTAAACTTCAATAAGGATTAATAATCAAATTAATAAATAATTATCTTTATAAACTTTTGGGACCAAAAGTATATAAAGATAATTATTTATTCGTTGGGCGCCAAAACTGATGACCATTCAAAAATAATTCAATACTAATAAAACACATTTTTTTAAGAGTAAATTCTTAGTATTAAGTTTCAAAAGTAATTACGGAAGGGAGTGTTTGCACAAAAGTCACATGTATTGCATATCTACACAAAACCATCAGAATTGGTGTTCAATCAAGGTTTCTTTTTACAATGATTGAAGTACTAAAAATCTTTAATATATTGCATTGATAAATATAGATTAAGTGACGAGCTACAAACATTCGTGAAGTACCACCATGTAGTAACCATACTGTCGCCACGCCGGCCCGTGGATTTCTCAGAAAGGTTAAACGATTTAATATTTCCTTCTGGGAATTCCGTGAAATAACGTAAAGCGTTATAGTATTACGATTTCAGGAATCGAATAGCACTTACTGTGAAAACGTGTATTTCCACAAAATAAATTTTGCTTGGGAAAGATTAATTTGGTTAAATAACTCAATTCTTTACATCTTTACAGGTTGCTATAGTGCAACAGTTAAGTTTACATTCATATTAATATTTAAATTCATAAATATGTTAAAATTATAGGCTACCTCTAATTCCGAACATGAGGTCCTGGGTTCGATTCCCAGCTCGGGCAGGGTTATTGGGTTTACCCAGCTAGAATTTCTCAGTATTAGCCCTAAGTTTGGATTTACGTTCTAGAAAAAAAGACATACTGCGTCAACCCCAATTTCTTTAGGATAAAGTCAGGAGAATGATGATGACTTATAAAGCAAAGAAAGCGAAATATTCGACAACCAACTCGAAACACAATACAGCCTAATAAGGCAGGTTATAAACAATTCAAACCCTCCCACTTCTCGCCTGAATACGGATCAATACAAGTCTAGATATATTTCAGACGGATTTAGACACAGCGGCTGCCGTTCAATCGAATCCTGTCCAATTTCCTTCCGTAGAATTTCCAACGCGATTTATTTTAAAAGCTGAAAATATTGCGTTGCTCTTTTCAATTCGGTTGTATTTTAGTAATATGCTCTTTGTGTTGCCTGGTTTAAAAGTAGTCACTTTAACTTGTTTGTTACATAAGTGTGGTTCAGCATTGAGACTTACAACGAACGGAATGGTTAATAATATGTATTTATTGTTATTGGAAACGGACGGTTGCTATGTCGAAAAGTGATCATTCCCTAGGACCCATCTACGCTTTACCTAGCCTTATGATTATTGAAATTTCCTTGCTAATAGGATACTTACAGAAAGTACAACAAGAAGTCAAAAGAAAGTAAAAAAACACAGATACAAGCACACAAACATCATTTAAATTACAAAGTCATAAATGTTTGCCACTAGCAGATAAAATGATTTGAACAGTACCTAAGTACCTAATAAGTGTAAAGGTGCCGTAGTTTTTCATTAAAACAACAATGATGATAAACGTAAAACCTGAGGCAAAATTACTTTGCCTAGGTTGGCTTCTAGTTTGACCTGTACACTTTTGACCTCCAGGCTCGGATCGATCCAGATAACAGACACTTTTAGACAAGGCCGGCGCTATACAAGCTGACCTTTGCCGTAGTTTATAACTGCAGTTAAAATCTTATATACCTTCTTCAGGTTAAGTTAGTGTTGGCTCATTGGCTATTAAAGTTTCTATATTTGGTTCTACCTTCTTTACTGTAGTGCCGATTCTCTTACTCATATATAATTATTATAATATAGCTGAATTTGACTTTGGCTGCATCAATATTTTTATCTCTTCTGAAACAAAAAACGGACGCATACAAACATAATTGACACTAAACGCAACAGCCAAAACTATTGCAAAATTCATGGTATTTATATAAACACTTCTCTAACTTAGTTTTGTTCTGTCATTGTCGGCCACTGTTCTTTTTTAAAGCTGTATGTTAGTAAGAGATGTCAATTATCTATATAATTTCAAAACTTTTCTACGTGCTTTTGTATGATTATACTTGATTTCTACTTGATTATTTCTTTATTTTATATTCTATCTCCATCAGTAGCATAACTATAGAAGAAACGGTCGAAGCCAAAGGCAAAATGATAGATACTTAATAGATTGATTAGTACGGTGTGATGTCAAATATTCGGAAACATAATACACTTTATCTTCTAAGCTCCTCCCTCATTTGCCTGGGTTTATTGGAGCGTATTTGATAATATCGACGGTAAGTTGTTTAGAATAAACCGATACACATTATGGACAAAGGCACTTCTCATCATCCGCGTAGATCATTTCCAATATCATTTCTATCCATATAGTACAAAAACGATTACCCACATTGTCACAACATGATGCGTCACAGGAAAAATATTTTTAAAGAATTCTGTAGCCTCCGCAGTTTCACTGCGGTCTTTGGAATAAATCGATATAACTTCAAGACGTTGTTAGAGATAAAACTCTTTAACTTTGTCTCGAGTCACAAGAAAAAACTTGTCATAAATTGTCTAGATGACAAGGGAAAAATTAACCTTGAGACAGCCGAGCACTACTTAAACAGATTGTAAAGATACGAATTTATTTGAAAGAATATGATACTACTTTTGAGACGAAATAGAGATATTGCTATTGTCCTTATTCCTTTTATTACCTGTACTTTCTTTTGTCAAATCTGCTTATAAGTTTTACTATAGGTAATCTTTAAGCAAAATGTGTAATAATAATCTTTCTTAGCTTTACAATTATTGTGTTTGGCAACAGACATCTCAGTTTGCTATTGCAGCATGGTTATTATCCCACTATTAGATCATTTACTTTTATTACGTTTTTATCATCATTTATTTCAGCTTCTTTTAGAAACAAATCAGCGCATTTTTCTTTATCCTTTTTATAACTGAAAGGTTCTCATCTACCAGAAGGTTTCGTAACGTAAACCACTAGTCCCTAGAGGTACCTTTTTTGTGCCTTCGACGGCTCAAACTTCAGCGCCATGAGTAGTGACTTTTTATATATTCTGCTCAAAATAAATTGAATTGAGAGTAGGTATCGAATTTAGAATTTGGTTCAGTTTCTTTGAGTATACCGAAGTTACTTTTTTAGAATTTTCTTACGTTAGCCTCTTTTTAAGCTAAGAAGTTTATACATTCGTATGTATCAATTTCGTTGAGTGGTGTTTCAAATAATGGTAGAGGGTGTTAGTAATGCATAAAGTTTTCACATAATATATTTTGCTAAAAGTTTTTGTAACTGTGCAGCCATAAAAAGATCAATATTAATTTGCAAATGCTTAGTGTATTCGCAGTTTTTAAGTTAAACCGTGCTGTCTTACCATTAAATACAAATATGTAGCGTTTTTTTTGTTCGCCGTTAGATCTCACTCCAACTTTCTTTGAACTTGGTTTTACGTTTCTAATATATTTGCCAACTTTGTACTTTCTTCTTCTTCCAAACAAAGGGTTGTTATTTTCGTATTACCAGTCAGACAAAGCCTACGCTACTAAACTATCTATTAAACAAGTGACAGTGAAACTTATCCCTTTAACTTTAAGGCCGACATTTCCTCAGCAACCGTCAGACATAAATTCCATTTTTTTTTCATGCTAAATTAAACCTTTATCTTTGTGTTTAAAGTTGTAATTTTCTTGTCACCAGGCGGACGCGAGCACCGCATTTCTGCGGGCTGCGCGCGCCGGTCAGATTGAGAAGATCATAAGCCTCTTGGAGCAGGGCGTCGACATCAACGTCAGCAATGCTGTAAGTATAAGTGATGACGTAATTTATTATGTGTCATAACTTAGACGATAGAATGAGCTGTGGAAAAGCTTAGAGGAGTAGTTATGTATTTCAGTTCGTCTGATTAATAGTAGAGTTAAAGGAAATAAAAGCTGCGACATTCTTAATGAATCATCGCACAATAGCAGTGTGACAGTGTGCATTAACAAGTTCCTCTGACCTTTCGGATTAATGTCCGTATTATTTATTTATCACTTGCTTCAAAAACGGCCAAAGAAAACATCGTAACGAAACAAGCATGCCTAAGAGAATTTTCTCGAAGGCACGTGAAGCCAAATCAGACGCCCATGGTTGGTATAAAAACTCTGACACCACGTCAACCACACGAAAAGAAAATCTCGCACAATTTCTGAAATAAATTGTCAAATGTGAAAGTTCGATTTAATCGTGATCTATATTAAAATCAGCTGTTCCCCACATTTCGACGAGTCACGTGACCAAAAATGTAGGGAACAGCTGATTTTATTTTCGCGATTTTGATGTTTGTCCCGTAGTAAAAGATGTTTATAATGATGAGTACAATGACCCCTTAAGAGGATGGCAGATATTTAGAAAACACCTTATATATACACTTTGATAAACAATCTCTCGTAATCATCTCCCAAGAAGATCATGAATAATTCCCTAAAAAGGAAACTGCCATTCTTTCTCTGTAGGATCAGAAGTTAATTATAAGACTAAAACTTCCGAGTAGGTATAGAACTGAACCAATTATATAGTTAATTTGTACAGCATGCATCTCACCACCACCTTTTCACCATATTTATTATAGCCCTTACCCTGACGTGAGAAACTCTGGAAAGATCATGAACCTGCTTATGCCTACGCATAATGTTTGTGTAGGTACACTAGCAACGTTGTATGACGTCATTTGACATAAGCAGTGCTTGAGACGTGGGCGCCGGCGTCATTAGATGCCTCGTCGTATTTCTATTTACATTAACATTGTGCAAAGAAATATAGAGAGACTTACTTTTTTGAACGTTATCACACACTAGGAATTTTCCCAGTGTCGTGGGTGCGTTTACAAACATACACAAACAGCCTGACCCGGAATAACTACCAATTAAAGGTTACCAGTGACCATACAAATCAGTGTTCAAATTAGACTGAGTATCAGAACTTTTTAAACGTCGGAAATTACACAAAATTACAAACACTCTTGACACTGAGGTCTTGGATACACCGTAGTTTTATTAAATGCATAAATACACATACGAGTACGCAATAGATCTTTAATTTTTCGATGATGAGAGATGATACATAATTCGTGAATTTTTAGTTAGAAGAAGGTAGAGAGGAACCGGGTATCGTGGACGGTGCAAAAGTTCCGATGATCCTCGGTACAAGTGAAGGAAGGGTGGATTTAAGTCAGTAAGAGCCTTACACTCGCCCCAGGACAAATTAAAGAGGATTTTCCAGCTTGACGTGAACCCAAAGGTCAAGCAAGCGGAAATAGAACAGAGGAAGAGAATTCAGTTTTTACGAGTGAACTGACAAATGTTGAAATTTTCTATAATTAAAGTTGATACAACATCCGAAGTGAAGTTACCTATCATTTAAAAGGCCTTGGAAAAAACGGAAATGTAAAAAAGTTAATACCTACGTGAAACTTTATTTCTTGGCCGTAGCCAATTTTCCTTCTTTTATCTTATCATCATCACAAGTATCTACTTTTCACACAAGTTAAGGAAAATGCTGACAAAAATATTTGTCCCTTTGTTTCTGATAAGGCACCTTAGTAAGTTTATGTATTTTCTGATATTATTCTTGGTTAGTTCCAAGTTTATTTCCTTATAGCACCGTAGTTACTTGTTATTACTACCACTCTATTTGTATAGGATTAGGGTCCACTTTAATTTCAAAGATTTGAACATGTGAGGCTATACGGCAGTTTAGAAACAAATTTAGTACCAATTAATTTGCGGGTTAAAACCAAAGTTTTTAAGGGATGCCTTTCGTTGCCAGTTCTGGTAAACGCTCTCACCTAGGGGCTTATACAAAGAGAACTGTGTGGAATTGGCATAAGCTTTCGAAATGCTGAATTTCATGCATTTCATATTTATCGAACTTCGCTGTCGTTGATAAAAATGTGATTGGCCTTGGCCCCTTGTTATTGATAAGCTGTGTGGCTCCTGTTACTTGGCAGAAGACGCAGTTGACAATCCATCTCCTTAATTAATTTACCGTTTTCTTGAGTAAAAAGCAAGTGCAAGGACTAAATATACTATTGTATGGCAAGCAAGCCTATCTCCATATATACCACTAATTTTTAGTTAGTACAAAAATACTTACAGGGCTTATTCTAGACGGTCTTCTCATTATATTTGTAAAGTATCAATTAATAATATTCATTAACAGCAAAGTTATTAGCGTTTGTTTATATCCCAAAAAGTCACCCAATTTATGGTAATATTGTGCAGGCTATTCATGACATAGTAGTATTAATTAATCGTCATCTCTGGCTCCCGTTCGCGTGATCTCGCTCAAGCATGCCCCGGCTCCAACAGCTGTTTTCGTTATTTAAGTTTAATTAAATAGTGGCATATTTAAAAATTGAACTTCGTTTTTTTACTTTTGATTACGCAAATATGATCAGTAACAGGTACAGTTACAGCCCATTTTTTTTTTACTAATTAAAAAATAGGGGTTTAAAAATACAGGACAAAATGGATTGGTGACGTCTAACTGCAAGAATGTAAAAAGGTCTGTAAACAGCATTACAGAAGTTCAGCAGATCTTCCGATATTATCGCTTGCCCCAATCAACGTGTGTGCAATGAAAATATTCACAAAAACTCTCTACGGATCTTGTTATCTGAGAATAAAAATTATTATTATTATTATAATATTATAGTCTGTAGTCCCACTGCTTGACAACGCTTGACTAAGCTAAAGCCCTGTTCCCAACTATGTTGGGTCGACTTCCAGTCTGACAAGATGCTTTGTCTAACTGAATACATATATTTTACATGAAGCAACTGTCTACCTACCTTCCTAACCCAGTATTGGGTAACACGAAACCTCGTAGTTAAACTGGTTGTCAGATTGTCGGGCTCCTACCTTACTACTGGCTTAGAAATGTCGATTCCGTTCATTTTACTTTGTAGCTTCCAAGTTAACGATACAGAGGAGAACAAAAAATATTCAACAGAAAGCAACCATTTTTCTGACTGATATGACCGCCTATAAAGACATAATTAATAATCGTATATTAATTTTATTTGTGAATACATTTTTGCCTAGTCAAGTTATTCCAATACAAATAGTGCGCTATGCTTGTACAAATAAGTATTATATTTACAAAACGGGGCTCTGCGTCTAACTTATGGATGTTTTCCGTACATTTGAACATGGCACGCGATTCTGTCACGAATACAGATATCATTCTGTTTATAGGAATGATAGGTACTATTTTTAATGTACATGTGCGAAATTATGTCAGTTAGACGTACCTATTCTGTTGTAACAACTTATCAACGAACATACAAAACATCACGTCTATATTTCTCGAAGGGCTAGGCAGAAAGGTGTTGCTATAGGCGCCTCTTCTAGAAAGAAAGAAAAAAACGTTAGGAACACGTTAAAATATATTGTAAATGCAAAATGTCTAATATCTCGGCCAAAAGATTTTTTTTTTTTTTATAATATTATAAACCAGTGCTTGACTGCAATCCCACCTGATGGTAAGCAGAGATGCAATTAGTGATGGTGAAGCGCACTAGTTTATTAAGAGCCTATTCACTCTAGCCTTGAAGACACCTAAATTATAATCGGACGGGAAGACCGCAGCAGGCAAGTTGTTCCAGTTCTTCGATGTACGCGGTATAAACGACGAAGCGAAACGCTTTGTCCGAACCGCTTTTTCCAGCGTACTGCAAGACTGCTGAGAAAGTTTTGATAGTTATGCTTATATTTCACTTAATTAGGGTGAACCTTCGTCATCTACCGGGCACACCGCTCATAGAGCTGATAGCTGATAGGGCTGCAAGTTTCTGCATATTTGAAGGCTCAGGGCAAGGTCGGCCGATGATCTGGTTAGGACTGCAGCAGTCCACTGATTGCGAGAAACTCATGACCAGTTAATGCGAATCCTTTTTGGGGAACTATGTCTAGCTTCTGACGTATTTTGACTAATGGGTGATCCTCATGATATGCTACAAATGCTGCATAACGGATGCTTCTAACTCAGCTATTGGAAAAACCATTGCTTCTTACTCTGACGTACCTTCATCATCTTGGTAAGTCCTGATTGCCCAGTGGTTTTGATCCTGCCTTTCTTGTAGGTACGTGGTTGTTGTCACGTTACATGACCGGTTTAAAAAAATCACTAGGGCTTGTTCAATTTAATATGTACTTCCGAAGTTTACCTTGGAACTCACTAATTTATAAGTTAAGGAAAACATCACGTCCTAACTTCTGTGATATTGTTTAAGCGTTGCCATTACAATGTCAGTGCGTGGAGAATTAAATACTAAGTATACTAACTACTAATATTTTACTACTAATACTTTGACTGCCTTGTTGGTCTAGTGGTCGCAAGCGCCACTACAGAGCTTGAGGTCTCGGGTTCGATCCCCAGGTCGGGCAAAGTGTTATTGAGTTTTTTAATCTGGAATTCCGGAGTCTGGATTTGTGCCTGATTGATGGCAATAGTCTCGCCCCCTATTACATGGGACTTAAACATAACTGGCGAAATGTGGATGTACTACCAGGTACACCTCTGCCTAGCCCTTCGGGGATTACAGGCGTGACGTTATGTATGTATGTATGTACTAATATTTTAAAGTCTAAAATTGCCAAAACTTTATGAATAATGCTCGAGTCTTACAGGCCTTTGGTCTGCAGTGGGACAGTGTTGTTACAGCCTGTACTTGTATTCATTTTAGTTTAAACCTTGTGTTAAGCTCATGAATCATCAGGACTCTGTTTTACTTTTCTCTAGCTACCTCCGGGTTTCTCAAAATGTGTGAGAATACACGCGTGATATGTTTAGTGTCCCAACTTCTTGTACGACCTAACACTTATTAGGCGAAATATATAAGTTTATAGTATCCAATTATTACCCAAAATAACACTATAAAAACTCCGTTTTATTACTGCCTGTAGAATTTGCGTGACACAGCCGAGTTGGCGTGCTAAACCAGCTGTGATTGCGTGACGTTCTGTATGCGACAGACCGACTGGGCATTTTTTTTATTATATAAGTGTGATTAGGTAATGCTGTTTAATTAAATCCTTAGTTAGGTGGTATATAATTTTCAGGCTGGCTTCAGGTCGTTTGACGCCGAAGTTATTGACATGGCGACTTCGTTGGTGTTTAAATATAAAATTATTTTACCACATAATAATGTTATTAAAACACAGGCACACAGCCTAGTTTAGTAAATCGCAGTTCCCCGTTTATCTGAGACTATTGTACAACATCTCAATAATCACCACCCATATCATAATGTAAGTATTGTATGTGTGTGTACCTACCTACAAAAAAAACATAATATTAAAAGAATTTGTGTACCAAATAAACTAATTACCTACTGATATACAAATTCACACATACTGGTATTAATAAAAAGCAAGAAATTGAGTGCACCAGAACTAATATTAACAACGCGCTACTTTCGTATTCATCTAATACACTTCAATAGATCTTAGACGCTACATTTAGAGAAAAAAACTAGTACCTAAGTTTACACATTATACCCAACCATAGCAACTTATGAAATACAGCACAACAAATAAGGAAATGGTTTAACATAGGTACAACATATCTTACAAGATGGGGATGGAACGTACCAGATCTTTTTTGAAAAGCCCTTCAAAGATTTTCTTCAACCTCCTAAAAGCCCAAGTTCCTCTCTTTCCCCCTTCGTTTTCAAATCACAAACGTCACTTCAACATGACGTTCTTGAAAGTCTTTTTGTCGCCATAAATACGTCCCTTTTTACTTGCACTTTGATCTCCAGTATGCTATATTACAACCTCTTTAACCCTCTTTTAGATGAGTGATAACTTAGTGATGTGACAATGGACGTCCAAGTCGTTGGTCTAAAGTTTAAACCCAAGACACGCTCTTTTGATTTATCACTGCTTCAAAAACAGTAAAGGAAAACATTGTGAGAAAACCCGCTTACTTGAGAGAAATTTCTCGACAGCATATGAAGCTAAGTCAGTCGCCCATGGGCTGCATATAAATTCAAGCACAAAGTTAGTTAACCACACGAAAATATAAAGATCTTTATTTATACAGGGTGTAAGGGACAGCTACCCTCAGACTGATGGGGTGAATTCAGTATATTATGCTAAGATGACCGGTACAAGAAATTATTTCAGGAACTTTATGGGAATCCAATAAACTTGATTTGTTTTATTTCCTCATACGCGATGTATTTTACCGTGGCAAAACGCACGAAGCGAGACTTCGGGTAAAAAATAGTTTACGACTTAATCTCAGATATACTGAACATATACACACATCCATGGACCGACCTCGCCAAGCGTAGCTTAACCTTCGATCGACCCATGCGGCTGTTATAATTTAGCCACAAGCTCCTCTTACACACAATTTTATATATTAGAGCAATAATATTGTAAAGAGGAAAGAATTGTTTGGTTGTATGTAAACTAAACCGATCTTGAAAATTCTTCCACGATTTTAGAGCTATATTATCACCTAGTAACACAGTAGCACACGCACTCTTTTTTTTAGTAATAAACACTATATTTTATTCTCAAAACCACGAGGGGCTGGATACAATGTCAAAGTGTTGTAGCGACATCTATCTCGCCACATACGAACATATGACTGATATCCTACATCGCGGTATTAAAGTTATCTGCGCGATTTGAACGTAGGTATACATGTTCCCGACAACAACCGTCAGTTAGCCCACCAGACACAACACCCGTCTGGTCGGAGGATCCTCCATTTTCAATGGTGGATGAGGTACTTTACTCCCTGTTCCTCAAACCCCCAAAGTTTAAAGGAACGAAATTCACAGAAGCGATAAGTGCTAGTTATTTAACCCCTTTCATGTAAAGAGAATCCTTCAAACAATATCCTTGAAACCACTACCGATGCCTCGGATAGGGCTCTTGACCCAGATATTTGTATCCTTGACCTGATCTCTGGAACAGCGTGTCCCACTGACCTAATTCGTCGTCTGTTTTAGTAAGCTTCAAATAAGGCTTTGAAAATTGACCTTGGACTGGATTTTGATTCGGAATTCATATGTTGTTTGATGTTGAGCTTCGGACATAGTGGGAAATTATTTCTTGATAATAATTTCAGTGTCAAAGTCGACTGTGGGATGATAGTTTCAATTAGAAAGGAGACTGTCATTTTTTATGAGCCTTATTACAAGAGTAAATTGGAAATCAAATCTAAATATATTATATGCATTGGGCATTAGCAGGTTATTAGCAGATGTTATGAGTTACCAATAAGATCCAGTTCCAATCATTATGTTCTGCCTAATATGCTGTATACTTACAATAATTAAACATTATAGATTAATGCATGAAATTCAGGTTAAAAGTAAAGGATTTATAAATCAAACTAACTCTTTAATAAACTTATCTTGAAATTGATAAAAAAAAAATGTTTATAAAAAGTAGAAGTTCCATAGTGCTCAGAATGAAAATATAAAGATAGAAATTGTATATTTTATAATCAGAGATCTTATAGAGTTTTTGGAGTTCCAAGTTAAGACATGAAATATTAAGAATAATGCATGAAATTCAGGTTAAAAGTAAAGGATTTATAAATCAAACTAACTCTTTAATAAACTTATCTTGAAATTGATAAAAAAAAAAATGTTTATAAAAAGTAGAAGTTCCATAGTGCTCAGAATGAAAATATAAAGATAGAAATTGTATATTTTATAATCAGAGATCTTATAGAGTTTTTGGAGTTCCAAGTTAAGACATGAAATATTAAGAATATCAAAGAGTAAAAGTTTTTAAACCGGGTAACTGTTCTTCTTTGTTACACTCCAACATGAAGAAAACATTTTGCAACCTAAAAGTCTTTAAAAGTCGTCTAAAATTCAGAACTTTCCATTTTCTTGGCAAAACATTTAAATATTTAATTTCGAGTTAGGCACAGCTAAAGTAACTATACTATCTGAATATCTATTTACGTTATCTTTTAACTAAATAATAATACCGGCCTGTTACTGTGCCACTGCAGGGCAAAATCCTATCTTCTGATACAAAGAAGCAATGATATTATAAGTAAAAAGGTGTAGATAGGGTAGACGCACTCAGCTAGTGACACGTTAAAATGCGGCTAACTAGCCGCACCTCACCTCAGTGTGGCGTCGCGCCCCAACGGACGCGTGCGTGCGTAAGTGTACCGTTTTTGAAGTACGAATATTTTTTAAGTAACCTATCTACACCTTTTTACTTATAATATCTTTGCAAAGAAGGCACAAACTTTGATGCCGCAGCACTCAAGGCTGCGTCACATGGCGATTTCAAACTTAAATTAAATTTTAGACCAGATTTCCTTACGATGGTTTCTTTCACGATGCCGAAGACATTTAAGATAAACTAAAAAAGTACATAAAAGATTTGACATGGTCACATTGGTAAATAATAAGAATTGACATGGTCAACATCTGGACCATCACAAGTAAATACGTTAGGTACAGACGCCAGCACATCAAGTTACCCCAATGTGTCAAATTTCTTTGATCGTTTTTCAACTTTATGTTAAACATTATAAGGTTCATATTTAATTGGAAAAATTTGACATATTGGGGTAACTTGAAGTGCTGGCGTCTGTACCTACATAGTTTTGGTACACATGTATTGGTAAGCAACAACTTCTTCCATAAGTAAATATCTTGTTCAACGAATGAATTATATATCTAATGTACTGCCACCGCTCCTCACGCATTTTCGTCATTTTTACATAATAATTATCATTTGCATAATATGATTAGGTTTCTACGTGTCGAGAATAATAAACAGGGTGCATTACCATACTGAATAAGAAACGGAACGTCTAAAAATATGTCGGCCATTATTATATTTTTTATACACTCTATGCTACTTCAGGGTCTTATTGAATTTATTGGCGTGGTCCCATAGGAAAACCGGGCCAGTCTATCTACTGGGTATTTTTTATTAGACTCCAAATATCACAGAGCGTGCTAACTATGAATACGAACAACTTTTACTATGTGACCAACTCTGAAATCGCAATAAAACAGCGATTGCGTACACTTTAGTCGAGTAGTTATTAAACTTGCATGAATCATTTCATTTTTTATGTCGTGATTTCCGAGTAGACTTATATAAAATATTCTGTGCGTTAGAATTGATCTTGGACAATGTTATCTACAAATCAAATAAGTTTATGACAATACTAATACAAAACAATGAAATAAAAATATAACATGACTGTAACCTAAAAAAATCTTTTAATTATAGTAACCACTAATCTTTGTCTACAGAACGGTCTAAACGCCATTCATCTAGCTTCCAAGGATGGGCATGTGGAGGTTGTCCGAGAGCTGCTAGATCGTGGTGCTGCCATCGATGCAGCTACCAAAAAGGGCAACACTGCACTGCACATCGCATCACTAGCGGGACAGGAGGTGGTAGTCAAACTCCTTGTGCAGACTGCAGCACAGGTAAGCACAACAGAGAAGAGACCGTGAAGTTTTAAAATGTTCAAGCATCAATAAGGCACAAGTCATTTTTTTTTAATATACGTAGGATGTTTCAGTATTTGTGTAAGCAGGTAAATATAATATTTCATAGTCTAGTAACTGCTCATATTATATAATTTCCCAAGAGCACCCGTTTTCAGTAAGTTTCATTTGTAGTTTCTAGGACAAAGGTTAGTCCCTAAGGCTGTTTGTAAGCAATCACATTATTTTCAGACGTAAAACAGTTTCAAAAGTAAAGTATATTTGTAATATTATACAAATAATAAGGAACATAATGTGATTTTCCAAGGCCTGGCATAAAGACTTACTCAAAACGACGACTTCGTGAAAACATGTTAACCAAACCCATAAAAGAGCAAATGCAAGACAAAAGAAAGATGAAAGACATTTTATTGCACCATAACGACCAAACAAATTCAATAAAGGCCAACAATAACATAAACATTGCCAAAATAAAGAGAAACGAAACAAAAGTTCAAGGGTAAACGTTAAAGGAAAAGATAAACAAACATATCAATAAAAAACTGGAAGGAATGAAACATTACTATAAGAAATTTATCATACGAAAAGAAATATTGGTCGTCAGTAACATCTGGCCAGACAGAAAGTTAGCCAAAACAAACTTTGAGGAAGGATATGATGAATCACGTGAATAACAGAAACTAATGATCTATCATTTACAGGAGAATAAATTGCTTTTAGAAGTAAAAGAAGAGTCATAATTCATAATAAAATACCTACTTGGGCAATGACTCAACCTGTTTAGTTGAAATTTTCTAGGGGAAATCCTTGCTTACATATTTAGTTATTCTCTCTGCATGAGGTTTCCCGTCGTCTGTTTCTGTTGTGACTGTTATCTTCTGATTGATTTCATTTCGGAATCTTAGGCAGTTTATTCGTTTCTCCGGGATTCTACGAATTTAATTGCTTCGATGTTTTTTTCATGTTTGCCACTATTGGAGCTATAGTGTTTGGGAGTAGTGTGTCAAACTTGTCCTAAAATCCAAATAAATCATAATTTCCTTGTTCTTTGAAAGCATTCTTTTAGAACTGGATAGTCATATCAAAACTACAGCAACATCTTTGTACATCTGCAATTGTTATTTATTTTAACGTTCCCATGTTTCTGTTTCTGTCTCGTTGCGCTGAACAAGAAATAGACTGATACACGCTTTTACACAGGATGGATGAGTCACGCATTGGCAATGAATTATCTTCGACAAGGGTGATGAGCTGCTTTGTCTCGAATGAAGGGCAACTGGACACCCCTTGTATATTATTGCCTTAGCTAATGGCCGTCATAAATTACTCTCAGTCTTATTGATTAGATTTTCTGTATCATTGATCGTTGCTATTATTAGGCTGACACGTCTATAAATATTATCACCTATTATGTATATGCTTATAATATAATGCTGAAAAGAAAGGGGGAGTCAGTCAGAACTAGATGTTATTACCTAAACTAAGTATTTGGTATCTATGAACTGTGATGAACTTTAAAAACTGTAAATTTGATCAATCTTTATTTTTTCTTTTTCTTTGTTCTTCAAGTTCATTTCGGTTCATAAATGAGAAAATGACTATGAATATACAAAATAAATACACGTTAAACAAGCAATGTATCTTTAAAACTAGTGAGGTTTCCTGTCTGACGATTTTGAGAAGAGACAAGGAAAGAAACTCAGAGGTAAAAGTCTCTTTCAAAGTCCAGACATTATATTGTTACATACTCTAAATAAATGGGGTAGATCGCAGAAATGCATTCTGTCTGTCAGTATAATATCTTATAAGGAATGAATGACAGCGAAAATAACAAATCCTGGTAAAACACTTTACCATTCGACACGGTTAAAAATATTTTGAACGATGTGTTGCACAAATATTGATACGATGAATACGTGAATAATAATATATTCATCTGTTTGAGTTAAAGTGCATCGTACATTTCAGTCATAATTCACTCATTTTATTTTTGATTTTGAATTTATGACCATCTGCACTTTAGCAGTCTTGTCCAATAGACCGATTTAATGTGTTATCAGGTGTTTTTCGCTCTCAGTCGAAATCACATTGCGGATTTTTTGTAGTACTTTCGCAAACATATGCCAAACGCCAAAACATGTAAAAACTGGTTACCGTCTTTCTAAGATGCCTTGGTTAGATGCTTTGGTAATGCCTTCGAGTACTCAGATAATGACGGTGTCTGTATATTTATATCTTTGTTTAAAATCATTATCATCTGTTTCATCAGTAATTTTCTTTCGTAGGTCAACATCCAGTCCCAAAATGGCTTCACCCCACTATACATGGCTGCGCAAGAGAACCACGATGGTGTCGTGAAGTTCTTGCTTGCTAATGGAGCCAATCAGAGTCTCGCTACTGAGGTAACGCCAATTATCTTTATTATTACCAACACAATCTGTTTTTTTTTCTAAAAGTGTTGAAATAATTTATTAACCAGAAGCTTAAGTCTTCTTTTACTTGAAAAATATATCTATCTGGATTCGATAACATTACATCAATACCGATTGCATTAAACATTCAACCGCTGGTTCATCATCAACCTGACTTTACTTTTGACGGTACAGACCATTACCAATATTTGCCTTCATCTTTCAGGATGGTTTCACTCCTTTAGCGGTAGCTATGCAGCAAGGCCACGAGAAGGTGGTAGCTGTTCTGCTTGAAGCTGACACACGTGGCAGGGTCCGCCTGCCAGCACTGCACATCGCTGCTAAGAAAGATGATGTCAAAGCTGCTAATTTATTACTTGAGGTAAGTGCAATGTTTTCAGACTCAGAAGAAATATATTGAGGAAGATTTGTGTTTTGATCGACGTAAGAGAATCACGAAGAAAAAATCCAAAAGACCAGGTATAAAATTACTACTGGTTATTACTTGATAAGACCGGCTGTTAGAATGCCGAGCTTTAAACTACCCGTATCGACTGTTGAAGATCTGCAGATGACAGCAGCGACCAAAACCTCATAAAACGTGCTTTCTGAATCCAAAGATTTTCAGTACTCATTGACCAACAGAAAATGGTAACCAATTAATATTTTTTCTCAACCAGAATGAACATAACCCCGATGTGACTTCGAAGTCAGGCTTTACGCCTCTGCACATAGCTGCACACTACGGAAATGAAGCAGTAGCTAGACTGCTGCTGGCAAAAGGAGCCGACGTCAACTGTGCAGCAAAGCACAATATTTGTCCTCTGCATGTTGCTGCTAAATGGGGTAAGAATTAAACACTCTATTCATGTAGCTTGTTTGACCATATTCGTGTTAACTACGGTTAGTTAATCTAAAACAAGTATTAATGAAGGTGAATGGAACTGGAACAAGTCCTAAATAATATAATTATCTGACTTTAGGACTTACTGTTAATATTATTTCGAAATTGCCTTGAGCAAGCGTGTTGATCGATGCTCAGACCCTTCTCTGAATGAGAAGACTAATTTGCCTTGCAGTGGAATAGTAACAGGCTAGTTGCATTATTTTAAGGCTATCATCTATCACGGGTATTTATATATTTGTAAGCAAATCTGCTTTCCAATATCATTTTGAAACCTCATGCTCTTATAACTCTTTTACTAACAGGCAAAGACAACATGGTATCCTTACTGTGCGACAATGGGGCCAATGTGGAGGCACGCACCAGAGATGGACTGACTCCTCTGCACTGCGCGGCCCGGTCAGGCCATGAGAGGGTCGTTGAGGCCTTGCTGGATAGAGGTGCACCTATTACCAGCAAGAGCAAGGTAAGCATGCGAAGCCAAGTCAAAACTCTGATACCAGGTGGCATAGACAAAGTGACATTTAATTACCGAAATGTTTGGATTTTAGCATTTTGAAAGTTTGTGCCAATTCTGTACATTTCGAACAAAAAGAAGAAAATTAAAACGTCGAGCCTAACAGTAATTGCATAATTTGGCTTGTTATTCTGGTAAATACACCTCCATAAACTGAAATGACAGTACGACGTGGTCCAACTTCGTAAGAGAAAGAAAATGTATGCTCACACCTCTCTCCCTCTTGTCCCTACAGTAATGCATACGAAACGTACGTCCCTCTCTCTTTCTATTTTCACTAACTTATATCTCCCTCTCAACTTCCGTTCGTCTCGCCTAATCACTCTTTTCGTAACGCTCTCGTCACGCATTACCAGCTTCCTCCCCATGTCAAGCGTGCGGAAAGAACTTCAAAAATATTGAGCAACCGAGAGAAAAGACATCACAATAATGATTACTCGTATAATACACTATATAGACCTTATTGGTGAGGTTCTTCAGACAGATCAGGTGCGAGTACTCGCAACCGGCGTGTGTGACAACATCTAAGAATGTAAACGAAGCAAAAGAAGTATGTAAGAATCGTAGCAGATGACACTCTATGGGAAAAAGGCAAAGTTTATGTATGTGTCGAATCTTTACGATTTATTTCACTAGAATCAGACATTTTGTGGGCCAAAGATGGGTTTCGTGCAATGAAAATACACGGTGTTTAATAAAGTTTCTGTGCAACACAATTATAACAAATCATAATCACTAGAAGTATCTCAGTGCAACGAATCGAGTATTGTTCCGCGACGTCTGAGCTCCATTGCGATCAGGCACTGAATGTCGTCCTCGCTGCAGGCTTAAAACATCACGACTCTGTAAAGCGCGCCATGGTGTCGGTAGATCACTTGGTATCGCCTTTTGGCTCGCTGGCGATTCGTTGTGTCCGTACTATTTACCGGATCCGACATATGTATGTATTTGTATCCCCCGTGGCACAGAACGGGCTGGCCCCGCTGCACATGGCGGCGCAGGGCGACCACGCGGACGCGGCGCGCGTGCTGCTGGCGCGGCGCGCGCCCGTCGATGACGTCACCGTCGACTACCTCACCGCGCTGCACGTCGCCGCGCACTGCGGACACGCCAAAGTTGCTAAGCTATTACTTGACAGGTGAGAATCTTTGTACTCTCAATAAAATTGATAGAGAATATGTAGCGAAGCCATAGACTAAAAGGAAATACGTACTTTTTTATAATTACTTATTTAATTATTAAAACTATTTATTATGCACTAGTAAAATAAACCGTACAAAGGCCTGACCTAATGCTTACTTGCCCATACCCAGTACTCGCCCCCTCTCCCCTCCTCTCCCCACTTACTTCTCCATATCATTGACATAGAGAAAATACATGTAATTATAAAAAAAAGTATAATAATATGAAATAGTATTTTCGTATTCTTTGTGTCATTATTTTATTTTGATCTTTCCAGATTGTTACCTACTGAACACGTATAGTTAATCCACGTAGTGTAATTTACTACCCACACATTATCTTGTAACCCTGTATACTTTTTTTGTATATAAGAGTGCACTTGCTGACAAGTGGCAAATAACTTTAATTAACTTACTTACGTACCTACATGTTAATCGCTAAATATTAAATTGCAAAAAATCAAGACCTACTATCGGACAGATGTCTTGCTAGAAGTTTGTTGGCCCTCTTCTTCATCCCAGCAAATGCACTAGGAAGTGGTAAAGTTCAGACGTTTTATGAGACGGTCATAAATTACTTTGGTCGTACAAAAAGTGATAATTTAATCAGCTTAATTTTAAGAAAACCAAAAATGATTTAAGAACAGTGCTATGACAGCAAAACGTTAAATGCTTGGTTCAAAAGTCTCATAAAAAGTGAGCCTTCCACAATACAACGTTCATGATATTTTCTTATCTCTTACAGAAATGCTGACGCAAATGCACGCGCCTTAAACGGATTTACACCATTGCATATTGCATGCAAGAAGAATAGAATTAAGGTGGTGGAACTGCTCCTCAAATACGGCGCAAGTAAGTGTCTTTAAATGAGAATCAATAAGTAGGCGAAAAGACTTATAACAAATAATTAAGTCTTAACAAACCCAGAAGATTATCATCATGATTGTGGCGATTGATTTTACACAAACCCTTTGACTATTGCAAGAACAGCAGTGAACAAAACGGTTAATATTTTACCCCCATATATAATATTATTAGTTCGAAATATGAGACACGTATTTTTTGCTTTACAAAATCATTAAAACACAATGATACAGCTCTTTAAAGTTCAGGAGCTTGTGACGTCACTTCTAGGTCCAAAGTTTACCAAGGCTTGACTTGGCAAAAGAAAAAAATAGGTACGTGTTGAATAATTTTCGGTACTCTTACTGACAAACCAAACAGATTTCTAAGGACCTTTATGAAGAAGGGTTTCTGCCGCAACTTGGTACTATAATGATCATCCATTCCTAACACCAGGTATTCAAGCCACGACAGAATCTGGCTTGACGCCCCTCCACGTGGCAGCATTCATGGGCTGCATGAACATCGTGATCTACCTGCTGCAGCATGAGGCCAACCCTGACGTGCCAACAGTCAGGGGGGAGACACCTCTGCATCTAGCGGCCAGGGCTAACCAGGTAACTCATAATAGTGAAATCCAGATCTGCAGGTAGAATAGAAGTAGCGACCAGCTAATCTGGATGGTCTTGGTCTAGTGATTGCGAGCATGAGGCCTCGAGTTCGATTTTAGAGTCAGGCAAAGTGTTATTGGGTATTGCCATCTGGAATTTAACACTCGCAGCCAGCCTGGAGACCGTCTAATGGCAATAGGCTACTTGTTAATGATTACTTTCTTTAAAAACGGTCAAGAAAAAAACATAAAGATCAAGATATTTCTCGACGGCATGCGGCATGTAAAGCCAAGAGGGAGGGCCACAGGTGGCATAAAGACCCACATAAGGCTAAGACACAAGGTCACAAGGTTCGTTAGTAACCACACGTTAAGAAGAAGACTTATTACTTACGTGAGATTCAAATAATACTGGCGAAATGTGGCTGAACAATCTAGAAACCCCTCGCTGTTCCTTCGATAAATACAGTACGCATTTTGTAAGCAAAATCCTGCAGTTGTTAAAAAAACATGGAGATATCCTTATAATAATTTGTACAGTCTCGCTTCAGATGGTGATGACATTCCAACTTTTCTCTCTCACGATGAGTTTCGTAACTTTTTCTAAAGACAAAGGAAGATTTAGGATATCCCTACACAAATATTTGGGTAAGCTGTTAACTTTTAAGTTGTTAACTTCAGTGAAACAGCAAAACAGCAAATAGTCCTCCAACCAAACCCAAATTTAATAAGCAGTCATGGGTTCCAAGTGTCTAGAACCTAATATTCTTTTCCAGACCGACATAATCCGCATCCTACTCCGCAACGGCGCGGCAGTAGAAGCCAAGGCAAGGGAGCGACAGACTCCCCTGCACATCGCCTCACGGCTGGGCAACGTGGACATTGCAGTCCTACTGCTGCAGCATGGCGCTGACGTCAGGGCTATGACGGCAGATCATTATAACCCGCTGCATATTGCTGCTAAACAGCATAACCATGATGTAGGTATTTTTTTCTATGATGAGGATTTGTTTATGAGTGAGGGTTTTGTTTGAATTGGTGACGGGTGACAAATATGGATGATAATACGTAGTATTATTGTCTTCTATTGTTAGAATAGAGAGTGTACGTAGTGCATTATATTGGCAGTTTCCATATCCTATGGTCTTGAAATGTCACTTGTGACAGGAATATCGAAAATTAAGATGTCAATTAGTAATAATTTTAGAAATTAAGACGTTCATTCTGTTTTTGTACAATACTTTAACTACGGAAGTATTATATACCTTAGAGTCTGTATTGTACACACATACACATTTAGAATTTATTTGATTCCTAGAAGACGTAACCACCATATTTGCATCCACACAGATTTCAGCAATCTCAGGTTTAGTTTACAGTTTCGGGAAAGGTTCCCTCTTTTCCCAAAATTGTGTGTCTAAAAATGTTGACAGAACCGTCTCTAGCATACTTGTTGAGGTATTCCTACAAGTTACTATTACAAATGAAGCCAAAGACATTCAATACCTATAGACCGGACATCACCAACAAAATTTTCGTCCGAAAAAGTGTGTCCTGCTGGATACAAGTCTATGAGTTTTTTGTAGTACGCTCCGCTGCCGCTCCAATATTCATATATTATTCTAGATGGCGTTACTGAGACATGGGATCAAAGTTTTTCTATGACATTTCCTTTACATGCCTGCTCTATAGTATTTTAAATCTCTTTGAATAAAGCAAAAAGCAGACGCTTTTAAGACCAATATTGAAATTAACAGATTATTCTTTGGCGATAAGTTTCGTTGTTTAACAGCTTAGATTTCTATGTTTATTTCTGTCGTATGTTTACACCTAACTACGTAACGATTGTTTGGCAGGTCGCAGCAGCGCTGATAGAGCACAACGCGCCATTAACAGCCACTACTAAAAAAGGCTTCACGGCGCTACACCTCGCCGCGAAGTATGGGAACTTGAAGGTACGGAAAACTGAAATGATTTCAAAACTAAGTACGACAACTATAGAAGTTACACCAATCTGAGATTTCAGATTGGTAAGGTCAGATTGATAAAGGTGAATTTTTATAATCAGTCTAGTTCATGGAAATGAACTAGACTTAAAAAAAGATAAAATTACCTTTCTGCTGGAGCACTCCGTCATAAAAAGTACTACTATACTTTAATATAGAATCCTCGTACTTAAAAAATGATTGAAGTTCACAGAGAATCCCAGTGCTAAGTCCAGGGACTTCGTAAAAACTTAGTGTTTTTGGGTTTTGTACATAATTTTTATCATGCACCGTTGTGTGGTAGTAGAAAAATCGAAGTGAATATAATAAAAAACAAAAAACGATTTATCCTATAGTAAAATTTGCATCAAAATCTTATCCGAATGTATCCTTGAACAGGCTTTTCGTGATTCTTTTCTTAAATAAAATTCTAATACACCACACCCCCCCTTTAGGTTGCAAATCTCTTGCTTGCCCACGGAGCATCTCCGGACCAGGCAGGCAAGAACGGCATGACCCCGCTGCACATCGCTGCTCAGTACGACCAGCAGGCAGTCGCCACCACACTCTTGGAGAAAGGAGCTGATGCAAAGGTACTGTTTGGATTCTCATGTCTTTATTACCACGAGGTGATCAAGCAATCGGTAAATTGGAATACCTATGGCAAGGTCGTTCTAATGAGGCATTATTAGTTACCTGAACTAAACTAGGGATGGATTTCAAATATGGAATTTAAGAAAAGTGATGAACAAGCTACTGCAAGGATGTCAACAAAAGATCCCTACCACAAAACCCTTCGCCCCAAGCCTTTCAACTTTTCCCCTTTAGTAAACTTTGACATTAGGTAAGCGACTGACCACACGATAAGAAGGAACAAAATATAAAACTCTAAATGAACATTTCGATCTTATTCTAGACATAGACTTGGAGTTTGCAAAAAGGTTTTCGTCAATCGGAACAAATTTTAAAATACAATAAACTGACTTCACTGATGGTTTGGTCTTTGATCTTTCGTGTTAAGACGGTTTGTGTCCCTTTCTTCAGTCTAACACACTCCTTTACATTCTAGGCTGTAGCCAAGAATGGCCACACTCCTCTCCATATAGCTGCTCGTAAGAACCAGATGGAGACAGCGGCCACTCTGCTGGAGTACGGAGCTCTTACCAACGCGGAGTCCAAGGCTGGCTTCACGCCTCTACACCTTGCAGCTCAGCAGGTAAGATCTTTGGTTGGAGGACGTTCATGGCTTTGAATCATGCACTGGTCATTGCTCTAGTTTTTTACATTTTCTCATAGACTAAGAAGGACTACAGAGTTGTATGAGTCGTCACAATAGCTGTGTAATGCAAAATTTCGCCAGTCTTGTTCACACGCCTAATAATAAAAGAGCATGTTGACCGGTCAAGCGGCCCAAATCTCCGGGCCGCTATTGAGAAATTCTTGATGGGTCAGCCCAATAACACTTAAATAGTACCGGGAATCGTATCTATATGCTCGTGTAAGGTAGTATGGTGTTTAAAGATAGCCAAAATATACCCATGTCCCATATATTCTGGCTACATTTAAAGTTTGCTAATAATCGGAGTTAGGTCATTAGTTAACTGACATAGCACTTGAATATTTTGTTAGAATCATTAATATACCCCAGTACACGATGTTCAAAGATACGTGATTGAAAAACCCAGTTGAAGTCTGATAACGTTGTCCGCTTTTATTAGGGACACACCGAAATGTGCTCATTGCTCTTGGAGCATGCAGCTGAAGTAGACCAACAGTCCAAGAATGGACTCGCAGCTCTGCACCTTGCTGCTCAAGAAGATAGGGTGCCAGTCGCTCAACTACTTGTCAAGAATGGGGCTGAGGTACGTAATATTCCAAACTTTGTTCTTTTGCGTTTAGTACTGATTTGTTGCTAGGGAGTTATCTTTTCAGCAAAAACCGAAAGAGGTAGTAAAGGGCCACTTCTTTTTCCCTGCAAAGCCCTAGAAAGTGGTGAAGAGCCACTTTTTCTTCATAGTTAAGTAAAAGGTAAAGGGCCGATTCTTCTTCCCTACGTAAACGCTAAGATATGGCGATGGGCTCATTTTTCCCAGATAAACACTGATATGTGGTTAAACGCCACTTCTTCTCAGCAAAGCTTTTTCAGCACTTGAAATTGATGAAGAATATGTGCTGATTTTTAAGCTAATTTTGATTTAATTTTGAAACAGAAACCAAAGTTAATGAACGAACACTTCGTATCCGAAGAACAAGGTTTTGTTGGATCTACTAAAACTCTTATTTTGTCGTTCAGGTGGATATCTGCACTAAGGGCGGGTACACTCCGCTGCATATTGCCAGTCACTACGGCCAAGCTAACATGGTGCGCGTCCTGCTGGAAAGCGGTGCTTCTGTCAAGGCTCAGACTACACACGGGTAAGTTTAAATTGACTATTTGAAACCGTATCTGTTATTCAAGGCATAGATATGCACTCTTCATCTAATGAAAATTGATTATAGCCATCTCGTTATCCTCCTGTCTTTATCTTGATTCGTCTACTTTTCCCATATATTTCTATCTGCTATCATCACAATAGTCGCCTTCTTATATGCTAAATCCTCTATCACACAATACATCAATCGTTCCTAAGCCATCTGTAGAAATCTTTTCTATCCATAAAGAAAATTGTGCAAAGAATAGAATGCCTTTAATTGGCACCCCTAGAGCTAAATGTTTTAATATCTCTTGAATTTTAATATGCCAATGTAAGGATGGCTTCTTGTACGTTTTTAAATTAGTTATATGGACTTTTCAGTCTCTTATCTGCATGGTCCCAAAATAAACGATTGATCACCATGCATTCATTATCTCTGTCTATTGACTGTTCTGTAGAAGAGACCTCTGAGTTTGTTGAGAGTTAATCTCTACTTAGTTCCTCAACAAAAGCTATTGTTTTTAAAGGGTAAGTGACATTGTACGTTTCTTCTATTTACGTTTTCTAACTTAAAATTTATTTACAGATACACAGCACTACATCACGCCGCTCAGCAGGGTCACATCAATATCGTCAACATTTTACTGGAACACAAGTCTGATGCCAACGCCACTACTACGGTAAGAATATCACAGTCTTAAGTAAAAAAGATGAAGTTACCAAAATTCATAAGAATATGCTGATATTTGCATGTCAGAGGAAACACGGACGCCTTAGGAACTACTCTCACTTGATCAGCTCTATTCAGTTTTTGTCCATAGAAAACACTAGTTGTGTATGAGACGCGTCCGTTTAGCTGAACGAACGGGTGACTTAGGTTCATATCTGACGGAATGTGCGCCGAGCGTTTGCGACAATGTACCTCGACGCACTAACGCATCATCTGTTGAGTGTGAACCGTCAAGTGTTTTTCTATACATTTGTCTGTTCTGGCGTTACGCGACCGATAATACGCGACGCATGTTCCGTCAGATATGAACCTTCCCTTATTAAGGTGACGTTCTTTGTCCGTAACATTTGCAACAAGCGTGCGTGAATTTCGTAGCCTTGGTTACCTTTCTAAAAACAACTCCTGACAAAATTATGTTGTGATCTTGTGATGTTTTGTTTACAACATAAATGAGTTTTTAATTTTTAATTTGTAGATATTATTTTAGTTAGCTTTAATTACAAACACATGTCATGAATATACGAATCAGTATATTCATAAAACGAAATAATATTTACTTCATCGTACGTCTAAAGTCGAAATAAAAATACAACATTATTTATTTTGCTTTTAAGCTGTGTCGTAAATACTGCAGTCTTTAGCTGAATGTAATAGTACCTAATCAAAATTTAAACAGATGGTGATAGTGTTCTAGTAGTGATTGGATTGATTTCTTCTATTATGGTGTCCATTGTTGTTGCCCTATTTTATTTTTTGAACGCAGTTTTATACATGTTCATACTTTGTTTTGTTCCAATAAACCAGTGATGAATGGTCTTGGTACAGTCAGCCACTTTGTTCAGCTACCTTTGACAATTTAGCGTTAATTTAGCGTCATTCAAAGTTTTGTTCAGTTAATTTTGTACTATTAAGACGTTCATTTAATTCTGGCACTGGTCTTGTTAAGCAATTTGTGTAAACTAAGGTGATCACGAGTTAAAGAAATTTTAAGGCTGACTGTACAATGGTTTATCTTGGTACATAGTTTGTCGTGGTATTAATTAAATTATTTATCCATCTATCAAGACTTAAATTCTAAAGTCAAAGTCAAAGTCAAATCATTTATTTCAATTAGGCCATTTAAAAGGCACTTTTGAACGTTAAACTTATAAGTTAAATAAAATTTAATGATTCTAGTTGCCCCTTCCAAAAGGTAGTTTTGTGTATGGAGAAGAATGGGCAAGAAACTCCATACTTACTCTTTTAAAATAGTTTTTACAATATTTGTATAGGTACAATAAAAAATACATTATATGTGAATACGATGTACCTAGAATAAACAAAGTAAAATAAAAAAATAACATACTTTGCTAAGATAGATTAAGCATTTTAGTAGATAAGTACATAATTATGTGGATAGATACATGGTACTCTCACATTTACAAATATTAAAATCACGGATTAATAGATTCTCTTTCACCTTTCCAACAGAATGGCCAGACACCTTTAGACATAGCCTCTAAACTAGGCTACGTCACCGTGATGGAGACTCTCAAGGAAGTATCAGAGCCATCCATCGCGCCGGTCTCCCAGGAGAAGTACAAGGTGGTGGCTCCGGAGACCATGCTTGAAACTTTCATGTCTGACTCCGAGGAAGAAGGAGGTGGGATTGATTTACCTGATAGGATAGTACCTGAAATGACTGAAGTTAGTGCTTGAGGAATGATATAATCAAAGACGAAGTCGTGGAGAAAGAATGGATTATTGAAAAGTGATGTCTATCATAATGGCGTCCAGCGCAATTGACTGCTGCGCTGCGTGTCCCGGGTTCGATTCCTGCATGAACCAAATATTTATATGATAATGTAGTCCTACACTAAAAATTTCTTCTGTTTTCAAAAAGAAGATGACAATGATAAATCAAATTGCTTAAAAACGGAATATCCTAAGACTTGTATGCGTTGATAATCTAGAATTAGAATTTAAAGTCTAGAAATTGATATTATCTAAATGCTAATGTAACTTAACATTTTCTATACTTCTTCAGGTGAAGACACAATCCTGAACGACCAGCCATACCGTTACTTGACGGCAGATGACATGAAGTCCTTAGGAGATGACTCTTTGCCTATTGACGTAACCAAGGATGAGAGGACCGAGTCTGCTATGAGCCATAAGAATATTATGGAGCTCTCTCAAGGTAAGACTAAATAGAAGCATGTTTTGTATAATGTAACCAATACCACCAAAAAACACATTTTCAGAATCTTAAGTTGTAATAGACAGACCTATGCTAGAAATTATGTCTTTTTCATTTTGCTTTCCTAAGTTGTATTTAAGAAAAATAATTTTAGAAAAATCGTAAAATAATGGAAAATAACAACGAAAAATTTAATTTCTGTAAAGTCCAGAATCAGCATGTCCCTTCCAGTATAATATATCAAATGTTTTCAAATAATTGTTTTCTTTTCAAAAAGCTTTTATACATTTAAGAAACCTTATGCTTAATTGTTTATATTGTGCTTGTAATCTCAAAATATTAGTTGCTAGTGAAACTGGAAAGTATTCCTAATCTATTTCAACATTTATCTCCAGGCTCAGTAAACGGTATGCCGTACCAGCCTCAGCAAGAAGTGGTCGTAAAGAGTATCAGCCGCTACAGCACAGCGCAGGCGCCTGAAGGATACTGCTATAACGTAGATCCAACCCAACCCAAGTCAGTATTGCCCTTCAAAAACTACGTATTGTATTGTGACTCTAAAGGTCTAAGTATGTAACCTTGGGGTAAACCAAACGTAGTGTTAAATAACCTTATTACTTTATAATCACTAATTCTAATTATTACGAGTCCAATGATATTACCATATTACCCTGTGAAACCCCACTCAATTTTGAAGAAAAAGTTATGGATAATTTGAATATTGGTCATAAATTAACTGCCTTATTGGCTTCGTACTTGCAAACGCAATTACGCATACTACTGCTGAGTATATAGTCTTGAATTTTCTATATAAGACTGCTCAGCATTAAGCAGCCCGGAGTTTAGATTTGTACCCGTTTGGTGGCAAAAGGCATCCTATTACATCAGTCTTAGGTTTAAAGAATCTATATTTCTTTCAAGAGTATGTTACAGTTCACTTCAATGAGATTTAATTTTTAACATAAATTATCGTCGTCGAATGACAAAGCATAAAGATGTAGAATAAGTAAAACTTTAACAACAACGTACGAGGTCTTAAACATCAAGCGAAATGTTAATGTCTTTTCACACCTCTGCCTAATCCTTCGCGAAACACAAAACACAGGTGCGATATTATGATCTTGTCTTAATCTTTAGCTTTGATCTTGAGAACGCCAACCAGTTAGGGTAATTTATTTGTACAAATACCATTCAAAATGCTACTATATTGAATTCAAAGAGACCAATTTTATACAAATTCCATGATTGTTGACGTAAACCAAACAATCGCAATAACAGTATCAAGATGCAATGATTCATAACACGGAAACGTTTACGTAAACAGAATTATATGAGTCGAGTACTTAGTATCAAAGGCGAAAATCGCACTTTTTGAGAATTGCTGATAAAATGGAGGAGAAATCAAGATGGTGGATTATATCGTCGAATTCGATCCTAACCTTTAATTTAAACAGCTTCAGTATGACAAAAAGTGACCGCCAAAATGAGGATTTTTAGAATGGTAATTTAATCGCCAATCCGCCTTGAGCAAGCGTGGTGATAAATGCTCGAGCCTTCTCTGTATGAGAAGAGGCCTTTGCCCTGCAGTGGGACAGTGACAGGCTGGTATTATTAATTTAATCTACTGCTTTTTACCTTGTCCCCTATATGAGACAGTTTTCCTGACCTCTAGCCCTCCAAAATTTAGAGGGAGTACTTAATATTTTTAATGACGTATCGTAAGTTTTGATGCCTATAGCCAAAAGTTTTAATGTGTGTCCAAAAACTAATTCCAACCAAAAGGTTAGATTGACCGACTTTTAAACTAGTCGACTCATAAACTGCAAAATAACCATCGACATATTATGATCCTTTATAAAAGTTATTATCGTTTTCAATGAAACAGTTTATGATTGTAACGTCTATTTCAGAATGTAAACATTTATTACAAAATTGTTGCGCATGCTTACTGGGAACTATAGGAAGAAACTACAATGGAAGAAGTAAGTGACTTGTTTTATTCATATTATTGTTTATCATTTGTAATGATTTCTTTGTGTTTATGATACGATACTTATAATAAATGTGCTTTGGGCCATTACGTAATTTCAGTTCGTTTTCTTTTTCCTTTTTATTTATTCCGTTTAGAATGAGAAGTATATTTTTTGTTACTTCATGATTATCTTTAACCAACTCCTCACGTAGTGTAATCATGCTCCACAACTATCTTTTGAAAAATTGCTTCTAGTCAAATCAATATTCGAGCTTTTAAATATTTTCTTAACATTTAATGTATCGTCAACTTGTCTTGCAAGCTAACTGCATCTAGCACCTCATTTCGTTTCATTATGTTTGTTTTAGTTACAATTATTTGTTCATCATCATGAATTGCCTATTTTGCACCATTAGCTCGTTAGTATCTCACCACTACCATTACTCAGTATTTAAAAAAAAAATCTGAATTTTCCAGTTTCTTGGTATCATTTCTGGTGGATGCTCGAGGAGGAGCGATGCGCGGATGTCGTGGTGGTGGTGTGCGGGTCATAGTACCGCCGCTATCTGCTCAACAGCCTACCAGGATTACTTGCCGGTAAGTTTTAAGCAAGAGATGTCAATAAAAATCCTCAACAAACCAAATGTAGAGATATAGGATGCCAAAATGTCGAATAAAGATTTCAACAGACTATTGGCGTCTTCTAGGCGGCATAAAACTCAGCATAAATTGCCTTGATTTACTTGTAAATGAAATAAAACAATGTTTTATTAGTGTACTGGGCGAATGATTACAATCACTGTTTTGATGGTACGGTTAGCGCAGTACCTGAGCTATTGACTGCTGCGCTTCGTGTCGTGGGTTTGATTCCCGCAAGGAAAATTTTGTTGCATGACCTATAGATAGTTGTTCCGGGTCTGGCTGTTTGTATGTAAGTTAAATTTCTAGTATGAGGCAACCTTTATAAAAAAATAACCTGCAGTACCATTCTGTGTAAATCAAAATGTAAGTTAAGTGAGTGTGAATTGAGCTGTCATTATGTCACTACTAATCAGTGGCAATTTACCTCAATCAAATTTTCACGAAGTGACTTTTACTGAATCGACCGACTGGTATCAATTTCATCAGTCTAGTTATGAAAGTGATAAGTAATTTAATGACATTTACTTTCAGGTATCTGAAGCCATCCCGCATCAACCACATGCCACCCCTGATGGAGGGTGAGGCTCTCGCATCCAGAGTCCTTGAGATGGGACCAGTTGCTGCCAAATTCTTAGGGTTTGTATCTCAATGACTAGTTGTGTAAACTACAAATATCTGCCTAGCCTTTTACCAACTATGTAGGGGTTGACTTCAAGTCCAACTGTATGTAGCTTTATTGATTAATTGATTGACATGGTGTTTGAATTTAATTTGATTTAATATGTTCGTGTTTAACAAAGAGATTTAAAATACTATAGAGCGGGCATGTCAAGGAAATGTCATATAAAAACTTTGATCCCATGTCTCAGTAACGCCATCTAGAATAATATATGAATATTGGAGCGGCAGCGGAGCGTACTACAAAAAACTCATAGACTTGTATCCAGCAGGACACATTTTTTCGGACGAAAATTTTGTTCGTGATGTCCGGTCTATAGGTATTGAATGTCTTTGGTGTTTAAGTTTAATTTAATTGAATTGTAAGTTATTGATTTTGATTTTACTTTT
The DNA here is from genome assembly GCA_921972225.1 of Euplexia lucipara. NCBI lineage: Eukaryota > Metazoa > Arthropoda > Insecta > Lepidoptera > Noctuidae > Euplexia > Euplexia lucipara. Next base: position 9,993,564 of record OV179167.1, on the reverse strand, counting down.
ATTTTTATTTATTTTTTAGTTGGTTTTATGTTGCTTTGTGTTTTATAACTTTTTTGTCAATGGGTGTACCTACTTACCTGAAATAAATAAATTAATTATTATTATTATTGTATCAGTTTTGTTCATGGAGCGACTGCTTATATGACCTCTACAACCTAGTTCCTGGGTAAACACGATATCCCTTAGTTAACGGGTTGTCAGACTTTTTAGCCCTGACTACTCGTAACAACGTTCTAAGATTTATAAATGACGGCCGAGTCCAAAGGCTTAACTTGCTTTCCAAAGAACGGAGGAGTCAAGATACGTACTACATGTTCATTGTTCACCCATCCACGGACCGACCTCGTCAACTGTAGCTTAACGTGTGGTCGACCCGTGCGGCTGTTATTATTAAGCAACAGGTCCTCAAACATATAAAAGAAATATGAGATACCATCCAATAAAAGTAGATAAAATATGTAGGTAAAATAGCACATATAATAGATTTATGATATAGAAACCAGGATTTGGTTTCCACGTAACTAGAGATTATTGAGTGGATTATTAGTATTTCTTGGTACAAAAATATTTAGAACTACAATTAACATTGCAATAAACGATATCTTTCTAACATTTTAGCCCTAAAATAATTATGTCGATAATCGTCAAAAATAATATTTCTAATTTATTTTTCTGCAGACCAGTGATACTTGAAGTCCCTCATTACGCCTCTCTCCGTGGCAAAGAGCGTGAGATTGTGATCCTTCGATCAGACAACGGAACCAGCTGGAGGGAACACAACGCAGATGCTACTGATGACGTCGTGCAGGACATCTTGCATGAAACTCTTGAGATCGAAGGTAAGTTTAACGAGGATAATTGAAAAGTCCTAGGAATGAAATGCATTTGCAAGAATTTGTTAATAAGCAAAGCACCTATGTAGGTGAATAGGTAAACCGGAAGGTTTTTAGCTTCAATCACCTAACAGATACACAAACAACAGTATTGAGTGTTTTTAAAACTACCACATTGAAGACAGAAAACGACACCTTACAGTACAGTACCCACCTGCAGGCCTAGCCATACTACAAATTCTATTTCTATTACCGTAATCGATAAGGCGACAATAGAAAGAAAATGGCGTATATGGAATCAGCTGTTTGTCAACTGTCAAGTGTTAACGAGTAGAATTTGTAATATGGCTGAAAATGAAATACACTGGACAGTTGACAAAAAGCTGATTCCATTTACCTACGCCATTTTCTTTTGATAATAGAAATACAATTTGTAATATGGCTAGGCCTGCTGGGTCCTTTGTGCCAGTTCTGGAAATCTTCAGTGTTTGGATCTTGCTTTTATTTTGTTCGCAAGTGTACAGACGCCAGCACATCAAGTTACCCCAATGTGTCAATTTTCCTTGATCGTTTTTCAACTTTAAGGCAAACAGAATAAGGTTCATATTCAATTGGTAAAATTTGACACATTGGGGTAACTTGATGTGCTGGCGTCTGTACCTTAAAATTACTTTAAAACTTATTTTTTTATATATTTTCAAATGAGATATTATTAGATGACTATGATATTTAAAAAAAAACCTTACTACCAATGTGGGTTGATTAACATACTACTAATACTTAGTAGTTAGTCTTATTAACCCCTCCAACTAAGCTAAATATATGTCTTCAGGAATGGGTTTACGAATTTAGTGCAAAGGGTGGGGATCGAATAGAATAGAATAGAATAGAATAGAATACTCTTTAATGTACACCATTAATACTTACAAATAATAATTTTAAGGGCTACAAGCGGTGATACAATGGGCGGCCTTATCGGGATTGAATTTGATTGACGGCCTCTTAATAGACTATTTTGTTAACTTGTAGTAAACTTCAAAATATTATTTTCTTCAACAGAGACAAACGACACAGACGAGAAAGGCTGGGATGCTCCTCGCGTCACTAGGATCCTGACGCACGACTTCCCGCAGTACTTTGCTGTAATATCCCGCATACGACAGGAGGTTCACGCTATTGGACCTGAAGGTTAGTGGCCATACCAATCCTATAGGAAAACTTTTAAAGTGTCATCTCTATACTGTGTACTGCAATTACATAACACTATAAACCAGCTACACAAATCTTTGAAAAATGTACTTGCAAAGGAACCAAGTTAGACAGTTTATTAATTGCTTAAGTCTTTTTGTTAAAACAGTTAACTGGTAGCAAACACGAGAACAAAAGAGTAATTTATTTCAAGACTTAGTCATAGACATAGAACACGCTAAGAAAAAAACATAATGAAAAAGAACCCATTGGATGTATTTATGGTTAATAAAGAAAGCAACTTAACGGATAATCCTAATGAAATTAACTGTTATCATCTCTAGGTGGGATGGTATCCAGCTCCGTTGTCCCGCAAGTCCAGGCCGTATTCCCGCAAGGCGCTCTCACTAAGAAGATCAAAGTCGGCCTCCAGGTAAACCTATTCAAACCAAGAAAAGGTGTAAAGGATAAAAATCTGAAAAAGATCACCGTCAATAACGTATCTAAGAAAAAACGTTTCTCTCTTATTTGGTAGTATTGTAACCTTTATATATTATACTCTAATGAATTTAATCTTATAAGCTGACATAGTCAGACAAGCTTATGAAATGAAATTGATGAAAGCAAATTATTTTCGATAACAATTCCATTTAATTTTCTTCACTGTTAGATTTAGGTCCTGTGCTCATTAATTTATTATTGTTTAGACTATAATTATTTGTGTTCTCATTATAATGTTAGTCATTAGTAGTAGGTTCGGCAAAATATTTTCTGAAAGATATTAATGGTAATGGTGGCGTGTGTTAGTTGGTTTAAAGCTTTGAACAGATCAATTTTTATCTCGGATTTCATGTCACGAAGTATTAAATTTCTGAGAAACCATGTGATATAGTTTATTTTAGATTCGAACTTGTCATCATCATCATCATCTGGCTAGCCTTTTCCTCATTTTGTAGGGGTATATTAATATAATCCAATCAACAGCTGCTAGAAAAACCTGTATGAAGAGAAATTGATGAAGATATATAACTTACTGAAATTGATTTTAGAGGTAAAAGCAGAAATAAGGATTGTAAAGTTAAAAAAATAGAACTTTATAGACTAGCATAGGTACTTACTATAGGTTGCAGAAGCAGTCTGTATGGAAACGACATCGACAATGTTAATAGAAAAAACAAACGATTACTAAAACAGGGATTTATAAAATAAGATTACTTGATAAATTGAGGGAAAGAATCAGATTATATTTTGCCAAACACAATGTAGTCATTGCCATATATAACAAAAGTACAAATGTGAATGCCAAATTGTTTTATAATAATTATTTTGTATCCGTTTATTCGTCAAGTATTTTTGTTTAGCGATTTACATTATGATGATGTATCATCACATATCTTAGACATACATACAATTCATGACTATTTTAATATCAATGTACGTAATTATTAACAAGAACTTGCTACGACTTGTTTCATCAAATTCTGAGTCTAGAAAATTGTGAGATGGTGGCCTTTCAAGATGTGAAAGAGTTTGGAATGGTTTCAAGTATTTCGTTAGATTTGATGAGACACGTCTTCTGCCATTAGTATAAGTTTCTACGTTACTCCTTTAGGGATTATGTCATACCCAATAAATTTAGGAATTCACTTAACTATTTATTGTAGAAGGGAGTTTCAATAAACCATTGACAAAAGAACTTTGTTTTCAATTTAAGCAAAATTGAATTCTATGAAATCACAAAAGAGTCCAGAATCGTAGGTTTTTTCTCACACTGCGGTATTTAATACTGGTTGGATTTTCTCTAGTTGGTCTTTAGGTGACAATTTAAGCATGATTGAAATTATAACCACAGAAAACTATATGAATGACTATGTGACAATTAATTATTTAGTAATACCTGTTTTGTGTGTTATACAATATTCATATGTATTTAATTAAAATTGGAGTGACGTATGTAATTTAATTAGTTAAGTAGTAGTTTAAGGATTGCTAAATTTATTGGGTAATGTCTTTCTATGCTTTATTTTGAATTGTTACTTGGACTGTTATGCGACTTTGTACTTTATTTCCTAAAGACCAAACGTGAGACTTGCATGATGTATGTATTAAATATTTTGTTTTGCTGTATTATTTTGAGCTTGACTTAATTATCGGAGTGTGTTGCATCTTGTTTTAAAGCGCATGTGTGAGAAATAGATGAAAGTCTGAGTTGACGTTGTAATAAATGTGTATAATTTCATTTTTATATGCTTTTCCTGTGATTTCATAATGTTCATATTTGCTTAATTTTGCACCGACTGCTCTTCACCACCTTCCCACCATTTTGTTTGTAAGATTATGGCTGGTTTTGTAAATAAACAGTAGAAAATTTAACCTCACAAAACAAAACAAATCAAGATAATAATTAAATTATTTTAGTAAAATTTACAAAAACTCTTCAATTTTAATTGTCCCTAGAAGGGGTAAGTACGGAATTTAATCTATTATTTCAACACACTGCCTTTTTTTTGAACCAACACCAGCATGAAGCTTTGGCAACGATAACGTTTGGTCTTTAGATTGTAAAGAAATACTTTAGGTGAGAAGTAAATAAAAAGACAAAACATTATTTGGTTAATACAGACAAAAAATTGTGACCGAAGAATTCCTAAAAGAACTTTATATTATCTTATTTTCGTTAAGCTCATATTAAAAACAATAAAACCTTAATGATTTCAGGCCCAAATTATTGATACAGAACTCACTGCTAAGCTACTCGGTCGTGGAGTAGCCGTATCGCCAGTAGTTACTGTAGAACCAAGGAGAAGGAAATTCCACAAAGCCATAACCCTGAGTATGCCAGCCCCTCGACCTCATACCCAGGGTATGACGAACCAGTACAGCACATCATCAGCTCCAACATTAAGACTACTCTGTTCCATATCAGGTACAATTAAAATAGTTCGCTTGTGTTTAAAAAAGCAAATCTGACTTGTTACTGAAAAACGTTTGGATCCAAATCTTGGATATTATCAGACATCCATAAAAGTTTAAATACATCTATAAATAGAAAAAATAACAAAAAAAATCCATATATGTCAAGACAATACATTTATGGTTAAAAAATTGTCAGAAATGTGTTTCAGTAACAAATAGATTAACGCCATGTGTTGCAATGGAGTATGGCTTGTGTTCGCTATCTTGATGATATGCTTTGCCATGGAAAGGTAAGTGTGCCTACAGTTAGGTATTCAGCTTACAAACAGTACCCAAACATAGACTGGAATTTTTATTTGGTTGTGTAATGCAATTTTAAAGCTTGAAAGTATGAAACAAAATATAAGAAAATAATTTCGTAATTCCATTATGTAAATTATTAACCTGGACATTGGAAGAAATTGTAATGATGTTATAAGATTTAAGGGCGGTACTGACTGTTTTAGTAGAAAGCTTCAAAATAAATTGCACTAAATACCAAAAACAGATTACGGCCTATTTGTGGATACTGTGGACTTTGCTTTTAAGTTCGCTTTACAAATAAACTAAAAGGAAATACAATTCTAATACCAATATTCCATTACAACACATTGGTAATGTAGGATATAGACGAACAGAAACCATTACGAATCGATTTGTAGGTAACGAATATAGTTCTACATGAGATCGGTAGACTATAGATTTTGAAATTTTCAACTTTTTAACTAGAGTATTGATAGTTAATCGGAATTTTATAGTATTTTTATTCTAAATCATATTGGTTAGTGTAGAAAAGAGAATTACGGGTTTAGTCTAACTTCCCATTTAATAGACAGCAGGATGAGCATGTTAATAAGAAATAGCGTAGTTTGAAATCATTTCATTCAAAACGAAACATACATGATAGTGGAAGGGAAAAGAAAGTATTTAAGACAGTGCAAACAAGCAAACCGCTTATAGCAAATACACAAGCAGCTGAGGGACTTCGTCCCTGTGTGCCCGTTATGTGCGTGTCTACATTGTCTTTGTTCTCGTGTGTTTGTGTGTGTTGCACGCTCACCGTGTGTGGCGCTAAATAATGCTGCCACCTATCGGCGCGCACCAACAGGGGTATTTCGCAAAAGATCTCTCGAAGGTAAAAACATTAGAAATATTATACAAAAACAAAATCAAAATGTCGGTTTAAGTTTCGTTTGTTTTATTTGGACGTTAATTTGTCTGAAACTCTAAAACTTATCGTGTTTTTATTTCTCATTTATCATTGTTTTTTACGATACTTATACTCATCGGCGTCGTAGCTGTTTGAGTATAATTATCAGATACATTATTTTTTTCCCTCTATCACTTTTTGAATGCTTTTCCATATCTTGCTTCTCATACATTCTTCCTCTATGCACGGGCTGAATTTTTTACGCTTTGTTAAGTCACGTTCACTCTGTATCATAACCATTTAATGAATCTTGGGACTTCAAGAGTTTGCACAGCGATACGTTCACAGAAACATGTCGGTTTAGAACAAAATGTACAAACATAACTAGAACTAAAGGAACTGCAACTGTATTGGCACATTGTATATGATTGGGACACGTTAAATACCTGTTTTTATTTAGTATAAGCGTAAAGATAAATTATTTCGAATCGGTGCCATCTTCATCCTCATGATCATTCGACGTCAGTGTTCCCTTTTTGTTACTTTGCTTGTAAGAATCAGAGATTTTTTTCCAAAACGGCCTATCAGTTCTGTTCACATCATTTTCTCTTATTTTGTCTCGTTCCTTTTTCTTGTCATTGTTTCACTGGACACGATTTTTTTTCCATGTTTTGGTTTAGTTCGGTTGGATTCTTTGAATTTTATTTCAGTGATTGTCCTTCGAGAGATCTGTTTTCCGAAAACCTGAACAGCAATTTTGATGATTCGTTTCTGATAAAGTAGAGTTCATTTTCATTTTGAAAGACAACAGCACTATTTGTAAGAAACAGGTGACAGTTCACAGTGTGCCTCATTAGTCACTTTCTCATTTTAAAAACTTTAAATTGGTACGTTATTTTATTATTTATTTTTGTGTGATGTGTTGTCTTTGCTTGTTGTGTGTTTGCTATAGGCCGTTTTGGAAACATTTTATGTTAAGTTTTTTATTGATTTGTTATTGACCTGTCTTTCTTATTTCTGATCTTTCTTCTACATCGGTTACTTACATTACTTATAAAACTTCTGTGTTCTATGTTTAGGTTATAATGTCAAAATTATCTGAACTTGAGCTCTCTGAAATCTGTATTTATAACTACACTTAAGTCTTTGTTTACAAGTAAAATTAGTCAACTTAGTAGAAAAAAGTAATAGTCTGTAAATTACTATGATCAAAACAATACATGTACTGTGTAGATAAATATTTGAAAGCCTGCTTTGGCATGAATTATAGGGTAGACCCATCATCATGGCAGTTGGAAAATAGCGTTTTAGCCGCAAAATACTGCCTCATAGCTTTCATCTGAACAGACAAACAAAAGAGCATTTTAAATGTAGCAGTATAAAGTAAATTATGGCAGAGCATGTATTTAGTTGACGTTAAGCTTATAGTATGTAAAATGAGGTTTTTATGGTGGCAGGTGGAACGAATCGAGCTCACTGGGAAGATGTTACTGAAAATACTCCTCTTACATTTGTAAACGACTGTGTTTCGTTTACTACAACTGTATCAGCTAGATATTGGTTGATTGATTGTAGACATGTAGAGGATGCTACCAAAATGGCGACTGAATTATACAGGTAAGGTAAAAATAATTATAAAACTACCCCTCTCCCACCTTCCCATCTGTATTCTAATCTTCTTTTATCAAGTGCATGTCTTTCGAATTGACAAATGTTGAGGTGTCTTTTATGATCCTTTATAAAATATTTAACATTAGTAACCACCACCACGTGATATAAGATCTCTCTTTAAGCAGTCAACTTATTCAGTAGGTAATGAGTTTCCACACGAAACTCTGTTCCCTGTCTTCCTTATACGTCCAAATTGTTTGTGTTCATGTGTGAGTCTTTTTATATTCATCAATTCATTTTATTACAGGGAAGCCATTCATGTACCGTTCATGGCTCGCTTCGTGGTCTATGCCAAGCGCACTGATGAGTGTCAAGCACAGCTACGTATGTTCTGTGTCACCGATGATAAAGAGGACAAGACTTTAGAGCGCATTGAGCGGTTCATACAAGTGGCTAAGAGCAGGGATGTTGAGGTATGTTGCACTTTGTAGTTAGGGCACACGTGTAAAAGACACCAAAGTAAGTCCGGGAAATGTTCTAATATCTTGACCATTAAGGTAATTTTCAACAACAAAATATTTTTCCTTAAATGCATGCTAAATTTTATGGAAATTGTTGGAGTTGGTATTCATAATAATAAATACACATTGCTCATATTAAGGTATTAGATTGGATGGATTACATAAACTTGTAGTTACCAAATCTTTTTCCAAATTCAACAGGTCCACGAAGGAAAACCAGTATACCTAGAATTCGGAGGTAACCTTGTGCCGGTGGCAAAGTCTGGGGAACAGCTGTCTATACCATTCCGCGCCTTCCGCGAGAACAGAGTGGCTTTCCCTGTCATGATTAAGACGCAGGATCTGGAGCCTATCTGCAGGTGCCAGTTCATGAGGGATCCTAAGGTTCCGAAGGGAGAACCTTCGCCGACACCTGTAAGTTGTTTCTTGTTTCGTTATCTATAAAGGTTTCTTTTCACGAAACTATAAAAATGAACAAGACGTCGTGAAATGAAAAAGTACCTAAGCTAAGCCAATACTAATCTGAAACTCGATTATAGCTTTATACTACGTACCAAATTACATGTGTTTTTTTTATGTTATTTAAAATATTGTGTATACTAACGGTTTTACACATCATGTACAGATTGCAGTCCTCAACATCATGGTACCAGATGAAGAGAGGACATCTCCCATCCCAACAGAAACGGTGCCGATGCGTACTGAGGAACAAGAACTGATCTGGCGACAGAGACTTAGTGACCCAAGGTCTGGTATAATTTATTCAATACAAACAATACGTCGGGATAAGACTCGGAGAGAAGTTATTGTAATTTCAGTGGCTAATTCTGTTAATTTCCATTTTTCACAGATTGGAGGATATCTGCAATCTTCTCGGCAAAGACTGGGTGGCGTTGGCTTACGAGCTTGGTGTGAGCGTGGCCACTGTCAACCAGATACAAGCAAAGAGAATTACGGCGGCTGAGCAAGCACAGCTTATGCTGAAACTGTGGAAGACGCAGTCAGGAACAAAGGCTTTAGGTAGACATTTGTAGTATTTTTAAGACAATCCAACGCGACTATAAAGTAATGAAAACAGTCCCTTTGATATTATACAATCAACGACAATTTCTTTAATAAATGAATAGTTATTTTTAGAAAAATACTCGAGGACAGCACGACAAAGCTTACACTACTATGTTACTCTTATTAACTATATTCAACTATACATATACTTGTATTGAGTGTTGTACTGTATCATGTGATAATCAACGTTTTTTTTCAGACAATTCTCTGGAGCTAGCGTTATGTCGTATCGGAAGAGATGACATCATTGCACCGCAGTCGGAGTTGACCAATGAACGGCGAATCCAACGCAACATCTATCAGGAGAGACAAGCTTCTGAGGAAATTGAAGCCTACAAAGGTATCGGTCAGTTTTGCGTTTCTGAAAAATAATACGTAGTTATATAGTTTGACTGAAATGTGTCCATTGAAAGTATGACTTAATTTTTTTGTTTATTGAACAGCAGAAGAAGACAATAAACTCAAAGATAGAATATACGACGAAGACCAAATTCCTGAACATAGGGAGTCAGAACACGATCAGGACGAAGCCAAATACTCGCCTGAAGAAAAGTCGATTGTAGACAAGAGTGAAGTAGAGAGAACTCCTTCGCCTAGCTCTCATGAGGAAAGTGAGGAAGATGAAGGTGTGATCAAATCTTAAATGCAAACGTAATCCATTTTAATAAAGTACAAACAGAGACTAAACATATTATTGGTTACAGACGTAAAGCACAGTGTTGCAGAACGAAAAGAACAAATAACAAGAAAATTAAGTTCGAGCAAGATTCCGGCGTCAAAACAAAAGAAAGAAATAAGAGAAGAAATCATTGAAATTAGGACACAAATTAAACCTGACATTAGAAAATTCCAGGATATAGAACAACAAGTAAACAATTATTATTTTCAAATGACAGTACACCATTTATTTATATATAAATTAATATTAACCTACTTTTTATGTTATAGGTATTAGAAAAAGACCCGAAATTGGAAAGAACGCGTTCAAAAACTTCACCCGATACAGTTGAAGAAGAAAAGGAAGCCGACGTTCAAGAAGTCGTTGAACCAAAAAAAGAAGAACCCAAGCCAGTAGAACGACCAGTTGAACAGTTTAGAAAGTTTGACCCTTCGTCACCGGCTAAACCTACTCCCAAACATTTACAGAGACATATGAGGAATGAATCAATGAGGTTCCCTTCAGGTGACTTCTCCAATGTTACGATCACTCCAAGAAAATCGGTGACAGCTGAAACTAGTGAAGTAAAAGTAACTGAAACTAGAGATACGTTCACGAGGGAAGCCATTTCACAAAAAGAGATTTTTACGTCAAGAGTAGAAGAGAAGCTGGATGATGGCGACAAATCACCCGATCTAGTTGTAGAAGAAGAAAAAGATATTGCTGAAGCTCCACTGAGGGCTAAAATTAGCTCTTTCGAATCAAAAATGTCAAAGGAATCTTCTATTGAGTTACCTAAGACAACTGTTAAATTGACGAAAGAAGCATTGAAGAAACATACGTTAGAACAGGACCAAGGTATTGAGTACACTCAAGAATTTGTCAGAGAACAATCTAAACAGATATCAAGTATGGAAACTCATGTTACCCATAAAATGTCTGTTGAAACGGAGAAACACGTTGAAACAGTAAAATCTGTAAAAGAAACAATACAGCATTTTGATTCTAAAATTAAACTAGATGAAAAATCCAAACCATATCATAAAACAATGAGAACTGACTCTACTTTAGTGCAAGTATCTTCTGAGGAAGATAGCGAGTTTTTGAAGAAATCTACTGACTCGGAGACTGAAACTGAATCTCAAACCACAGTCAAAGTAGACAAATTAGAACAAAAAAGTAAATTTAAAATTGACAGAGATGTATTTGAGAAGAAACCTGATGGCAACGATTTACCCAAGGATAGTCAAGACAAAAAAGACAATGAAGACCAAAAACCAGGTGATGATGACAAGAAAGACGATCAGCCTGCAATAATGAAAGAACATAAATTAGAAAAACAATTGACTGAAGAATTGCGAGCCAAAGTAAGTGAAGAAGACCTAACAGAAACTTTTGAAGAAAAAGATGTTTCTGCAAAAGATAAATTAAGTAAAGAAAAGGTAAATTATCTTTTAATTTTTGCTATTTACATAACTAACTTGAAACAGGTCTATTTTGTCGGATTCAAAATCAATCAATTTTAGTTTCAGATTACTTACCTTATGTGAGGAGAAAATTCCTATTATAGTAAGATAGAAGAAAATTTAATCTATTTATTATTTTTTACATTTTTAGATGGACCCACAAATATCTGTAACAAGTATAAAATCTGATCTAAGTCGACACACAAAGACTGATTCTATGGGTTCTGAAAATACAGACATGACAAGTAAGATAACCTCACAAGAGTCCCCAGTACAATCCGCTATTGACAAAGCTGATTCATTAGCCGACATACAGCAGAGCACAGAGAAAGACTTCAGCTTCATCTCTCAGACCGAATCAAAGGTATGCTTATCCTCACTTTTTAGTAAGAGTTAAATACATTGACACATAATAATGATAGATTTCTTGGGCAACTGAAGTTAATATTTATCCGACTCATGGATAAAGACATTACTAAAAACGTGTACATTAAAAAAAAAACAATTGAAACTGAATTATAGAACGTGTAGTCGATTTAATATTCTATAAAAGTAATATTTGTCATTACCAGGTGTATTCAAAGGACTCAAAACACCGCAGTGACTCTTTAGATGAAGCTTCACAGTTCTCAGACTTGGATGACCAAATCGGCACAAGTCCTGCACATAAGCCACATGTTGGCAAAGAATTAGAACAAACTATAACCAAAACTGAAATTAAGACTGTAACTACTACTGTCTCAGATAGAAAAGAAACTAGAGATCAAACTTTAGAATTTCTGAAGCATGAAAGTGAACACAGTTCACAAATACTTGAATCTGCTTTGGGGGCAAAAGAGGCAGAAAAGGTAATTTGAGTTTACTAGACGTTAGATATTACTTGCTAAACCATTACAAACGTGCTTACTTTGTAGCTTTATACATGAAAATCTTTCATTTGCAATGCCCTTTAAAAACCTTACATTTTTAGGTATCACCAAAAGAATCACCAGTTATAAGTGCAAAAGCACGCCAATTTATTGAGACTGTACCAGAAGATGATTCTGTGCAAGAATGCTTCTTTTCTAAACGCATTTATTCAGATTCCTTGGAAGACTCTGAGCACACAGACTCACGGCGACACTCAGAAGCCGAATCATTAAAATCAGATCAGTCTGATGTCAAGGCTAAAGTATCTTCATCTGATTTTGATGAAAGAGCAGAATATGAAGAAACTATTGACTCAGGAAGTGGATTTGGTGATGAGAAATTCGAAGAAAGTGTTGGTTTTACGTCAATGAGAATTGACCCTAAACCTGTAGAACTTGAGAAACAAGACTCTGGTTCTGATAAAGAAGCGGAACCCGTCTTTAAGAAAATGACTACAAAGCGCTCTCACTCAAGAAGTGAGTCAATGTCGATTACAAAGTTAAGTGATCTCCAACTTGACTTAGACCTGCCTAAAACTAAACCTGTTGCGGAATGCCAAATTATTGTTACGGAAGCTGAAGAAATCGACCGGTCTGATAAAGATGAACTGTCTGACAAAATATCTTCCGAAAGTAGTAGAGAAATTGAAATGTCTGACCGTAAATCTTCGGAAGGTATTTCAGATAGGATTAGCTCTGAAGATGCTGTAACAGAGAAAAAAACTTCCTCTGAAGAAGATGGCACGCGAGAACGTGACCCAGTGTTGGTACATGGAAAAGAAATAGTGACAGCTATAATCGAGACCGTTAGAGATACTGAACCAGTTGAAATGAGGACTCCAGTTGTGAAAGACGATGTTGCAGGTTTGCAAATTCTTGTATTTTTAGTTATACCTATTAGATTACTCTCCTGAAAAAAAAATGCCCTTACAAAAAAAAATATGCAAAAATACTTGTTTTCAGTTGATACAGTGAAACGTCAATCAGTAACGTCTGCTGGCTCTGGGTCTGTTAGCGAGCTGCGTTTAGAAGAGAAACGTTTATCAGATGCCCACAGTCTAACTGAGTCCAGGGACTACACGTTTGAGGAGTCTGAAGACGACATCGGGACACAAGGTACTCATGTTGATATGTCCAAGGACAAAGTCGTGGAAGTTAAACCCGAGAGTGATTCTAAAACTAAGACTGCGTCAGGTTAGTGTGTTATCTCTCTAATAAGTAGGCTAGTTCGAGCCGAATAGACAAAATTGGCCAACATAATTAAAACTAAGGGATTGTTACAGGTAAAACCGACCTGTCAAAACTGGCCAAATTGACTCATGGAGACTCATTAGACGATGTTGAAGGTTTTCCAGAAGACCACGTCACTGATTACGTCCACAGACTACCACATATTGCTGAAATGGGGTAAGAAAATATTTATATAAATTGTCATATAATACTAAAAGAATTATATTGTAAGATGATACTAATCATATTCATAATTACAGTACAATGGCAGAGAAAGATTTAACTCATGATTTCTTACGGAAAGAAAGAGAAGCACAAATAAAACGAGAAACTGTTGCAATTGTTACAAAGACTACAACTGCACCTACACACCCAGAAAAGGTCACTAGTGCTGTTATTGAAACTATTCCATCTGCAAAAGAGGAAACCAGTGTTATTGCTGAGATTTTTCAACCCGTGAAAGACATCACTAAAGTTGTAACCGAATGTATTGATCCAAAAGTTATCACTAGTATGGTACCTGAATCCACACAACCTGAAAGCGTGGTTACTACTGCAGTTACTGGAACTGTGGAACCCGTCAAAAAGGTTACTAGCATTGTAACTACAACAGAAGAAAAAGTGGTCACAAGCGTTGTGACTGAATCTACAGAACCAGAAAAAAGTGTGACAAGTACAGTAACAGAAACAAAGCAACCAGGAAAAGTTGTTACTAGTATTTTAAGTGAACCTCAACAGCCAGAAACTGTAATAACTCGGACCATTTCTGAGTCAGGGCAACCAGAACGAGTTGTAACAACTATTGTGACTGAAACTGTGCAACCAGTAAAAGAGGTAAGAATTGTTGAAACAATCCAGTCAGATCACGATTACCAACCTAGAGAAATTGTGTTTACAACTAGGCAGACAGAGACATCATATGTTACCTCAACTTCATCCTTTAAAGATGAACCAACTGTTATGTCAGAAGTGACTACTATTATTAAAGATGGAACTTGCGCGCAGGGTAGCGAAACAGTTGAGATAAAGAAACACGTAACTGTTACCTCTGGAAGTAAATTCGATGTTTCCAAGATAAGAACTGATACTCTCGGTCACTTTGATGTCGGTGATATAGATGAAATCAAAAAGTTTATACCCAAAGACTTAGATCTCGTAGAAACTACAGAAATCACGAAAGAACAAGTAAAACCAGTTATTGACGATATTTTACATAAGGGTACTATTGCTGCAGCAGCCAGAAGCCCAATCCTAGATAAAGATATCAAAAGTATCACAAAAGAAATCGTAGAAACTGAAAAGAGGTCCTATGATGCTAAGGTTCCTCATAAAGAGGAACGAAGACACTCTTGTATCAGTCCAGCAATCTCTCTTGAAAGAATTGCTGAATCTGAAGTGGAAACTGAGGAAGAACCTCCAAAGAAAATCATTACTGTAACTACTGACTCACACAAATCATCAGTATCAGAAACGTCAACTGAAATGAAGAAATCAGACTCAGCTATGAAACAAATGGCTGATAATATTGAAATAATCATAAAACAAGCATCTGAAGACATCGACGTTTCTTCTGAAGAACATCCCGTTGGAGACGAATCACAAGATATTGCTGGTCGAGTCTCAGTAGACTCTATCATAGAGGAAGCAGTGACTACTGTTGAAGGGTATTTAGATGAACAGGACGCTAAAGACTTAAAGGAACAGGAAATAGAAGCCAAAAAAGAAATGATATTTGAAGAAACAAAGAAATTCACAAAAGATAGACCGGGACTGATCAAATCACTGTCAAGAGATAGTGGTGAAATTGTTATTATGCCTAAGAAGAAACATCCGAGAACATTCTCCGTACAAAGTTCTCCAGAAGAAGTTGAGGAACAGATTTATACAGATTCTGAATCTGGTGAGCAATATGTATAACAGTTCCCATCATTATTAAATAAAATAAAAGTTTAACTGGATTTCAAATGATGTATTTGCATTACTTACAGATATGGACAAAGCAAAAGTTCTAGAAATTATAGAACCCTGTTCAGATTTAGATGGCAAAACAGCAGCGTCTAGTTTTGATGCGAGAAAACTCCGCACTGACTCACTCGATGATGCTGATGATTTCCCAGAAAAGGAGGTTAATTATAAAATTATGTTTAAATAAATTCTAAAAACAACTAGTAACATCTTAATTAGGTTTTTTGAGCCATTTCTTAATGAATAAATCTAAAATGTATATTTCTATGTTTTAGGCTGAATTCTTCGGAGACGATGAAAAATATATGGAAGATGCACTTGGTTCATTTCAAGCAGCTAAATTCCATGAAACAGCTCATAGTGACGTAGCTGGACCCAGCACAAGTGCTCTCCAAGACGGAGAAGATCATGACAAGTTCAACGAAAAGTTTGTTAAGAAAACTCACTTTGTTGACAGTTTGATGCGCTCGGATTTAGTCTCAAAGTCTACCACTGAGTCTTCAGTTACTACAGTCATATCGACTTTAACAAAATCTTCCGATGAAGATCAGAAATCAGTGCTTGAAGATGGGACGTCTGCTGATTTCTCAAAAATCAGCGGGGCAGACTTAGTAAAAGACCCTTCCAAAACTTCAATGGAAGCGAGGGAAGATTCTAGAATGGAAGAGCCAATGGAAGATCGTGGTACTCCTGATTTATCCAAAAAATCAATAGACTTAACGAAAGATTACTCAAAATCATCCATTGATAGTAAAGATACTTCTAGAGATTTTGCGACTAATGAATTATCTAAAGACTCAACGGTTGACTTAACGAAAGACTTCTCAAAAGCTTCCGTAGAAAGTGTCAAAGAAACTTCAAGATCCATTGATGAAAAGACATTTTCCGAAGACCATTCGTCATTAGACGTATCAAAAACGTTAGCATCAGATGCTTCTGAAGGTATCACAGTTAGCAAAGAATTTGTTGAAGAGGAGAGATCAGTATCAAGAGTTGTGAGAGTATCAACTAGTTCGTCACAGGAGACATCTATTTTAACAGAAAGCAAATTATTTAGCGAGCAGGATGAAAAATCTTATGAAAAAACAAAACCCTCCGATAAAACCGAACAAGATTTTATTGGAGAAATGGAAGAAAAGATTGCGCAACTCCAGTCGGAGTTTAGAAAAGAAGAAGAAATGGCTGACAAAGAACCCGAAGTAAAAGTTGAAAAACATGTTGAAACTAAAGAAATAATTGGAGAAGATGGGACAAAACAGCAAATTAAACAAACGCACGTGAAGACTGAAACAGTACAACATGTCGTCAAAGATATTGTGAACGGTGATAAAGGCATCACTATCGAAGAGTTAAAACACAAAATCAAAATGGAAGGCACAAGTGACCAGTCTGAGGATGCAGAAATATTAAAAGAAGCGGATGACGAAGTACCAGACATGAAAGAACTAAACAGAAGATGTTCAAATCTTCTGGAAGATATTTCACAGGGAGCTCTTATAAGAATTGACTCGTCTCATGTGACGCATGGTAAGCATGGTAAGGTTTAACTCCTAAACAATAGTATTCAGTGCACACGACTCACTTGACTTAAGTTCCTGTGTCCCTTAGATGGGTGTCTACAGTGCGCCGCCAGCCCATTTGGTCTTGAGCTTAACGTTTCATTTTGCTTAGTGCACATAAATACATAATTATCTACTCTTGTTCCTCATTAATGTACCAGCCAGTTTTTACAGATATCCCGATTTTCTTTATTCTTCATTTTATCATTTTACGTTGAGGAACCATTCATAATCCCAGTTCCTATTAATTTTATAGATCTTGTATCGAAATTCTCCAAAACTCCACCACCTTCACCAGTCGACTTAACACAAAAAGAAAAAACCAAAACGGAGGATGGCACTGGCGAAAAATCTGCTGGCCTGCAACCCAAAGGTAATGTTATGTTAAATTACTTAGTAATCATAGAATAGAAACACGCCATAATAGTAAAAATAATAAAGAAGAAGTTGTCAAAGATCACGGGAACGAATTGAACTTTTTACACATTCATTATTGTAGTAATAACCAATTTAAACTTGCCCTTTTTCCTATGACGATAAACTGAGACGATAATGATCTCCGATGACTTTGTCCTTACTTAAATAAAGTCGTAGTTAGAATGTGCTAAATTCAAATCACTAGTGACCGCAGCAATCACTAAAATTTAATTACACTTCATGACATACCATAAACACAAAACATATGTCCTCGAGCACTCAAACGCCATTGACCTTTAGACGTTTCTGTCGGTTAACACCTAAATGAGACAGCATTAAAAGTTTGTTGCGATTGAGTGTTCGACCGTTTCAAAATCAAAATGCAAAGACTTTGTCACTTCTGTTGACCAACTTGAGTGAATGTAGTAGCCAGAGGTTATGCTAGAAGTAGGAGCTAACTCCAGTCTTGAATTTAGGCTCCGATTCTTCGTTCCTGGACGCTAGCCGTCAGTCACCGCGAGCTTCTTCAGCCGGAGACAGTGTCATCAGCGAAACAGAAGCTCATCAGAGTGGTCAGTAACATGTATTTGAAACAATAAGTGTACAAAACTGTATCTGAAAATGTTCTAATGACTATGGCATTTTGAGATTTTTTTTGATATTCTAATAATATTTGTCCCTTGAAATGGATTGTGACAAAATTATTGCAAGCTTATTGCAGTAATGTAGTGGCAAAGTAGAGTCACAGCGAAACTTTACTCTTGATTTTGTAGTAAACAACCATTATAGACAGCCTTATTTGCCACACTCTTTATTTGTACGCCAATTATCGCATGTGTCGTGGTTAATTTTTACACTAAGGACTTTACTTTGTTTCCAAAGACTTGGGAACGAAGAAGGTGAACGAACAGCACTCGAATAAAAGAACGTACTAAGATTGAGAAAGATAAAATAGCTTTTAATCGGACCACATCGTAAATAAAAAAAAATAAGTTCAGTTGCAACAGTCACATAATGTATGCAAAAATTACGTCAGCACAGTAAATTTTACTTTCTTTCTTGCGGAGCCCTTACGTTGCTATAGGTAAGTGGACCCACGAGCAACCGAAACATCACTTTATTTTATTATCGCTTCTTCTGACGGATAACTTGATTTCTCGTATTTAATTCGCAATTTTTTCATCTACTATCATTCACATTTGGGTAACGTTTCGCTTTGATTCTAAATCTTTATTTATTTTTACCATTTTACTATCATAAGCTTCCATCGCTAATTTCTAATATCTCCATCACATTTACATTAATCTTGTAACATAAACACGCTTTAGGAGCTTCAGGTGCATTGAACTAAATTATCAATATTGTTCCAAATTTTGAGCTATATGCACAATAACATCATAATTGAACCAATTATGAAATTAGATTAACTACCAACACCTTAGATGTCTTTAATGTTTAGCACAGTAAACACACAAAACAATGTTTATCTGAAATTGTAGCTCTTAAATACATATTATATTTTTTCTTTACAGAAGTACTGATGGAAGCGTCTAAGGCACTCACTGAAGCCGCCAGACCCAAATCACCAACTAAACATGTGGCCGATAACATGACATTTGTCAATGTCGACCAGCCCACTATTACTAGCGGTGCTATGGAACTTGTTGATCGAACAATAGAGAAAAGCATTGACGTTATTGATCAAATTAAGAAAGAACAACTTGCCGTTCAAATGGAAGATACACAAAAATCAACATCAACAGACACATTCTATAGCGAGTCTAGAGTTGAAACTTCATCTTCGTCAGTCCACAAAACATTCGAAGGTAGCGAGATGAAGTTCCAATCTATTGACCCTGAAGCTGTTATGTCTGATATGGTAGCCAAGTTCGGCACTAAAGATGACTTTGGGACAATATTAACTCACAAAGAAACTGAAACAAGAAAGATTTCTGGTCAAGAATTCTTCTATGAAACCAAACAAGTGTCATCTTCTGATGATGATTCGTTGGTTATAAAAACAGAAACAAAGCATGAATTACGAGGACAAGAACATGAAATGAAAGAAAAGACTGTGATTCGTAAGGAAGGTGATCAGACAGAAACTTCACAAAAAAAATTAGAAAAAGCTCATGAAGCTACAGCAAAACGATCTGACACTGAAACCAAGACTGTAAGAAGTACGGATGATAACGATATAGTTAAAGTTGAGCGGGAGTTTTCAGAGCAAGGTCTTTACACTGGACGACAAACCAAATCGGAAGAAAAGATGACTGCAATCAAAGATGAAACAACCAAGAAAAAACATGAAGTTAAAATATCTGAACGCGATTTGTACCATGAACAATGGGGTAAAGAGTACTTTACAGAACCGGGTGAGTTAGAAAACATTGTAGAAGATGATGATAGTAGTAAAACAAGAGTGGCATTTGTAGATTCCACGCTGAAGATTGTTGAAAAAGACGAAGTTGTTATGAGTATAGAACTTTCTGAAAAAGGTAAGGTTATAAGTTCAACAATGGAACACCACAAAGAAGAGTCAGTCATAGAAAGTAAAGAGCATGATGATCTTAGCTCGGATGCTTCTCACGCACCAAGCTTTAAAAGTGAACCAACAGAAAAACGGGATTCCTCTGAAGCAAGCCCGAAGAGTAAATCTAAGTCTTTTAAAAAAGACGATGAAACCTATGAAGTAAACTTTATAAAAGAAATCAAAGTGACAACTTCCCCTGTTAAGAGTACGTTTAGTCGAACTGGAAGTCAAGACACACAGTCAGAGTCGGAAGCTGCACCTGAGCTACCCCATGATGACAAAACTGGCGACACACCGAAAAAAGAGAAGCCTACCAAGTCTCCAATTAAGTTACCACAACAGCAGATTCAGGATCAAGTTTGGGAGGTATCTTTACAAAAAGCAGATTCTTTTGAAGTAGCCGACGAGATACCAAAACCAAAAATAACAACGAGTGTGGAGACGTCAAGTACCACAACGAAGAGTTCTGATAGTGATACTATTTTAGAAATTAGAACTGTTGTTGAAACAAGGACTGAAGTAACTAAGACATCCAAAACTGACATATTATCTCCAGTAACATTTGAGCTGTCGGATGAAACAAGTACCACCTCCAAGGATATTATGATAAAATCCGGTGAAAGCCTCGATACAGAATGCATGATTAAGTCTTTGGAGTCACATGAAGGAGAAGTTTTACAGAAATCCATGGATTCTACTGTAAGTGCTGAAACCCTTCATGCCTCGGAATTTTCAACAGAAGCTGATTCCGCTTACTTGACAGGAACTGATCACAGAAGAGAGGAAATGAAACTAATAAAAGAAAAAAGCCTAGAAGATATTTGCAGTAGTGGATATGACACTGATCTTTCCTCTGCCGAGTTTCATGGTGCGAAACTCGAGTCAGAAAGGGTGGACTTCGATTCACTGATGTCTGCTCAACCACTCACCGACTTGTCAGTTTTGGAAAAAACTATCGATGAAGTCAAACAGTCACTTGAAGCAGCACAAGTTGAAATTATTAGTGAAAAAAGTGATGGGAGTAGCAAATACAAACAGTCCCCATCCGAATTTCAGTTCAAACTGTTGATAAGTCCTGACAGGCCTGCAATTATAACTGAAGAACAACATGATGACCACGAAAAGACATTAGTTGCTGAAAAGGAAGAAAAAATACTTGCTAGCCAAAAACTTGACAGCTCCAGCTCACCAAAACTGAGTTCAC
Organism: Euplexia lucipara; assembly: GCA_921972225.1. Taxonomy (NCBI): domain Eukaryota; kingdom Metazoa; phylum Arthropoda; class Insecta; order Lepidoptera; family Noctuidae; genus Euplexia; species Euplexia lucipara. The sequence goes on along the minus strand of OV179167.1, from coordinate 9,972,301 downwards.
AGGACGATACCACAACGTCTGATGAAGAAAAAGACACTGTTAATGTAAAAGAATCTAGTCCACCTTTAGACAGTGGTGATATCTCAATTAGGTCAGACAGTGGACCACACTCAATTATCGAAACTGATAGTGAAATTATATTATACGACAGAGATAAGTCTATAACCAGTCTTGAAGTAAAACTCAGAGAGCAAAAACATATCAAATCAAAGCTGGGCGTTGGAGATAGGCGATCAGCATCTGAAGTAGAAGGTTGGTCTAGTTCAGGTGAAAGCCACTACCATAGCTTCGAACATTCAGAGAGTAGACCACTGTCTTCAGATGTTGAAGTGATGATGACCGCTCAAAGTGGTACTGAATTCGAAACTGCACTAACGAGTCATGACGTGTCATCACAATCGATGAGAACTTCCAAGGATTATTTCACAGCGGGTAGCTCACTTGCTTCACGAGACAGTATGAAAAGCTTAGATTCTGATGGATCCAGCCACGTAGCTAGTATCGACATTTCAGATGCTTCAGAAACTCTTGTACCTTCCGCCAATGAGTTAAAAGAAGAGCTAATGGAAAGCAGTACTTACATTGAACAATTTCATCATGAAGCAGAAAAAGTCCCAGAGAAAGTAAAAGATGTAAGTGACGAGGAAGTATCCGCTGATGAAGATGAAGGCAAAGTTGATGATATCGAGCCTGTCGGTAAAATGAAAAGGTCGCATGAAATGAGATTCCAACCTAAAGATATGATACCAGAACATTTTCCAATTGAAAGTGCATCAGAAAGTGCTGATGCTGATGAAGATTCTACTAAAGAAAAAGATGGTTCTGATACTACTATTTCAAGTCAATTGAAAACGGACGAAGTCTTATCGTCATCAATTTCGAAATTGGATATGCCATCATCGCCATCAGAACTAGATTTATTAGAAATAAAAGAAGTAGTAACAAAGACAACAACTCACTCGCAAGAAGCTACACCATTTTCCGTTACTAAAATAGAAAAACCCCAAAGAGAATTCGTTGATGTTGAAAGCGAAATTATCCCTGTGGGATCTTCAGAATACGAAGATATTGTTAAATATGGTAGTATTACTCCTGAACCTAGAAAACTTTCAAAAGAAGATATTATTATAACAAAAACTACTGTTCATGATGCTGAAAGCGTACCAAGTGGACCGAGTGGATCAAGTGAAGAAATATGTGAAGTTGTAGAGGAATGTCATAAAAAAATTGTGAAAGAAGTTAGTGTTATTCCTTTCCCTAAAACAGAAGTACCATCTAGTCAGAGAGAATTCGTTGATATTGAGGCGGATATAATACCAGTTGGTTCAAAACAATACGAAGAAATTTTAAAATCAAAAAGTGATTCATCAGTCCCTAAGACTAAAGTAGAAAAGTCTGTTGTTAAAACACCTGATTCACAATTAGACAGTAAACCAACTTCAACGTCTAGTCTTCAGACACAAGATCATCAGTCTACACCTCAGACGCCTTTGTCAGCTCCCAGTCAAAGTTCAATATCAACTGACAATGGTAGAGAGTACGTTTTAGACGATATGTATGACATATCTGAAACACCTGAGCTAAGGTCGGATCTTGCAGAAACCAGCAAGTCTGAGCTTATGATTACGACCGAAGAAAAAAGTATGCACACTTATGAAAAAGAACAAGAGTCGCCTACAAGTGACGAATTTGAAATGGTTGACAAACCAAGTGAGATGGATGACTTTGTTGTTATAGAAGAAGTCGCTAAAGAAGCTCAGGAAACTGATACTGAAGGCAAGAGCGTACAAATAAAATCTCAAAAATTTGAAAAGCGCCATGACACAGAGATTGAGGAATATTTATCTAAAACTTCCAAGAAACAAGACAGCACTAGTAGTGCATCAGGTTCTTTATCTGATGAAGAGCTAATGGCGTATGAATTAGAGCAAAAGAAACTACAAGCTCAAGAATTAGCGGAAATAGAGGCTGGAAGGCGTTGGATACAAATGCAATTTGAGGGCGATCCGCGATATGACTATGAACGAGTACCTTTAGAAGATATCAAGGAAGAGGAAATGACAGATTTTGATGCTAGTAGAATTGGTAGTTTGACATCGCAAAAAGAGTCGATAGGTAGCTACGGTAGCTTTAGGAATTCTTATGGAAGTCTTTCTGAATCCGAAATGGCTTCACGAATAAGGTTTAGAGTCCGTGGTGAAAATGATGATATTTCCATTAGCTCATTGCAAGAATTTGAAAATCTGGAACGAGCATTAATGGAGCAGTACCAGCAGCATTCTTCATCTTCAGCAGAGTCTTTGAATGGTTCTTTGCCAAGACGCTACATTCTAAGTAGAAGTCAGGGCGATGATATTTCTGTATCGAGCTTAAAAGAATTTGAAGGACTTGAATCTGCTTGCTTAGAAGCTTTGAAAGCAGAAATACTCGCAAAGCAAAAAGAAGCATTGCTAATGGCTGATCCTAAAGAAGTAAGCAGTAGTTTCTTGGAACGAGAAAAACGGTCATACAGTGGTAGTTCAGAAAGTAGTCCTCCTCAAAAAGGAGGTAGTCCAGGTCAAAAGAGTGGTAGTCCCTCACAAAAGAGTGGTAGTCCGTCACAAAAAGTGGGGAGCTATGGCAGCCCAACACAAAAGATTCTCACAGAATCTGCTAGTATAAGAAAATTGATTGACCAACAAATGGCGATAGAACTAAAATTACAACAGCAACAAGTGATGCCAAAAGTTATTACAGTTAAAAAGTTTGATGATAGAGGAGCTTTCTTTGTGCCTGAACCTGAACCAGGACCATCAGAGAAAGAAAGTGAACCAACGGCAGAAGTTACAGAGGAATGTACGAAAACATCATCTTTTGTATGCGCAGCAGCACCCAGCGACGGATCCGCTGAATCCATACCTGGAGATTGTGAAGAAATGATGAAATTACTAGACCAAGAAGAGAAAACAAAGGAAAACCAGGCAGTTACTAGAACATTCACTGATGGAGGTGTAATAGAAGTTGTTAGAACAACAACAGTTATCCAACAGCGATTTGTTGATGGAAAGAAAGTTTCAGAGACTGTATCGAGCTCTGACGGTGAAGGGGCAGTTGATATTCCTGCTAGGCCGAGACAGCTTGAAGACAGTGCTATGTCCTACGGCTCAGAAATGTCCTCATCAATAACATCACAGCCTTCAGAAATGGATAGTTTAATGACAGTACTAGAAAGGCATACAGATGGCGAGGTTGTGACTGTTACGCGACAAACGACCACGATGACTGACAAGCCTGAGGACCTAGAGTTCTCGAGGGAGGGGAGTCTAATACGTGAGCTCTCGCCCTCCTCGGGGAGGTCGGTGGCTCATAGTGTAATCTCGTTCTCCGGTAAACAATTTACAGATCCTGCTAGTGGTTCATGGAGCGGACAGGACGAAGAGTTGAGCTCATCTGGAAGTTTTAGCAGGTTGGTATATTTAGATTTTTAACCTTTTAAAAACAATGACTAAAACATTTTATCAACATCAACCTAGAGCTGAATTCAACTTTGATTGGTACTGATGCCATAGAAGAAATGCCTAACAAAACTAGGAGGTCATGGACTTCTTTATAATACAAAAGCATTATATTTATATTAAATTAAACGGCTCAAGTGGTAATATAAAAGAAGGTAATAAAACAGAGAGCAAAACTTAAAACGAACCAACAACACAAACCAAAAACCCAAACCAAAAAAATAATAAGACTCTTTTAAAATTCATCATCCTTCAATATCAATTAGTTTATCTCCCTTAGCATTGAACACTATATTGAAAATACGGATCCACTACAGAATACTCAATAAACTCCATTTTGCACTTTCGTTCATTCATTTTTACTCATAAATACCTTCAAAACACGGTGAAATTCACCAGGGGCGCACGCGCAGACCTTATGCTCGGTAGCACGGACAGTTTGGAGGCGACCAGTTCCAATGCGACCCGCGCCACCTACAATTACGAGGTTGACACCCCTATGACAGGCAGTCTTACATCAGGAGGTGAGTCCATTTAAAGTTTTATTTTTTTTATTTTATGAGACTAGTCTTGGTTTTGACGGTTGCAATCATTTCTCCTGATCTGGTGATTAAAGGAATTTGGGAGCTTTTTAAATAGAAGTTTTACTGCCATCATTATATTAAACTCACTAAGCGATCTCAATATTCAGGACTATTCGAATTTATTTTATTTAAGCTAGTAGACTTTAAATGTTTCAGCAAATGCTAATTCTAAATCTCAAATTATGTTTTGTTTGCCTATTACCTTACGACCATCCATCCGATTACTAAATTAGTTATGCTATAGGCAGCTATAGGAAAAAATATGAAAGATGTAGCTTTTAATGTATTGATTGTCAAATCCCGGACTAGTATTTAATTATATCTAAACCAAACATGATTGTATGCAAAGCTTATTAATCGGCTTGCTTACTTATTCCTTACTAAAGAGTGCCAACAATTTATGATGCCAAGAATAATACTGGTACTGGTACAGGTACTGTGCTGTACTAATTCTTTTCTTGAGCTTACGTATTTTACTTATTACGTATTTTTGTATTATTTAAATTATCATACCAATTAACCTATTACCAGCATGAGCTATCATATACATTTATAATCATCTCTTTGTATTTTACAGAAAAGCTTTGCCTTCATCCCCGCTTTTATCTTGAATGAATTTACCTTTACTTCTAGAATGTTTAAAAAAATGTACATAAATTTTTACAAAAATGCTTTTATAGAAGAATGAAACCAAAAATCAAATGACAAAACTTTCTATTTAACAAAATGCTCATGAAAGCAAAATAGTAAATTTCGCATTCGATTTTTCGTACAAAGATCTCTAAAAATACTCTTGGGAGAATTCAGTTTTTTGGCATTTTTTTATTTATACCTACATATTGCTACCCCGCCGAGCTTGATACTAATCAGAAAGATAACAGCGGTGCCCCCTCCAGGATCAAATACCATGGTATCATCCCTGGACACCCTGGATCCCATCACTGCTGTCCAGATGGAGAGCCTAGAACATCAATCTACTAGTGAACATTATTCACATGATTATGAAGTGCAGGAGCCTGATTCCGACACTGAAAGATTGGTAAGTTCAAAAAGGATTAATATCTAACACACGAGGGGGAGGTGAAGAAGAATTGGCTGATATCGAAATTGAGGTTTTCATTTTAAAGCAAGTGGTTAAAACAAAATTATTCACTTTATTTTGGCTTGATAAGCCGACCGGAGAAGATATTTCATCACCAAAAATGTCAAACTTTCAAATTATCTCTCGATAGCATTTTCACCCATGTCTATGATGATTTGTAAAATTAATCCTTGCGTTATATATATGACAAACATACACGCGTTAAATGTCATGCTACAGTTCTAGCTGTAACAGCCTGAAAATGATTTTAAGAACAAAAACAAAGAAAAATGAAAAATCTAACAGGTAAAAACAACATTAAGTAGACGATAATGTAGGGTAACAGTACCCTCCTCACCTCCTTAATCTACAGACGCTTAAAAATTACGAAATTAAATATGGGAATGGAATCTAATGATTTCACAGAAAAGCGACATTATCGCTAAATCACTTTCCACCATATTCTTACTTTGAACTATCCAACTTTCAACCATGAACCACTTTACAAAAAATAAACATTTTGAATCCTTCTTTTTTTTTAAATAAAATTTCATAAACTTACCATCACTTTCACCCTCGTTTCCAGGAACTAGACAGCCGAACTCCCAGAGCCAAAGAGCGTACCATCATGTTTGACAGCACTGACACACTCAGCGCTGTCAGCGGTGATGGATCCGTCAAAGAAGCTGCTGTAGAAACACCAGCACCTACCTTCTATATTGGAGACATTCCTATTACGAGAGGTGAAGATTTCTATTAGAGCTAAGAAGAGTAGTGACTGCCCCGTTGGTCTCGTGGTCGTAGGCACGAGCATGAGGTCTAGGGTTCGATCTTTGGGTTTTGACCAAACGCTATTGTGGCTTCCTTTAGGAATTTCTCAATGAAATAGAATAAGCTACACCATTAAAGCTTATAAATAATAACTTACAGAGCTATGAAGGGTGTATATGGAGTCTATGCCATATTGGCAATTCATTTAGCATTCATATCAGCATTGTCCCATGTAATCATGGGACTTAAACATAATTGAAGAAATATGGCCTAGCTCTTTAGGGGTTACAATCGTTTACGTGTAGTCAACAAAATTAATGACCATAAAACTAGTCCTGAGTAACTTGAAGTTGATTTTTCGTAAATCACAATGTAAATCGAGACAAAAGCATTAACTTCCATAATATTATAATTCTTAGCTAAGGTATTTCTGTTTCCAGGAGACCGACGAGAAGAAGATGACGGTCAACCAGCTCTATCTGGTAGTGCTCCAGCATCATTACCACCTGCCGCTCAATCCTCACCGCCTGTACCTGCTCAAAGAAGGTAATACTCCCTTGGGCGACGACATGTGCGACTGAAACACTTCGCATACTATAGGGCCATGACCGCCACTGGTAATTCAGACCACAACATTTAATATTCTGAAAAGTACACAACATCCTAGTGATGTAGGCGGTGGGACTAATAAGTGATAGGTCTCTTCGGATTCATGACGTGCATACTGTGGAGTTATCTTTGTTTCAAAAATGTTTAAGAAAAACATAGTGTAACAACAGGCACACCTGAGAAATTGGTTTTGACTATATATTAAGCCAAGGCCCATGGGCGGCATAAAAGCTCTGAATACCTGACACCAGGTTAGTCACGAAACACACGAAAAAAGAAATAAAGTACACAAAGTTTGGCTGTAACTAGTCGGACAGTACATCGTACGACGGGGTTATGATATTCTAACTTCGATACAGTAACCCACTGGTCTTGGGCCCCGTAGTGTGTGAGGTCCCATAATATAACAAACCAATTCTTTAAACAGCAATAGTATTTTTTTATTGCCTCTGCATTATGATTTAAATTCTATCTGTCTTCATCTATTTTTTTGCAAGCAATTGATATATCGCCATACATGCTATTACTTTCAAAGCATTCCTCTTTTTTTATCATAACTTGTGTTTTACAAGCTTTTTCATTTATGTTGTCTTCTTGTGCTTTATTATTTATGATATCATCTTTATTAAGATTGTAAATTTACCTACTAAATATTAAAATATTATCATTGCAGCTGCTATTGTTTAAGTCACTCTCAAGATAATCTCGACAAATAGGTACACTCCTTTATCCGTTACTATTGTATTGCTTTTTTATTTTCATTTGCTTTATCACCGTGATCACCATCAATAATAATCATAGTATCATGATTTTGCTTTAGTATGTAATTAATTTAATATAATTTATCAACAAGTGTGTCATTGCTGCATTATTAAGTACATGGCATGTAGTGACGGGTGTATTTGTATATGAAATGTTGAAGATATTAGTATTAAACACATATCTAGAATTTCACTGTTTGAATTGCAACTTATTTCTAGAAGCTATCATATAAATGTATTTTACTTTATCACGGCCTTAAGTTACACTGATTTCGATTTAGGATTAGATCAACCAAATTCTAATAGTACCATAAGGTAGATAAGATGTAGAGAAAATAAGAAAAATTTAGTGTCTACTAGCATCTTCTTCATTTCATTAATAGTCAAATGCTTTACTTTAAATTAAATAATTAAAATTATTATTTTCAGATCATTATCAATGCTCGCGAAATCTCCTCCATCCAGTCTTGAAGATACTAAGAAGTAAACATAATCTCGATTAGGCTGACACATATCTGTGTCTAGATTTACACGCATTACACTTATATTTTCTTTGAGGTTCCTAGCATTTTGTAAGCTCTTACTCTTAATTCTTGCTTAGGCGAAGTTGCACTGATCGCTCATAATTTACCAAAATTTTGAGTCCGTTAATTAGTTTTTCTAACCGCAGTTTCTTTTAAGACCGTACTGATTTAAATTTAGTTATCTTTGGATAAAATTATACCAAATGATACCTATGTATGATAGAATAGTCTGATAGACTTTTACTCCTATCCTAAATATGACAAAATACTGACTGAGACTTGAAATCTTTAATTGAGACAATATAATGATCAATCGTTATGAATCTCTTATAAGCTGAAAGCTTAAATGACCCCAAAGGCAAACGAAAGACACTTTAATAAAGAATACGTCAAAACAAGAATTGACATATTATTCTACTAAATGGATCATACATTTGAATGTATTTTAATTAACTAAATAATACTCGTACTTCTCTCAAAGTAGACAAATCTATGACTCTGTATAAAGCGTCTGATGTGATATCTCCTACTATGCTGACACTTGCAGCACTTGCATTATGTCCAATCTTAATAGTCGACTTCTCAACATAACGAAAGGATATCGGTATATATGGCAACAGTTGGTCCAAACATTGGCCATATACACCGAACATTTTTGGATAATATTTTGGTACTCAACTTTTGTACTGAGCCGTCGGAAACGACACGGTCCATCTTACTTGACCTGTACCCTATAGCTTAGCTTAGACATCCTATGCTTACTCATGATGTTAAAAGTGTAGAACTATTAACTATTTTATAAGTAAAATTAAGTAGGTATCTGAAATGGATTTTGATAAAGCATTGGTAACATTGGAAATTACGTTCACGTGAAAATAGGCAAACTATAGGATCTCCATATTTGATTCTTGCACAATTTCTTACGTAAGTAGATAGATAGAAATACAATGTAGGATAAGTTTTGCTATTTCTGCGGCCAACTGTATTTTGTTAGCTTAAACGGCTGAAGGTGCGATGGAAGAGGATCGGAGTGATATTAGGAAGGTTCTGCCCTTTTTGTATTTTCATATGTAACTTGTAATTATTACTACAATGCGTTAATTTGTATTACTTCTCGTTCATGTTATGTAGCGACATTGATTTCTTCTGCTGTCATTTAATGATTTTGATATAAGAATTTACCAGTCTAGTCATTGGTTGTTTTTTTTTCTTCTAGTCGTATTATTATATTGTTTTAATCTTTATTTATTTGTAGATATTACTTTAGGAATCACTTCCATGTATAGTTGTTGTTAATTTCATATTATTTATTAGAGTAAGATTTGTATTGTACGTAGTTAATATTTGTATATCGATTAATATGAAAACATGTTGTTAATCAAATGTAGTATAGAGTCATAATCGTTTGTCGTAAATGTAAAAAGACCGTCATACTCTTCAAATGTGTTTTCATATTAAGAATGTCTGTACATTTCAGTTGGTCATAGATGAAATTATTTCAAAGTTAGAGAATTTTAACGGGGCTTGCTCACTTCCAAAAAGATATAATTATCGACTACGTAAGAATTATGATTTATTATTGTGATGGTAATGTTAGGTTTTGGACCTAAAGTAACAACGTTTTGTATGAAGTTTAGTAACAGAATAGCGTATTATAATAATGGTACGGCCAGTATTACTAAATACTGCATTATAAATACTGTGTCGTATAACTGTAAATCAGATGTCGTAAAGTTAACCAACTGTCGTATGGTTGAAAGGAAGTCCTAATTGATAGAATAATTAACTTAGATCTATCATCAATAGACATGTTATGGGATGAGACTGAGATGAAGAGATGTGTTAGAAACGACATGCTTAGCTACTTTCACCGCGAGGCTGATTCGAAGCAATTGTTTTTCATATCAGCTCTGGACGTCCCCTTTATGATTAGTAGTAAGGGTTCGCTTAAATGTAACTATTTATAAATATAGTTAATTTTTTAAAAGTCTGTGTGCTTCAGGTGTCGATGTTAAGAATTTTATGCTAGTGTCTCAACAGTTGCTATGCTATAATATTAAGTTTCAAAAAAAAGAAATTAAGTTGCAATGTTCAATTGTTTCACGTTGTATTTGTAATATTGCTGAATATTCTATCGATTAAATAATTATTGAATATTATTAAATAAAAACGCTATGTCTCATATTTATATGTTTTGTTTTATTTCTATTAATGAAAACCACCAACCATTAAAGATCAGAGTGGAAAAAAATTAACAGTCCCTTCTGGCTGTTAATTTTATTATTATTCAAAAAGGATACGAGTTAAAACCATTCACTACTACAAACGGGACATCCCCAACAAAATGTTTGATCCGAAATTTGTGGCATAGTGGACACAATTCAATTAGTCTAGTTTAGTACGCTCAGCTGCCGCTCCAACATTGCTATTTTATGCTAGCTGGTGTTACTGAGACATGGGATCAAAGTTTTACCAAAGTCACTCTTTGATAGACACACCTACAATGTTGTAAAACTACTGTGTTTAATACAATTTGCAGAAAAATGATTTACCGAAATATTCAGGGTGGCAGGGACATCGACGCACAACCGCTTACCATGGATTCAGTACATGATTCTGGACCCCTCTGCGTTGAAATTTTTTGTCGGCTTTTTCTTAAATTTTACGTTTTTTTTTTGCATTTTTTTTTTTACTGTAAACTATGAAATCATTATTTTTACCTAACCCAATGAGATTTTTAATTAAGAAATAGTAAATTCACTTGTTTCACTTAAAACAGTAATAAAAATAAAACTCGAAAGGGCTACCTGATCAGCTGTTTTTTCTAAAGTTCATATGCGAGGTCAACACTAACATGTAGGTAGGTCGCTTTTCGCTCTTAAATGCCGACAAAGAGACCACAGCGCGGCGCGTCGGCGCCACCGTCCCTTTATCGGCAGCGAGCGATATATCCGAAAGTATCTAACAGAGGCGCCACTTGAGGCATTTTAATCATCTACATAAATGAATGACCCATTTAGTACTTTATTTTCGATTAATTATGTTTTTAGATCTTTGTCGTGTTACGTAAAGACGATTTAAACGAGATTTAAGATTTAAAGAGTCACGTAATTATTCGACAATTTTTTGTTATCAACATTAATTTTAGTTTTGAATGCAAATCAACAATGCAATTTATTGTTTCATAAAAAAAACACATCAACTATCGCAATTAATTTCATGAGGAGGTAACTAGGTACAACTGAATGTGTTTGTACACTATCATTTTGTTGATCTGTGTCCGGTGTATGAACTGTAGGCACACAAAAAATAATAAATAATAAAGTGCGGTAAATTGAAAAAAGATTAGTAAACCTACATTTCTTTTGCATTTCTCCGATTTTTGTCAGTTCCTAGATTTCGTGGATCGCAAACGGGCGTGCTGTTTGTCGTGAATTTGTGATCATAACGTAGGTAGATTTTAAAATCAAAAGTAGTTTTCTCTGTGCGTGTTTGTGTGTGTTTGAGAGTGTCGATTTTAAGATTCGGTCCACAACCAACGATTTTTTTCTGTGGGGTTACGTCAAGTATAAGATGTTTGTGACCGAGTGCAATACCACGGCAGAAATGAGAGATCGCATTGGGAATATGTTTGCGACGCTGTGTGAGGAGTGTGTCCAGGATCCCACTATTTAACCCCGTGTCCATGCTGAAACTCTGCGCCGCGCTCAGATCTGCGAGCGACCACTTCGAACCCTATCTCATTACGAATGAGCGAGATTAAGGTAGGTAAGTTAATTAATTGAACATAACTGGATCGCTAAGTTCTAATCAAGAATCTTTTTTGTTAACAATCCTCATCGGTATCGCTATTTTATGAGAATAGGTATTGTTAGTTTTATTTCCATATGGGGTACTTTTAAAGTAACTACCATCAGTTATCAAGACTAATTAAACATGATTTTCTATCAATGTTGGCGTTCGGCGATATTTCGTAGGTACGTTCACGTTCGTCCGGCAGCGGAGGCGGCGCTCGGTGCGGCGGGGGCCGAGCTGCAGACGTATGTCATAATTATGTGTGTGTAGGTTAGGTAGCACTCGCGCGGGCGCCTTCCGCAGAGCGTTTTGATCGCGTTGTTTGCAATATATTGCGCTCTCAAAAATGTCAATTTTTTTAACCAGCCATTTCCGAGATGAATGACCTTCGTAATTTCTTTTATGGCACCAGGTGTAACCTTTTCACGACGTTTGCGCGTCGATGTCCCTGCCACCCTGTATGTATTGAATGTTTGGAGGTATATAATCTTTATTGAAAAAAGGAAATACATATTACACTTATCACAATATTGTTACAAGTACAGTACGTTAGTAAACAGACAAAATGAACCCCAACGTCTAAACTAGGCCGAGCCTGTATATTAGACGTAAGTCGCTTCCAATGTTATTACAATCAGAGATGACAAAAGTGTGATTAAACATTACAAGGCAAATATATAATACCTATTAACAAATAGCTAATTTATATGCTCAGCATATAATGTGGGTAGATGAGTTAGTTACTATCGAGTATTATTAATCTCAACGTAGGTATGAGTGTTCACTTCTTTTATTTTTGAAGTACCCTAAACCCGACTTTCGTAACAGAAACAACAAAGAGTATGAACTTGAATATTTTATAGACAACTAGCTGCCCCGGCAAACTGCGTTGTGCCTTCGAGTCAATTTATTGCTCTTATCATTTTTTTTAAAATTAGATATACATACGTTTAATAAGACGACAACAAATAGATCCAAACCTATAATAACTACTACTACTTTTTATGTAGCGAGTCTCTACTGTGATCTTATTTAAACATTTTGTGTTCAATAGAATTAAAATTACAACATGTATATATAACCTAACCTAACTGACCATACCTGTCCTATAGCTAACCTAACTATCTAACCTAACTACCTTACTAAAATACATTGATTTAAAAAATACTAAATTCATAATTTTAAACTGAACTACCTATTGCTTTTAATGTTACATACAATTTATACTTACCTATAGTTTTCCCGGTCTACTTTAATTAAAGTCCTAACAGTAAAATAAGTTCTATTTGCATAGAATTATTAAAGTTCGTCTCTGTCGTCATTGTTAATTACGTAAATTGATTTCTGAAATATAAGACTTTTTTTGGTACATAAAACCTCTAAGTTTAGTAACAAAATAAATTTCAGAACGTAGTTACGTATAAATTGACAACCTTACCTTCGTTTAGCCTAAGACTTGTCAATGTCAAATTGTCACCTGATAATGAACTGGGAAGTTTGACTCCTGTCATGTCATCCAAGATGGCGCTGCGTTTGAAAATGTTTAAGACAACGAATATTCTTGATATTTATTTTTTCGAGGACTTTTCATGTTTTTTATTAATTATTATGCTATTCCGGACAAAGACAAATCCAAAAAGTCCAAAATCATTCAAATTAATCCAGCCGTTCTTGAGTTATAAGTGGTGTAACTAACACGACTTTCTTTTATTTAAATAGAAGATTATAGTTGGTTAAAGCATTATTTTAGGATTGAAATGAAAAAAGGTTTTCTACCTTTTCATAGTTTTGAGATTTCAGCCAGGATATTAATACCTTCTTGCACGAGTATTGGTTTAATGGATATTTTTTTATAATTTTATTTAATTTGTTATACAGCATTGGTCCAAGATAACATTGACATTTTTCGATAAAAGCCGTTTTATATGGAACTGTAGGACACACCCTGTCAGAGCGTCTCGAGGTCATTGTTGATTTATCAATAAAAATCAGTTTTTGGTGTTGCTGTATTACAGTTTCTTTAATGAATAACTGTCCAACAGTTAAAACATCACACTCAGCGCACAGATCGACTGTGGGATACCTGTAAGAAGGAACAGGGTGTAAAGTTCTTCATCCACCCTTAAAGAGGGAGGACAGTCTGACCAGACGGGTGTTGTGTCTGGTGGGCTAACTACTGCCCGACGGTTGTTGTCGGATACTTGTATATTATGTTCAAACTGCGCGGATAACTTTAATACCGCGATGTAGGATATCGGTCATTAGTTCGTATGTGGCGAGATAGATGTCGCTACTAATGTAATCCACAGTAATAACACAGTATAAATATTAATACAGTAGGACGACGCCTTTGATCTCTGGAAAAATGCCGACAACTTCTACACGCGTTAGACTTGAATAATACCACCCGCACTACGAACAAAACGATGTTCGATCGTTTTGTTCGCAGTGCGGGAGCGGCTTTCCCGCGTCTCGCCCCTCACACCCCGCACGATTGCCCTGTCTAGACGACTTTAATTTAACACACGTACATATTCGGTTACGCTTTTCGTTTCTTAGAGGAGCTTGTGACTAAATTATAACAGCTACGCTTGACGAGGTCGGTTCATGGATGGGTGACCATTTATTACATACCAAGACTCCTCCGTGCCTCGGAAAGCACGTTAAGCCGTTGGTCCCGGCTGTCATTTGTAGATCTTTGACAGTCGTTACTTGTAGTCAGAAGCTCGAAAGTCTGACAACCAGTTTAACCAAGGGGTATCATGTTACCCAGTTACTGGGTTGTGGAGGTCTGACAGGCAGTCGCTCCATGTGAAGCACTGGTATTCAGCTGCATCTGGTTAAACTGGAAGCCGACCCTAAAATAGTTGGGAAACCGCTAGGCAGATTATGATTCAGTAAGGCTTTTTTAATTTTATAAGACGATAATTCTAATTTAATTGAACATATATATAACAATATCTTTGCGACGCTGGACGAAAAGCTCGATAGGTACGCCTATGTTTTTTGTAACTATTATTATTATTATTTATCTTGATAACAAGTAACATTGACTCATTGTGATATTAACAATTTTTCTAACTCCTATGCTAGTATTCCTATTCTAATTACTTAACCAAAAACCATGAATATTATACCTACATATGAGTCACTGCCACACGCTTATCACAGATGTGGACAGCTTGCAGCAGCGACTCACATACAGACAATCGAGTCTAACTATGATCAACGACAATCGAGTCTTTATTAAAATAACCGTGTATCGAAGATTATCTATGTTCTTTTACTTATAAATACTTTTTAACTGACTGCCTCGTTGGTCTAGTGGTCGCAAGCGCTACTGCTGAGCATGAGGTCCCGGGTTTTATCCCCAGGTCGGGCAAAGTGTTATTGAGCTTTTCTATTTGGAATTTCTTAGTAGCAGCCTGGCGGAGTCTGGATTTGTGCCCGATTGATGGCAATAGGCTCGCCCCCTATTACATGAGACTCAAACTTAACTGACGAAATGTGGGTGTACTACCAGGTACACCTCTGCCTAGCCCTTCGGGGATTACAGGCGTGATGCTATGTATGTATACTTTTTAATATTTGCAACCATTAAGTAAAATAAAACACATTTTAAAATAACTAGGTACAGTTTATTAACAAAAAATATAAAAATCTTAACGAAAAGATACAAACCATTAATTATAGTGAGAGATATGTTATCTCCTTAAAAACAATAACCCATTTTGAATTATCACCATGCCTTCTTTGTATTATTTTATGAGAAAAAAAATCCTAGGTTTTTTAATGTTTCTATTGCAAATATCGCTGCATTTGTTTGTCAAAGTCTATGTATATTTTAAAAGTGTATTTGTTTTTCTATTATTATTTAAACTAATAATATGTGTGAGTTTTAAGTTCTTTAAATTGTTTTATAGGAACCTACTGACTCTATGTACAAAGCATGGCGTATTCTTTTACAAAGAAATACAATGTCAAATTGGCCTTTTCTATGGCCCAATTTTTTGTAATTTGTGAAAATTCTTCAAATAAGAAATCGCCTTTTATTTATAAAAAGTTACCCTAACTACATAACATGATTTCTAATTCAAATTATTTTCACATTTCTCTTTAAAACTTAAAATCTAAAAATGCTTACACTTACTATGGCATTATTAAGTACAAATAATTTCATTTAATCGTTTCGTTGTATAAAGATGAAATAACAAATCTAGAAATTGAAACATAAGCATTCAACATTAAAATAGAATAAATAAGTTAAATAAATTAGATTAAGTCTTTACTTTGGTGGTAAAAAATAAACGCCTCAAGAAATTACCCTTAATCTCAAAAAAATAAATTACTTACATTTGACCTGGAGAAAAATTGCTGGAACAAATTTTGTTTCATACATGCAATTTTTCGTAAGTTCAGTCTTTTCAACGCTCAATTGAATACAATTTTACTTTTAAGAGTAAAAAGGGTTTAGTAAAAAAGGTAGACTAATTATTATGAAAAGTAATACTCGTTTTAATATGACTGGATCTTGATGTTCACAGTGAGTCGAATTCTGACACGTCACTTGTCTGAAAAATAATTAATAAAAATATTTTCAATAAGCAATTAACTCAAAACAACATAAAACTATGTAGGAAAGAAAATGTACTTGATCATAATATAATATCAGAATAAGAACTAATACTTTACTTTCTTGACACTAATGTAGATATCATTAAAACAGATGTAATGTAAGGTGTAATGTAATTTGAAACAGTGTAAAACAATAAATGGGCCCTGAACAGAAACCACTTTAAATCCTAAAGATAGATTATTTTACGTAAAAGAAACATTACTTTAGTTTTGAAAATAAACTAAACTGCATTCAAAGATTTCTTGACAATCTCGAATAAAAAGGAAAATTAAAAAGCAATAACTCAATATTTTATTCCACTAGTCGGTAACTACAGTCAATGTTTAAGATAAAAACTCCTAGAAACCTCAGGTCTTACACCCGGTTGTCGTATAAGATATCCAAGAAATATAAATATGCAGTAAACAAGAAAATTTGTAGTCTACTTAGATTACAACTTTACTTGTTTAATAAATACCTTGTTTATAAGATAAATTAGCTTAAAAAATATAACGTGTCTTATACGTGTCGTTGAAAGATCTAGTCTAGGTAGACTAGAACTTTTCCCTTGCAACGACACGAAGACGATTTAACTCTAAGTTACTTACATGTTCAAAACCAGGGACCTAATTTCGAATCGATAAATAAGTTTTAAATCAGAGTTATTAAAATGGTGCTACAAAAAGTGCTGATTCTCAGTTGTAAGTGATTTTACATACACTAGTACTTGACTACCCAACCCACCTGATGATAAGCAGTGATGCAATCATTGATGGTGAAGCGCAATAGTTTATTACGAGCCTAATCACTCTCGCGTTGAAGACACCTAAACTGTAAACGGGCGGGAACACCGCAGCAAGTAAGTTGTAGTCGTCTGAGCTCTGTTGTCTTGGGACACCCGTAATAAGTGCAAGGATACTAAAACTAAAAAGCAGAAGAACTAAGAAGATGGTGCTGGATACCCACTAGGTCTGGTTTGTAGAGGTGCACGTGCGGCAGGAGGAAGGTGGACCCCAGGTCTCGTTCAGCCATCGTATGCTCCTGAGGATATCGTGCAAAGGTTATACAGTGCCGTGGAGGAAATAGGCGGAATTCTACGTGTATTATTTATAAGTTTAAGTGCTGCTATCATAGCCGAACTTGAGAACGACTGAGATTAAAGCTAAAAATTAACCAAAATAAAAACCAAATCAGCATCACAACGACTTTCTCACATTTAACTGTATCATATTTTGTAAATTGACTTTTGATTTTACATTGACATGTCACAAAACGACTAAAATTAAAAGCGGTCGCCATGTTGGTTTCTTTTCAAAATCAATATGGCCTATGTCATTGCAAATACCAAGGCTAAATTTAAATATGCAAAAGATGTCTGGTTTTGTAAAAGCCATCCAACTGATCTGGCTATGTTTCTAAAAAATAGGCATAATATATACATTCGAAATACGTTATTCTTTTTAAAGCAGTTGGGTAAAATTCAAGTTATAAATGTACCTGGTGAGTCAGACGTGTTGACGAGGCAGCTCTTCCAGTGCTGGCCGGTAGAGTCCCACCCACTGATCTAGCCTCTGATAAAGTTCTGAAACAGAGTAACAGATCATAGTTGTCTAAAACAGAAATAATTGTAGAAGATATTGCTAAAAATATTAAACCCAAAATATTGTTCGTACAACATATAAGAGCCATTACCATTGCCTTTTTATGTCATTGTATTGGGTTAAACGGATCTTAACTCTGGCCAGAGCTAGAGTAATTTCTTTGCTATGTAGATGTAAAAATATGAAAAATAGTCTGTGATTTGTTTTCGTTGGCATTTAACATATCGCCAATTAAACAATAAAAATATCGAATAATGAAACAATACTGATTTCGGAACAAATGTTACTTACAATTCTCCAAGTCTCCTTTCTGCATCCGTCCACTCTGACAAATCTTCTTGACTGCAATATTAAAACAGGGCATTAAGAAAAAAATATCATCGG
Organism: Euplexia lucipara; assembly: GCA_921972225.1. Classification (NCBI taxonomy): domain Eukaryota; kingdom Metazoa; phylum Arthropoda; class Insecta; order Lepidoptera; family Noctuidae; genus Euplexia; species Euplexia lucipara. The sequence continues at coordinate 9,954,082 of OV179167.1, read as the reverse complement.
TGAAAGATATACCTAAATCTCAAAAAGCTTCCAGTTCGCTCTTATCAACTAGTAGAGATCGACTAAGTGTCAACCACTGGAATAATGACATTTTGACTACCTTTAGTGATTTAGTTTTAGTTACAACATTACCTGTAAGACTTTCTAAGCGTATCAAATCTCGCTAGTTCAGCCTCCAAGTCTCCTTTGGTGACAGAAGACATGTCATCTCGATCGTCTTTCATTGCAGACTCATCGGGCCTGATTGTAGTAGATACCTTGAATCCTGCTGAAACTAGGGCTCCTGGAATTAAAACGGATATTTTAATGCAGCATTTATCATCGTCATCATTATATCAGCCGTAGGACGTTCACTGCTGAACATAGGTAACAAGATTTCCAATAGGACCAATTGGAAACGGCTTGCATCCAGAGCAATCCAGTGATTTGCACGGCATCTATGTTACCTTATTATACTATGGTTGTTACTTTACAACGCGTGTTTAGTTTTCTACTACAATTAAATTAAAAAAAAACACATTTTCCACTATCAGCTTTGGTTACATCTCATTTTAGCCACCAATGATAAACGACAGAAATTATTTCGTGATTCTTTCAAGCAGAAACTTCAATAAATAACATTTATTTAATTGTGCTTCTTTCGCGTTGATGCTGATTGTTAATCAGATATTAAATAATATGCTGTCTGGGGTATTAACATGACCATGCCATTTTCGAGTACCTACGACGCGTTTTGGTAATATAAAACTATAATGCATTAAAAAATTAAAAGCAATACCAACTTCATTTTTGACTTCTAAAGATATAAATTTAAATGCAATAAATGTTTTGAATTACTTGCATTTTCTCCAATTCCCATTACTAACCTTGTTTGTTATGTCTGTCTTTGTTGGCACTGTATGATGATTCTAAGCTATGCTTTCTCCTCATCTGAAACGTTTTAAATATTTTTGTTTACCATCATACGAACACAAGAGGTGCACAAGATATTAGTTTAATTTAGTTAGTATCACGTTTGCACATGCCTCGTCATTCGTGCTGGTGGCTCCTGACTCCAAGTAGCTGATGAGTTTTGCTTCACTGCTTAGCTCCAAACTCCTCTTTCTTGCGATGTTTTCACGACTGGAAAGAGAAGATAGAAAGTCAACTAAAAAGTCTAATAATATGTAAGATGAGATAAAGATACCCGGCTGGTATCCACAACTCCACGCCCAAGCGCGTATTTACCACGCGGGCCCAGTGCGAATTGGTAGATGTCAAATGTCTTCGATTTTTTGGTTCTAGAACATGCCGGTTTCCTCACGATATTTTCCTTCACCGTTTTTGAGAGCAGTGGTGATGAATACACAAACTATTACTGTTTGTAAGTCGGGGCCGCCACTTCTGGGCCTTCGCTGCTCTTAATGATATGTAATTCTTAAAATTATTAACCTGCTGGCCAAGGTCGGTATAAAAATTCTGACACCAGGTCAACCACACGATTACGAATAACAACTTACACGAGGTAAAGTTGTTTGACAAAAGGCTTTATAGTTTTATAAAGATAATGTAGGTACAAGTCAAGATAATATAAAAAATGAAGTATTGAGAAAAATAGTCGAAAGATCAGAACAACAATGGACAAAACAAACATTTTTTTTTAATTTTACGCTAATTTTTTTGAGCCCTTTTCAGTTAATTCAAGGTACTTATTCTTAGCTTTTTTCAGATTCGTCTAGATTAGGGTTATAAAGATTTCAAATATACCTGTCTCCATGATGAGGATGTAGCCTGGCTCTGGGGATCATGACAGCGGGTGCGGGGGGCGGGGGAGGATCGTGTGACGGTGGCTCTGACATCACGCACTTCTTACCGCTACCCGACACTCTCTGAAATTTGAACAATATTGTTAAGACACTCAATACTCAATATCTTTATTGCTTTCCATATGTATTCTTAGGTGGTAGGTATATAAATGAGATCAATATGGACCCTGTAGGGCACAGCAAAAATGGTAGGAGAGAGGAAGCCTTGCTTAACGTGATCATTTCATTGTAAGTAATAGAAGAATTATTTAAATTTTGAGATCATGAACAAATTAACAATCCTCAAATATTTTGTGTTTATTAAAATTCCATTTATTCATTTGACATTGCCCTCTTTATTTATTATCAATAGGGTGTTTGACAGAATATGAACATCATAAAAAATCTAGATGAGGGACTAAATACTAAATTTTTGTAAAGTAGGTAGCCTATTTAAAGATTAAAAAAGACGTGTGGCACTCGGAGACTGCCGCGGTAAAGCTATTGCATAGCATTTTTTATCAACTCCTCTCCTCTCCCCCTCCCCATTCTTCTCCTCCCCCTCTCCCCATTCCTCTCCTCCCCCTCTCCCCTTCACCATTCCTCTCCTCCTCTCCCCTCCCTCCCCCCTCCCCATCCCTTCCCCTACCCTCCCCTCCCCTCCCCTCCCCCTCCAATCCCCTCCCTCTCCCTCTCCTTTCTGGATTCGGTCCCCGCGCTCAAGGCCCGCGATAGAAGCTATGCAATAGCTTAATAAAAATCAAACTGTTCAATCTCAGAATGAGATTAACTAGAAGTGTAGTAACTACGTGAATATTCATTTTACACATATACACACATATCGTCACGCCTGTAAAAAATAAAAAAATAATAATATAATAAATGTAATATAATAATAATATATATGTAATGTAATATATGTATTATTCATTTTATATTTGCGTATAGGTACGTTTTTACCAATTAATTTTTTATCTTCTTTGTTTCTTTAATCTTCGTTGACTAGCGGGATTTCATACCGTTCTGACGTAGCCGCGTAGTTCCCGTTTCCGCCAGAATAGAGATAAAAACCTATGTCACCCGGGAACAGTGAACCATTCCAGCGGTGACAAAATTTTTCAAATCGATCCAGTTGTTTTTAAGTTTATTTGTTACATACAAAAATTTATACAAATCTTTCATCTTAAAATTATTAGTATTGATGAGATTAAGGGGCATGAGGCTAGATAATTAACAAAAAATAAAACCGACTTCAAAAAAAACACTAAACGGTGTAAAATAACTCTAAATTCGGAAGTCTGTGGCTTTGTTGGGTTTGTCTTACTCATGATGGGCCACCGACTTCCGAATTCAGAGTTATTTTACACCGTTTAGTGTTTTTTTTGAAGTCGGTTTTATTTTTTGTAAAAAAGTTTTTTATTTTTCTATTTTTAGTTGTTCCCATACAAACATTTGCCATGAATTCATTTTATATTGTTAATTGTTAACAATACATGTCATTATAATAGGGTTATCCACCTAACCCTAATAAATGAAACTTAACATACCTAACTGTAGAAATCTAGGTATATTGAACACATCTGCCTACCCCTCTGAGCATACAGGCTTGATGATACGTCATGATGTTGTATAAACAATAAACATCCAAGCGATTCCAGCAATCACGATAGATTTGCCGTCTATTTTTGAAGAGTTCCGTTGTATAACTCCGAAGATCAGCACCAGATCTTCACCAAATTAAAATGGGACCACCTCAGGAGTCTACTCTTTCAAACAAAAAAAGAATTTCGAGAATCGGTCCACAAATGGCGGAGAAATCAGGTAACATACATAAAAAAAAAAAAAAAAAAAAAAATACATACACACGAACATAGAACCTCCTCCTTTTTTGAAAGTCGGTTAAAAAATAACCCGACGCACGGGTTGATCGAAGGTTGACCTACGCTTACCGAGGTCGGCCTGTGGATGGGCGATTGGAAGACTGGAAGTCGACCCCAATATTATTATATAGCTGGGAAGAGGATACGGAGATATTTGCGGAAATTTGATTACTTTTTCCTCCTTGTTGTCTTACTCCATCTTTAAGGCATAGATTTCCTCACAACTATAGTGTGCTTACCTTGGCTGGTATATAAGGCAGTGACGCGTTTTGTATACTAGAGTTGTCCCCTGACTCTCCTCGTTCACTGATTAGTGCTCTTCGATCTTGTCTCTGCTTTGGCATTGCACCCTGAAAGTAAATATTTGAGGATCATGACCGAATTCATTTTGTATGGAAAGCGTCATATATTAGTTGGTTAACAGTAAATGTAGTACGCATACGTAACGCGATATCAATTTGTGCATCGTAAACACATGGCTACACAAAAAGCCATACATTTCTCTTCTTTCACTTCTCGCGTTGTATAGGATTTCCATACCATACGATGTCGGCGTAAACTGTAAATGACCGGTCAATTTTTTTTTTTATCAACTTCGAAACAATTCAATCAATTAGACATTTATCGACAAGTTGAAGTTAATTAGACAAATAACTGCGTTATGTTTCAAAGTAACTAATTGCCTTTTCGCATACCTTCCAAGTTAAATATCTTCGGCTTCGTTTCATATGTACACAGACAGGTTAGATGGCTTAGTTCTATTTTTTTGGAAACTGGGACAACTTGTGCTTAGTTAATATTATTTTAATAATTCGTTTTTATTTCTATACTAGTACACGTTACGCGGTTTCACCCACGGTTTTCAGGTGCCCGGAGGAATACAGGGATAAAAACTAGCCCATGTTACCCGGGTATCGTGAAAGAATTTTCCAAATCGGTCCAGTTGTTTCGGAGCCTATTCTATGCAAACAACCAACAATTAAATGTTTCCTCTTCATGTTAGTATTTCTACATAGAACCTTAACAAACCTGATGTAAACTAGGCATGCTCTGTATACACGCGACAATAGACCGCTGCGGGTGCGGTGTCCTGCGCGCGCGCCGCGAACAGGCCAGCACTGCGCATACTGCTAACACCACAGTGAGGAGAGCACCGCACACAACTAGGGAGATCAGGACCACTGAAAAGATATTTAGAGAGATTTAAGTTTTCGAATCTGGACAATAAACACTGTGACTATTTTAAACCTCAAATGCTGAAGCAAAACATCGTGATGAAACATGGGTGAGAGTTTTTTCTCGAGGGCATGTGTTGCCAAGTGAGAGGCCAATGGGCGGCATTGAAACTCTGACACAATGTTAGTCACGATAAGAAGGAAAAGAATCTCAAGTGCTTTCTTATTTTATATAACACATCTCTACAATAAAGAATCACATCGTATGGAGCCCTGCAGACCTAAATATTTTATAAATTCTATTTCTATTATCGTAATCGATAAGACGACAATAGAAAGAAAATGGCGTACATGGAATCAGCTGTTTGTCAACTGTGAAGTGTTAACGAGAAGAATTTGTAATTGGCTGAAAATGAAATACCTACACTTGACAGTTGACATACAGCTGATTCCATATACGCCATTTTCTTTCTATAATAGAAATAGAATAGAAAAAAAAATTGTTACATGGCCAGGCCTGCTGGATATAGCTCATCTGGTCCATTCAATAAAAGTCACTTTGTTAAAACTTAAGTGAAGTGAACTGTCAATGCCAAGTATTAGAATGGAATGACAGCACATTTCGCCTTCACTTCACCTAAATTTTCAAGAGGTGGTCTTAACACAAAGGTATCTCCTTTAGGTTTCCTTACTATGTTGTTTTCCTCCATCCGGTTCAATAACCAATATCATAAATAATACAAGAAGGGTTAAGAGATGTACAAAATATGTTTCGCCAGTCTGAAATCGTCAACCCACAAACCATGGTGAATAATGCTCGTACCTTCTCTGTATGAGAAGAGGATTTTACCCTGCACTAAGGCAGTAAGTAATATGCTACTTTTCAGCTGCTTTCCGTTGGACTGAAAGCCGAATCCAGACACTAGACATAGTTGAGAAAAGGTCTTTGCAAAAGCATTCTTTATCCGAATCATTGCCACGCCATAAGCACGATATATAAAAAAAACTATTGTCATAACACAATGTGTTCATGTGTTGTGGAGTAACTTATGGGCAACCAGAGGGGAAACAATAATCAACTCACCCTTCAGGTTGATCTGGCAGGAGCTGCCAGCGTACCACTGGAAGCACTCGCACAGGACTCTGCGGTCGTCTCGAGAGTAACACGCACCGTGGTAGTTGCATCTCTCACATCCAACTGGCTCAGCTGTAATTAGTAATTATTAATTTTAATATTTCTTAGGTACGCGGTTGTACGTTTGATTTTTTATTTTTTTTTATTTTGATTGGCACGCGTTTGACCACTGTCTCACCTTATAGTAAGCGATGATTTGGTCGACGATAAAGCACGCTTGCATAGAAGTAATCTATTCACTCTTGCCTAACGCTGGATGTTATTAATCTATCTCGGTTGCTATCTTGATCCCGATCTTTGTCTGTAACCAATCAACGACCGAATTCGCCTATCCGAGTCTTAAAGATGTCCAATCAGAAGCAGCCGTCAAAAACAAAGGATCGGGATTTGGATTGAGATAGAATATTAATATCGGGCGTTAGAGACCCCTAGGTTGTAGTTAGCTTGTTGTGGTTGAGTTTATAGAAGATTACTTTTTACGAATTTTTACTTATACGAGATGTAATGGATGTCAGCGTTCATACGAATACTGTTCTTTGAATAAATAAATATTCCACAACTTTCACACATTATATGATTTTGGAACCCTCACGGTTGATTTGTATCCAAATAAAAGTTAGTACGAAACAAGAAACCTATTTCCCGTAGGAGGAAAAATCTCATTACTAAGGCAAATAACTGTTCTATAATAAATATGTATCTAAATGACAAATCAGCGTAAGAGTCAAACAATAAAAAACAGCGGGTTGAACTCCGGGAGTGCCGGCAGGTGAAAATTACACGCACACTCGCGTAAGCGCCGTCTTACGAATTTTATATTAGGTTACGGCCGCCAAAGAAGTTTTCACTTCAAAAACATGGCCAAATATTGAAAATTATAGATACAACGATTATAATAAAGTCTTTCAAAAACGCCAATAAGATCATGTTTTTTATTTTAAAGCACCATTGCTTACCAGAACATATCCTGCCAGGGTACAGCGCATTGACGCTGAGATCTGCAAAACCTTCAAGACAGCTGCACGTGTAGGTACCACGCAGATTGAAACATTGCGCATGCTCCGAACAATCGTGGAACGAACCGCTTACACACTCGTCGAAATCTGAAATACGATGATCACAAGACAAATAAGTATTAAAACTAGCTTTAATACAGGTTTCATTGTTTTTATACTAATTAAAAGTCTAGTAAAAAAATGCGTTTAAACCATGAGGAACAAGGTGTAAAGTTCCTCACGGTTGTAGTTGTTGTCAAACGCGCGGATAACTTTAACATCGCGATGTAGGTAGATATTTGACAGTTTAGTTCGTATCTTGCAAGATAGAGACCTGAGAGTGATTATTTTAAGTTCCTTCGAGATTGTATTACAAAATTCTGCCTTAAGCTTGTTCTGTCAGGCTAGACTAGCTTATTCTGTAATATTGTGCTTAATTTGTGTTTTAGTTAACATAAGTATAAATTTTTATGCCACTTACCGCTTACATCCAGTTTTTCCATGAGTTCACTAGCGGCATGCACTTCGGTACCTCCTAGGCTATAGTTGTTGTTCCTCAGATACTTTTCAATCACTTCCTTGAGTCGACTCTCATGAGCATTGTCTGAGAGCTGAAAATGTTTGAAGGAGGTTTTGAGAGCAACGATGTTTCTAAATAGAATTTACGTCAATCTACATTTCTAAGCCAAAGTCAGAATATGACCATTCTGTCATGAACCATCGAAACTGTAAGAGGCTTATATCCAGCAAAGGAGGACCAGCTGAGACCAGCGGAGGAGAAGCTTACTTCTAATTTCTGAAAGCTATCCAAAAGATTACAGCTAAGCATAGTTACGATCAGCTCAAAACGAGGTATCGTCATCATTAGCCTAACTTTTTTCCAACTATGTTGGAGTCAGCTTATAATCCAATCGAACACAGCTAAAAAAGCGAGCAATCAATCATAACGGTAATATTCAGGTAGTCTTACTTTTACCCCAGCATTATTGGAAACTTCAATATCAGACGCAAATCATAACAATAAAAAAAAACTCTTTCTCGCCTAATATATTGATACCGTTACCTGCACATAGAAGTCATTCATAACACCCTGATACAAGTCTCCTCCAGGACTCTTGAGCTCGACTGGATGGAACCCAGTGATGTGGACTCCATGATACACGTCTCTTAAGTCTGACTGCATTATCATCCTGTTGATTCCCTCATGAGTAGCCACAGCTAGAGCATGATACTCCTTGCTTGAGTTATCAGATAGATTTTCTTGGAATTCGAGGCGCTCGGTTCCTTGGGAGCCGAGGGCTAACTTCACTGAGTAGGTGTAGGTTGCTGAAATGGAATATATTAAGAAATTACCGTAATGTTAAACTATCATCTATAATTGACTACAAAATATTTAAAAATTGCTATTTTTTAGCTCTTATCTTCTCCTATACTTACGTTTACAAGGTCTATCTGGGAACATTCGGGCGAACCCAGGTCTACAGACACATTTCATGATTCCATCGATTCTCTGGCAGCGCTCGTTTCTGGAGGCCTTGCAGTCCGGCAGGCATTCCTTACCGTATGCTACGCCTGCAAAAATTTAAAAGATGTCTATCAGTAGATCTGCAATAAGGCCTGTTACTATTATTTTCATAAGGGAATTTACCATTAGGATTAACGTTCGTAGTCTCCAAATAAGGTGTTCCAGCCAGTAATATTTCTCCAAACAAAACTTGTGACACTCCATTATTATTAACTTGTTCGTTTCTAGTGACATCGTAATCTCCTGTTTCTACATCATTACTCAAAGGTGGAGCTGGTCCACCATTCTGAGACTTATTCATCACTACAAAGAATGTGTCATTATTATTATCAGGTTCATTATCGTTTTCAATCTTCTGAATTATGTTATCTGTTGTTTCTGAATCTTTAATTATAAGGTTGTCATTCTCCTCTGATGACATAGTAATATCATCAAGAAACACGTTAGTTTTTGGTGGAATCTCTTGAACTGGTGTGGGCTGTACTTGAGGTATTGGTATATGTTTCGTCACAGTCTCTATTATCGTAGTCGGTTGTACCTGCGTATGTACTTCCGTTACGACATCAACTATCGTGGATGTTTGCGTATTTGTTAATACAAGTGTCTGTGTTACAGCTCCTTCTGATTTGCTAACTAAGCTTGTCTTAGTGTGCGTTACCGTTAATGTATGTGTAATGTTGACGAATCCGATACTTGATACTGTCTTCGGTGGCTCAGATAAAGTCTTTGTAAGTGTAACCACAGTAGTTCTGAACTCAGTCTTAGTTGGTATCACTTCGTCCGATATTTTAACTTCATTGCCAGCATGGTGAATAGGCTGTAAGGCTGGAATCTCTTCTATACTTGGAGTAGGCATACTAGATGGTATAATGACTGAAATGCTTGATGATTCTTGTTCTATCGGTCTAGTGCTTTCTAGTTCTGATACTGTTGGAACAATGTTTTCTTTCAGAACCTCTGTAGGTCTAATATAATCTTCGTCAACAGATGATTCAGAACTCTCAATGATACTTGATGGTATTATAGGAGGAACTCTTGTGATTGGTCGAATGATCTTCCTAATCGAAGTTTGTCTTGTAGGGTACAAAATTTCGGGGCGAGAAATTGTTCTCGTTGGTTTAATTATGGATGAAGGTTTAGAAGGCAGCTTGTATTTACTAGTAGTAGTCTTTTTTTCATCAGATCGCACTGGATACGGTTTGCGAGTCCTGCTCTTGTTGCCTAATGGAATGACCTTCATTTTGTCTGTCGTCGTTTCTTCTTGACTTGTTTCAGGTTCTGAATCATTATTTTCAATTATAGATAATACTTTTGCTGTTGAAGTCGATTCTGTGCTAGATTCCTTAGAAGCAACTTCTTTATCAACTGTGTCTGGTCTCTTGTAACTAACCTCATCTATACGTTCGGACGATGATTCAGCTTCATATGAATAAGAATTTTCAGAAGAAGATACTTCTGCAGATTCAGGTATCCTTGACGGTTCTGGTGATTCAGGGAACTGTATGGATGTCGGATTGAAACTAAAGCTTGATGAGAAATCTATGCCAGATGACGTCAACCAGCCTGATGATATAGGTGTTGGGAAAACGACGGTAGGTACATCTAGAACGTTAACAGTAGGAGTAGGCAATTCAATGGGATTGACGACTCTCGATGGGATATCTCTTGGAGGAGGCAGTAGCTGCGACGAGGGTTGGTCACGGTTGTAAGCAGGTCTTCTCATATTGTTCAAGATGTCAAAAGCAGGCCTATACGTTGATACTTCATCTCTGTTAATTGGTTTTCTAATAGGTCTTGGGTTAGTCACTCTTGGTGGAATAGGCCTTGGTGGTTTTGTTCTATATGGCGGTGGAGTTCTAATCGGAACGACTGGCCGAGGAGTCAAAGGTACTCTGGTTGGGAGTCTGATACCTGGTGGAGTTCTTGGTGGAGGAGGACTCATTCCCATAATCATCTCGTCATTTGTAGAGGGCTTGAAATTATAATCCATTGTTGGCGGTGGAGGTGACAGGTCAATGATCTCACTTGAAGATCTATTCAATTCTAAGTTGGATAAAGTGAATGTTGGTAGAGTTGATTTTTCCGTAGCCTTCTCAACGATCAATGGTTTTTTATCTTGAATATGAACTGTTGATGTTATAATTGATTCGTTATGCACTTGCGTGTTATTGAACCGATTGGCAAATACTGGTCTATTTGGTGGCTTTTTATATCTGACATCTGTTTCTGCAACATATACAGGCCTTGAAGGAGGGTTGGGTCTGTAAGTAGATGGTTTTCCTAGTTCTTCTCCAATATTTAAATCCATATTGTCTTCATATGATAAGTTGGTAGCATTTTCCATCATGTGATTGATTTGCCAATGAGGTTGTTGCAGTTGATGATCGAGTACAACCGCAGTGTTAATAGTAAATGGTCGCGGCTTATTGTAAGGATTGTTTTCGTAGATCGGTTTTATAGTATTAGATTGGAAAGTTGTTTTGTTATTAGAACTGAATGGCTTTTCTGTTTGTGTTCCAGGATTAAAGTTAACTAAAACTTTATTGCTGTCTTCATCTTTCTGAGTATTCTTAGGCGGATATAATACTTCGTCTTGCAGTAGAGTTAATTCAGTTGAGGTTTTCAAATTATTCTCAACTTCACTAGAAGAACTAACCACAGGAATTTTCATAGATTCTGAACTAACTTCTCCATCTATTTCACCAGGATTTTCTGATTCTTCTTCGCCATCGTATATCTCTTCTGAATTTTCATACACTGGTTTTGTTTTCTCTGTTGTGTGTTTTGATTTAGTTGTGGTAGTTTCGTCGCTATTATCCCTAATTGGAATATCATAAGCAGGCTGTCCCATTCCAGCGAAATTGGAAGGAATATAATTAATTTTAAAAGGCTTAGTTGTAAACGGTGGGTTAGTAGATAATGGTTTTTCTGTTGATTGAGGTTTCGTAAAAGGTTTTCCTATATTAAATCCGGATGGTGGTGAATTCTGAGACCAAAACTCGTTGGGTGGTTTACCAACGCTTGTTATTTTCTGTCCAAACTGAGGATTGTTATTCTTATCATTATAATCGTGGATTAAAGGTATAATTTTGCGAGTTGTAGCTTCTACCTTAATGTTATTTATATTACTTTCTTTTAGAACGCTCGAATACCAGCCATGAGAGTTTGTTGGAATATTTGGTATTAACTTTGCAGGTCTTTTGACATCTGCTGATTTGATGTTATCAGGATAATCTGTTACTGGTTTTACGTTTTCAGTGTCAGTTAAAGGTGTTGAATAATCGTTCATCATGGGGAAATTTGCGTGACTGTTTAGAGAAGGTGGTATTGACGGACTCACAGGGTACCTTGCGTTTTTGTCTCCGTAGTTATGATATGTTTTATCGTTTGAATGTTTGTCTTCGTAGTTTGGATTTATAATTCCTTGATTCGGATTTTTGTTAGCATAATTCTGATTTGTATTGCCTTGATTGTGGTCCTGATTAATTATTCCCTGATTTGGATTTTGATGTTCAAAGTTGTTACTGTTGGCTCCGTAGATTTGATTTACGTTTCCTTGGTTCGCTTTTTTATTCTCGTAATTCTGATTTATGAAACCTTGGTTCTGATTTAAAAATCCTTGATTTTGATTTAAAATTTCTTGATTCTGGTGAAGGATACCATGGTTCTGATTTAGGATTCCCTGGTTTTTCTGATTTTGATATGCGTAGTTTTGATTTATGTTTACTTGGTCTTGATTATCAGTTGAGTGATTTGGTTTAATATTTTCATGGTTTTGATTTTTAATATCATAGTCCTGATTTATTGTTCCTTGGTTTTTATTTGGGTTTGCGTAGTTATGATATATAGTTCCTTGGTTGTGGTTTTTATTTGCGTAATTTAGGTTCAGGTTTGCTTGGTTATGATTAATGCTTGCATAATTTTGATTTTGGTTACTAAGACTTTGGTGTTGGTTGTCGTAACTCGGCTGTTTATTCTCGTTATTTTTATTAATTCCATAGTGCTGCGTTTTTATTCCTGGGTGTGGATTCAGGTTACCATATTTCTGACTGTTGTCTTGATAGTTTGGTTGTTTAACACCATAGTTCTGATTATAATAGTTGTTTCCAACTATTGTAGATTCAGCTATATCTGTTGAACTCTTGTTCCAACGGTTGTCTCCAACAGAAACTTGTGGTACTTGACCATTTTCATTAAAAACAATAGAAGGATTTTTAGTGCCTTGTAAATTGTACGTTTCTAAAGGTGTAGTATTATCTTCTACTCTAATTGCAAAGTTTGTACCAATAGGTATATCTGTGTTGAGTTGGCTTACATGTGTCGACGTGCCAACAGGTACAGCAACGCTAGATCCAATCACTTGTCCAGCTTCATTGTTACTAGCGACATTGGTGGCTGTATTCAAAGTCACTGTATAAGTGTTGTCTTTATCTTCGTTTACTTGTGGCACGAACGATTTGTTAGCGATATTTGGGGACGATATAACAGAAAACGAATTATGTGTAAGTCCCGGATTATTTCCTTTAGGAGGTTGCTTATTGTTCGGAGCTTGATTAAAGTTATTATAGCTAGGCGATGCCGGTGGAATGCGAATGGTATAAGTAGGAGTCGGATTGCTGTTTGGCATTTGAGCTGCAAAGTAGATTTCAGAAGTTATTTTTGGCGGCTGTTGTTCAGGTACGGGATGCTGAATATTTAAAAATACTTTCATGTCTTGCACTGGTTTGGTATGTACAATAGGACGGGAACTGTAAGGCTTACTTTTGTCATAAATATCTTGATTGAAAAATTGTTTTTGTGGTGTTTTCTGTGGTAGTGGCGGCACAGCTAAATAATTTTCATATTCTTTATCAATAACATCTTTTCCGTCCTTATGTTTGTCTTTGTTTCTAACTTGGTTGTATTTATCGAAGTCACCGTTTGCGCCTGTGGGAGTGTATACTTCTGGATCGTAAACTGTTATTTGTGGACCAACTTGGACATGAGTTTCTTGGTTACTTGTAGGTGGAGGAATCTTATTATAGTCGATAGGACGCTTGTTATCTTTCCATTTTATTTTAAGCTCATTCCTATGAGATTGATCCGCTGTATTGTAACCTGGTATATTAGGTTTATAATGGTCTTGTGGAGGGTGAATATTTGGTTTTACAGCATGCTGCTTGTTATTATTTAGTGCTACATTATGCACATTAGTCATCTTCGGTGCATCTATGCTAAAGCTACCGAAGTAACCTGGTTCAGGGTATGGTAAAGGATCATCGATGTAGTCTCCAGTTTTATGTGGTTCCGATGATCCTGCAAATACTAAAGCGGTAGAGCTGCCGTGAGGAATCAATACGTTTGCGACCCTCGAAGGTTGAATGTCAACTAGGAAGGGTTTGCTTGAGTCAATATTGCCGGTGACCGTGTAGCCATCTTCAGTTCTTATTTGCGTGTTCACTACTTCAGAAGAACTGGGGCTGTTGTCAGGTACGGTGCCTGCGCTAACCTCATTAACAGGTTTATAGTCAATATGTTGCTGTGTAGGAGTACTTGTAGGTTTGGCTAGTGAAGGAATATAATCTAAAAATGCTGGCCTGCCATGATTACCTAACACAGGTCCAATGTTTTTAATTTGCTCAGTTTTCATTAAATGGTCATGAATGCTTGCTGGCATTCGATATGGGTATTTGTCGTTGGGTGCGGAATTTTGAAGATTATACGATTGCATTGGTCTCGACATTGGTCGATTTGGTTTAGACTTTTGTTGAGGTGGTTCTGGTGGCCTCAAATCATAAGAATCGTCGGTATGAGGTTGATCGCCAAGAGGTTTCTCGTTCACAAAGTATTGTTCGTTGGCCGCAATAAAACTGTCAATAGGCGGCGGATTGACCGAATTTTGTAATTTAATTCCACTTGCGGCCAAGGTTAAAGGTCCACCCACGGCTGGTTTGCCAACAATGACATCGGAGTTGGCCGTAATAATTTCACCAGGACTAATTGGTATACCGCCATTGACAAGTGGACTTTCGTGGACCATTTTAGGTAGTACTATATGGGCTTTAGGCTGTTTGTGTTCCGCTGCCCACGCCAAATTCTGATGTAATGTAGCATTAGTGAAAACTAGTTGAGATTCAGATGTTTCTAATTCATCCACAGGAATATAAATAGGAAAGTTACTGTGTTTAATTTCTAGATCGTTGTCTACTCTTTTATTTGCTGTATAAGGTGTCAGCTTAACAGCAGGCTTGATTGTCGTAGTTATGGTTTTATTAACAGTATCTTGTCTTTTTATAAAACCACCTGTCATCTTCTCAATGACGGGTGCTAGTTGGGTTAGTCCTTTTATTCCTAGAGTTCCTAATTTTAAAAGATCGGCAACAACAAACTTGTTTTTATTTGGTTTTTGTGGTTTCTCTGGTTTAGCTTTGTCTGGTACTTTTGTGCTTACTTTATTTGCTTTTGGTGGTGCGGGGGCCTGCTCATTAGTCAACAATTCACTTTCTTCAACGGAATTTGAATCTTTTTCATCAGAATAATCATTGATCACTTCAGTATATTTTTCGACGACTTTATCGGTTGGAGCTAATTGAGAGTTACTTTCATATTCATAAGGTCCATATTGCGTTTTCTTGTCCATGGACTCTTTGTTCGTTGGTCTTAAGTCTAGTTTTATGGCGCCATAACTGGTCTTCATTCCATATTTAGTTGACGATCCTGAGAAGTCTATGTTGCTATACTTTGTTTGCAATCCTTCAGTTTTAGTGTTACTACATGAGCAGGAGCTTGTACAAGGTGTACTGACTTCTGATGGTTGGATAAGATCAAAATTGTTACTTTCATCTTCTTCACTGTCGATCCGTTTGTCAATTTTTGGGTAACTGCTCATAAACATGTTGGTCGGAGCAGATGGTTGGATTGTCTTTACCTCCATGTATTTAGTCTGAAATGAGTTGTAAAAATATTTTAGTATTTGACAATTTGAAAAATTACTACAAATGGTTATACTTGAGGAACATATTTATTTGGGCCCTTAGGATTTTTTCAGTTATCTAACATTAATAATACGTGAATGGTGTACGAGTATGTTATGTACAGTTTACTAACTACAGTACTTTTTATTAATGCTACCGCTACTCCTTTGTTAATGAACACAAAGTTAAGAGTATTTTTTAGAAGATTAAGTTTGGCATAACTTAACACCGAGTTCATTAATAAGGTGGTTAAGGTTTTAAAACTAAAATTATAGGAGAAGAAAAGTTAGGTGAAACAAATGAGAAGGTAATGATAAGATAGATAGGTGCTATCAACTGGAGTAAAGTCTCCCATAGCTCGGACTTGATGGATTCATTGGACACTGACCAACCAGGGTCCCAAATCTTACTTTTGTCGGTTTTAAATCTGGTATTACATCGGTATTGTAAAGATTGGTTAAAGATTCAGTAGTGACAACTGACACTATGGTCTCAAACGTTGATATAGCACTTCGTTTGTTCTGGACCACTGTTGTTAAATATGTGTATGTGGTCATACAGGTCTTGATGATATAGTTATGTTGCATGAGCTGGTGTAAAGGGAAGAGTGCGCTTATTTGCTGGCGACTGACGACAGTAGCGACTGCTGATGATAGCAATTGTTTTGATGCTGTAGAGGAGCTGTGGTGCGGTTGTAACGTTGTGTCGTGAATGAGCTTAAGTTTGCGCTGAGAAAAAAAGCGTAGATGAAGATGAAATTAATGAGACTAAGAGTAATTGCTAGAAGTAAAATGAAAGTGAATATATCATTTACTTCAGAAATTAAGATGAATTTATAAAGATGATTTCTACTGAAAATTTAACAGTATATATTGATTCTTAACTTGTATAATAATTATTATTCCTTAATTTTATCTAAATGAAACATAAAAGTAAAAGAAAATTAAGTGCGTACCTGTTCCTGCTTCCCATCAGGATTTTTGTCCTTTACCAAGACTTCTACACCATTGGACATAATTCTTGTAGCAAGATTCTTAAGTCTCCTTTCATCTTCTTCAGATTCTTTTTCGACTAAGTCCATGTCTCTTCCTGGTCTCCATGGGGTGTTATCATATACTATACCATTTGTATTAAATGCTGAAATGTTAAAAATAATAGTAAATGTTTTTTTTTTCAAGTAAAATTAATCAAATGAAAACATTGCTTTTATTACGTCCATAAGGTTATAAAATTAACTGACTGTAGCCAAATATATTCAAAGCAAGTTCTTAATGAACTTGAAAAATTCATAAAATGACTCGTCTTAAAAATACAAAACGTGTTTGAAATAAAACAATTGTGCACAACAAGCTCTTTCTACAGGATTAACAATATCTGAAAATAAAAGACATTTGTGCAAAGCGGTTAGTACAAAAAACTTTATTATCAAATTATTTCTACAATTGCTTAGATAGAAATCACATAAAATAATAATAGCTTCTTTGTATAGCAACGTCTCTGACACTAACATCTATGTGTCTCTTTCTTAACATCTCTTATTCACTGCCATTTCATATGTACTATATTTGTTAGCATGATACTATTGCAATTATGCGGAATCGCGTGATGGCCTGCGCGTGAGCCGGTGCCATTTCAAACATATGCAGCATAATGTTTATACTTTTTACTGTAATACCTTATGTAATTTCTATCATGGATCGATTCTATTAGTCATATGTATAGTTTATAATACATCTACAGTTATTTTCGTATCATGTTTTATTTTCAATCACTAACTTCTGCTGCTACTTGTGCTATGTTAGTTACTATTACAGTTATGTTAATTTGTATTTTATATACATCTAGATTGTTAAATTTGTTTTTAGATGCTCTTGAATATTTCGTACAAGGGTTTCGCTTTTTTCAGTTTCAAGTAGGTTATGTTGAATATATTTATGTTATTAGAGTCAGGCTCCGGCAATTATTCAAGAACAGATAAAGAACAGTTTAATATTTATTAATTAAACACTAATTACACTCACCTCCGAATCGGAAGTCGCAGGATGTGGGTATGGAACCATCCGTCATTGGGATACTTCGGGATCTTCGAGTTTCTGGTGGTCCAGTCATCATCATCACGTCTTTTGTCAAGTTCTTAGTCAGATTGTGGCAGAAACTTGTCGAAATGGGTCTTGTGAAGGTAAGAAGGTAGGATGGAAGTGTGTGAATGTATTTGGAGGCATATCGTGTGTTTGGTGTCAGTATGGTAAATTATGTCCGTAGATATTATAGAATTGTAAAATATTGAATGATTTTTTTGTGAGACTTTTGTGGTTTTTTGTAATTTATGTATCGTAAAGGAATAGAGAAATAGAAAACCAATGTAATTTTTGAAATATTTATTGTATTAATTTTAAGTCGTATTTGCAATGTACAGTCATAAGCGAAGGAAGAACGAGTATTAAAAGGTAATTATGATAATCATAATCTAGGCTTATTCTTAGGCAGTGAGTAATCGTTACCCAACAATTTTACCCCAACACATGGATTATGGTAACATAGGAAATATCATTTTTGGTGAACTTAGAATAACATGTTAATATCTAGTCAAGTACAAAAGAGTATTTCGTCCTTAAAACTAAACTAAACCTATAAGGCACTATTCCATAGTTAACTTACTATGATACAATCGAAATAAATAACTAAACCATTACTATACACCTAACCGTTTGTATCTTTCACGAGACGTCGTCAATTGAACTTTGCCTTAGGTCCCTAGTAGCGGATGGGCTTGTTGCGCTCACGACAAATGTTGGTGACGCGTCATACCTAATATGCTTGCTTACTTCTCCTACTATACTCTCCAGACTTTGCGTTTCAACTTGATTTTCGATTGAAGCATTGTTACTATCACTATTTGAAACTATGCCACTGTCTATGTAAGAACCGGTTAGTTCGCTTATTGTTGGTAGTAATGATGGCAGTACTTGGACGTCATCGTAATATATGGCTTCACGTTTTCGTACTGTCTGTGTATCATCTGACACTACTGTTGACAGCACTGTGCTGAATTCTCCGGGATGTCTACCTGACACATAAAGAGTCACTACACTGGTCTGTTTTGGAGGACCCACTGGGACAGCCGCAATGGGAGGCTTTGGACGGGATTTCCTCCGGGATGGAGCGGCCGGTGGTGGTGGGGGTGGAAGGTCTTCTTCGTTATCCTGGGTATCTTCAGAAAAGTCCTCGTTACTATTCAAGTCAGAAAGAATATTTGGTTTGGGACTATTGCTGTAGATGTCATTATTCAGATTATTTTGTTGATTTAAATTCGGTGAAAGATTAAAGTTATTGAAATTATTGAGACCACCTAAAGCGGCGAGATCTGCCTGACCCAGACCTAACAAGGGATTGGCTGTTTGCAGATTTAGAGATGGCTGCTGTTGCTGCTGCTGTTGCTGAAGAAGAAGAGGAAGTAATAAGGAGTTTAGCTGTTGTGGGGCTTGAACTAAAGCGGTGGGAGTAGTGACTACTGTATCAGTGACATATTCCGTTGCCGTAATAACATTAGTGGTAGGATCAACTATTGTTGTTAAAATAGCCTGGCCCCTAAATGTAATAGGTAAAACAGTTTCTCTAGCATCAGTTACCGTTGTTACATAGGTAGTTGTGCGAGTTTTGAATTCAGTAACTGGAGTTTGTACTAATGGTTGCTGGGGAAACCCTGGGAAACCCTGTCCTTGTAAAGCAAGGAAAGGATTGATAGCTTGTTGCTGGTTGCCTAATAACAGTTGTGATAGCAAAAGATTAGCAAGGGGAACATTTGAGTTGATCTCGGGTGCAATAGTCTGTGTAACTGGCTCTACGCTATAAACTGTGCTTGGTAAAACATGGGAGAAAGAAGTTTTGCGACCTCGGATGGTAGTAGGAGTGAAGATGACAGTGGTGGTAGGAGTTTCATGTAGGATATATCTGATAACTTTAGTGGCTCCATTCTCAGCCAGCTCAGTGGATTCTGCAGCCAGAACAAGCTGTTGGTTGCCTAAAGGTCCGAATGTTGTAGATACCTGGTTTAGTAATAATGTTTCTAAACTAGGAGTTGCTGACAGCAAGTTTTTGTACTCAGTAATTTTTCCGTTTACGATTGGCACTGTTACTTCTGTGGGTATTTGATGTGTTATGGTGATCTTTCCATCGTTTAAGATATTTTTAGCGATAAAGCGTTCACCACTAAGATTTTCGAAAGAACTTCTTTGCCTGCTTGAGGCTCTGCTAGTGGTAGTGCGCGGCCGAGTCCTTCCTCCTGAACTACGAGAGGTACTTGTTCTAGACCCCGATGAATTCTTACTAAGTCTAGGAGCCTTTGGAACTTTCGGTTGCTTTGGCCTGGAAGCTGAAGTAGTAGTCCGTGACGATGGACGAGATGACTTTGGTCTCCTATACGCCGGAGCGGATGCAGCGGTCGTTGTTCTAGTTTCACCGCGAACAATAAAGGGTTGTCTTCCATTTGATTTAGGAGCAGCAACTGTAGTTGCCCTGGCGACATTGGAATTGCGTCCATTGTAACGGTTACCGGGTCTCACTTTTTGGGTGGTTGGTTCTTCAGTATGTTCCGGTTCAGGGCGCCGAGTAGTTGTAGACTTAGTGCCTGGTCTTCGGAAGTTTGTAAATTTTCTGCTGCCGTAGTCAACTTGACGTTTTGTACGCCTTTTAAACGCAAATGGTCTAATTTGTACTATGTTTCTCTTAGGCGGTGATGTGGAAGGAGGTTGTGCAACTTGACGTTCTTTCCTGTCAGAAGAATCATAATCATTGTCTTCCTCGAATTCTTCTTCTTCTAAGATTTCGTCACTTTCTTCTACCTTCTGTTCATCTTCTTTGATTTCTTCTTCAGGTTCCGGTTCGGGTTGCCTAAACAGGTTTCGTCTCGGAAATAGTGCATTATTTGGTCTCTGTCTACGTAGAGCTAAAAGTGGGCCAGGTGTAGACCTGGTTGTGGATCTTTTAGTGGTTGTGGTAAGTCTACCACGAGGAGTGACAGCTCGTCTTGATGAAGTTGTAGTTGACCTCGGAGTAATAGCAGTACCAGGCTGCCTAGGAACAGGCGGTCTTCTGAATCTCAGTAAAGGATTGTTTGTTGTTCTTGCTGGACTTTCAGTAATCTCTTCTAATGATTCAGTTGCGTTTTCATCTTGTTGAGTTGCAAACGTTTCATCGTTTTGGTCAGGCGATAAAGTTATTGAAGCAGTTGCTTTAATATTCCTGCCCGGTTGAAGCCTTGACGAAGTTGGCCTTATTCTTGGAGCTGCCGCAGATCTACTAATATAATCCAAGCTGGCGGGCCTGGCTGAACTTCCTGATCTAAAACCAGTTCTTCTAGAAGTAGGTTGAATACTTCCACGTACTCCGAAACCTCCAGATCTTGAAACTCCTGGCACAGCAGAAGGATTATTCGGACTATTATTACCACGTCCAGGGAACGTTCTCTTACCGGTATTTGCTGCACCAGGATAAGAAGTCTGTTTTCTGCCTCCGTTATATCCTGCTGATTGTTTAACAGACTTCAAACTAGGAGTAGCCGTTATAACCTGTGGTGTAAAGTCTGCTCGAGTGATAGTTGTTGCTCCGCTAGACAATGGCACACGTTTTGGAATAAATGTAGGTCGGTTACGAGAAGCAAATGGTATAATGACTGGCGTAGTAGAGGGTTTTTTGGGGGTAAACGTGAGACGAGATTTCTTTCTAGTATTAGAACTGTCATCTTCTTCCTCTTCAGATTCATTTGTTACTTCAGTCGTTGGTTCCGGTTCAGAGCTTTCAATAACATCGGGAATGGGGCTTATTATGTTACTTTCAGTTGTCGTTGTGGTAGTTAAACTACTGTTGTTTGAGCTAGTGTCAATATTCAATGATTTGTTATCACTTGTTACAATGGTTGAGTCTCCGGATATGACAGCCACCTGAGAAAACAATATCTTTTTCTCTACTTCAGCAGGTGGTGTAGATGGTTTATCTTCTGGTTTAACTTCAGCGAATAAATTATCGATGTATGTGCCAAGAAGAACTGTTGGTGGAGCCGAAGAAGCATCAGGTAGTTTTGTGGGGATAATTTCTTGTTTAACTACAGTTGGAGTTATATGTGGCTTCTCACCATTATCTTGAATCAAGTTTTGATCAGCAGCACCCACTGGCACTTTTCTTCCAACTTGATTGTCTTCGACAAGTTTGGTATTATCAATAATGTTAGTAACCGTCTCTAAACTACTCCTGATCTGAGATGTATTACCTGCGTAGAAAGTTGTGAAATAAGTGTATGTCGTGTAAAAAGTGGCTTTACCATCATCCGATTCAAGACTATCTGATACTAAAGACGGTTTTAATTCTACTTCAAGGTCTTTTGGAGGTAATGGAGTATCAACATCAATGGGCGTTGTGTCAATAGGACTGATAGTAGCAACAGGTTGAACAACAGGTGTTATCACATTAGAGACAATTTCTTCGCGGCTTGTGATGGTCGTAGACTTATCTTTGTAAAGTGTAGTCCAATAAGTAAACGTTGTGTAGTAGGTGACTAAGTTACTTTCTTCTTCAGGTTCCTTGTTAGGCATAATAGTTTCGGTGACTACATTTGTTATAGTCTCCAACCGACTTTTAACTTTACTCGAATCTTTTCCAATATACGCTGTTGTGAAATATGTGAAGGTAGTGTAACTTGTTTGCAATAATAACGTGGGTGATGGCAAGATCTCGTCAATATTGCTTTCTGAGCTAATCTGATCGTCTAATATTATATTGTTACTGTCAAGGAATTTCTTTTCGCCCTTGGAAGATGATGACTTAACATCAGTTACAAGAAAACTGTCAGATTCTAGAGGGTTCGATTCTACGCTGAACAGCATGTCTACTTCAATAGGACTAGGGTCTGGCGTGGCTTCAGTTTTTACTCCTCCAGAAATTAGTTCCTTATCCTCTTCCATACTAACACTGGTTTCCATTGAAGAACTTTCGTCTGGATTAGCAGGTTGTGCCATTTTCACTTGCTTACAGTGTCTGAAATCAAATTGAGCTCTTGTATTTTCTACTGCTAGCGGGTTAGCCTTTGTAGGAATCAGTTCATCTGGTCCAACGTAATTGGTGTAAACTTCATTCCTGCTACAAACATTAGCATCAGTACCAACATAGATTGTCGTAAAGAACGTATAAGTTGTGTAATACGTCTTTACTGCATCGGGCTTGATGCTTGCGACAACATCGTCACCTAATGACGGAGTGGGTGTCTGGGAGCTATAAATATCATCTACCTCGACTGACTCAATGACATCTTTATTCTTTACAAGATCGATGATGCTGTTTATCGCAAATGTTTCCGTTGGTCGGCCAATACCCACACTAGTTGGTGCAATCTCATCTTCATTAAATGCTCCTAATAGTGACGGATCTAGTTTAGAAAGATCAATTGTCGATGTAATGATATTAGTGACAACCGATTTGTGACTAGCGACACTTGAGGTTTGGTCACCGAAGAATGTTGTAAAGTAAGTGTAAGTTGTGTAAAGCGTTTTGTAAATAACATCGATTTCATTTTCTTGATCTTCTGTTTCCGCCTGTGTTGTGAGTTTCTCTGTTGTAGTTGTTGTTTGCTCATTACTTACTGATACTTCTACGTGACTTTGAGTTGTTGTTGTTTTTTCAGTTGTAGTCGTTGAAGTTGTGGGTTCTTTTTCTTCAACATTTTTCTCAACTTCTGCTTGATCACTTTCCTCGGTCTGCGTATTTTGTTCTTCTTGGACCGTAGTTGGTGTCTCTTGTTGTGGTGTAGTTTTAGGAGCTTCAGTAATAACTTCTGGTTCAACATGTGGTCTGTAAGGTTCTTCTGTGATTGGCTCTGGAACCTTCAGTCTTGTTTCAACAGAATAGTTTACATCAACATTGACTACAGCGGTAGGCTCAATGTTAAGATTGGTTCTGCATACAACATTTGTCAGATAACCAATATTACTTTCTACAACAACATCTGATTTAATAGATGTAGTGGTTTCTGTGCTTTCAAGAGGAATAAAGTAAGTTGTCAGATAAGTCAACGTTTTGAAAGCTGTTGTCATAGTTGACTGCGTTTCGAGACCTTCAGTGCAGACTACTTCTTGTGTGTCTTCGTTAATATCGTCCTGTGTATCTTCGTGCATATCTTCATATGTATTAGGAACCGTAAATTTGGACTCTGTAGTTGTTTCTAGTTCTTCAGAAGACTCGTCACTATGCCCACTCTCTGTGGTGGTCATAAATTCTTGTGGAATTTCTGTGGTTACTTCTTCTTCCTCTTCTTCCTCTTCCTCCTCCTCTTCTGGTTTCTCAGTTACTTCAGCTGCCGTATTTTCAGATTCTTCCTCCGAATTTGTAAACACGTCAGTCATGTCACTTTCGGTAACAGCCGATTCTTTAGGCGCTTCCAGAATTGTCGAAGACGGAGACAATGTAACCAGTGGTTCAGTGGCTACTGAATTGTAGTCGTTAATGGGTATAACGCCCAAATCGTCCGTGATACGAGTACTTTCTGTAGTCGTCACAGGAGACTCTGATGGTTGGATAACGTCTACATTTAAATCAAAGCCATTATTATACTGAACGCTAATAGAGTCGGGTAGCTTGTCATCAACTTCATACAGAACCTTTTTTAAACTTTTCTCATCATTGAATAGAGCTTTCTCGGACCTGTTCTCATCAATAACAGCAGGTCCAGTAATTCTAGTAGGGGCTAGAGCCTCATGGGCCTTGTAAGTAGATGAGGCAACGGGAATATCAGCGGCTAGGAAAGTGATTTTGGTTGATAGTTTGTCAATGCGGTTAGCGGACGGAAAGACGTTTACTTCGTCAGGATTTTGGGGTTGACTTGTTTCAGTATTAGGACTAAATATAATGACAGTGTCACCAACAACAGTCGTGAAGTCAGCAAAGCCACCGTAAGTAAATGTTTTCTTAGGTCTAGGTTCGCTTTTTTGCCCAAACAACTTTTTCGGTGATTTCGTTTGCTGCGCCACCTGCTGCTGGGGTCGACGAGACTCAACATTATCAATATAATAAAATATGGGAGAGAATTCATTCTTAATAGTGAACGTCGGTAAATCGTAATTAGGTTTGACCTTAACTACATTTGAATCGTCTAAAACGTCTGGTTTTGGACGCGGCTCTTCTATAATTGGTTCATTAACCGGTTCGTATGCCTTACTTTGTCTATGGTACGTATTAACATTGTCAACTACGGATGGCTCTACAACAAATTCGAATTTCTTATCGTTATCGATGGTTGGACCGTCAAGGTAATTTAAAGCTTCATTTTGTACATATCGCGGAATTTCTTTGACAGGTTGAACTCTGCGACCTACAGGCTCCTCAAATATTTGATTGTCAGCCTGACTATCGGATGCAGATGGACTCCAGAATTTATAATTTTCTTGTGCAGGCTTGCTAGCATAAACTATTTCCATCTTACTGCTAGGTGCCAAATAATCAGTATTTTTAAGTACAAACTTTTCCGGGTCAATGAAACCTAAATCTTGCTTGACGTTCCATTCTCCATCGAAAGCGGAATGAACACGAGTTGGCTTAACTACTACAGGGTCTTCTACATTCGACGGCTTATTGTAAAGTACGAGTGAAGACTTCGTTAGGAGCTGTGCGTATATGCGGCCGTTATCTAAGGTGGTGCCCAGGATCTGGGTGGCGTACTCCGTCGTGACACCATCTTGGATGAACGTCCTCGCTGTCGATGTCAGTAGGCCGATGAGTGGTTTGACACTGTGGTACCTTCCGATCTTCGTATTATAGTCATTCCTCTTCTGGTTAACGAGGAGGACGGTCAAGTCTGCGGTCAAAAGTCAGGGTCAGCGTCATGTGGGTAGGATGTCGATGGAGGTGCGTTATATTTTACAAAGTCCATTTGAGTTGTTCCACGACCCACAGGATTAGATTTGAAAGAGAAAGAAAAACATACAATTAATAATGCAATATAAATAGAATAAGATGAAGATGCTAATAGAGACAATTTGCATACAGTTAGCACTAATTTTGTACAGCTTATCGGAATTTCAGATTGAGGTTTATGATGTTGTGTTTACACCACAAATCGCCAACTATGCGTTTAACGCTAAACTAGTTTAAGACATCGTTCTATTTCCGTCAATCGTTCAAAGGTAGGAGAGACAGAATGATGCTTTTAATATATGTTTAGCAATAGGCACGCGATTGAGTGGCGCTTGTGTAAGCAGACCTGCCTGTGCTGTAAAAATTACCTGCAAACAGTTAGATGAAGTAGGCGTGACGAACTGTCTACTCCTAGCGTTTGTATGGGTTTACAGCTTGCTTCACCTTTACTTCACCTACATGTTCACATGTTATTTTTATAGAACAACGCTACTTAATGTAAAGCTTTTATATTTAGCAGCTGAGTTGGTGTATCTTTTCTATATTTTAAAAGTTATCAATGTTTATTCAAACACAAACACATGCTGGTGCAGTAATTGGTTAAATTTATATTAAGAGCGACAGTTAAATGCTTCTTAGCAAACATTCTTATTAAAACATCAGAAACCTCTTCAAAATGTACACAATATATTGTTTTAGGTTAAAATAGAATTTGAAAAAAGTTAAAAGTAGTAAAGAGACAGAGAACAGAATTGCAGAATTATTATTGTCGTTTAAAAACCTACTTAGTAAGAGAAGATTCGATATACTTTTAGCATTCACAGAAATCATTCAAGCAAAGTTATAATTTACAGAAGTATGTTAGAATGAAGAGGACGAAAACTCACCCCTATTTTCGGGAACTCCTTCTCTTTTTATTCTTGAGGATTCTACTTCTTCATCGTGATTTATTTCTGTAACAAGGAAACATAATTATTAGAATGTTGCTTTATTGAAGTATGTGGTTACTTTGAAAGACAACTACTTTAGGCTGATCAAATGGTCGATTTAGTAAGTCTCCTTATTATTAATACTTTAATGAAGTGAACTGTCAATGCCTAGCATTAGTAAAGAATGACAGCTCTATTTGCCTTTGACACAAGTCCATGAGTTTTTTTTAGTACGCTCAGCTGCCGCTCCAATATTCATATATTATTCTAGATGGCGTTACTGTGACATGGGATTAAAGTTTTTCTATGACATTTCCTTGACATGCCCGCTCTATAGTATTTTAAATCTCTTCGGCTTGCTTAAAGAAGCCTCCTTTTATATTAGAAGATCCCGCTCCTAAATAACATTTCCCTCATAATTTAACAAATACATATTTTTAAACCCAACACGTCTTATATTAAGATACAATACGACTTTGTATTTTGAGTGGGACCACAACCATTAACTTTCAGTAATTTACGACAAATTATATATCCTTAACGTTTTGTGAAAAGTGCAACACGCTATAGCATCAACCAGGTTCCGGGTTGTTCCATAAAAAATCCAGATGGAAAAAATCCCAATAACACTTGGCCCGGCCCTGTAATCTAACCCAGGACCTCATGTTTAGCAGCTGTTCCTACAACAAATACACAACTAGTTCTTAAACCCACGTAATAATAGAAGAATGGATGTTATTTAATTTATTTTTATGTAAATTTGAATTTAATTGTAGGTAATCTTAATTGTTACTTAATGTTGCTGTGCCTTTACAGGGTCCATAACTACACTATAGCTATAAGCCTTTATAACACTTTTATCTGACATTATAGTATGCAAATAAATGAATATGAATATGAACCACCACTCCACATAACCGTCTCCTAAACTAAACTATTGGAACCACTTAACGCCTGCTTAAGCAACTGCAGATAATAAGTGCTAAATACACTAGTTCCATAATCCGACTTGGCTCGGTTTCATAACGATTTGTTACGATAACCTAGATGCATTGCAGTAGAAAGTAACTAAGTGTAGCAAGGTCGATTGGAGCGAACTCGTAAATTATTTGCTCATAAAAAGTGTGTGTCGTAAATACATTATATCACTATAATTTCAGAAGGTGGACAAAAAGTTTTGATACTGGATAAACTACTTAAAGCTATTCTATAAAAAAAATATTCGACAACTTACACACAACGCGATCGAATGATCTCCCAAAAGCTATAGCACATAAAATGATCCTTTTTGCTGATGATAGCACAGCAGTTGTCGAGTATACTAATTCTGGTAATTATGAAATTGACATCAAAAGTTGTTTAAGCGACATTATAAAATGGCTCAATAACAATAATCTAGTTATAAATTTAAACAAAACTAAAATAATGCATTTTCATCAACGTCGTGAAAACCCAAATATTTCTGTTACCTTCAACAACTGTTTAATAGAAGAGGTTACTGATACCAAGTTCTTAGGTATAATTATAGACAATAAACTCACTTGGAAATTGCATGTGGAAGATGTATGTAAGCGCCTAAGTAAATCCGCATATCTACTCTTTCAAATGTCAAAAAAAGTAAATATAGAGACACTTTTAATGGCGTACCATGGACTTGTCGGCTCATGTCTTCGATATGGTTTAATATTTTGGGGGCAATCAACTGACAGAGAGACGGTATTCAGGATGCAAAAGCGATGTATTAGATCAATGTGTGGTCTAAAGACTACAGATACCTGTATACCTCATTTTAAGTCACTAAAACTTCTGACATTACCGTCGCTGTACATACTAGAAACAGCACTGTTTGTCAAAGCAAACCTGCATCTTTTCCCCAAGCTGTCATCAGTAAAGAAAAATCCCATACGCTCTCAATATGTGAATCAATTATGCAATGTCAAGTGTAAGACAGCACTGATGAATAAAAGTTTCTTTGGAATAGCTCCTAAAATATATAATAAAATTCCCGAATCTGTCAAAATATTGCCATTGACAAAGTTTAAAGCTGCCTTCAAAATAATTCTAATTGACAAATGCTACTATACAATAGACGAGTTTTTAAACGATAAATTATAACAATACAATATATTTTAATTGAACAATATTTTAACTTAATAAAAGAGACATTTAAATTTTTCACAGTAAGTAATGATACATTTAGAATATTAAAGCTTCTTAGTGCTCTGAACCTTAGAGAGTTAGATAATATTTGTATGTCATACTGGCAAAACATAGAGATTTAATTAACCCTGCATATGTGACCATCAGCTTGTATACCTATGTTTTACAAATAAACTATTTGATTTGATTTGATTTGATTTGATCTAGTCCCAAAATTAGCAGAGCTTACGCTATGAGTACTAGAATAATCATACTTATACAGGGTGTTTGGCAGAACGTTGAACATACAAAAATGGTGGATAGGTGGGGTCATCTGCTACTTACTCAGCCCTAATTTATTTGGCCCTGGCCCCCTGAATATTTAAAAAAAAAACTTATACTTACTTACACTACTACTCACTCTACACCCCACCTCACTCTATCTCTCTCTCTCTCTACTCTCTTACTTATACTTGTGTATTTTTTTCTAAAATGAGTAAAACTGGCATTTTTTTTAATCTCTAATGTTGGCAGATTCTTATAAAATTATTGCTTTATACAGATGTTAGCTAGAAAAAAAGTTATGAGTCCTCAAACTTACAGAAAGATGTAAAAAATACTTAATCTTAATTTCAACTTGCATTTAAAAAAAAAAAAAAACAAAAAGTGATTGAGGAGTTCCAATTTTAGCAAAACATCCCTAGAGTGACCCCATCTATCCACCATTTTCGTATGTGCAACGTTCTGCCAAACACCCTGTATATGTCGTGGAAAGCGATATTCTTGAATAATAAGTTGTGAAGTTTATTAACTTAGTACGGAGTCTATGGTGGCCAGCGTGACGTTACTTGTCATTTGAAAATGGCGCGAATGTGTTTTCGGTAATGTCACGTGGACAGAGTCGTGCTGGTGCGTGGGAGCTGGGCAGAGCTCAGGTTGATTTGAGGCACCAACGAAGATACACATCCAGTACGAAACTGTCAGTTACCTATTTGAGTTATGTTTTGTGATTACGAATGTTAAGTGAGGTAATTACTGCAATGAAGATTGTTATTCTACGTTATGAACTCGGTACCACGAAACCTCCTTCGGTGTCAGCTCATCGCTCAGCCATCGCTGACGCCGACGTATACATATTTCAAAATACATACATTTTATAAATAAATACTGTGTATGATGGTACTATTACTACGTTTTTTGTTAAAAAAATATCACAAAGAAAGGAAGAAGCAATCACTCAGTACATTTTAGATTTATAGATCGTAATACAGTAAAGTGCTTTTTGACCTCACACAGGTATATTGTTTTTTTTCTAAATGTTATATAGTTTTTGTTGTTTACTAAGTGTGACAAGTACACCTCTGCCTTACCTTTCAGATATGAGGTACAGGGGTGAAATAATGTTATTAGTAGGTAACTAAGTTGGCAGTTCAAATGAATATGAACATTTTGCGTAAGTAAATAACGTTTATATTTGTAAAAGTGAAACCGAGCAAGCACTTCAATTCTTCCTTATAACACAGTTTAGCTGCCACCAGTTTTACTTTTAGCTGTCAGCAACGTGTCGACATCCGTCAGTTAGTAATTTTAACGCAAACACTATTTTAATTGGATACAATTACCGTGACTAGCCGTCAATAGCATGCTTTCATAATAAATCTAACCAGTCAATTAATAATTGAGTTAAATAATACAATTGTATCACACAAATTAAGAAACACTCAAATAACTTCACGCCTTTTGTCCAATGGAGATAGAAAGACGATGACCATCACACACTCCTTTCGCTTCGTTTAAGTCCATACATCTTGTCATACACGCACGCCAGTTGCGAGTACTGCTCAAGAACTAACACTATGCTTGAAAACCAACCTTGTTAGCCAATTCCACTTCAATATTGGTATTTATTTATTTCTTTCTTATGGCACTTCAACGACTTACTCACTAAAAATGTACATAAACACACATCGCAACAGTTATAAGTATAGTGAATTCGTCACTTACAGAAATGCACAGCACTCGCTAATACGATAACTAATAATTTATCAACCTGTGACATCGTCTCGAGACTCTGAGTTGGTTAAAAGCATTTCGACGGGCCTGTTGGTCTAGTAGTTAGTGACCCTAACTGCTATGCCGGAGGTCGTGGGTTCGATTCCCACCCAGGGCAAATGTTTGTGTGAAGAGCACGATCATTTGTTCTGTGTCTGGGTGTAATTTATCTATAATATGTATGTATTTAGAAATAGAAAAGTATGTTTATCAGCTGTTTAGTACCCATAACACAAGCTCTTAGCTTAGCTTGGGACTAGATGGCGTTGTGTGAAAAAGTCATGGAATATTTATTTATTTATTTAAAGTATGATGATTAATAAGGCCGAAAGATTTTGGACTGACTATTGCGGACCAGAAGGTCTCCCAAATAATTAACCAAAGATCTAGTGAGAGTCATGAATAAGGCAAGACTATACCTATGGCCTTTGTCCAGCTAGGGAGGTCTGTCAGCTGAGGTAATGATGATGATACTAAGACTAACAAGCTTCTTATGGACGTGCCCTAATAGGCGTCGCACAAAAGAGAGTTATTGTGGTCTTTTAAAAGGACACCGTGCCTTCTTACCTCTACTGATGATAACTACCAGTATGGCTACAACATAACATCACGCCTGTAATACCCGAAGGGTTTGGCAGAGGTGTACCAGGTGTAGATTCACATTTCCCCAGTTATGTTTAAGTCCCTTAAAATAGGGGGTGACCCTAATGCCATCAATCGGGCACAAATCCAGACTACGGGCTTCTACTGAGAAATTCCAGATGGAAAAGCGCAATAACGTGTTGCCCATCCCAGGGTTAGACCAAAGAGGCTATCAAGATGGCTACAATGAGATGCGATTCTCCCTCTCCCCAGTCTAAACTCGCCTTTTGAAAATTTCCCCCCAAAACAAATCAAAGAAAGCAAATATGTTGTTAAACATTACGTTAAAATCCAAAGCTAATAGGTCAAGAAGTTCTCAAGAGTTTAAATCTACAAAGAAACTAACACTTAACCTATTTTCTCGATCAACTCTCACGCATTGAGGAAATTAGACGGCTCATAAATAAAGATGGCGTTAGATTAACACGCAGACAATAGGACGGTTTAATATGTCTTTATTAACATGGTAATGGTGACGATAAATCTGATCTTTAAACAATAACATTAGTATGTAACTTTAGATGCATAGATATCAGAGGATTTGTAGCGTGTTAGCAGATTTATAAACGGTTTAATCCATTAAACCCCGAGAGGACGCCGCGCGCCCCACGGCGTCCGCGCTGTCATTGTCATTCTATTGTGTCTATAATTGACACGATAGTGTTATGATGGCACTATGGTATAGGCCACTACCATGTAATAGGCTATGGGTCCTAATTTGTTCAAGTATCAAATTGAGACTTTACCTAATCCGGGAGTCAAATTCATGAGCTCATACTCGGCAACTATTAAACACAGTCATAAGTGTCAAAAGACTTGAAAATGCCGGTCGATTCAGTACAAATCACCTCGCGAAAACTTGTGTGAAATGAACTGTCAATACCTAACATGGGTATGGAATGACAGCTCAATTCACCGTCACTGCACTTAAAATAGAATAGTTTTTACTACATAAGGTGTTACAATGGGCGGTCTTATCGCTAAAAGCGATCTCTTACAGACAATCTTTGGACGGAATTGATGGTGAAGGAGAAAAGACGCGCGGGTAGTTTGTGGTGTACTATTTACATAAATATATACCATATATGACTGTTTACTGTGTACTAATCATTTGCAAAGGAACGAACTGTTATAATCAAGACGTGTATCACTTATATTTTTACGAAATAGCACTGCTGACTGTAATGTGGATTAGTGTAACGCGATCCCATGAGAATTCGTCAATTTATGTATGTATGTAAAGAGGTCAAATTATGACTTTAATTAAATTATCTAACAACAACAATTTGCTGAAGAATTTCACTTGCGAAAGTGTACATCGCAACCACAGCCCTTTGAGAAAAATAAAAAAGTTGCGCATAACCACAGACAATGCTTGCGGGTAACCAACGATTTGCTCTTACAGAAAAAAGACTGGCGGGTTGCGAATCGGTCTTGTTAACAAAGAGTTCCGTAGGTAGCACTAGGATGTAGGATAATTTTCTAAACTTATGGACGTGTTTTGATTTACCTTTCACCCTGTAATTTGAATTTGTAGACAATGAATTTCGAAGTCACATTGTATCTTTATTTTGTTATGTTTGTATTGTTTGTGTTTCATTTATTTACTAAAAAAAAACCCCAGCTCAGCTCATCTCTTACAGTTATTATGTGTTAATTTCTAAAACTATTTAAGTACGTAGATATATTAAAAATACCACAGTTACTATCATTATTTTTATACATACATAAACTCACGCCGTTTTTCAATGGGAGTATGAGAAACGACATAATTTTAAACTTTAAAAATATTTTGCCGTCGCTATATCGATATTTTTATCTATCTATGAAGGCTTGTAATTAACAGTGCAGTTATGTAATAAGTCTGAAAGCCCCCTTAAATATTTTAAACAAATTGTATACGCCGATTTGTTATTAAAGTTGCTATTAAAGTACACACAGAAACGGTATCTCTATTACGATTCATGATTTACATAAATATCTCACTGATAGACAAACGGACGACAGCGAAGGCTCAGTGTTGGGTTTTCTTAGCACGGGTACTGAACCCTAAAAACGGTCACAAATGGTTTTTTCACACAATCTATGTACGTTTAGACGTTTATGTTATCTGTGGTATGCCTCTTAGATGGGACATGAATAGTTTTATCTAATTCTTTAGAAATAAGATTTCCCTTGGCGATTTCGCAATGAATGAAATGTCTTTTGGTGTATCTGATGGTAATTGCTGTGCGAATACAGTTATAATAATATAAATTTCAAAGAAAGGGGGAGGAACTCAATTAGTTTACTACAGTGTTTCATGAGCATTGTTTGCGTTTGTGATTTGCCATATTATTAAGAATAATGAATAAGTGACTCAAATACGTCTGACAGTACGATTTGGGCAGTGGCTGATCAATTTAATGCCGTTCAAAAAATGCTGAACAAATATTTGGATGACCTGCAGGTTATTTTAGGTCTGGATGTTTTTGTATGTGAATTCATATGTCTATTCATTAACCGAGGAAGCTGGTGTCCGCGCTCTCATTGTCTTTCTATTGTGTCTCTAATTGATACGATTGAGAGATTAAACGCGTTGACAATACAGGATATATTCCTATAACGGAACATATTGCTATCAAGCAAAAAGGCATCCTCCTATATATGATTTAAACGGGAGTTATACGATATTTCTAATGACGTTATTTCGACGCAATCTATTTCGAAAAAAAAATAAAGATTGGTACAGACGCCAGCACATCAAGTTACCCCAATCTGTCAAATTTTCCCAATTGAATATGAACCTTATTTTGTTAGACATAAAGTTGAAAAACGATCAACGAAATTTGACACATTGGGGTAACTTGATGTGCTGGCGTCTGTACACCAGCACGCGTAGCATGATCACCGAAGAAACGGTCTTTGTCGTGTCTCGGAAGAAAAGAAATTAAGTGTTCATGCTACGCAGGCAGGTTTATTGAAAGAAATTTGACAGATTGAGGTTCCTGTCTATATAATCTGTCACTTTGCCGATTCGTCTGTAGACAAAGGCCGTTTCTTCGGTGTTCAATGTGTTCATGCTACGCATGCAGTTCGAAAACTCATAAAGTCAAAAACCGCTAAATCGAATGACCTCATTTCGACACACGCTGATTCGAAAAACTGTTTGAATGGTACGCTAGTACGAAAGTCTTGGTATTGGAATCCACAGTTGCGAATAGCATATTCCAATCAAAACTTGTCAGGAAATCCAACTCGCGACCCCGATAAAGCCTTATCTTTGTGTTGAGTTTAAGAAACAAGAGCGATGAGAACTATGATTTTAAGTTAACTTTTTAATTTCAGCAGTGGACTTCAATGCCAAGACTTTTGCAGTAGCGTACCATTCAAACAGTTTTTCGAATCAGCGTGCGTTGAAATAAGGTCATTCAATTTGGTGGTTTTCGACTTTATGAGTTTTCGAACTGGTGTTCTTTTATTTTTTTCGATATAGCGTGCTTCGAAATTACGTCATTCGAAATTTCATATCACTCCCGAAACATAACTGGCAAATGTAGATATTATACCTACTAAAAGTTTTCCCTGTATGTTATACAGGAGATTACAAGCACGATGCTAAGCTAATCTTGATCGTAAACAACACATTCAATCGTCAACTTCGTAATGTGTGTCACGATCACACCTGCTCGCATCGACCGGACCATTTCCACGACTACCCACATTTCTATCAGTCACGCACGCGTTTTCACTGGCACACTCAATCGGGATGTCAACACGGAAGCACGTCTCACGCATAACGATCGGAGTGACGGCTGTAGGTCACTGGATTGATGACCCGGTACGTGGTGTATTGTATTAGTTAATGAGGTCTAAGGATTTTGGTTAAAGAGGTTGTGGGGTGTTTACATTTTGTCACGTTTATTCCTGGAATTGGGGACGAGCTAGTAAATATGTTGAGTGTTAAATCCAGCCTTGTATTTTATTATGCAGCCTTTTATTGTACTAGTGATCACCCAGAGGTGATTCTATTTGTTCTAGCTCTCTGCACTCCTTCTTCATAAAAACTTCGTGCTCGTAATAGCTTAAAAGGAAAAATATTTTACTATCGCAATATCGAGGTACAGACGGCGCACATCTTCCTACCTCAAACTGTCAAATTTTCCCAATTGAACGTGAACCTATTTCTATTAAAAACCTATCAAGACACATTGGGGTAGGTTGATGTGCTGGCGTCTGTACAAAGTTTTCTGTTCCTATTTTATTGATTGTTCCAAGCCTTAACGAGTATGTAATAAAGGGTGTTGATATGAATACCTACTGCATTTCGTTATTTATACCAATAGGTCTGACCTTCAAAAGGTTTGTGCGCAAGCAATCGAGCGGATAACAAAAACTCAGATCGTAATGATGACATAGAGATAGATCATAGCCTGGAAACGGGCATGGGCTCTCAATTGTCTCGAAAAATAATGTTTAGAAAATTGGTTTTCTTAAAAAAAAATCACATGCAACGCCATCTTTGATGATAAATGACAGACGGTAAAAAATATATTACCAGCAGAGCGATTCTGGTCAAAGCACCGCGTGAAGATGTAGGCGTTGTGAGGGCGAATTGTGCTGTCATTCCATGCTAATGCTAGGCATTGACAGTTCACTTCACTCAAGTTTTCACCGCGTGACTTTTACAGAATCGACCGGCAGGTGAAAATTTGACAAGTTTTAAGCCAAAACTAAGAAGGTACCTAGACATAAATTGATTCAAAGGCGGAACTAAATTTCCGGAGCTGCCAGTTCAAAACATAGCCACGACATTAACAAAAGAGAAGCGACAACAGTTATACTCTCTACATAATCATGTTAGTTTCTTACTCAAGGTTATTGATTGTATATTGGTTAACACGGTGATCAAGAAATTTAAGAAAAACTGTGTATCGGAAGCTTATCTCTGCATTGTATTAGAGGGAAACAGGGTCAGTGTTTGCAAGTGTTGAATTCCGCAGAAAGGCTGTAGAAACTTTTTGTATGGATGACGGAAGTAATATTACAACATATAATTGTTTTACAAAAACTTAAAATAAATAAATAACTAAACCTAACAATAAATAACTACAAAGCATCAAAAATTTCTTCTGCATCGCTGCCAGCTGGTAAAGTGCCATAGAATTAAAATTCTATCATTAACTCAAAAAAAAAAATCACTCTGATGAGCTTAGACCTCTTAAGTTTAAGGTCGCTAAGCATTTTTAAAACTACAAAATAATTTTGTAGACCCCGAAGGCGAAGGGAGGGCTTTTTGGGGGACTGTCTTATGTAAATAAGACAGTCCCCCAAAAAGGCCTCCCTTCGCCACTTCCTAGTGTTTTTGCTGGAAAGAAAAAGTGGCGGAACAAACTCCCCAGCAACACGTCTGTCTGATAAGTTAGAAGAACTTGAATTTACGCAGTACAATTATAAAATAATTAAAATAAGTTATTCGCTACATGTTAGCTAGCACACTCAATATACAGAATACTAGTAATATATATTATTATAGATAGCTACCGACATTAATACTAACTAAACTCAAGCAAAAGTAACTGACTAATAAGAAGCCTTTCGGTACGTTAAAGTCGGCTTCCAGTTTAGCCGAATACACATTAATACCCGTGTTTTACATGAAGTGGCTATTCTGAACTCCGCAACTTTTTTATTACTTTTTTTTTAATAATCAACTTTGGATTAAATGTTATGTAAATATGTGAGCACCATGTATCTTTCAATACGCTCATACAATTACCAGCCGCGTTGCTTGTTTTATATCACCTATCTCAGGATAGCTGTTTTTTTTTTCTCATGGTACATCGTCCTCACATATAATCTGATTATGTACTATACAAATATTGTAAAATCTATTTTAAAAGAGTAAGTATGGAGTTTCTTGCACATTCTTCTCCATACAAAACTACCTTTTGGAATGTGCAACTAGAATCATATTAATTTAATTTATTTGTAAGTATAACGTTCAAAAGTACCTGTTTTCAGGCCTAGTTGAAATAAATGATTTGACTTTGACTTTGCAACCCAGTTACTGGGTAACAGGATACCAATTGGTTAAACTGTATGACACACTCTCGGACTTCTGACTACCCGTTATCACTCTCAAATATCTACTAAGGATTGGTCCTTTGTAGATCTTTGAGAGTCGGCTTAACGTGTTTTTCGAGGCACGCATGATTTTTGTTTTCTTTCTTGTAATGAATGCTCACCCATCCAGGGACTGACCTCGTCAAGCGTAGCTTAACCTTCAATCGACCCGTGCGGCTGTTATTATTTGGCCACAAGCTCCCCCAAATTCTCAAATACAACATACATTTATGATAAGTATGAATAAAAAATGGTGGTATTTTCAAACAACCTGTCTAATGTCACTATGACACTGACACAACGCCATTTAAATCTAAGAACTGACCTACAAAATAAAATAATACTCATCGGAATTTCCAGATAAATTCAAACAATTTTACATAACATTTTAATAGTCCGTGCAAATACAAGAATCTAAGTTAACACTTTATTTGTCTCTTACATAACTTCACCGTGAAAATAAGAACGTCTAAAAAATCTTCTTTACACAAACAAAATGGCGTTTCCCATTTCAAAATGACTTCCGGACAACATCAATTCATAGTCGGTAATCATTTCTTACAATACACCAATCACGCTACTCTGAAAATTGTGACAAGCCAATTTGATGTTAAGTTATAGTGAAATACAGACTAAAATCTCCTCACTTAAATCTTGTTGTACCTACTATAAACTTGTGTGAACAGGTGTACACTACAAAAGAACTAATTACGCATAGAACTGTCAAAACTTTAATTTTTTCGCACGCTCTCCTTTCTAAAAAGGTTTATTTTATTCATGCCTTAAAGACGTCTATACACTTTAACATCAAGGCGATAAAGTTCATAGTTCGACGGTGAATGATTTGCAAACGGTAAATTAGTGGTTCTAAATTCAAAATGAGAGTAGTGATGTAGATTGATGGGAAGTTTGTGAACTTGGGAATGTAATAGTTCACTCACTCATTTATTAACGATCGGTCTAGTACAATATTTTCCGCAAAAAAATGAGCAAAAATGTTTTTCTTGATTGCTTTTATCTTGATCGTGCAATACACGCTAATTAAAAGTGAGTAATTATTTCACCCGTAATGTTAAGTTTCATAGACGTTAAGTCATAAGCAAGTCAACAAATTATTTATGATGATGATCGTTGTTGTTGATGTCAGATGTTGTCGGGAAACAGTTCGTCTCGATTTTAATCGTCTTCCATTTTTACTTTTTATAAAATTTCACTTTTTCTTGTACCAAAGAAAGTACGCTGTTTCTTGTTTTTATCAGCTTTCGAAACGACGTATCTTGACCCTAGCATTGAACGTAAATGATGAAAAGAAAGAAAATAATTTTATCTTCAAACTTTTTATCTTAAGACGCATTGCAGTCCAGTTTATTTTTTTTATTGTTATTATTAAACATGTTACTTAAACTCAACAGCCTAGGTATGTTGTAAAAGCTTTACAGCCACTAACGTGTACTAACTACAACAGACGATATTTATATATTTATAAAAAGCAATGTTTTAAGGTTTTTTTTTGACAGCTGTCAAAATAGAATGAACGACGATGTGCCAAACTTCAACGCCAT
Source organism: Euplexia lucipara (assembly GCA_921972225.1). Classification (NCBI taxonomy): domain Eukaryota; kingdom Metazoa; phylum Arthropoda; class Insecta; order Lepidoptera; family Noctuidae; genus Euplexia; species Euplexia lucipara. The sequence goes on along the minus strand of OV179167.1, from coordinate 9,915,309 downwards.
GGTATCAGTCTGTACCGAAAGCACAACACTATCTTTTTAAATAAAGAATGGAAAGCTTTTATCTTACAAAGTGTCAATCTAAACACTAAAACGAAATAGGTTACAATGAAATATCCGCCATGTTGTAGTGCACTACCGCTTCCTAAGTGGCTTAGCGTTTCGAAATGAGTCCTCAACTTTTATGGTTAATGGCGGGAAAAGTGTCGTGTAAAAACTTGCATGGGAGAGCGAGATGGCAATAGTAGTTCAAGTGTGTGTGAGAGAGAAGGAATGTGTGTTAGTGGGTGAACAGGCCCTGAGTCAATGCACTTGCAGTTGCGGTGCTGTGGTGCAAAAACCACTTGTGGGATATGAGTTCTTAATTATTTTGTTATAATGACTTTCAGAATGATTATTCATAAATTCTGTGAAAAAGGCGAGATAAGATAACGTAATGGCGTTATTACTCAATTTGAGGAAATTCACTGAAACTTTAAAACGCTCAAAATAAGCATTCGATCTTCAAAAACGGCACACCAAAGCGAGCACGCGTCCGTTGACGGCGCGACGCGACACTGAGGTCAAGTGTGGCTAGTTAGCCACATTTTAACGTGTAGCTTGCTGAGCGCTAATAACCTATCTAAGTAGGTACACCTTTTTACGTATAATATCATTGAAATACGGCCGACTTTGAACTCACAATCTCATGTTACACGATTCGGTTACTAAGTCGTCATCGTCTAGCTTTTCCCAACTATGTTGAATCACCTTCCAGTCTAACAGGCTGCAGCGGAATACCAGTGTTACAAGAAGTGACTGCCTACCTGACATCTGACACCCAGTTACTGGATAACACGATAGCACTTGGTTAGACTGTTTGTCAGACTTTCGGACTTCTACTTAACAGCCAACGGCTTAACGCACTTTCTGAGACACGGAGGGATCTTGATAAATAATATTATTATTAAATTTATTAATTAGACAACAAAAGAGTCCATTTTTAACCGACTTCAAAAAAAGGAGGAGGTTCTCAATTCGACGGTGTTTTTTTTTTTTTTTTTTTGTGTTTGTTACGCGATTTCTCCCCCATTTGTGGACCGATTCTCAAAATCCTTTTTTTATTTGAAAGAGTATACTCCCGAGGTGGTCCCATTTTGTGAAGATCTGGTGCTGATCTTCGGAGATATACAATGGAACTCTTCAAAAATAGACGGCAAATCTGTCGTGATTGCTGGAATCGCTTGGATATTTATTGTTTATACAACATCATGACGTATCATCACGCCTGTATGCTCTGAGGGGTATGCAGATGTGTACAATATACCTAGATTTCGTCAGTTAGGTATGTTAAGTTTCATTTATATGGGATAAGTGGATAACCCTATTACCATGACATGTATTGTTAACAAATAACAATATAAACATAAATTCATGGCAAATATTTGTATGGAAACAACTAAAAATGAAAAAATAAAAATCTTTTTTGCAAAAAATAAAACCGACTTAAAAAAAACACTAGCCGGTGTAAAATAACTCTAAATTCGGAAGTCGGTGGCCCATCATGAATAAGACAAAACCACCAAAGCCACAGACTTCCTAATTTAGAGTTATTTTACACCGGCTAGTGTTTTTTTTAAGTCGGTTTTGTTAGTAACAATATAACTTACCCTATGTTAGTACTTAATAACTAAAACAGATCGGGTGCGATTCGTTAGCGCCCACACTAGCGGGCTATCTGCCCGAGCAGCTATCGATTGCAGGATACTGTTGGGACTGCCACGCAGCCTGAGGAGTACCGAGGCAGATTTTTTACGCCACAACGCATCAAAACCGTCAGTGCGTGCGTTGGTAAACATTGTTGACGCACTACAGAAGCGTGGCAGTCGCATCAATATCCTGAACGGATTATTATATTGAACGCGCAGAGCATTATAAGCCTTTTGGGTATATGTGAACCACAGGGCTCCCGAGTACAGCGATGTGCAGTACGCCTTAAAAAGGACCATTTTAATAACTGTCGCCCATCCACAAACTGATCGTCTTCAAACGTAGCTTAACCTTCGATTGATTATTTAGTCACAGATCACCTTTTACCAAACACTATAACAACTATTAACAATTTTTTACTAGAATCCTCAATTATATCAGCTAGCTTAGCTTTTATAGTCGGTTATCAACCATTTGAGTGATGGGTGCCCGTCTGAATCCTTCGATTGACCTGAATAACTCTGGCAAGCGAATGGATGACTTTAGATCAGTAATTACCGTTACAAACAAAGTTCTTCAAACTCATTAAATGGATTGAGCATGGAAGGAAGTTAAAATCACGATTTTGCAATCAATCTTGTACCTATTCTCTTTTACCTTGGATGATCACAAAGATTTTAGATGTACGGAGTTGCTTGTATTGAAGCCAGCACATGAAACTACCCCAATTTGTCAAATTTCGTTGATATTTATTCAACTTTATAAAAATAGAATAAGGTTGAAAATGAATTGGGTTTCAATGTGTCCTGCCTTGTAGGCACACAATATTCATATTAATGTATCATATACCTACTTCAAGTATTCAAAGTAAGTAAAAATTCTGAATTGTGAATTAAGCTTTGTTGATTAAGGAAAAATTAGGGAATTCATATTAAAATAGTGTAAGTACCTTAGTGCTCAAAATGTCAATAGGTCTATCTTATTGTAAATTGTTGGTGCCTTTTGTCACACAGAGCCGTTATAAACTAAATGAGTACAAAAACTATACAACGTGTTTTATTTTATATCCCATAACTCTAGGGTATGATTGAGACCATATCAAAGAATCAACTGGCATATGAATTATGTTTCAATCATCCCTTTTTTTTAATTTTTTTATACAAAATAATTCAACAAAGTCACGATTATTAATGTAAAACAACCTTACGTGAAAGAAAAGTGACGTTTGAAAGAAGATTCGTCGTACTGGTGACAATTTTTGAATTTTTTATGGGTAGATACTAAACAACTGATAATTTAATTATGATTGATGATATCTCCGAAACTATGCATTTTTGGACCACCTAATCTAGGAGTGTTAGTGTTATTTTTACCTACAGAATATAACCCTACAGTTATGGGATATCAAAAAACACCTTGTATAAGAACCTTTGCCCTGCAGTACAACAAACTCAACCAGCTGATTTATCTAACGGATCTGTTATGTAATAAGTAACTACCGACAAGAAATTATAGCTTCTCGCCTTACAAGTAATTACTTACACTTATAACTAGTGCGAGATATACAAAGATTAGTCTATAGCTAAAGACGATAAATGTAATTATCGTTAAATCTCAGTTGACTTATGAAATAGTCTTTGTATAGAAAGTCGAACATATATCCTTGCGGTTAATAGCCTTAAGGTACTCGGTATCAACATTGTTATCACATTTATGATGATCGTGATTTTAATTCATTCGTTAAGCCCCAGGAGAACACCAGTGTCCGCGATTTCATTGTCTTTCTATTGTGTCTCTAATTGACACGATTGAAAGGTTAATAATAGGTGTTGTTAACAATTAAGCTATCTTATTATCTAGACAAGCACTTCGTCTGCGACTGTGTGAAATATAGAAATGTTAAAAAACTATGAAGAAGGATTAAATGCAAGCTAAATTCGTTGATTTTAAACCACTAGATGACCCTCATAACTTCATTTTAAAAAAATACAGTTCTTACAAGTTGCTTCATAACTCTACGACTTGTGTTGGCATGGCAAAGCCACACACTTAAATAAATGAATAATACAAGCCTGTTACACCCACTGCAGGGCAAACGCCTCTTCTTTTATAGAGAAGACATGAACATCGATCACGACGTTTGCTCAAGGCGGATTGGCGATTTCAAACTTAAATTAAACTATAAGTCCAGGTTTTCTAACGATGTTTTCCTTCGCCGATGTCAATGATGTTGATGAGGTAGGATAAACTTAGAAAGTACACGATATGAATTGAAAAAGTCACATTGGTACATGCCCAGATTTGAACCACAACCTCGTCAAACCACACGCTTTAACATTAAAATTATATCGTCATTTACTTACACGAAACCTTACCCTAAAATCATCGTTATTCAGAAGTATGTCTAATACTATACCATCATCATCATCTTATTCATTCTATATGCCTATATATTTATCGTTTCGCAAACTATTTTCTCACGTTTGCCCATATTATAATGGTCTGTCTTAGATATTATTTACACAACACGCCTCTGTTGATGACACCGCTTGCGACATACTGCCCCGTTCACATGTTATTAAAGAAAATTTTGATTGTTTTAGAGCAGACATGCTTTTTTGGACGTTTAAAATTTTGTTCACTTTAATTGGTGTGGTGTTGTAAGTTTGAGCGCTTAAGAAAACTGGTACTTTACAAAATACTGGAGTAAACATTTTGTTCAGGTGTCGCCAACGTTTAATACAGCGTACATGACTGACACGAATTCGACGTTTCAATTAATAAACATTTTCATCTGCACACGCAAAACTGTTAACCGTAAAATATGTGATTATATTAACACTCAAAGATATTGATGAAAGCAACCATGGGAGAACACTAAGTAAAGATATTGTTGCAAAGCTTCGGTTGGCATTTCTTGGAAAAATGAAGATGCCACATCGTTATAAGCAAAATCAACCATGCTTTGCAAAATTTAAAGATAAAATGGAAAATCCCAGATCACACTCTTATGACAAAAAACAAGGCTTTATTATCATTGTTTTTTCTTTACTAGTTAAGAAACAGACTAGTCTAGAAACCAAAATAAAATTTGAAATAAATATGAAATAATTTAGTAATCTATCGCAAAACATTTCGTTTGAAAAGTTGCCAAACAGTAGTCCACTTTTATTTGCACGAACAACCTTTCAAAATCAATTAAAACACAATATCAAACATTATTCTTATCTCTAAAACAAATATAATAATAACTAAATAATATTTTGACCTAATTTACACTAGTGTTGCGAAATCGATACCAGATTGTTGAAATAACCGGTATTGGTACCAGTTTCAGATAGATAGGCTTTCATTTCACGTCACTGCTGTAATAATTCACTTCATCACTTGGTATTGAGAAATGACCTTGTTCGTGTATTAGTGTTGTCAAAAGATAATAATCTTGTTTTTGATGTAAGTAGCTCAAAAGTTGATGTAGATTGTCTATTTAATGAAGTGTAAATTGCATTAGTCCATTCCTAACCTGAGAATTAAAGCTAGTATCTCACACTTACGATTTGCAATCGACTATTTTGCTACATTCTGATATAATATTGAGCTTTCAGTACCCGTAAAGTTTCAAGCCATCTTTTCTCCATATAAAACAAAGAGATTTAAAATACTATAGAGCGGGCATGTCAAGGAAATGTCATAGAAACACTTTGATCCCATGTCTCAGTAACGCCATCTAGAATAATATATGAATATTGGAGCGGCAGCGGAGCGTACTACAAAAAACTCATAGACTTGTATCCAGCAGGACACACTTTTTCGGACGAAAATTTTGTTCGTGATGCCCGGACTATAGGTATTGAATGTCTTTGATATAAAACGACCAATTGACACCGTCCACCTAGCTTATGACGTTTGACAAGTGCACTAGTTTAAGAATATTTTGAATTTGATTTTAGAACTAGCCAAGTGGCTGCTGTATTTTGTTATTTTCCGATTTGAACTCTAGTCTTTTGACCTAGCGTGTATGTTTTTGACATATCGTTGTCGATAGTAGCTATTTTTTATATTGAACTTAGAAACGTTATTTTCGTGTCGCCAAATAATATCGATTTGCATGGAATAAATATTTGTATGACCTGCAGATAGTTCCTGCTCTTTGTGTCCACTCAGGAGAAATTCCTATAGTAAAGTCAACGGTACGTTTTAAAACAATAAAATTTATCAGAAGAAAATCATAAAATGTTATAGACAAGCTTGCACTTCTATTACTATACCATCATTATATTCTCAATTATCTCACAACAAAATCACATTCCAACTGTAAAACCAATCAAAGTATCATTTTGCCAATTGACACCTAAAACACACAATACATTCGACTCCGTGATATCATTAGAGCTAGCCTATACCTCTGATTAGTTCTTGAGGTGTAGAGAGCGTGAAATTATAATCACCAATTCATTACCTACTAAAATAAAGAAATGTATCTCGAAAAAGTATTCTATTGAAACTATTTTGGCTACCTTTTCGTATCAAACATGTACAGCATATAAGTAAGTACCAAAAATTTTTCATATTCAATTATAAGCAGACGTCCCGCGGTTTCACCCACGTTGTTCCCATTCCCGTGGGAATACAGGGATAAAAGGTAGCTTATATTGCCCGGGGATTGTGTACCTTCCCAACAGTGAGAGAATTTTTCAAAAGAAGCAAGCATTGATCTCCACGCTTGCTGTGGGCAGATTGGCTTTCGATTTAATTTTATTTTTCAATATGTGTAGGTCTGGGGAGGGTAGGTATGTCAGGCTCTTACTGAGTATAAATCATCCCAGTGTTTGGTTTCACACCTGCGCCAGGGGTCGCGGGAACGGACGACTCGTCTGCAACCCCCGCCAATACGGCCTTAACCTAGGACATCTTATATTGTCATCATCTAAATTTCCGCTATATACTAAGCAAAATCAACATAGTGCCCTAAATCTAATCTAAAACGTTTTAAATATTTCGTTCAACTTGAATTATAATTAGCTACGGAAGATTAAACAAACTGCAGATGGTCGTGACTGCTCTTTGAACTTGACAAAAACTTGTTTATTGGGTAACTTTAACTTAATTTATGTTCGTATAAAGCCATTAGGGTCTATTGTCAAGGACGCTGTTTGTTAACATGCCGAAACACATTAAAAATGGTTTTAATAGGAACATGATTTTCTTGTCCCTACTTAAGTAAAGACGTCTTGAGAAATCACTTAGCTGATGTGAGGTTTGCAAACTTCTTTAAAAATTAAATAAATATAATTATAACACTATGAATGTATTCCTCAAAAACTTACGCACACCCACCCACATTTCGCCAGACATGTTTATATGCCGCATCTTTTAGCCTATTACAATTGGCAAAAAAATTATTAACTTGAGTATGTACTGCAAAGGACCTACATAGGAGCGAGACGCAAGTATATTTCCCTGTGTACTTAGTCTACGGTGTGGTTTTTTAGTCTAGTCATAGTGTACAGAACAAAACTAAACAAAAAATCAAATATCGTTGTAAGTGTACCTACAAACATAGTGGAATTAGTGTTTAAAATCTATCTGTCGCATTAGGCACTCATGATTTCTGACAAATGCTTGCACTAACTGATCTGGTCCCCTCATATGTGTGTGGTTCTTTCCTCAAAAAAACAAATTCAGATACCAATCTGCATGGTTCTTACATGATCTCACCAAGATAATGTCTGGACTGTGACCTCTGAGTTTCTTTCGGTGTTTCTTCTCTGATTAGTCAGATAGCGAAACACCGACCTCACCTTCTACATGTAAAAGTCTTTGTATGAACCTACTTTCAGAAATAAATATGATTTATGATTTAGGGTAAACCAAGAGAATAGCAAGAGGGGCAATCGTTAATAGGTTACTTCTAGGCAAGCGCGCTTCATCGTCGACCACATCATCGCTTACCATCAGGTAAGATAGCGATTTGATCAAACGCGTGACTATCAATAGTAAAAAAAACCTTGTTATGATAGGTTAGTAACTGGTACCCTGTAATTTTAAAGTCAAGATACATGATTTAATTACTTTTATTCTTTTGTATATTGCTCTTGACCTATAACTGATAAGGGAAGGCTGCTGGCAAACTTGTTTGACGTAATAGTTTCTCTTTCAAGCTAAAGAAAAGAGATCCTGTTCGATTTTTCCAAAGTGAATCACACCAAAACATTTCGACGCTTGTATTCATTCATTAAGAATCCAATACAACGGATATAAGCGATTTCTTGTTCCTAAAAAGTTAGTTATCATCAATCACGATTTGTGCTTCACAACAAGTTTTTTTATTAATTACACATTATTCTAATTGACATCATAATCGTGGAACAGTTTTTGTATCAAGTTTACCACACCTTAACATGGCTGTTGACTAATTGTGACCATTAAAAAATGATGGCTCGACCATAAACCAGGAAATAAGACCCGTTGAATTTTTTACAATAGTTCGTTTTTTGTCAAGTTGCTTCTTCAGTTCATTGCAAGAGCGAATTGGTTTTAAACGCCCATTTAATAAAATAAACGTTGCTTTATTTGTGCTCAAAAAAATACCCGTAGAGCATCGCCCACTATCGGAAAAAATGGCAAGTTTTGCCTAGTAGGTACATATTGTGTTTAAAGGTTTTAAACTACAACCCATTTTTGTACACACTACGAATTTCTGAGAGGATGCAAAATCCTACGTAGCACCAATAGAAAAGAGTATATAGTCATTGTCCTCTCTAATTCTACGCCTAAAATAGTCATGAAACAGCTTACCATTGCCAACTATATTGGAGTCGGCTTGAAGTCTATCGGATACAGTTTACTCAACAACCCTGCAGTTATTGGGTAACATGATACCCCTTGGTAGATTATATGTCAGACTTTCGGGCCTTTGAATATCTACGACAGTCAAAGATCCACAAATGACAGCCGGGCTCAACGCGATTCCACAGCACAGAGGGGCGACCCGGTTGATGTAGTAAAAGTCACCGAACTTGAGTGAAGTAAACTGTCAATGTCTAGAACGGAATAACAGCTCAATTCAGCTTCACTTCACCTACACTTTCACGGGGTGATTTTAATCTATGGTCTGAACTCGACAAGCATAGCTTAACCTTGAAACCCCAAGAAAAATCCCAAAACATGACCGCATAAAATCAACACGGAACTACTACGAACTATTCGGCATATTTAACATTAGACAAATAACCAATTCGTTTCGTCCTTGACTGAATTTTGTTTGATGACTAACCGTGAGGTCATCGGGGTCTGTCGACATCGGAATATGCAGCCGGCTTTTGGCGAGTCCAATGTAACAAGGCCCTTCATAATGGCACTGATTTTACAGAGACCAGAACAACAAGCTACCCTAATGTGTCAAATTTATTTGATAGTTTTTCAACTTTATTGACACAAAAGCAGCACTCGGTTTCACCCGCGTAGGTCCCGTTCCCGTTGGAATACAGGAGTAAAAAGTAGCCTATGTGTTAATCCAGGGTGTCAGCTAACTCCATACCAAATTTTATTAAAATCGCTCTAGCCGTTTAGACGTGAAGAAGTAACAAACATACACACACACAAACTTTCGCCTTTATAATATTAGTGTGATTGCACATCGCTCGCGATTTTGTCCGCGTGCATTACGTACTTTATATTCCCGCCATCCCCTCCTATTTTTTTGTAAATAAAATATAGTCTATGCCTCACACAAATTTTAATAATGTAGCTTTCTACTGCACGCGTAGCATGATCACCGAAGAAACGGTCTTTGTCGTGTCTCGGAAGAAAAGAAATTAAGTGTTCATGCTACGCAGGCAGGTTTATTGAAAGAAATTTGACAGATTGAGGTTCCTGTCTATATAATCTGTCACTTTGCCGATTCGTCTGTAGACAAAGGCCGTTTCTTCGGTGTTCAATGTGTTCATGCTACGCATGCTGGTAAAACAATTTTCGTAATCGGTTCAGTAGATCCAGAGATCCTACGTCACAAACTCACAAACTTGACCTCTTTATTTCACACATACATACATAAACTCATGGCTTTTTCCCATGGGGGTAGGCAAAAATTACAGAGCGACATATGGTACGATTCTTACACTACTAATACTCTATTTCTTCTTTCCTTGTTTTTACCTCTGTATTGTACCTACTAGTATTATTACAAACAGAAAAAGATTCATGTTCAATTGGAAAAATATTACAGTTTGGCGTGGCTTGATATGCTGAAGTATGGCCTTCCATCCCGTTTACAATTCTTCAATGTATCACAGCTCAATTCAAACTGGATACCCTCACACGCACAACTGTCGTTAAGTTTAGTAATCTCAATCGGAGCTTTGCAATCTGCTGAATTTAAATGACTACTTATAGTTGAGAACGTCATGGGATAAATTAGGTGACCTGATTAGGTCTTGGTATCTTTAATAGAACAAAGTTTTTTTTTTTAAATATAAATATATTCCACAACTTTTTCACACAACGCCATTTAGTCCCAAGTTAAGCTTGAGAGCTTGTGTTATGGGTACTAAACAGCTGATAAACATACTTGTATATTTCTAAATACATACATATTATAGATAAATTACACCCAGACACAGAACAAATGATCGTGCTCATCACACAAACATTTGTCCTGGGTGGGAATCGAACCCCCGACCTCCGGCATAGCAGTCAGGGTCACTAACTACTAGACCAACAGGCCAGTCATTGGAAGTGTCATAAAATAAATAAATATAAATATTCCACAACTTTTCACACAACACCATTTAGTCCCAAGTTAAGCTTGAGAGCTTGTGTTATGGGTACTAAACAGCTGATAAACTTACTCATAAATCATAATTGTATAGTTCATCGTCGCTTTTCTCAACTGTCTTAGTGTCAGCTTTCAGTCTTCACGGATGCAGATGAGTACAAGTATTTTAATTAGTACAGTTCCAACTGATGATCTCTGGGCAAAGTGTTCAACAATTAAGTGTCCAAACAGCTAATTTCGTATTGGCTATCATCATTAAGAGACTAGGTTGACGTCATGCGCACTGGCAGAAATGTGAAGAGGTGCATCGTACCCTGTCTGATAGCTACCGTAAATTGAAGTCCACTTAAAGTGGAATACCTAGCAATTTTTAAAAATTATCAGCAAAGTTCGAGCGCTCCGCAATTCAGTGGCAATAAAAAGACAGCCAATAGGTTTGCTCAACCCAGTTGTTTGGTAACACGACACACCTTGGGAAGACTGGCTGTAAGACTTCCAGAACGTCAATAAATGAATGTTTAACATTTTTAATTATGATAAAGAACGTTCCACTTAGAAAATGATAGTTATTGTACCGCCACATTCATTTAGAGAGGCTGAATAAAAGACGAGTAACAAAAGCTATTTAAAAGGCAGATGCGACGGGAGAGGACGCCATGGAAGAGCTTATATATGTTGCAGTCAAAACTCTTAACCAGTCAAAAGTACTAAGTATTGACTAGCAAAATCAGTCAAAAGTACTTTTGATCGTATGCTTTAGTCAATAATACTTTTGACTAAAATAACAGTTAAAAGTACTTTTGTCTAATGGAGCTGGTTAAAAGTACTTTTAACTAAGTGATTCCGTCAAAAGTAGTTTTAACTGGTTTTATCAGTCAGGTAAAACCGTCTATGGTTGGCGAATCATGTGGGTTAGGTTAGAACCATGACCATTAGCCAGATCCCTTAGTGCTTTTGACTGATGCTTTAATGCAGTTAAAACTATTTTTGACGACGAGCGTCAGTCAAAAGAACTTTTAACCGCAAATTTCCAGTCAAAAGTACTAATAACCACTAATTTTCCGTCACAACCACTTTTGACCAGCCTGTTCAGTCAAAAGTAGTTTTGACTAATTTTGCTAGTCAATAGTACTTTTGACTGGTTAAGAGTTTTGACTGCAACATATACACTTATTTGTGATGTTCTTCAGGAAGATTAAGTGCGTAGTCCTTGCAACCAGTGCGCATGTATGGCAAGATGTATGAATGTCAACCGAAGGAGTATCTAAGGATCGTAGCATTCGTAACAGTCAAAGAGATTTAAAATACTATAGAGCGGGCTGTCAAGGAAATGTCATAGAAAAACTTTGATCCCATGTCTCAGTAACGCCATCTAGAATAATATATGAATATTGGAGCGGCAGCGGTGCGTACTACAAAAAACTCATAGACTTGTGTCCGGCAGGACACACTTTTTCGGACGAAAATTTTGTTCGTGATGTCCGGTCTATAGGTATTGAATGTCTTTGGTAACAGTTGACATTCTGTATGTACAGAGGCCAGTTGCATAACTTTACTCCAATTTGTAAAAATTCTTTGATAGCTTTTCAACTTGATTACAAAAAGAATAAGGTTCATATTCTATTGGCAAATTAGACAGTTTGGGGTAGCGTGATGTGCTGATGTCTGTACGTACATCTCCGTGAATGTAATTTCTTATCATTTCAACAATCTATGGGATGTCTGACTGTACTCAAACAAAAGAATGACCTCACTCACACCGCTACAACAGTCAACAGTTCGGTCCATTCACGCGTGCCATTACAGAATATTATGACCAACACCGACAGGCTCCATTGAATGCTCGGAAGTAAATGCTTCCTACACTCGCGAATCTCTTGGAAAATGTTACGAGTTACGCAACGGTGTGATATAAGGTCTTACGTTGTTGGTAGCCATGAGAGAATGATGTTACTATTGTTTGGGGGGTTTCAAAATAGTTATTAAGATGATGGGAGATATCTGTGGTTCAATGGCTCAATTTGATAGCTTGTTTGATGTTGTAAGATTTTTAATTTAGATATATGGGATCTGTGTATAACACCACGGCCAAACATACATACGTTCTTTATACCTCTTAATGCCAACGTCAGAATGACAGGAAATTAACATTAAAAATAAAATAATAAACTATAATTATCAAATAATCTACAAAAAATAAAAAAGAAACGAAAATTAGAACCAAATGTGAGAATATCAATATTAATTAAAAAGTTCTAACAAAATTAAGGCAAATTAATATACCCATGGAGAATATACAGGCAGTCTAGGTTATCGGCGGTCATTTCCATGACGGTATTGGGGCTGGCCCACTCCGAAAGTTCAATAAAAAAATATGTCAAATTTGTATGAGACCAAATACCAACTATTCTGTATCAAATTAAAAAAGCATCACGTAAATCGGTACATAAATCTCTGTGTAATCGGTGTAAGTAAATACAAAACAATTTTCAAAAATAAATTAAATGTTCATAAAATTAACACTACTGAGCTAAACTGTAAAATTTTAATGGGACCAAATGGCAACTATTCCGCATCAGACTAAAAAAGAATCACGTAAATCGGTTCATGAATCTCGGAGTAATCGGTGTACATGCATAAAAAAAATACCGATCGTATTAAGAACTTCCTCCTAAAGTCGGTTAAAAAGCTAGTCGAAGTTAATCTGCTATTTTTGATTGATTAATAGACTGGCCTGTTGGTCTAGTAGTTAGTGACCCTGACTGCTATGCCGTAGGTCGTGGGTTTGATTCCCACCCAGGACAAATGTTTGTGTGATGAGCACGATCATTTGTTCTGTGTCTGGGTGTAATTTATCTATAATATGTATGTATTTAGAAATATATAAGTATGTTTATCAGCTGTTTAGTACCCATAACACAAGCTCTTAGCTTAGCTTGGGACCAGATGGAGTTGTGTGAAAAAGTTGTGGAATATTTATTTATTATTTATTTATTTATTTTTGAATTGGCAGTGACTAAATGGCGTCTAATTGCACACCAAACTTTGAAGACAACTGAGAATTGACAAAAAAATGGTATTACACTATAAGTGGACTTCAAGTTACGGTGACTATCATGCGGGGTACTGTCCGCTTCGTCACATCTCTGCAAGTGCGCTTGACGTCATCCCAGATACACAATGATGATAGCCAATACTAAATTAGCCGACATTTTATCGTTGAACACTTTGCCTAGTGATGCGATCACTATGAACTGTCAATACAATAGCCCATCCCTAGTATTAGTAGTCATGCTGACATGACTTATACAGGGTGTAATTTTGACCGTGGGACAAACTTCCACAGGCTGTTCTACTGTTGAATATGAACAACTTTCGCTATAGGACCAACTCTGAAATCGCGAAAAAAAATCAGCTGTTTTATACATTTTCGTCGAGTAGGTATCAAACTTTTGTATGCAATAGCTGATTTTATTTTCGCGATTTCAGAGTTGGTCCTATAGCGAAAGTTGTTCATATTCAACAGTAGAACAGCCTGTGGAAGTTTGTCCTACGTTCAAAATTACACCCTGTATAGTGATCCTGAAGATATAAATAAATAAACATTCCGCAACTTTTCACACAAAGCCATGTAGTCCCAAGTTAAGCTTGAGAGTTTGTGTTATGGGTACTAAACAGCTGATAAACATACTTATATATTTTTTAATACATACATATTATAGATAAATTACACCCAGACACAGAACAAATGAACGTGCTCATCACACAAAGATTTGTCCTGGGCGGGAATCGAACACAGCACAGCAGTCAGGGTTACTAACTACTAGACCAACGAGCCAGTCATATACTTTCAGGAATTCCTCAGATTGCATTTCCATTCATCCCATTCTCCATTTCATCTTCTTACCTGTAACAATAAAAGAAACATAACGTTAATAATGAATTTATTTTTATATGTATTTCGTATTTTGGTATCCCCTTCGACAACTCATTGTTTTGAAAAGCTTTCTGATGGTCAAGGATTTTTTTTAATCGGTTCAGCAGTTTTTAAGTTAAATCCCATTAAACCGTACAGATTTAAGATACTATAGAGAGATATTGCGAAGAAATACATAGATACATACCTACATAAACTCAAGCCTTTTTCCCATGGGAGTAGGCAGAAACTACAGAGCGCGATATGCTACGATTCTTACATACTTCTTTTACTTCGTTTACATTCTTAAATGTTGTCATACACACACGCCGGTTGCGAGTACTACGCACCTGACCTTTCTGTAGAACCTCACCAATAAAGTCTATGTATGTCCTTCTAGGGTGTCACCTCCTGGCGCGGGTGTTCCCACTTACATCTGCCTTGTACCTTTCGTTAGACGCCTTTCATTCATCCTTTCAACGTGACCAAACCATCTATGCATACTCTTTTCAGTTTTTGTTACTACATCTTGCGATTTCGATCGATTGCAAAGAAATGTCGTAGGGATTCGAAACTGTCTCAGTAACGGATTCTAGCAATATACACCACTATTTTTTAAATAGTACAAAAAAAATTGGCTGTATCCGTACCTGTTACTGATCATATTTGCGTAATCAAAAGTAAAAAAAAAAGAAATTCAATTTTTAAATACGCCACTATTTAGTTAAACTTAAATAACGAAAACAGCTGTTGGAGGCGGGGCATGCTTGAGCGAATTCACGCGAACGTGAGCGAGAGATGACGATTAATGAATACTACTATGTCATGAATAGCCTGTACAATATTTCCTTAAATTGGGTGACTTTTTGGGATATAAACAAACGCTTATAACTTTGCTGTTTATGAATATTATTTATTGTTACTTTACAAATATAATGAGAAGACCGTCTAGAATAATCCCTTTAAGTATTAAAATTTGTACTCATTAAAAAAAGTGGTGTACCTATAGCAATTTTGGTGCGACATCTCAAAGCAATATAGACCCTAGTTTATGAACCAAGGAACCTTAGCCTCACACGCACCGCTCCGAGGGTAAAATAATAGTCCCTATTAAATAATCAATAGCATTATAATGCAAATGTTCAGAGCACTTCCCATGGCGGGCCATTGTTCACCATTGTGTACAGGGGAACAGTGACCCAGAAACAATATTGTGGGCTGCTGACCTTGTCTGTGGAACAGAGCAATATTGAAAGAAAAATATAGTTCGCGCGTAAAATAGTAGTAATAGTAGACCAGGTACCATCTTCTTTAATTTTAGCGAAAACTATAGACATATTTCATTATTCCATTATGGAATCCTTTTAAACAAAATGGCGCTCAAGGATATGGGATATGGGTTTGGCACAGTTAAAGTTTATATGAAGAAGAAGTGCATAAAGCTAAAATGGTGATGTAACTATCTTCTTGAATGCACTCAGTACTTTTTTATAAAACTCTACCTTCTATCCTCTAATTTTGTTCACGAGAAATAAGCCTAACATACATATATTGTGCACGCAGCAATAGTGGAACTTTACATAATATGTTAAAAAAACAAACAAACGAATTTTACCATTTCAGAACATTTGAATATAAATAGATAGATTAACTTTCAATATAACTACCAAAGACAATGATATTACAAATAAAAAGGTGTAGATAGGTTAAAAGCGCGCAGCAAGCGACACGTTAAAATGTGGCTAACTAGCCACACTTGACCTCAGTGTCGCGTCGCGCCGTCAACGGACGCGTGCGTGCGTTGGTGTGCCGTTTTTTAAAGATCTAATGTTGTTTTGGTAACCTATCTTAACTTTTTTACCCATAATATCATTGATTTTGATGATAAAACGAGTACTTATATTGTTTAGTGTAGTAAACGCTAGTTGAAGTAGAATATTAGCTCTACTATCATATTATCACGATATACAATTATACATAGATGAATATGTATTAAGTGTTCCACATAAAAGTGATTAACTGCTACTAGAAGTTGTTAGACTTACAATCGAGACTAATAGGCACCTAAATCCGCTACATAAAAATTAAATCACGCGTGCTTATTTCGGTAATTGTCCACTTTAGATAATAACTTTACTATAAAGTATATTAAACTAGTTAATTAACAAGAGAAATAACGATTAAACAGATTTACATACAAAAATCTGTGTCAAGAAATTGAATTGCAATACTTAAATAAAAATTAAATATGTAGATATGTCTGTGTAGGTATTGCCAATTTCAAAAACCCATTACCCCAAATTCAATAAAAAGAAAATCATTGGCATTCCAAATTTAAATCTACATTTTATTCTATTCGCGCCGCAGACCACACTGGTCAGAAAGCGACATCCAAGTGAAAGTAGAAAAAAAGAAATATTTCATTCTAAAATTTCACATTCCTAAAAATTTCGTTCACACGCCTAATGTTATAATCTTGTGTTCATGGTCTAACAACCACGAAATCTTGTTACTAAACATGTTGTCATAGTAAATTGAAATATACAACTTCAATTTGGCGCCCATTGTTGCATTTCGAACTTTAACGTGAAGACGGACCGGTGTTGCTAGCACTTTAAACAATTTTTATTGCACATGTTGGTTTGCACAATTACAATGATTTCTATTGTTGGTTTATCTGCAAATAAATTGTTGATGGCAGGCAGTAAAGTTTTATTGTGTAACTTTGATGTTTGGCTCATACAGGTCGTTTACCTTTAAATGTATGAATCCAACTCATAACTGATTTTATAACCATCGTTTACTGTTATGAGAAATGTTACTCGTTACGCTAGTCTCAGTTTTACGATTTTAGAGAGGAATTGGGTCAAAACTCATGAAACAAGAATAAATAAATCACATAATAATTATACTATAAAAATAATGATCCATTCCCTGTATGGAAAGTCTATCAGAGAAAGAAGAAAGTTCGTTAAGTTTTATAAATCGAATCACATTCCTTCCACGCCTTCGAAATTCAAAATGAGGTAAAAACAGATCGAACCTAACCCATGCGCCTTCGTACAGTGTCGCATAGCAAATGATTACAAAATAAACAGTCATTTTGAACTTTCATTTAAATGCAATAAGGAATAGTTTTGCTTGTCTTTTCCTGCTACTTATAAAAGGCGACGTGAATGTCAAGTACAAGAAATCGATTATATAGTGTTTCGCTAATATTTTCGGTCACTTTCGAGTCCCGGCCAATGGCATCGGTGAAAGACCATTTTGCGCTTCATTAACGAGTATATTGTAAGTGTCACATAATCTAAAATTGTAGTACCACTTTAAAGGTTTTAAGGAAAAATATAGGACTTTTTCAAGTAATCATTCAATTTATTCAGGTCATACAGCCAAGTAGAGAGTGAAACTGCATTTTTTGTGTACACCCACGGATACCGACACACAGTACTCGTGCACAGTGTACCTAACTGCGCACTTGGACAAAATACTTGAAATTCGTCTTTGTGCACTTAACATACTTTATTTATGACTTTCTCGAGTTATTGCGAATTTTTACACATACTTACGACTTTTTTTATTTGGTGACTCTTTTTTGATTTTATGATAGCTAAACTTCACCTTGGACCTGTTAATCCATGTGAAATCGTGTCAATCGATTCAAGTTTATCTAGGCAGTGTTTAATTTTGCATTTAATTTTTCAATATTTACACTTTATTTTTTTTATTTCCTAAGTTGAAACTTAGTTAATATTCTAATTTTATTACATTCCACTAAGTAGAAAAAATATTGATATTTTAATTACCCAGCACTAAATAGCCACTTGGATTCCAATTTACATTGAAAAATCAATGTTTGTTTGCTCATATTTTATTCGTATCGGTGCCGTTCATTTGATAGCACTAAACCTCTATAAAACGTATTGCTTGCACTTATGAAGATACACAAAGGGCATAGCCATAAAAATACACTTAAGTATACAAAAGCCAGCGCTGGTGAGCCTATATAAGACACAAAAATCACTCAATTTCGTCCACAAACGAACAACAAACATCCCACAGTGCAATACCAGTTACGTAGTCGAGTTGATTATAGAGTACTCACCATAAAATTATAGGCGAGGCCTACATTCTGGGTCAATGTGGGTGATCAGATGTCGATGTCCGATCGTGATCATTTTGAGCTGGTTAGTAAGTACACAGTAATAGAGCCTGATTACAGGCTAACTGGGTAGTTTTTAAGCCTTGATCTTGATTAAAAATTGTGTAGTTAGGTGAAAAAATGTGCTACGATCATTTTGATGCTCCTATAACACTTCATCAGCTGCCTAGCCTTTTCCCTACTTTGTTGGGGTCGGCTTCCAGTTCAACCAGATGCAGCTGAATACCAGTGTTTTACATGGAGCGACTGCCTGTCAGACCTCCACAACCCAACTACTGGGTAACACGATACCCCTTGGTTAAACTGGTTGTCAGATTTTTGAGCTACTGACTATCTGTAACGACTGTCAAAGAATCTACAATGACAGCCGGGACCAACGGCTTTATTTATGTAAATAGTACACCACACACTGCCTACTCATCTTCTCTCCTCCACTGTCTAGTCGATCCAAAGGTTGTCTGTAAGAGATCGCTTTTAGCGATAAGGCCGCGCATTGTATCACCGTTTGGAGCAGTGCTGCCACCTCTCTGAAGCCAGTAAGCGCTAAAAGTGCTTGAAAATAGTGCTACATTCCGATTTCCGCTAGGAGTTAATATTGAAATTTCAGCGCTAAGTGTTCCAAAAAAGCGCTAGATCTAACTCCGAAAGCGCTAAGGTGGTAGCACTGGTTTGGAGCCCTTAAAATTATCGTTTGTAAGTTTTTATGATGTACAATTAAGAGTATTCTATTCTATTCTATTCTTTATGTGCTTTCCGAGGCACGGAGGCGTCTTGATATGTGATAATCAATTAGGTAGGTATATTTTAGTAGCTAAAACTATGAGAAAAACACAGAAACTGATTCTTCAATAAGTGGTAATGTTTGTCTTCAGATTTCCACGGCATGCTGCAGCTAAATGCCAGAGCTACATAAGTAAAAAGATTTCCCTTTAACCTTTACCCAAGTTCATATGTCATTTAGACATCTGGTATGCTGCATAAAAAAAGAAAGCGTCATTAACCAAGTCTTAATTTGTTAACTGTATAATCAACACTGAAAAAACAGGTTTGATATACTCGTATGACGAAGTGATGTCAACGCAAAATTTACTTTCAACCAAATCTTTCGTTCAATCTTTTAGTAAAGTCAGTATGAAGTGTTGTAATAATAGTAACGGTAAACTATAGAAAACCTCTAAATGGTGACGTCTTTCACGATCTATTATACCTTGTATTTGTAAATAAAAAAATACTACAACAAACATTCTTTCACAACTCAACAAAATCGAAAGTGTTTGAAAAGTGTGAATTGGGAAAAAAGTTTGCGCCTTCACTGGCAATTGTCGACCTACGGACAGGGTTGCCAGAATATTGTGTATCGCGTTTCCCAGAATATTGGGTTGTGAATGACACATAATAATTATCTATTTGAACTTAAATTTTCTTGTATTTAAACGATTTTTCTTATACATTCACGATAAATTTGACCAAAATTCATAAGTTACATATGTAATAATTATGTTTTGTTTTGTTTTTGTTCAAATTAGGTAAAAAATACCTATGTAAAAAAAAGAATTACTCAGAAAAAAATAACTAAGTTCAACTAAGTCTTATACTTATTGACTCAATAAATTGTCCTACTTTTTTGTCTCTAATCTATCAATAGCCTTCACAATAATAGCGTCATACTTAGCATAATGGGCATAATAATTACACAAATGATCAGCCCACACGACCATAATCCGATGTAAATTGCTCAATATTGATCTAACGACCATATCTGATGCAACTTTACCAAATTATAAACGATCAATATATCAATACTGATCTTTACAAGTTTTGGACAGCCATGTTTTGTAGAAAATAGAGTAACATGACAGATTATATAGGTACTGAGAAAATGGAAACCAAAATTAATGTTTTTAAATAAGGCTGTTAGAGAAAAGTAAGAGTTTTTCTCTTAAGTTAATTGTATGGATTTTATCATGAGAAATAAAAAGCTATGTCTTAGACCATAACTCGTCAGTCTCAAGAAATCAGTTAAAAAGTTTGAGAAGACAACTTTTACTAGATACTTTTACCAAAAACAAGGGTAATAAAATTTTACCAACTGGCAACCCTGACAATCGAGGTCATAGTAAAAGCGAAAAGCGCGAAACAGGTTTTGATTCGAATTTGGGTTCGTGACAGGTTGTTTTCTCTTGCCCCGAGGTGGCGCAGGCGCAGCTGGGTGATTGAGATGCCAAGCACGAGTTTGGCAAGGAGTGTAAAATTTATTTATTTGATTGGTTTCACTGGGTGACAGTAATTTAAGCAGCTCCTTCGAAATTGATTATTTAATACGAACAGTAATTTGACAAATATGTATAACATACTAGCTGTCCTGACAATCTAAGTTTTTTTTATTATATATTTATTTATTTATTTAATTTTAAAGAAAGCTTACAGACTAATAACAATTTAAAGATCATGCTTAATTCAGATACGATTGCTAATAACAAGCTTCCACATGTATAAATCTATATAATTATATGTTACTCTTACTTGCGTTGACCAAATTGCAGCGATTATCGAATTTAAATATCGTGACTGTTTACAGTTTATAATAATATTAGCCTAAATAAACTAAAAAAAAACAATATTTTAAATATCTTAAATACTTACGTCTAAATCAGGTTTAAAAAACTATCTATGGTTGTCACCAAAATAATCTCTATTTAAAATCTTCCTAATATTATGTGCGCTAGTTAATTGATAGGCACGCGTTTGACCACTATCTCACCTGATGGTATGCGATGATGTGGTCGACGACAAAGTTTGAAAATGTTTAACTAAGAATCAAGTTGTGTTTTAATCAAAATATCACCAACCAATTTGCCTTTTTCAGATCCTAAATACTTTCTTAGTTTATCTTAGACATCATTGACATCGGTGAAGGAAAACATTTTAAGGCAACCTTTAACTAACTTTAGTAAATGATATAAGATTGAAATCGCCAATCCGCCGTAAAGCGTGAAGATCAGTGTTCGTGCCTTCTCTGTATGAGGCGAGGCCTTTTTCCTGCAATGGGACAGTAACAGGCTGGTATTTTTTTTAATCAACATTGCTGGAGAAACTAGGTTCGATTCCCTTTATTGAAGCACGTTGAAAAGAAACATGGCATCTTTCATTTTCTGGTACAAAGCCAATAGTTTACAGACTTGACAAATGTCAAATTGTCACCTGACAATGAACTGGGAATACCAGTTAATTACATTTTTCACTAGTATAGTCATCAGAGACGGTGAATGCAGAACCTGCATTAAAAATAAACTTGATGCGAAAACGAACTTTCTAACAATTTTCATTCGTGTATTGGAGAATTACTATATCATAACATGGTCAACTAAAACAAAAGCTAAAGCCAGTAAATACACACATCAAAAGTGTCTAGGGATCAAGCATTTTTATGCGGATTTCTTGAGATTGAGATGTGGCTTTGTAATAAATTTATGATTTTATAAATTTATATGGATCCTTTTTAGTGCATTTCATAATTTGAATCAGGAACTGTGAATCAAATTCGAGTAAAAGATGAAAATCAGCTGTCAATATTTTCCCTATAAAAACATACAACGCATTGAAGACATTATTAGTGCTACTGTTTCCCTACTACTGATTATAACCAACGTTATTATGGAGCGGCGACGTCATTTAAGCAGGGAAGAAATGCTCAGAGCCGTGGGAATGATAGAAGCTGGTTCCCGGCAACGTACTGTGGCTTTAGCTCTGAATACAAGTCAGAGTGTTATCAGTCGACTTTGGACACGTTACCGAAGCACTGGTACCGTGGCTGAGCGCCATGGAGGACGGTATCGCTGCACCACACGGAGACAAGACCGATACATTCAAATCTTAACTCGAAGAGCTCCAACAATAACCGCCATGATGTTAGCCGTGAGGCTTCATCACTCTTCAGGGAACTTAATTAGCGACCAAACAGTCAGAAACCGCTTGCATGAAGTGAACCTTCATTCCCGAAGACCGCTACAGGTACCACCTATAGCAATGCACAATCGTAGGATTCGATATCAATGGGCTCTTGAACACAGAAATTGGGCAGAAGAACAATGGCGTTTCGTGTGCTTTTCTGATGAGTCTCGTTTTGGTATGAGACCGGATACAAGACGTATACGACACTGGAGAACCCCTGGACGCCAACAGCGATTAAAATCCTGCCAGGAAGTCCATCCTTATAGTGGTGGAACCATCATGGTATGGGCGGGTATTTGGATCGGCGGAAGAACTGAGTTGATTTGGATCAGAGCCAACCTCAACGCTCAAATTTATGCTGAGACGATTGTGTCAGACGTCATCGTTCCTCTACAAGTGCAAATCGGTCCCTTATTTCAGTTAATGCATGATAATGCACGACCGCACACCCAAGAGTTGTAAGACAGACTCTCGCCGCAGCTAACAACAATGTCCTGCCCTGGCCTGCTCAGTCGCCAGACTTGAACCCGATTGAGCATGCATGGGATATGCTACAGAGAAGAGCTCTACCGAATATGGAGGGTATCCAGTCGCAAGAAGACCTTTTTTTGTTGTTGCAACGAACATGGGCGGCCATTCCACAGCGTGATTTGGATGAACTCATTTTGAGTATGCCAAACCGATGTTCTTGTGTTGTTAGTGTTCGCGGTAGAAACACGGATTATTAATTGTTTAAGTTACCCAATAAAATTTTAAAGATAACTGTTATTTCAGTCTTTTTTTCGAACTTTAATGTTAGTGGTTCAAATGTCAAAAATCCCTTTATTAGGAAAATGGCAAATTTCTTTATTAATGCAAAGGTGACTTGGTTTATCGTTACTGTGACAAACGAAAACACTTTATTTGATGAATCCTTAAAGAAAATTTTAATTAATATCAATCAGGAGAAAAGTTATTGCAAAAATATATGTTGATCCCTAGACACTTTTGATGTGTGTATTAAGCCCAATGGGTTTTAGTAAGGAACCCTAAAAATCATCTTAAAAGTCAAGGTACAGACGCCAGCACATCAAGTTACCCCAATGTGTCAAATTTTCCCAATTAAATATGAACCTTATCCTGTTTGACATAAAGTTGAAAAACGATCAAAGAAATTTGACACATTGGGGTAACTTGATGTGCTGGCGTCTGTACATACATCATAATCGCAATATTTAAACCCAGCAATTACGTTTTTATTTTTATTGCAACACTTGACTTCACGGATTTAAAATAATTTGCAAGTATTTATGGGTAAATTTTACCTCAATTTTTCATATTGTATCCTTCTTAAATGTTGCAACCAGAAGCTTTTGTTTAATGAATGATTCGACCAATCTTTCGAAGATGTACCTACTTAAGTGGAAACAAAACTCCTTCCTAGCCATTTTATCTTCCATATAATCCATTCATCGCTTCTGTGGTATTCCTCCACTCATTAAACTCTTCTACTATCATTCATCATTCACCATAGCTCGTAACGCTGCCGCGCTGTTCAAATCGATGTGCAATTATAATCATAATCCATCATTATCTGCCTCGCCATTTCCAACTATGTTGGGGTCAGCTTCCAGTTTAACTAGATGCAGCTGACGTCCACAACCCAGTAACTGGGTAAAAAGATGAAACATTAAAGACACCGGGGTTCACTGCCTACTGAACAAACACCTCCACACTATAGGCGTAACGGACAGTCCTCTGTGCAGAGCATGTATGGAGGAGGAGGAAACGGTGGCGCACGTGCTCCTTGAGTGCACGGGCGTCGCCGAGATACGGAAGAGGACTCTCGGTTCACCGGAACTCCTCGCAGACGCACTGAAATACTTGGGAGGCTTAATCTGCTTCTGGAAGGAGGTGGGCTGGTTGGAGTAATCCCCCGACAAAACGGCCGCCATGGCTCACGCACAATGGTCCAAACATGGATTAAGTGCTGAAACCAAATCCCGATAGATAGAAAGACACCGGGCTGGTATCCGCAACTCCACGTCAAAGCGCGTATTTTGCGTATGGGCTATAATCTACCACGAGGGCCCAGTGCGAATTGGTAGATGTCACATAACTTCGCACGATCTTTTCCTTCACCATTTTTGTGAGCAACTGGGTAACACGATTAGAATAGAATAGGGAACAGCAGCTCTTTGTTGTACACCATAAAAATTGATTACTTACCCTTTGTTAAACTGGTTGTCAGACTTCCAAGCTTCAATCTGACTACCTATCATCATCATCATCATTTCAGCCATAGGAAATCCACTGCTGGACATAGGCCTCCCCTATAGGTCTCCAATAAGACCGGTTGGAAGCGGCTCGCATCCAGCGCGTTCCCGCGGCCTTAATGAGGTCGTCTGTCCACCTTGTGACCTGACTACCTACAACGACTGTCAAAGAATTACATGACAGCCACGACCAACGGCTTTACGTGCTTTCCGAGGCACGGATGAGTCTTGGTATGTAATGAAGGGTCACCCATCGACGGACTAACCTCGCCAAGCGTCCCTTAACCTTTGATCGACCCGTGAGGTTGTAATTTTTTAGCCACTAACTTTTCCTCGCCGGATATCTCAGGCGTAAGGTTATGTTTAATCAATCACCCGTAAAAGATTATATAACAGTAACTGACACTTATATTGACATTTTACAAGCTTTACGACAAGCTTTACAATGTGGTTCTAACGAGTACTTGTTGGTACAGGAAACCCAGTTACACACAGATGAAAGTAAGGCCGCGGCGAGGTCACACGACTGGTCTGATCTTAGGGCCTTATCATACTAGCGGTTTGGAAGCGGCTGCAGGGCGGAGCGGACGCACAGCGAATGCATCGCAAACACGCCGCGGCTGCGCAGCGAGGACGTCGCGGACGCGCGGCAATTACGTTACGTTTTCGTTTGACGGGCTGGCGTTTGTTCGAGGCAGTACAAAATGGCGTCCACTTTGTTGTTCGCGGCGATCGTTGCGCGTCCGGAACGAATTCGCTGCGCATGCGCGGCGAGTACGTTGTGTGTCCGTAACGAATTTGTTGCGCGACCGCTCAGCTTTGTTCGCAATCCGCTAGTATGATAAGGCCCTTATTTGTGTTGTTTGTAGTGTAAAGGGACTTTAGCCCTTCGCATGTCGTCGAACATTGCATTGGCTTAAGATCCACCGGGGGCTCGTAAGGACATTCGAGCAGTTAGTTACCTATGTACGTCCTTTATCGTAGACAAAACGGTTTTATTAATGGGTACCTTACGTTATACCCGCATATCTTAAGTTGTTTTTGAGACATTAGAAGTATCTTCCTAAATGATAGATAAAGGAGTCAGCTAGTCAAAATCAATTCAAATCAAGCTGAGGATCAGCACATTTAGCGAGAAGGAAATCGTAGACCACACGGTTTTATTAATGGGTACCTTACCTTATACCCGCATATTTGTTTTTGAGACATTAGAAGTATCTTCCTAAAGGATAGATAAAGAAGTCAGATAGTCAAAATCAATTCAAATCAAGCTGAGGATCAACACATTTATCGTCCTTCTCACTAAATGTGCTGATCCTCAGCTTGATTTATATAATAAATAGCAAAACACAAATAAACAAAAACACACTCGGGGAAAATATACGTCTTTGAGTATCTCCAATCGTAGAAGAAGATTTCTATGTTACCATTGTCCAAACCCACTTTTAACCGACTTTTAAAAAAGGTTCTCAGTTTCTAAAATTGACTTTGATTCCATTCGATATTTAACCATAACATACCATACTGCATTACTCTCTCTCTCGAAGCCATTAAAACGCCATTAGTACATTTTCTAAAACAATCTATTTTATCACGGATGAATGCCATAGGCAATAGAAAGACATTCTTTGCCTAGGTACAGGTAATATTGTAGGTGATTTCACGGAGAAATACCTAGGAATTCTAGGTTGGTAGCAGGGAGAAATGAGCTGAGATGGGTCGAGATGAGTTTCGAAATGAGCGCTATTGCCGTATTTATAAGAACATTCGCATTCCAATCTTATTATCTAAATAAATATAATTTTCCTAAAAATTTTATGTTTTTATTCTTATTTCATAAGTAGGTACAACTTTCACACAACGTCATCTTGTCCCAAACTAAGCAGGGCTTGTGATATCATGAGAACTAAACAACTGATAAATACAATCATACATTTATTTTTAAATACACCTAGAAACAAAACAAATGATTGTGATCATCACACAAAATGTTTGTATGGGTGGGAATCGAACCCATGACCTCCAGCACAGCAGTCAAGGCCACTGGCCACTAGACCAATACGGCCAGTCAAGTTTTGCCAAGTTTTTCACATTGATTGTCGCTGGGATGATATTTCAACACTAATTTTCCAACTCTCTGTACCATTTCCCGCTTAACTTTCAACATAGCTTTACCTAGATCTATCTGTCTGTAATGATGATCGTCAATTGTCCCGTTGATCGGCGCGTGCACAGCTGCCTAACGTACATTACTGGCCGTCTGTCACACCGCACCGTATCGAAAGCGTTGGAAAATGATTCAGCGAAATAATACACTTAATATGGGCTCATATAGGCACGTATGGGCTGTTGAATGATACGGTCAGATTGTATTTTCGAATCTCGGTTTTGTTTCTATAGATTTATATACTAATATACGTATAATATAACATACTTATATCACCATACCTGAAAAATAAACGAATTAATATCTAAACTAATATTATAAGGAGGAAAGATTTGAGTGTGTGTTTGGATCGAATAGGCTCCGAAACTGCTTGACCGATTTGGAAAATTCTTTTACCGTTGGGAAGCTACACTATCTCCGGGTGACATCTGTTACTTTTTAACCCCCGACGCAAAAAGAGGGGTGTTATAAGTTTCACCGCTATGTGTGTGTGTCTGTCTGTCTGTCTGTCTGTCTGTCTGTGGCACCGTAGCGCCCAAACGGGTGAACCGATTTCGATGCGGTTTTTTTTATTTGAAAGCAGGGTTCCTTGCGATGGTTCTTAGACATAATTTATCAAAATCGGTTCAGCCGTTTCAAGGTTATCAGCTCTTTTGTGTTAGCTACTGTTGCTATTTTAGACGTCTATGGGTATTAACTTTACTTACAAACATATGTGTGTCTTAATATTTCGAACACCCATGTGTGTAATATTAATAAGCAACATTATGGTGTATTTGGTCTGATGCAGCCAGGATATCTGGCAGACTAATACACTCTTGGGAAAATAACAGCAGATATGTCGTGTTTGGATTCATTTTAACCTGCATTTGATTCTGCACACAATGCACTGATGCCAACTGGATGAGCTGATGCTGCAGCCAGGCTATCCAGCACACCAGTAGGAAGACTCTTGACAGAATAATAGCAGATAGGTCGTGTTTGGATTCATTTCAACCAGCATTTGATTCTAAACACAATGCACTGATGGCAACAGGATGAGCTGATGCTGCAGCCAGGCTATCCAGCACACCAGTAGGTAGACTCTTGACAAAATAATAGCAGATATGTCGTGTTTGGATTCGTTTTAACCAACATTTGACTCTACATAGAATGCACTGAATAATTCTCATAACTGTAAACTCTATAAAACAAAATTAATGCGTTTAAAAATTTTAAAATAAAAATTAAATTAAAAATTTAAAAAACCCCCATCGCAAAAAAGAAAAAACATTTAAAAGTTAAAAATAACACTTTAGCCATGAAATTTTACGTTACGTCGGGGTACCGTTAAAATAAGTACCTACCTACATACCTACAAGTACTAGGAACATTCCTTACTTAAGCGGTACCACGACGTAAGTAAAATTTCATGGCTAAAGTGTTATTTTTAACTTTTAAATGTTTTTTCTTTTTTGCGATGGGGGTTTTTTTATCCCTGTATTCCCACGAGAACGGGAACTGCGCGGGATAAACTGCGTAATGTCTACAAGTTACCGACTTTTTTGTTAATTCTAAGTAGTCATCAAATTAGGTGTTCAACTGGACTCCAGTTAAGTAGTCCCTGGCAATGAAAAAACCAATCCGTTACGTAACGGTGTGACAGAAGGAAATACAAGAGTAATGTAACCGATACCACAGACATGTGAAGCGTTTTGTAGGTACTTAAGCGTTTCCTTTTGCCGGCAAGAATATCGGAATGCTGAGCTATATGTGGTGGTAATTATCTATAGGCTTAATGATAGCAATTGCTACAGACTTTCTGGATTTACCTTATACTTGAAAAAAGAAATAATTTGAGTTTAAAAATGTTGTTGAGAAACGTTGTGAGAGCAAAAATCTGTATAAAACCAGTATAGGCTGACCTATTATTCTTTTATATCTGATGGGCTCGCGTATGGTCTTTTTTTTAAGGATGGGAAATCATCAAATGACTCCTTCCGCTCTGGGTGAAGCAGCTTACACCGTTAGGAAGCTACACAATCCCCGGGTATCAAAGGCAACTTTTTATCCCTTAATCCCACGGGAACGGGGAATACGTATCATCTAATAACTCTATAGGTACACCCTTCAATTTAAACAGGAGTAAACATAACAGTTCTTCTTTAGGTACAACAATAAGCCTTTCCCTTCGTATCACTCCCTCACACGTCGAACATTCTAGAAACATTAAATACCAAGGCCAGACGACCTCAGAACTCGGTACAAGGCTGCATTGAAGATATTCCACAGAATGCACTTATGTATTTAAAATATGTTCATCCGTGTTGAGTGTATGATATTGATTTAGTTGTCTTAAAGCTGCAACGAAGTATTCACTAAAGTAAACAATTATTTGTTTAATTTTTTGTTGTACCTAACTGCTTCATTAGTCTGGTGGTCACACTGGGCTGTTATTGAAAAATACAGAATAGTTATACTATCAGCAATAATTTGTTCTGTGTCTGGGTCTACAATATGTGTATTTTAATAATATATATCTAAGTACGTGTATCAGTTGTTTAGTACCCATAACACAAGCTCTGCTTAGCTTGGGATTTTATGGCATTCTGTGAATGAATAGTAGTGGAATATTATTTATTTATTACTAGAAAG
The DNA here is from genome assembly GCA_921972225.1 of Euplexia lucipara. Lineage (NCBI taxonomy): Eukaryota > Metazoa > Arthropoda > Insecta > Lepidoptera > Noctuidae > Euplexia > Euplexia lucipara. The sequence continues at coordinate 9,885,762 of OV179167.1, read as the reverse complement.
CTAAACACGCGGGGTCCTAACACCGATCAGGGTCATCTTGCTCGGGTCGTCTAGATTTGTGGCAAAGCCTTCGTACCGCATACTTACTTGTACAGTATCTTGAAGATCAAGATGCATTCCTCAGATTGCATCTCAATGAAAAAAAACGTCATTCTCTTACCTGTAACAAAGAAGAAACATTACATTAGTAAAGATTTTAATTATTTCTTTAAAAACTGTAGACAACTACAAGTATAAATTAACCGTTTAACATATCTTTATTCCAGATGACGTCATTATGACACTGAATGTCATTAAAATCCTGCTGAATATGCCGAAAATACAACTTCTAAAATAAACGGGGTGAAACCTATAATCAAAGACATTCAATACCTATAGACCGGACATCACAAACAAAATTTTCGTCCGAAAAAGTGGGTCCTGCTGGATACAAGTCTATGAGTTTTTTTTTGTACGCTCCGCTGCCGCTCCAATATTCATATTTTATTCTAGATGGCGTTACTGAGACATGGGATCAAAGTTTTTCTATGACATTTCCTTGACATGCCCGCTCTATAGTCTTTTAAATCTCTTTGCCTACAATATAGTAAGTTTATCTTACCTGTTTGTATTTTTTATATCATTTACCAAAAGTTGCTTTATACTTCTTAGCTCTAGTTAATTTATGTTTGGCTGGTAAACAATTTAAACAGTTGAAATGAACTATCTATCGACATCTTTGGTGACTGCATCATAAAGAGGTATGGTGGATTTATTCACTTATTTTAACTATGGTTGCTCCTTAAGGAACAAACATAACTATAATACATTTAATTTGAATTGGCTACTTGACAAAATTTGAGTTTTAGTCCCTCATCTAGATTACGAGAAAATATTCGACATATATTTTTTCTTTTTTCACGTAATCAAAAAATAACGGCGATACACACGATGATTGCATCACTTTTTACCATCTTTGCTTCAAAAAATACATCGAGTCAAAATGTCGCATGACGTCACTAGCTAGTACAGTTTTTACTAGGTAATCACGTTACAAGCCCCCTCTCCTCAACTTTAATGCGCTTAATCTAAGCAGTTTTCCATCAATTTGAAAAAGCAAAAAATACGTGTCGAAAATTTTCTTGTAATCTAGATGACGGACTAAAACTTAAAATTTTGTCAAATAGCTTATTGGTGAGCGCAACTATTGGTTACGCTTGGAGGAATAATTTAGTGCTTAGCTTAGATGGTTGCGCTTTGAGGTATACCCTGGAAAAAGGCTAGACAAATAATGATATTAAGGTATAAAGGGGTCAGTCAGCTGACCCGTTAACCTTGCCATGTCCCCAAAATTCCACCTAAGTGACACAGTGATTTCTTTTCCGTTGATAGTAAAAGTATATAAATATTCAGAGAATGTGGCTTCAAGGCAACAACCTCAATGTCTATAGCTACGTCTTCAGAATAATAACATCCAATTGAATCCTTAAGTTGACATGATTATGTCGATAGAAAGTTAATATCAGTTCCTTGTTCTTAAGGAATTTGTGGGAAAAGGACTTAAGATTTATCAGTATGAACATCTTTTATTATCTGTTATCTAAGTTAAAAAAATCTCGTGTTGGTGTTTGTAACAAAACTCCTTATGAAAGAAAGAAAGAGAAAATACATTTATTGGCAACAGCAGCAGGCCTAGCCATATTACAAATTCTGCTTCTATTCTATTGCGACAATAGAAAGAAAATGGCGTACATGGAATCAGCTGTTTGTCAACTGTCAAGTGTTAACGAGTAGAATTTGTATTAATTATCGCTGAAAAAGAAATACACTTGACAGTTGCCAAACAGCTGATTCCAAATACGCCATTTTCTTTCTAATGTCGCCTTATCGATTATGATAATAGAAATAGAATGTGTAATATGGCTAAGCCTGCATATTACAAATTCTATTTCCATTATTCTATTGCGATAATAGAAAGAAAATGGCGTACCTGTATGGAGTCAGCTGTTTGACAACTGTCAAGTGTTAACGAGTAGAATTTGTAATATGGCAGAAAATGAAATAAACTTGACAGTTGATATACAGATTCCATATACGCCATTACCTTTCTATTGTTGCCTTATCGATTGCGATAATAGAGATAGAATTTGTAATATGACTAGGCCTGCTGGATACACGCACAGTAAAATATAATAACACACAAAAAATAAACACAAAAATGGCATGTCCCACGGAGTCACGGCTGCGCCAAAAGGTTCATTTCAGCGTCAATGCTAGACAAATGCTGAGACGTTGAGTTACGCTGATTTTCAAATGAACCTATGGGGACAAGTGACGGACGACTACTACGACGTATGACGGTGTGATGAAATTTTGTATAGTAGCACAGTCTAAAAACCTACAGTCGTCCGCCGAAGCCGTCTAGACAGGGCAATCATGCGGGGTGTGAGGGGCGAGACGCGGGATAGCCGCTCCCGAACTGCGAACAAAACGATGTTCGTAGTTCGGGAGGTATTATCCAGGGCTAACGCATGTAGACATTTTTCCAGAGATCAAAGGCATCGTCCTACTGTATAATATTTTTACTGTACTGTGGTAGTAGGTTTGAGAATAAGACGTAAACTTTAAATCTTTTAATCTCTAGATCTACTGAACCTATTTTTAAAATGATTTTACTAAATGAAAGCCACATTAATTGTGAGTATTTTGTTATCACAACAAAGAGGGAGTGGATACCAAGATGCGAGTGAAATGCTAATTAAGAGGTATGAGGAACAGGGTGTAAAGTTTCTCATCCACCATTGAAAAGGGAGGATCCTCCGACCAGACGGGTGTTGTGTCTGGTGGGCTAACTACTGCCCGACGGTTGATGTCGGGAACTTGTATACCTTCAAATCGCGAGGATAACTTTAACACCGCGATGTAGGATAGTTAGTTCATTAGTTCGTATGTGGCGGGATAGATGTCGCTACACTATTAAGCAAAAGGTTGAAGCAACCATGTGCAAAGGCGTATAATTCTTGATAAGCTCACAATCAAAGAACAATCTCGAGTAATTAAAACAAAGATGAACATGGTAATTAAAATCATACCAATTTGAAATAATAACAGTTATGCAAAGATCAGTTTATTAATCTTTCATAACTAAACGCTTTTAACTAATAGCATGTTTCCGTAAACATTTGTTCCACTAATTACTAAAACGATGGTACTGATTTACATAACAATATTAATTGCACCAGTCGGTGCCTTCTTCGTGAAAAATGATTTGGCTAAAAGATTTTCTATGAATTATTCTTGTAACAATATCATGTTAACCGATTGCGTCGGAAAAAAAGGTGATAACGTCATTTTCACGGTTGGTGATGCGCGAGAGTGATGCCAATGGACTATCTCGCGCATGCGCCGCTGATACAACTCTATGATTAGCGTTGTTTATGGTTTAAGTTAGAAGAGATAGATTTTACAATGCTGCCAATTCATGTATCTTATAAGATCCGCTTTTAAATTAGATTTTCTAAGGTAAATCTTAAGTCCTGTTTCTATTGGGTTACTGGATATTAGTGACCGATACTTAAACACGTGATTGTATTCATGATGTCAATAAACTTTCCCAAAGAAACTTTTTTTATACACAATAGCCTATAACACAATAAAATATCAAAAACGATGTTTGAAAATCCCGCGCGCACGCCTTTGATCGATCACAGTAGGCACGAATCGGCACGATCTATCAGCTGATAGTCTGACCTTGGGAGCGGCAAAATCTTTTAGTAGAGCGTCACACGCTCCCCCGCCACCCCCACTGCCCCCGTTATGCAGTACTGACGTAATTGAATTAATTAAAAATTAATGAGTAGAAAAAAATGTTTATTTGGGAAAGTTATTCATTTTCATGAGTGCAATCACGTGTTTAAGTATCGGTCACTAATTACCAGTCACCCTATATTTATGTGTTTATTTTATTATTGTTTGTTCACTACGTTAAATATTGTATAAACGTATAATAATAAATTAATACCAGCCTTTTATTCTTCTACTGCCAAGCAAAGACCTATTTTTATAGAGAGAACGTATGAAGATATGATGATAACAATATCGCTAACATCTTATAATCTAGACCACACACAACCGTAGATCAATGTGCACGCGATTATATGAAATAATGTGTGAACAAATACTGTGCGAGTTGCAGCATCTCACATGAACTCATTCTAAAGCCTTATTTGTATAATAAAAGACGCGTATGAATAGTTCACGCTTCAAATCACTTAAATGAGTGATAATTCCTAGAAACACTGTATAGTGTATATATGTTTAGTGTTTCTTGTGTAGGAGGTCCTGAGATGAGACATAAGACGTTGGTCAGACTGAAAAGATGTGAGGCACAGACAAGTCGCGGACGTGTTCTCTGTTAAATTGACTTTCATAATAAAATAGGAAGCCTCGACATGTAAAACATATGAAGAAAATGATCGTCTTTATTTAAAACATAAGTTTACTGTTCTTACGACCAAATCACTTATATTTTAGAAGCAACGAGCGACGTTTAGACTTAACGGGAGTGCGAATAGGGCGCTGTGAGTCTTATGTACGATTTCCTTGAACGAGCCCCACCGGGCGGGTCTGATTTTACACTAGGTATGCTGAAGGAAATTCAGACCTCTAAACAATAGTTAAGTCTCATTTTTCTCAGTTCTCAGTTGCATGGAATTTATAAGTGGTTGAATTCGTACATTGAACGTGTCTCAGACGCATCAGAATACAAAATAAGGTCGCATCAAAAGAGTAACCAAACATTGTGAGCATCCATATCTCGGCTCTTCCATATTATATTTTGAATGTTTAAATAGTCAAACTAAATATCCAAATAATTTATTTTAATTGGACCATGCCAAGATACTTATGAACGTGATACTCGCTTCCTTGCCTTGTCTCTTACCATTACCGCGATGCGTCCTCGTCTTGATTCTGTTCTGTCTAATTTTGCCCTAAATAATCGGAAAAACACTAATTTGACGTGTAAAACGTGTTTGTAAAATCCAATTTACAGGAATAAATACAATTTATTCATTAAACTACTCGTATACCGTAATTTTAGAAGCAATTGTGTCTCGCGTGGATCCATTTTCCAGCATACCAAAGGTTAAACAGTGGTGGAGTGCCCCTACTAGCCTTTTCTGAGACACTAGGTGGGGAAAATGGTTGGGTAGCAAACTCTTGCTCTGTCATTCTCTGCAAATCTTGCTGCAGCCACCAGCAATTTTTTATTTTTGTTTTGTGTAAAACTAACACTAATGACAAAGTATTTTTCTAACAGCAAGGATCATGTTGTCCGTACTTAATAAATAAATAACATTTATCATCGTCATAACATCACACCTGTAGTTCCCGAAGAATTAAGCAGAGGTATACTTGAAGTATCATTTATTATCATGTAAAAATTGAACTAGATTTAAATCAACTGCTGGACAATATCTAGTTACACTATCTACGACTAGCTAGAGTACGAACAACAATGATTCACTCGTACTTTCTTCAACCTGTAGGGCAAACTGCTAGGACTTTCACTTGGCAATACATCTCAATGCTATATGTTAAGTTATACTATGTACATTGTACATACGGAGAGTATTTCCTTTGGCGAGGCATAGTAAGAAATACGACTTTTACCTCGTTAGGATGAGAGTGGTAATTTATATTATGTAATGTTTAGTAACTGAATATTATATACCACTAATTTTTAATTAGTACAAATACTTAAAGGGCTTATTCTAGACGGTCTTTTCATTATATTTGTAAAGTATCAATTAGTAATATTCATAAACAGCAAAGTTATTAAATTAGCGTTTGTTTATATCCCAAAAAGTCACCCAATTCATTAATACTAGTGGTGGTCATAGTAGTATTCATTCATTATTATTTGCTTTTATTTCTCGGAACCCTTGGGTTCCGTACCCTTGGAAGGCGAAGGAGGGGCCGAAGCCAACTCCCAGTTGTCTAGTACCCATAACACAAGTTCTGCTTAGCTTGAGAATGGCGTTGTATGTTTTATTACCTGACCTTTCTAAAGAATAGAATAGAAGAATAGAATAGAAAAATACTTATTCAGCACAGACACAAGCGCACAGCAACAAAGAAAACAGAAGTAATAAACACCAGGTACACAAATTGCGCTGAGCGTGCCCATGCCGAAAGGGTAACCATCTCAGCATTTGCTGGGAGTCAGACACCCAGCGCTGGTTAAGAACATCATTGATCAGTGTATTTTATGTTAAGTTTCAACATTTCTACCTCTAAACGTTATCTGTCAGATGAGACCTCAACAGTTACCAAACTTGAAAGAATCTACCTAACTAAAAGATAAAAACTGTTGCAACAACATCCAACAAAAGACCGGAAGATTTTGAAATTACTGGTAAAAAGATACAATTTATTTGATACACAAACGAGTTGCTCAATGAACGAACACAAAAAACCACAATTGGGAGCGATCACGAACGAAGATTTACAGATTTACGTAAAAACTGACGCCTGGCTTGAGAAACTTAGTTTAACGCAGATAAAACTTCTTAACTTAACTTAACCAGGGATTATTGACTATAGCCGGGGGTTGCGGAAGAATCGTTCGGTCCTGTGACCCTCGGCGCAGATGTTACACAAGTTCTACTTTTCAGATTTTTTTCATATTTTCCAAACTTATGGTTCAAAAGTTAGAGGGGGGAGACACATTGTTTTTTACTTTTGAAGCGATTATTTCCGAAATTATTGACATTATCAAAAAAATATTTTAGTAAGCCCCTATTCATTTTTAAATACCTTTCCAACAATATATTTAGGTTTGAAATTAAAAAAAAAATCACTTCCCACTAATTAAATCAACTTCACTTCAAACAACTATAAAGCTGCTTAAAGTGTTTAAATAAGGTAAGATAGTTACGCTCCAAGTAAAATACCTGTATTCAGTAGCCTCCGATTAGACTAGAAGACCCAAACATTACCATCTATAAATCATACACAAAAAAAAGTTTTGAGATCTACATTTAGAAGACACCGCAAGCTATGAAGTCGTGTTTCAATACACCTTTTTTAATTACAAGAATATTAAAACGTGACCAAAAATTACCATTTTAACGTTTCTAAGAATCGATAGGATTCAGTTCTGACAATAAAACATCGTCGTTTGACTTTGATCGTACCTCTATTAAGTGTTTTTATGGTTTTATCATACTTTTTTGTCTTGGGTTTTTAATTTGATTATTTTCCTCCAAGCAATTCTATGAAGACTGTTTTTATGATAGTGCCGTGGACAGAGTTAATGAAAAATTTCACTCAGACACAGTTCTCTATTGGTATTTTTACATACATACATACATAAACTCACGCCTTTTTCCCATAGGGGTAGGCAGAAACTACAGAGGTATTTTTACAGGAATAATAATACACATATAAGGACCACTCTTCCGGACGAATATCAACTTTTGAGCTTTTTGAAGGGGGTTTAACCTCGTCTTTTGTTATTGTTAAATATAGGTAATCGGATTCATATTCCTTGACTAATAGATCGCAACAAATGCCTAAAATCATCATGACTGGAAAATGGAGCTTTAAGAGATTTTGATGAGTATTAAAAACATTCATGTCTTAAATTCTTGATTGCCCAGGATCACAACATTCAATAGAAATAAAATAAAACATGACAAAATTATAATTATTGTGTAACGCCCACTAAACTACCATCAAGGGGACATAACATTAAGGCTCTAAAACACATTTTTTTGTCCCAAATACCAAACAAAACCGCAAAAAAAAAACTAGCATAAACACACAAAGAACCGCCGAATGGCATCATTCTTTAAAATAAATCTAAGGTGGGGTCTTCTTCACGTTTAATATCTTAAGCAAGTCACGTCTTCAAATAAATCCTAAAGCCTAACTCCAGTGTGTTTTGTTTGGCAAAAATAACTTAAGTTGTCTCTTACAAAAAAGAATAATATTATGACGGGTGAGACGTAAACAAACAGTTTGTTTTGCAATGTTTTTCTTGATTTTAGAAACATTCTACTTTTCTATTAAACAAAAGAACAGTAAACCAATCATAGGGTATCAAAAAACTCATCCGCATCGCTATCAACGGGAAAAGTGCCCAGAATACTGGCCGCATTGCCACGTTGTATGGCAATGCTGATTCTCTGACCGAAATAAAGACCAGGGCCCTATCCAATAAAGCTGACAACCCGACATATATGTCAAAAAATGACAAAATTGTAGAATTGTCGCGCTTAAGCTGTTTAATAAACGTGACAAATATGTCAAAAATCGACAGGTGAAATCTTGACATATTTTTAATGTAAAAACACGTTTAATAAAACTCGACATATCAAAAAACCACAGTCACAATATTTCTGACAATTTATTGTCGGTGACAATATTGTCGGATTGTCGTGACAATTGTATCGACTTTTGACACATTTGCAAAGAATTTTGTTTTATGAAGCTGGATGAGGGTAAAAACGAAAAAAACTTTTTTACAAAAAATACAACCGACTTCAAAAAACCCTAACCGGTGTAAAATAACTCTAAATTAGGAAGTCTGTGGCTTTGGTAATTTTATCTCATTCATGATTGGCCACCGACTTCCGAATTTAGAGTTATTGTATACCGGTTAGTGTTTTTTGAAGTCGGTTGTATTTTTTGTAAAAAAGTTTTTATTTAACAATGTTTAGTTTTTTAGGTTTATATACCTAGATAATTCATTATTATCCATTTCTACAACACATATTCACATATTACAATCAAACAAATAAACAACAACTGTTCGATGAAATTAAGAAGTAAAATTCATGAACAAAAATTTTCATGAAATGAAAAATACTAGGCCAAACTATGTAATTTTTTTATGAGACCAAAAAGAAACTAGTCTGCATCAAACTAAAAAAGAATCACGTAAAGCGGTTCATAAATCTCAGCGCAATCGGTGAACATACATACAAAGAAATTTTCGAAAATAAATTATTTTTTTATAAAATTGTGCATAAAATGAAAACTTCCGGGTCAAACTATGTTTTATTTTTATGGGACCAAATGGCAGCTATTCCGCATTGAACTAAAAAAGAATCACGTAAATCGGATCATTAATCTCGGAGTAATCAATGTACAGACGACAGCACGTCAAGTTACCCCAATGTGTCGAATTTCTTTGATCGTTTTTCAACTTTATGGCTAACAAAATAAGGTTCATATTCAATTGGGAACATTTGACACATTGGAGTAACTTGATGTGCTGGCGTCTGTACATACATAAAAAAAAAACCGATCTAATTGAGAACCTCCTCCTGAAGTCTGTTAAAAAGATATTATCAAAGTACAAGAATAAAACAATCACTAGTGCAACTGTTCTTCGATTGTGTTATGATCGCGTGTAAGATGGAAATGCACAGAAAACTTACCATTATGGGCCTTATTTACGAAAGTAAAAATATACTTTTTGGTAAGTTTAGTGACCAATTGACCCATGATGTAAAAATAAATAAATGGAAGGAAATAGCCGAAAACTTAAGAACATTAGGTATTTTCAATAAAGACTGGAAATACCTTCGTGACACTACATGGCAAAATTGGCGCAAAAGGACCATGGTAAGGTTTAGTTTATTTTAACTAGTTTAGTCCTTCATCAATCCGTATTTTTTTTTATTTATTTAGTATTCATCATCACTACTCTCACTGCTCGATGTAAGTACCATTTTTTTGTAATAAACTTTTTCAATACACTTTTTTACACCTTCAAAATTCAAAATATGGTTTCGCGACAGAGGGTAACGCGCCTGTCAGAATTGTCGGACAATTCTACAAATATGTCAACATGTCATGACAATTTTCTGTTTAATAAAGCAGATTTGACAAGTTTTTCACGACAAATTGTCACCTGTCACCTGTCGCATATAAAGTTTTATAAAACAGAAAAATGTCAAGAAAAAAAAGAGTCCGACATATTTGTGAATTTTCCACCATGACAATTTTGTCGCCTGTAAGTTTTATTAAACAGAAAAATTGTCGAGTTGTCACTTTTTGACATATGTCGGACTTGTCGGATTGTCAGCTTTATTGGATAGGGCCCAGCCCTCTGGTCACGTGAAGAGTCGACCAAACGCTTGGCGATGTCCCGGAAAAAAAAACTTTTCTATCTGCTTCAAAAACGGTGAAGAAAAACATCGTAAGGATCGGCGGGCTTGAGAGATATTTCTTGATGGCCAAGTCAAGGGCCATAAAGAAGATCTGGTAGAAGGATTTGTCAGTCGTCGGAAGTTCAAGTTACGTGGTTAAATTTCTAGAATGAGCAAATGTTATTAAGTATTAAGATTTTTCATCACGTATTTCTCAAAAATCCAGACTCCGAGCCCGAAGTCTGAATTTGTAACAATGAGAATAAAATATGAATAATAATAATAATTTATTTTAAACAAGTAACAGGACTCTCAGTGTTAGTAACAATACACTTACAAACTACGTTAGTAACCTACAGAGACTAAAATAGAATTTGACATCATGTAAAGAAAGAAAAAAAAACGTTGTTAACAGATTGTAACGCCCACGGTAAACACAAATGGTAAAAAATAAAAAAAATCACATGACACACGGGAAACTAGACTCTCTAGAGGTACAACATAAAACTTACAAATGATAATTTAAAGAGCTTTATAGAGTTCCTATTATATCGACGGTTGTAAGGCTAATTGGTCTAAGCGACATTTTTTGTGATATTGAGTTATATACATGTCTGGAATCAGCAGATTTTTCTCCATCGTTTGAGCCAGGTTTCAATTTTTTTTAACCACTTTTTTGGCGCTTAGCACCCCCAGCAAAATAGGCCTCATTTTTAAGCTCATTGATCTATACGACGCAAAATAAGGCTAATTTGAGGACACGATGAATTAAGCTCTTTTGAATTTTCGAACTTTTATAAAGTGTGTCGATTAAAGCATTTGGCTTTTTCGCCAAAGTTATAGTGTTGTCGCTTGGCCTATTTTACATTGAACCAAAATAATAAGCTATGTCGTTTGGCCTATTTTGCAGTCAACTACATTGAATAAACCTCGTCGTTTGAACCCTTTTCAAATCAAATAAGATCCTTTAAATTATTTATTTATTTGCCAACAAGAGTAGGGTTATCGATGTTAATACAGACAAAATCCTACTTGCAGAGCCGTCACGTGCAAACATTTACACTTAATATTATATTGCATCCCAGTGCCATGCTGATAAACAATAATTATTACAAAAATATTAAATCTTGTAACCATTTTATTTCTCAATGTCAAAGAGTATCCAGCAGTCAATAATTTAAATGTCAGAGTAAATAGTGAGATACAAATAAAATAAATAAAAATCCTACATAATGATTAATTATGAGTTTCAAAATCGATCAAATCAAAAGTCATTGATAAAATCAGGCTGAGGATTAGCACTTTTTTAACAACATCACCATGATACAGTCATCCAAAAAGCCCGCCTTTTGCCACTTCCTAGTGTTTTTGCGGGTAAGAAGTGGCAGAACAAACTACCCAGCAACACGTCTGCCTGATTAGTTAGAAGAACTTGAATTTATACAGTTCCTTCAATTAGATAACACTATAAATCAATCATTTTAAATTCATATTTTTTGCTTCTAGTTAGATAGCACACGCCAAATACAAAATACTTGAAATAATCTATGTGAAGGAATCCGAAGGAAACGCACAGATGTTATTGGCCATAAGGATTCCCTTTTAGATATTCTTTCACACTGCACTGTAGTACACCTTAAATATGTGCAAGTGGTCAATGTCTGTAATACAACAAGGCAATTTATTATAAAATCTTGGAAGTCATGGAATATACACTGGTGCCCATCAAACCGCTTCTGGGTGTAGCCTAAATTTTCTTTTTTTATTTTACACATCTGGTTTTTTTATTGTTTTGAGGTCCAAATAGTCAAACGGGTTAATCCATGTATAATGCACAAACTAGTACCTTTTCCCAACACTTTTGTTTACTTTTTCAAGAAAGTTGTAAATCGCTATGATAAAAAAAGTAGTAGTTGTTAATCTTTTTATTATAAATCCTGTTGCGCCTTTGATATCCACAGAGTTATAAAATCCCTCAAAAATAAAAATAGCAATAAATATTGAATTGTTTAGTGAACATGATGGTTATAAATTATGGATTACTTTTAGTCTGTTATTAATGTATGTCATTGGTTTGACTTAGTTAATGACACACTGAATAAAATTGTGAGCTATGCCAATTTTTTTATTGTTTTCTTTTCTACAATAAATGCGCGATATAGGTCTTTGGAGTGTTCATGTTGCTCTTGTTACTAAACAATTTGCATTAAACGATATCAGTTAATATTTAAATATGTCTGTTGAACCATTCAGCTTCTTCTTTTTTCTTTATAATACCTTGTTCCAAGACACACTAGATCAATATTTTGAATGATTTCACTACACAAAGATGTAAAAAATATTACAAGACACTGTCTAAAACTGTATTAAGTAGCATACCCACCTTAAAAATATCTTATGGACGTTGCTGAATAGTGATGGCCTAAGCATCAATATTTACTACTTAACTACCAAAAATGGGCACCTGCATCAAACTACTTCACTGTGGTGCAACACTATCATGTTGCTTAGGTTCATTGTGCGTATTTAACTGTCAATTGATTTGGTGCTAAGTTAATTTGGTTTCATATTATTTGATTCTAAGTTGATGCTTGAGCCAGTTTACCTTCAGCTCTTTATTTACGGCAGGCATTTGAATCATTTTGCTTTTCTCAAAAAATAACCAAATTTGATGCATTTTGGGCTAACCGACACAAAATTTCTAAAATAATACACGTTTATCATCAGTAATAATTGGAAAAACTTCCTTATTTAATTAGGGATATACTGTATTAAATATATAAAAGTCTATCAAGTAGTTGATTTTTTATGATTTTTTTTTCCAAAATAAAAACTTTAAACCGTCCTCCTGCAAGTTTTACAAAATGTCGCTTAGACCAATTAGCCTTGCAACCGTCGATATGGAGCTGAAACATCTGAAATGTTGGTAGGTACAGACGCCAGCACATCAACCTACCCGAAACTGTCAAATTTCCCCAATCAATTTGAACCTTATGTCTTCAATAATAAAGTCTAAAATTCAAAAATAAATTAAAATTAAATTAATTTAATTTAAATTGTCTAAAATTTATTAAAGAAATTTGACCGATTGTAGTAGTTTGATGTGCTGGCGTCTGTACTTCACATAAGTATATCTGTCTATTTCACATGTTTTTTTTTCATGTTTTTTTACAATCAGGTGTGATAATAATTTACGGTAGGTATCATTTTCATACATAAGTAAGATTAGGTATAAAAAACTGTTTTCATACAGATTTGTAGTAGTTTCGATGAAACCATCTTAGAGTAAGTACCTACTTTTTAACCGACTTCAAAAAAGGAGGAGGTTCTCAATTCGGTTGTATTTTTTTAAGGGTTTGTTATATCAGAACTCCGTCATTTTTATCCGACTTCAAAAAAGGAGGAGGTTCTCAATTCGATTGTATTTTTTTTAGGGTTAGTTACATCAGCACTCCGTCATTTATGGACCGATTTTCAAAATTCTTCTTTTATTTGATAGGGTATACTAGCAGATTGGTCCCATTTTGTTTAGAAAGAACTTCTCTAGCAATTGTTAACCAATTTCAATGATTCTTTGAAGTTTTAAAAGACCTTTACATACGAAGAAACTAAATTTTGCAAAATAAAAACTATTTCACAAAAAAAACAACCGACTTCTTAAAAAAACACTAACAGGTGAAAATAACTCCAGTTTCGGAAGTCGGTGGCCAATATTGAACGAAACAAAACCACCAAAGCCAAAGACTTCCGAAACTGGAGGTTGTTTTTACCTGTTAGTGTTTTTTTAAGAAGTCGGTTGCTTTTTTTTGTAAAAAAGAAGATTTCAACGGTAGTCTATAGCATTATTTAAAACAACCACGGGAGAAAGCAAACCCTTTATTCGTAATAAACAAAAATCAACAGAAGCAACCGAACTAAAACTACAATATAAACAATTATTAACCCACTTACTGTTACAACGGAAACGGTTCATAATTTACATAAGAATTAACAAACACATAATAAAGTAGTAACAGACTAACTACCCGTGACAACAAGAACAAGCCAAGTGCTCTTACTACATTATTGTGACTTTTTTCAAGGTCAATACGGCTCTGTTACATGCGTGTGCGCATCGTTCGTGCGTGCATGGATATGCAGGTGCATGCGTGTTCTTATGTCTTTTGAATTTTACACGGAAGCCATTTTGAATATGGCGATTTATTTCTGTAAAGATTTAGCGCAATATTAATGTCATTAACTTTATGAACTTCTGTATTTAATTGTTATCTGATAATATATGAAATTCACAGGTCACAGTGTTGGTTACATAACTCCTCCGAAACTGCTTGACTCGAACCTAATAAAATGTTGTGTCTATATTCAGTAGCTAAGAATTGGTCGTAAACTATTTATTTCGAAAAAAATGGCGGAACAAAGTTTGCCGCTAGTAAATCTGTAAAATTAGACCTTCTGACTATTTATATTTGCTAGATTTCGTTCTCAACAATAAGATTTTCTATTTAGTTGCTACCACTGCTGCTAAACAAAAGGTTCTAATTTTGATTACCGGGTCGGGCAATGTTATTGGGCTTTTCTCAGCAACAGCTCGGAGTTTGCATTTGTTCCCGGTTTAAGGCAAATGGTGAAGTGTAGGTGTATTAAAGAAGTGCACCTCTTCCTAACCTTTGAGGCTAAAGAGGCGTGATGTTATGTTATGATAGTTTCGTCTTAAACATGCAAATTTCTTAAACAGAGTGTGTAGACTTCCAGCTAGCAAGTTACAATTAGTTTTAGGTCCTATATAAGGTACAAATATGTATAAACAAATTTAAAGCTTACCGTGACGTAACACAAATATTATGCTCAGACATGCACAAGAGTCTAAAACCCCAAACGCGGTCAAAAACCTTTAAAATATCTCACGACTCGACAACCTTACTTTTACCCAAGAAAAGGCTTGATTTTTTGTCAGCTTTATACTTCGTGTTACCATATTTAGAATTATTGGCAAACTATAAGAGGTTAATAACCTCTCTTTAACTGTAGCAGTTTACAGAATTACAGAATTATTCAATGATAATGATCTTAAATTTCACTTTTTTAAATAACGGATAGGTAGCTATTTTTGGCAAACATTGTTTTACCTAGAACGGTAAAACTAAAAACGTAGGCAAATGTAATTTCGTTTTGGAAACGACAGAAAAAAAACATTAACACAATTCTAGCTTAAGCTAATCTCGCATTGCCTAGGATTTCGGGACAATGCGAGGTCAGCGTAAACTTCAAATGTATATCTTCTCACATTATATCATCCTATATGTACATAAAAACAACTAGAGTACATAATGAGTACAGTGATCTAACAGCAATGACCTATTAGCCCACACATTTGCGACACACGTTACATTAACACTACTTATGTAACGCAAAAAAGAAGATTTTTGTTTTACAAAAAAGTGGTCTCACTGCGAGCGGAGCGATTTTCTAAATAAATTTCTCCTAAAACTATTTTTTGCCTAAAACTCTCTTCTCGCCAGTTCTACAGTGAGCGAATAGTGCCTTATAAACCAGACAAATTACAATATGAAGTTGAGTATTTAGTGTCGGTATAATTCAGTCGCCTTTTTTCTGTCAGACACTAAATGTCAAATCGTGGGATATATTGAAACTTTTCGCCAAATTTCTTCATTTAAAAAAATATTTCCAAACAATTTGCTAATAATTTTAAATACATGAAGAATAAAAACATCACTTTATTCTTTAAAACACACATAAAAGTTACGTAGTACATTTTAACTATTGTGATTGTACAGAAACATTCAAACATTGACACACAAAATCTTGATAATACATTCATAAGAATTGCAATCGCCTAGTGCTTGCGTTGCTTTTTTAACCGACTTCAAAAAAAGGAGGAGGTTCTATGTTCGTGTGTATGTATTTTTTTTTTTTTTTTTTATGTATGTTACCTGATTTCTCCGCCATTTGTGGACCGATTCTCAAAATTCTTTTTTTGTTTGAAAGAGTAGACTCCGGAGATATACAACGGAACTCTTCAAAAATAGACGGCAAATCTATCGTGATTGCTGGAATCGCTTGGATGTTTATTGTTTATACAACATCATGACGTACCATCACGCCTGTATGCTCAGAGGGGTAGGCAGATGTGTTCAATATACCTAGATTTCGACAGTTAGGTATGTTAAGTTTAATTTATTAGGGTCAGGTGGATAACCCTAGTTTAATGACATGTATTATTAACAATTAATAATATAAAATGAATTCATGGCAAATGTTTGTATGGGAACAACTAAAAATGGAAAAATAAAAAACTTTTTTACAAAAAATAAAACCGACTTCAAAAATAACACTAAACGGTGTAAAATAACTCTAAATTCGGAAGTCGGTGGCCCATCAAGAATAAGACAAAAGTACCAAAGCCACAGACTTCCTAATTTAGAGTTATTTTACACCGTTTAGTGTTATTTTTGAAGTCGGTTTTATTTTTTGTAAAAAAGTTTTTTTTGTAATATTAACTAATAGCACTTAGCTATTTGTCACCCATACAAATACATAAAGAACCTCAGGGGCCAAAAAGTCAAATGGGTTCATTCTGGTCAGCCATTTCTATTCTTGTGATAGAAATCTTCAGCAAATAGCTATTACACCGTTTAAGTAATATATAAGGTTTATTCAATACCTCTAAGTTTACATGTTGAAATAACATAGGTTAAAGATCAATGCGTAGATACCTATTATCTTTTGTGAGTGATCTTACGAAGTGTGTGTCATAGATTTTCGATAAGTTTGTTGGTAATTAATATGTGATATTTCAGAGAAGCAATACGTGGACTTAGGAAATATATCATCGTTCTTTTGTTTGCCAATTATATTACAGCACGAATAATCGACAAAGATCCACCTGTCAGTGTCACTGTCATTCGGAGATATTTGACAGTTGTTTTTGATATTCAGAAGCCTGCTATTCGTCAACGAGAGGTATCGTCTTGCCTAATTACTGGGTTGTGGAACTTAAATAAGCCGTCACACCATTAAATCTTAATGTTTATAAAAATGTATTAATGGAATTTTGCTGCATCGTATTGGGAATTGAGAATGGACAACGTTGATATATTTCGCCAAGTCGAATATAATAGAGAACGATCCTATTGCCAGTAACTGTACATACATCTAGACACCGAGTTGCCAGAGACAATCATACCAAAACCAAACCCAACAACACTATGATATTTTTAAACCAGTGGTCACAGTAAGACTCCTTGGACTAGAAGTTTGTAAAAAAATATCCAGTGAAAAAGGGGGTGAAGTAAATACTAAGTGAGCTGTCATGTAAGGGATTGACGATTCGCTTCACGCTTTATCTAACTTTCCTAAACTGGTTACTGCTTAATTGATGCAATCGTCGAGTATTCAATAGCATATATACTAAAAGGTTCATCGACCTTTATGCACAATCTTTAAGTATGATATCAAACACTCATACCATTAGATACTTTACAATAAACATTTGTTCTGAGTATTGCGGAATGTCAGTTCACAACATAAGTAAAAGTGTAAATGTCAAATGTTTCAATATCTAATATAAAATCGTTGCATGTTTTCATAAAGACTCGGACTTATCTTCCGCCTTTACATAATGTGCTACATAAGTGTTGTTGAAGTTAAATGTAACCTTTTATGTAGTTCTATAATATGAGATTGCGTCATCATCATTTGCCTAGTGTTTTCCCATCTGTGTATATTAACTCCCGGATGCAGCTATATTCCAGTATGAAGCGACTTTCTTAATCTGATCTCCGTAATCCAGTGACCGGGTAACACGGTACCTAATTAGAGGGGTTGTCAGACTTTTGGGGTTCTAAGTACTCGTAATTTTAATTGTGTAATAAGAAAGATATGAATAATAATATCTTGTATATATATACAGAGTGTAACGGAAAGGGTATATACATACAAAGAGGGTGAATAGAGTATTTAATAACGAGTCTTTCCTCAAAATTTCAGCTCCCAACTAATAACTTTGAAACTTCACGATATTATTTAATATCGACAGTTTATTAAATGCAAAATCATAACAAACGTGTCACCGCACTATGGGGGTCATAATCCTGTCCGGCAAGGTTCAAGTATATATCTATCTCGAGTTCTGCGCGCCTACTACAGACCTATCGGGCTCTGCCTAACCGCCGAAGGCGCGACGGCGCGGGCGGGCTCAACTTTACAATTATGTATGTATATGTATAAAAACGTTGCCATGTCGTTTCTTATCACCAAGAGAATCCGTGCCCTTCGGATGTATATACCCTTTCCGTTACACCCTGTATATACAAGACATCTTACTGTCAATAAATCTGTGATTATAAAAAAAAAAATTGTGTAATAAGAAAGACATGCGTACTTAATAATAAATATGAAAAATTTACCCATTTCTTTCTACATACAAAAGTACCTACCTTTTGGAAAAACAACTAGAATTCACTTTTATCTATATTTTATTTTCACGTGAAACTATCACTTTTAAAACTGCCTCTTATTAAACAATAGAACAACACTTTAAAGTAACCCGCTCGCAATGAGACCGCGCCTTTTGTTAAACTTGCAAACTCACCGGTTAATGGTTACACGGATAATTTAATTACTAGAACGGTTTGTTATTATTTAACTGTTTCAAATATTTGTACACAACCATATTGTTTATTTGAGTTAACATAAAAGTGCAGTAGGCGTATCAATTAAGAGCAAATGAATATTCAACACATAAGAGTACCTACAGTTTTTAACTAATGTATGTGTACCGGAAGACAGCGTGTTTAGACCCCCACAAGGAGAAATGACTATCTGGTGATGATTGCGTTAGGCTAATGTATGAGGACAGCGCAGGAGTGCAGGACCGATTGTTGTGCACGTAATAAGCAACAGTGAACGGAATTTGGCTGAAATTGTTATTATAATTGCAGGACCCATAAACACTAGACTGAGACCCAACGAATGAATGAATAAAAGCCTTATGCCTGAGATTCGGATATAGATTCCGCTTTCCAGTATTCATACACATAATTATTTTTTATCACCAAGACAGACAAGTGTATTTTATACAACTTTTCTCTTATCTTCAAATGCTGATCGCTTTTTAAAAACAGGCGTTGAAGAAATTTAATGAATTTACATTAAAACATGTAAATGGCAAGGCCACATTAACATTTGACAAATCGGTTGGTCTTATTATATTAAAAAAAGTATTACAGAAGTGGCACTGAATAATTATCATAGTATGAAATAGAATTCATACTTATATCAAAATTAAAACACAGTTCCATATTAAAAAAACTAATGTAAGTAATAAAAAAGTCATATAATAAATTAAATTAAATCAATACTTATTTATTGTATACAAAATATGTTAGTATCATTTTCAAAATCAAGGTCAATTTAAACACAAAAGTCGTATTTTTACAAAATGCATATTTTCATAAAATACAGATAAAATTAATATGCATTTCGACCTCCACACAATGTGACTGTTTGCAATATGCAAATCAATTAATTTTGTATCGTGGAGTGAAATAAATAATGAAATATTATAATGGCTACCACTATTTTAAAACAGGTTCAAGGTAGAGTAATAGTTGATTGGACTTGTTGCATATATTATTTATTGTTATATTTAATACCTGCCTTCCCACTGTCAATCTATCAATACGCTTAGTAACTAGAAAAGATTGTAGGTAACGCTTGATTATTTTTTTTCATACAATTTCGTAATTTTTGACGTTCGATTTAAACCTGCGCATAGAAGTGTATGTCTTTAATGAAAAGAAAGAAAGAAAGAATATATGTCTATTGATAATACTTACATACTTTTAAAAAATAGGAAAACGGTAATTCTAATGATGTGGCGTAGTTATTTTGCCGCCTTTTGTAATTTAGTTCTATTTGTATATTTGGTTTGTTAAAGTAATATAATACTGTTGTTGTTGTTGGTCTAGTGGTCGGATCTAGTGCTACTGCTGAGTATAAAGTATTGGGATCAACTACCAGGTCGTGCAAAGTATCATTGGATTTTACCATCTGGTTGATAGTAATAGGCTACTTGACAAAATTTAAGTTTTTAATCCCTCATCTAGATTAAAAGGAAATATTCGACACATATTTTTTCTTTTTTCACATAATCAAAAAATAACGGCGATACATCGAGTCAAAATGTCACATGACGTCACTAGCTAGTACAGTTTATACTAGATAATGGCGTTACGAGCCCCCTCTCCTCAACTTTAATGCGCTTAATCTAAGCAGTTTTCCATCAATTTGAATAAGAAACAAATTACGAGTCGAATATTTTCTTGTAATCTAGATGAGGGGATAAAAACTAAAATTTTGTCAAGTGTAGCCCATTTAACCCGTGAAAACATTTTTTGTTTTACATACATTTTACAGACCTTTCTGAAGAACCTCACGAATAAGGTCATACGTTTTTGTTTTACTTTATTAAAATTTCGGAGCGAAATATTGACGGCTAGTTTGAGGGATTTTTTTGTGTCTTACACATTATTTGATCATTCAACTTTTGTAAGGGTGGCTCTTACAGTGTGCAGTGTTAGTAATTTCCGTTAAAAATACTTATCATAATAAATTTTCTTGTAGATACTTGTACTTGAAATGAAATGATGATGAAATGATATTTTCGTACCACTTGCTCAAAAAAGTGACATTCTATGCCACAAAAAGCGAACATAACAATAGTCATTTTTAATCTGTTAAAAACAGGGAAAGAAAGTTGTACTGGATTTCATTCATCCCCTAGGGAGAGAATGTGATTTAAATTTGGAATACCTAACTTACCGAAATTTATACTGAACTACATCTGTGTCACGTACACCATTGAGTTTGTATTTATAGCATTATACCTACATCTTTTTGAAAAAGGAATACGCGTTTATTATGCAGTTATGATTATTAATTAAATAAAATTTCGAAAACCGACGAGGCCCCTTTGCTTTTCCGACAAAAAAAAAATATAAATCTAGGAATTTGCCGCGTTTTTGTTTTCTTCAAATCATGGAGCAAACAACCGGGTTGTTTGCTTTATGCTTCAAATATTTAAACGTTAAGTTTATTTTAATTTTTTTATATAAATAAGTTAATGTTCTAAAAATACGTCTACTTTTAATTGTCATTATTTTTAATAAATGCTTATCTCATATTATTATTGTGTTATTTTTTTCGCAAATGGTACAAAAAGTAGAGTATTTTCCTCGGTGATAAAGCTGTCTTAGTCTTGGGTGAAATTAAATCCCTCGCTACACTCAGGACAAGTCTTAAATCCCTCGCTTCGCTCGTGATTTAAGTTTTAAACACCCTCGCTACGCTCGGGAGTGAACCTCGAGTCCTTCGTTACGCTCGCAATTTAAATCGTCACCCGCGACAGAAGACACTGCTTTATCCCCTTGGTTAATAATCTACTATTATTTCTGTAAGTAGATCTTCCAAGATACTTTTACATGTCATTTTTTTTTAAACTAAATGGCATTTCCAAAGTGACTGATCCCTGAGAAGAAATGCCGAAAGAAACTCAGGGGTCATGGTCCTTTTAAAGTCCAGACATAAGATTGTATTAATGTATTTTGCGAGTCTCACGATGCAGGGCAAAGTCTGGAAAGGCCTTTTGAAGAAAGAATCAATTCAGCTTTGAGTTGACCTGTCCTGACAGACGGCATGCATGCATTACTTACTGACTGGTTAAATTCTGTGCTAGATGAAGTCATTAAAATTTATCAAATGTCATGTTTATTTATTCACCGTTGGTCGTTGATAATTATGGAACTTAATGAACTTTGAAATGTCAAATTACACGGCGGCCATACTTACCGGTTTAAAATATATAAATAACACGATATTTTGTAGCAACATTTGTAAGTACGTGTAGTAAATGTCAAGATCTTTGCCACAAAGAAGAGAGAAGACAAAAGGTTAGGTTCGTACAACGAGTGAATCCGCACGCAGATACAGACTCGCTTCACGTACATCGAGTGCAAGCGCACTTGAGGCAGCGATCATTGGAACCAGTATTGGTGTGACAATAATGCTCAACTGAGAAATCATCTGAGGTAGGTGCGCGGTACGAAAGGGGTGTTGTCACACTACCTCCTCCATACCGCGGTTCTACCTCAGGTGATCCCGTCAGCCTATAAGACGAATGCTTGACATAAACGTAACGCAAATTCTTAATAGGTACTCGCTTTACACAAAATAATGTATTCATTTTGATGACGTCATATCTTTAAGTGATAATTATTACGCTTGTAATATAAATCTCAACCAAAATGACACAGGATAGTTGGATATACAATTCGATTTTTTTTATAATTTGTACTGGAACTTCATATCGCCTTACATACGAGTCTATGTGTGCGAGTTTATCACCTGTTGTAGGTTTTAAGTCAACCTTCTGAATTTATCTTTTTCTTGTATTTCATCTTTGAAGCACTGATTACTTCTGCGAAGGTTATAATTAACTGTCAATTGTTAAAACTTTAATTATAAGGGGTGTCTTCTTTACACGACACGATTTAAATGTAGGTTTCGTGTTTGTGGGTTTACGATGTATTATGTATACACAAATTCAATGCTGGCGTACCTAGTGTATCACATGTTTTTATATATTATTAACACAACAATTTATAATACTTCCGTAAATGCGTATTTAATCTGGACCTACAAATCAACATGTCCCGTGGTCTGACTCCCAGTGCCTCACCGGGCTCTGTCACCTAACAGTTGACGTATTTGACAGTTGTGACAAACGTCAACTGTCATTGTTACATGTCCCTTAATACACCTACACTTTTTCTTCTTCTTTAATCTAAGGGCAATTTTTTCATATAGTCTGTAAGACGAAGAATTAGATGGTTTGACTTATTGTTGATACAAAAGCTGTGAAACCGCCATTTTTTGTTCCTAAGATAAAACTTATCTAATGAATTCAAAAATCGGCCCTGGGAAAAATGGGACATAGTGGAATCTTGTATTACAGTAATCTTTTAGTCTAGATTTTGTAAGTAAGTTTAGCTATCTAAATAAGTCATCGATTAATAAAGTACCTTGTAGGTATGTAGGCACAGATTGTGCTGTCTGGCTGCGTTATCAAAGGCCCTTTCTAATTCCTTTGGCCATAAATAGTGTATCTTACCTTCAAATGGTGTACTTAAAAAGCCACAATACCTTCGAAATAAGTGTGTAAAGTGATAATAACAACAGTACTGTTTAAAACCTTGATCACTGTTCTTTGCACGACGTTTATATTTTGATTTCACAATATTCGAGAAAATTCTTCAAGGCTCATTTTCGAGTAATTGTTGAGTAATCATTACGAAAATGTGCTGGAGCCTTAAGAGGATAATTTTTCGATAACATAAAATTTCATTGTGCTGTGGACGTGGAAAGCTGTGCTTGATGAGATCAGTCTGAAGATTGGTAACCGTAAGTCATAAGTCATTCATTTAACATAGGTAAAGTAATTGTAGCAAGATAATTTATATAGCGCTATGTTACACCCGAGAGCGTATAAACTTTTGTGAAAAATGGAGGTGTAGGCAGTCGCTTAAATAAAAAAAACTGATATTCAGCTGTTTCAGTTGGACTGGTAGCTGAGCTCATTATAGTTGGGAATAGAATTTATTGACTTTAAACTTAGCAGACAGAGGCAAAGTCGGTATACATAAGAAACTCATGCAACTAAGATAACTCCTGAACTAAAAACCGCAGACGATCATATATGTGGAAATCTAGAAGATCGGACTAGGAACATAAAGACTAACAAGATGATGCGGAAAAGTTCTCAAAACTTGCTCTAAATGACATGCTATAAGTTATAAAATAGCTTGGCAACCTATTTCCAATCTGATACGAGTTTCGTACTTAACCAGTTTCCGTAGACGCCTTTTACTTTTCACGCAATCATAAGTAATTTGGTTTCGTTTTAATTTTATTATTTAATATGTCGCGATGACTCAGTTCAAGGCAAATACCACTTTGGGTTTTTTTTCAAATCATATTATGCTTTCTAAGTTTATCTTGACATTACTAATATTCTTGCTTTAGATGGTTTGGTATTGTAATGGTATTTAAAAGGCAGACATAAGTGGAAACGCCCTGGAGGGGACGCCCTATAATGACATACACCTTATTGGTGATGTTCTTCAGAATGGTCAGGTGCGTAGTAGTCCACTACGCAACTGACCTTTCTGACTACGTGTCTGAACGTAAATGAAGCAAAAGAAGAATTGAAGCAGATGTCGCTCTGTAGTCTATAAAAAAAATATGTTTATTTCGATTACAATGGGCTTAGAGAACACCTTTATTTGGAGATCACCTTTTAAGCAAGGGATTGCTTGTCTTAGGAGTCTCCGCTCTTCCACTTATCATTCATATTGCAATCGGGATGTAGAAATGTAAACATGCAAAACTAAAATTAATGGGTGCCTTATAGATTAAGAAATCTGCTCTGCAAAAGAATGAGCGACATATAGAAAAGGCCAGATCGCGCGAATATGTGTGAGGTATGTGCGTGCCACGAGTGAGTGTGTAAGTGAAGTGTGAGTAAGTACGAGTGTGAGTGTAAGTAGTAAGGTAGTGTGGTGTTGAAGTAAGCCAAAAGTGCTTTTTTTCTGTATAGCGGTATTGTTACTGATCGTAGCTACTGGAACTAAAACGCGCTGGTTTAAGTAACCACAGTTTATTTTACAAACATTTACAATATCGTGCAAACCAAAAGTCACGAGTCTAGCTACTGTCCGTCATATTAGAATTTAGAATACAATTAAATGTTCCGAAAAGGTGATGCTAATAAGTTCGGTTCGTAACAGGTATTATTATAAGAGATCGAAGCATTTTTTTTTTATTTTCGTTAGGTTAGGTTTTGAACTCGAGACCTTTGATTTTGCAGTCCCTCAATCACTGCTCACTGTTTCATAATTATTTTAGTTCACAAAGCCCTCAACTATTTGCCATACCTAAACAAATGCTGACCACAAGAATAAAATAGTATGTCCCAGTCTTAGTCATAGGTTTAACACAAATTTATGTCAAAACAGGTTTCCGTAATAAAATCAATAAATACAATATAATATCGGTATGTGGAGCGACCAACAGTTAGTCGTGGGTTTGACCGTCCTTGCGCTGCGCCTACGCAGCTCCAAAGACGTTTGAAGTGTAACTGTTGTTTTGTTGCTGTCTTTGGTCCTTTTTTGGAGTAGAAGGACTAGATACCATAAAGGTTTACAACGTATGGCTTGTTAATACTTGTGATATTGCAAAGTTTTTTATTGGTTGGTGATACCTTAAAATCATCAGGGGCTCGAGTCTGCTATTGCAATCGTGTCTCAATGACCGGTCATTGATCGAATATTTGACAACTTTGACAGTTTTTGTATGGGAAATGTGTCATAAGTTTGACGTTATTCGTCAAAAAACGATCATTGACCGGTCATTGAGACACGATTGCAATAGCAGACTCGATATTAATAAGGTAGGTATTTGTTTTTGTATTGATCGCAGCGTTCCTATCTTATTGCACTACTGGTTAGATCATATTCTATCAAAAATAATATTTCAATGCATATCGTTGAACACTATTAATTTTTCATATCAATCAATTAGTATATTATTATTTGAGACTTTTCGTTTTAAATTGAGCTCACGATTACTCGACAACGCCGCGCGCCGTTCTTTTCTCAAAAGACCATCCCAGCCTACCTGCTAATCTGCATACATGATCCGACAAAAGTAATGACTGAACTTTAAAAGAGACCTTTAAGTTTCCTATTCTCAGAGAGTAGTCAGATAGTGAAAAACCGATTTCACTAGTTTTAAAGAAATATATTGCTTTTTAAAATTGATTAGGTATTTTTTATTTGTCAATGTAGTTCTAATTTACTTACATCCAATTGAATCCATAAATATTAAGATTAATCAATCACTCTACCAATAAATTAACTAGGTAACCCTACAATTTAAATAATAAATACATAAGCTGAAGTTAAAATAACAGGCAACAGTATACCAGATTCGGTCCGGTCGTCTGTCATGTCGATTGCATAACGGCACCCGGTTGCAAATTATATTATGCAACAAAATGCAATACCGTTTGCAGTTTGCACGTCCAACACGTCGCGAGCTTCGAGAAACTATTTGGTAATGATATAGGATTTCAAAGCACCTAGAAGCTAACCCTGTTAGTACAATGGTAGTAAAAGAACTTTCTTTAACCACAAAAGGCAATAACACGCGTATGCATTTAGTGAAATTAACGTCAAAACTTTAATTTAAAGGTTAATTCGTGTAAAACGGACAAATGAGCTTTTCCCAATAAAATAATACTAGCCTGTTACCAGGCAAAGTCTTCTTCTGATACGGAGAAGGTGCGAGCATTAATCACCACAACTCTTTGAAGCTTGTTGGCCATATCGGACGGATTATTCCGATCTGTCACCCCGCTTTGTCCCCTTAGGGGGATAGATCGGAAAAAAAGTTTGATCTGTCCCCCTGTTAACAATGAGGGGACAGTTCGAACTTTATTCACTCCTTAACGGTTTCATGTCCCCCTATCAAGTGATAGGGGGACAGATGAAACTTTTCATTCCTGTTTGCCCCCCATAGAATTTAAATTAATTCTATAAAGTAATGCTACACGTTATGACGTAGGTACATAATTGGTTTTTGAAGTTATACTTCTTTTGTACGAACTCCGTCACGAAAAACCGACACCCTGAAGTTAGCTTTATAGTCAACATTATAGTTTTTTTTTTTCTATTATTACGCCAAAGAAGTATAACTTCTAACGCGTGTACAGACGCTAGCACATCAACCTACCCCAAAATGTAAAATTTTCCCAATTAAACATTAACCTTATTGCGTTTACTATAAAGTTGAAAACCTATCAAAGAAATTTGACACACATACTATTTTTTTTATTAGTCAAACATAAAAGACTTCCATATATTGTGTGATGTATTTGTTAAGTACTACGACAGAGTCTGGCTTTATATATAAATAAAATTGTCGAAATTGATCTCAGCTAAGATGAAAAGCGTAGTAAAAACCAACCACCAACTGCGTGTTGGACCAAATCCATAGTATTTCTCAAATAAGCTATAAAAAAAACAAAGTTATATCTGCACTTGTAACTTTAAAGATGAACAAACCAAAATAGGAACTACTACGGAACTCTAAAAAGGACTCTTTACGTTACCAGGAAGTAAAGATATGACAATTTCCAGCATTTCTTACTAGCCTAAATCCGTTTTCATAAACATGAATACCAATAAGAATATTTCTACTACATCATTAACCGTATCTGTTCATGCAGGTACAAGCACATGGTGGCATTACACTTTTTGTGGCCACCGCATTGGGTCATGGGAGCGACCGCGTGACACAAACCGAGTGTAGGGTGACGACATGGGCCGTGAATGTGGGATAGTACACAATAGAAATGAAGTGACGTACGTCATAAACAGTCTTTACAAAGATATGTGCGAGGGACTTAGTTGCAACATCCAACACGCGTAGCATGATCACCGTCGAAACGTGGTGACAGATTCTAGAAAAAAAATAGTGACTAATATGCCAGGCAATTTTAGAATTAATAAAGCATATTAGTCACGATTAGTGACTAATATGCCTTGGCTTCACACAGGAAAAGAAGAAAACCAAAAATATCTCATGGTGCAAACGTGAGACAGAAGAATCTTTTTGGCAAGATTTGTGTCAATGAAAATAATTCATTAAAAACATATTAAAATATAAAGAGCAATTGAATGTCTTAGCTAACAAAATATTTGCTAACATAATACGCAAATTCACAGTTGCACGATCTTGAAATGCTAAAATGTGACAGTTTAATGCCATTTAAGATAACAAACTACTCTTGCGCAATGTCACATCTTTTTTTTTAGTTTCGGAAACCCATATTTCTTACAAATTACCAAATTTTTACAAATCGCATATTTTATCGACGTGCATATTCGCATACGAAACAAAAGTCCACGCAACGATGCATTTATTAAAATTTTGTTAAATGTCAAGATTTATCCTAAAATAAACGCAATCATGGTCGTTAGCGCGTGTTAAGTTTGGATGCGCCGGCGCACGTTACGGCGCCTACGATCATCTATTGTTCTAGGATAGTAGTGTTGTGCCTTGACTTTCATGTGATTTATAATGATTAGACTTATATGTTACTATCGGTGTGTTTTATACATGAAATTATTAAATTAAGAAAATAAAAATGTAGGTATTGGGTCATAATATTGTAATCTTATTTCAAGCGTTTTTATTTTATTTGTTAAGTAATTTCAGGCTAAATTTAGATAATAAATAAGCACTAGGAAATACTATGTTCAACATCACAAATTCTTTGATACACGAATATTAAAAAGAACTGCTCTACATATTTTATATTAATAAAATAACATACATACATACATACATAAACTCACGCCTTTTTCCCATGGGGGTAGGCAGAAACTACAGAGCGCCATATGCTACGATTCTTACATACTTCTTTTGCTTCGTTTACATTCATACATGTTGTCATACACACACGCCGGTTGCGAGTACTACGCACCTGACCTTTCTGAAGAACATCACCAATAAGGTCTATGTATGTCCTTCTTGGGCGTCCCCTCCCGGCGTTCCCACATACATCTGCCTTGTAAATACCTTTCGTTAGTCGCCTTTCATTCATCCTTTCAACGTGACCAAACCATCTAAGCATACTCTTTTCAATTTTTGTTACTACATCTTCTTTTAAACCACAACGTTGCTTTATATCATCATTCCTCAATCTGTCATTAATTGTTACACCACACATACTTCGCAAAGAACGCATTTCTACAGCATTTATTCTACTTTCATGTCTCTCTTTATTAATAAAATAAATTGATGCATATTGTCATTTCAACGACATTTTAGATTAAGAATGAGGAAATTAAGTATACAATACAACATTATTTTTAACGAAAATGTTCTATAGATTTAAAACTGTGTATGCACCCGTAACTTGACAAAATGTATGAAACAGCTGGTTTCTTTTCTAGTGTTTACAAAGTTTAACTAATGATAACAATTGTTCTTAATTTTAAGTACAACATGCCCATTTTGAGTGCATTTTATACTAAAAATAAAATGAAATTAGCTTTATGACAATCATCATCAGAAGCCTGTAAACACCCATCCTTGAAGCGAGTTCAAAAAGCGCAGCTTAAGCTTTAATCTAACCTTGCAGTTGTTATTACAGACAGACGTGTTGCTAGGGAGGTCGTTCCACCACTTCTCACCAGCAATAACACAGGGAAGTGGTGAAGTGCGAGCGTTTTTGGGGGACTGTCTTATGTTGAAAAGCGCTTATGCACAGCCAATTTGAATTTTGATTATTTGACCCAAAATTAGTTTTCCAAGACAAAGTTATTAAAATACATACAAAGTTACCTATTGCCAAATCCATAGACAGAGAAACTAATAAATATATTTGTGACACTAAGAATAGCCATCTTGTATTGTTAGAGTGGGCAAAAAAATATTATCGAAAGTGTGTATTGTCAAGAAATATTACAAGGATCTTTGCATCGACATTGATCTTACGATTCTGTCATTGTTATGTTGGAAAATAGGTTCGCGAAAAAAATAAACGTAATCTGATAAGGTTAACAATGCTGAAGCCTTTTTTGCTTAGTTCACTTGGGCTATATTAAATGAAACTTAGTATCACACGTGCTCAAAATAAGTAGTTGATAAGTTGCTAACCATTGGACCAATGGAGTCTTTCAATAAAATAATATTATTATTAATATTATAAGTTTTTCCATTTAGTTTTAAAACATTACTTTTGATATAGATACAGTTTTCATTGTCTTGTCGTTATAGTAATTTAATTGGGGTTGAACTACCACTGCTATTTTAAATCAGACGTTCCAAAGTGCCTTTTAACGGTCTTATTAAAATAAATTACTTTAACTTTGACATATTATTTCTATAGTCGCCTTCTTTCTAGAACCTATCATCTTTAATACAATCTATTCAAAGTTCTTTCGGTATTATTTCTCTACTTTTACATTCACTCTCAAACTTTCTTAAAGACATGTTCCTAATTCTTCTTCATCACATTCTTCTGAAAACTGTTCCACAATAAAAGCTATTCATTAAAGAAAGTAATTGATAGATTTATCGATATAAACGTCCCCCCTCCCTATTCGATAGTCACAAAGAACAACAAGATGCTCAAAAGTGTTCCACCGTTACGTGTGTTTGTACCTACACCACACCGCACAAGTTAATGGTTTATGTAAATTAAACGCGAAATAATTGCTGTACTTACCTTATGCCGCGTGTGTACGTTTGTGGAAAATGGTCACGTTTCAAAAATAAAAGGTGGTAATGATATGTTGATATTTACCTGTAACAAAGAAATAATGGTTTTGTTAATACAAGCAAGACATAATAGTCCGAAACACCACTCAAAAATATTAATAATAATGAAATTCCTGTCTCGGCCGGATCGGACGAGACTCAGCGGCCGAGTCGCCTACATCGAGCCCTATATTGGTACGGGTAAAACGGGTGGACAAAAATTCAAGGGCGAATAGGTAGGATATTCACGTAAGTTAAAAGTTGTTTGTTACATACGAGGACTGTAATGCTTTTAATAATTGAGATAAATAGTTTCGACACCTTGTTAGTATCAAACAATATTAAACCTCCTCAAAGTTTTAAGAATACAAGTTTTAAGTTTGAAGAATCCACCCCTTTTTACGGTAGGTACCTAAAAAAAAATAGCCGCTTAAACTACGCTTGCCATGGTCATTGTTATTACATGTCATTATGAGATATGGAGGGATCTCAATATGACATGTAATAGTCGCCTTCTATTTCTATTCTAGTTTTTTAATATGGAAAACAAAGCCGATGTCGACTATTCTGCCAATGTCAAAAGTGGATTGAACAGCAAGTGCGTAAAAAAAATAAAAATTTGATTAAAAAAATAAAATCTTCAATTGATGTAGTTGAACTTAACGTAGGTCTTCTTGGGTTAGTATGGCACTGAAACAAAAAAAGAATGAAAAATCATAATAATAAGGTAACAAGATCCTCCTGTCTTTACCTCAATTTATTTGTGGTCCGCGCAACATGCTAAAATGTTCCCGCGACATTCAGTTTCAAAATTATTGGCATGTAAAAGTATTCGAAAATATCTACTTACAGAAATAAATACAATTTCATGTCTTCTTCTCCTATGTTTATCTATTTGCTGTCATCTTAATAGAAACCTACTTTCTAGCCATATACAGAATCCACTCGTTTTAGTCTACTGATTGTAGATTCGAGATCATTATCTGATCATCTGTTCTAAAAGGCTGAGTTTCAAATGACTGGACTTTAAAACTTTATGACAGTCATTGTATTCTCTTATTGACATTTGACCTCGATATCTCTTCTATAATAATCCTACTAATATTATAAACGCGAAAGTTTGTGAGGATGGATGGATGTTTGTTACTCTTTCACGTAAAAACTACTGAATGGATTTTAATAAAATTTGATATGGAGTTAGCTGACACCCTGGATTAACACGTAGGTTCTGGTTCCACCCGCGTAGTTCCTGTTCCCGTGGGATTACAGGGATAAAAAGTAGCCTATGTCATCCGGGAATAGTGTAGCTTTCCACCAGTGCAATATTTTTTTTTAATTGGATCATTAGTTCCGAAGATTACCCCCTACATATAAACTTACAAACATACAAACTTACAATTACATACAAACTTACAAACAAACAAACAAATTTTACCTGTATAGATAAAGTTCAAAAACTATCAAAGAAACTTTCCATCTTGTACCATTTTTCCCAGGTTAAGCTTCGCACAACTTTACTTCTTTTATTAATAAGGCAATACATTTCTACATTCTGTCTGAGGCACTCCATAAACACTAAAGTACCCACTGCGTATATGTATATGAAAAGAAAAACTCATCCAATCTAGAAACCTAGATATTCGGTACGGCCTAGGAATCGTAATTAGTAGAACGTCTAGTTCCAGGTATAGGTCTAAAGCTAGCCTTATAGAGAGCTGGATGGCCCTAGATCTAGGATACCTAGTGTTGTGTCCGGTAGCCTGTGGTGTGTAGAATCTAAACGATGTTGTAAGTATCATGATTATTCGTTAGAAAGATGGTAGAAAAACTGCTGAAAGTGATTTTCATTTTGTTAAATTTAGGACTGAAGGAACTGTAAAAATTTAATTTATAATACAAAAAAAGAAAGAAAGAAAGAAAAATATTTATTTGGCATCAGTCATTAACACACATACACACAATAATTTATGAAACGTACAAAATATACAGTACTTATTAGGTAGGTACAGAACTTATTAGGTATGTGCTGTGTGCCTCACGGCTGCGCCGAAAAGGTCCATTTCAGCATTCATGCCAGACAGGTGATGCTGTCTGACGCTGGTCTTCCAATGAACCCCACCAACAAATACCAATGAATACCTGCCTGTTACTGTCCCACTGCATGTCGAAGGCTTTTTCTCATACAGAGACGGCAAAAGTATTTATCACCACGCTTGCCCAAGGCGTATTCGCGATTACAAATTCTATGTCTATTATCGTACCTAATCGATAAGGCGACAATAGAAAGAAAATGGCGTTTATGGAATCAGCGGTTTGTCAACTGTCAAGTGTTAACGAGTAGAATTTGTAATATGGCTGAAAATGAAATACACTTGACAGGTGACAAACAGCTGATTCCATATACGCCATTTTCTTTCTATAATAGAAATAGAATAGAAATAGATTTTGTAACATGGCTAGGCCTACAGCAGGTTTCCCCATAAAGTTTTCTTTTGCCGATGTCAACGATGTCTGAGATAAACTTAGAAAGTACCCACTACATATGAATTGAAAAAGTCGCATTGGTTTTAACCCAGAAATAAACCACAACTTCGCGCATGAGAGATTTCATGAAACTATCCTACTTATATTGTAAACGCGAAAGTTTGTGAGTATGGATAGATGGATGGATGGATGGATGGATGTTTGTTACTCTTTCACGTAAAAACTACTGAATGGATGTTAATAATTAATCTAATACACCTTAATACATTTTGTAACATTTGTTTATAATGCAGTTTGCCATTATTTTTAAAATCGGATAACGATTCCGGAGATTACCTCCATACAAACTTCTAAACAAATGTTACCACTATAATATTAGTTTATAAACAAACTCACATTCGCATTCGAATTATTATTAGGATGATTTACGAATTTGCTTTGTTCAAATCCAATTTTGACCCTCGAAAATGCTTTAAATAGAAATCGTAACACCGTTTTGACAACTTTGACACGAATCAAATCTAAAATGCACATCAATCTGATCAAAATCACATCTCAAACCTTCGATTAAGAGAAAAATCAGTAAAAGTATTGAAAAAATTCAATAGGAAATCATAGGAAACGGATGTGAACCGATGGGCACTTTCTAAATCCTTTTTAGTGAGTTGCAAAACTAGTTTTCGAGACGGCGAGTCGAAGACGGACGCACATTACTAATGTTAATAGAAGATACGAACTTTCTATTGTTTATTAAGTCCGATTTATGTTCGGATATGGTCGCAGACACCATTCTAGCGACCAATTTCGATGGGTTACCGTTTCGCGTCGTTAATATTCTAAGGATGTAAAACGGTAACGGTAACAAATGCAGTGATACTCATAAAAAAGAACATGGGTGGTACTTTTGAGAACGATGATAAAATTTAGGCCCCATTGGCATTAATCACGGACAGGTAAATATATGTATAATAAAATAAAAGTAATTTTGTGAAAAAAATCTAATTATTAACCAAAACAGTTTATTTAGTTTTTTTTTTATGGAGGAGTAATGTAGTTTATGAAATGTTGTCTAAGGGCGCCCACACAAAACCGCGATACGATTTCGTCCGGCATGGTTCAGGTGACCATACCTCGCAGATATTTGCGATGCGTTGCGAATTCGCATTTAAGTGCGGGAGGAGCCCTTAATCAAGTGCGACAATAATATTTATTGGAAAAAACGCAAGAAGACTAACGGGCATGATGGTATAGGTACTTCATGCATCTTTTTCCCTGAAGGATGAGGCAAAGAGATTGATCATTATAATAATAATAAGCTTTATTTCATAGAAAAGTACAAAATTAATTTACAAGTAAGTGCTAAAATAAAAAAGTATGCAAAAGTTTTAGCTTCTGAAACCGAACTAGGAGGAATCTGTTTTTCGGTTTACAGCGCCAATCCCCTCGAGTTACAAATTGAATTTCTTAAATGCTAGAATGCATTAGAAATATAAAGGAATAATACTTATTTGGAGGCATGAGGAACAGGGTGTAAAGTTCCTCATCCACCATTGAAAAGGGAGGATCCTCTGACCAGACGGGTGTTGTGTCTGGTGGGCTAACTACTGCCCGACGGTTGTTGTCGGGAACTTGTCTACGTTCAAACTGCGCGGATAACTTTAATAGCGCGATGTAGGATAGTTCGTATGTGGCGAGATAGATGTCGCTACACTTAAATAAAAAAATACGGCTAACGCCCGATATTAATATTCTATCTCAATCCAAATCCCGATCCTTTGTTTTTGACGGCTGCTTCTGATTGGACATCTTTAAGACTCGGATAGGCGAATTCGGTCGTTGATTGGTTACAGACAAAGATCGGGATCAAGATAGCAACCGAGATAGATTATTAATATCCAGCGTAAGAGCTAATGCCAAGTCTCAGAATCAAGATGTCTATACTTTCTAGGTGTCATTCCTTCTCTATGATTGACTTCTACCCTGGACTACCAAAGGAGTCTGTCAGACTCGTACGAGTACCTACCTACTGACAATCACCCCGTCCTTCTCACCTATATCGTATACCTAGTATACCCACAAAGTAAAACTAAAAAAACTTTAACAAGTTTGTGCATTTTAAATTTAGTTTTTTTATTTGATCTTGGGAAGATTTTGTTCTTAAATATGTAGTTATATTATTACCAGTTTCCAGTTCCACTACGCCTCATGGAAGTGACCTTCCTTGTATAAGATCGAAAACTCAAAGATATAAGGTACCATTTTATTTTCTCACCCATTGAGAATAACATAATAATTTATTACCGACCGCTTATTTTTAACGTTGACTCGAAAATCCGGTTCTTTATATAAAATGTCATATGCCACGGGTCAAGCAGATTTGTTTAACAAATTAAGAAGAAATCCTCAAGGTCAACAGTGAAATTTGTGACCTTGAAACTTAAGATGTTGCTCGAATTTATTTTATTTAATCTTACTGTCCATTTCAGAACAATACTTATTGAAAACATGTTTTTTTCTTATTTATTTAGGGGCATTTGTCTTCATGGACATGGGAGCCCCAATGTTACCTAATCTTAATAACAACCTTCTTAAATAATTAACAGACATATAAAAAGGGAAAAAGGGTCAATGATGCACAATTATATTTTCAACAATATATTTGGCGGATTCAGATGTTATAGTTCTGCCTGCGTAGCATGAACACATTGAACACCGAAGAAACGGCCTTTGTCTACAGACGAATCGGCAAAGTGACAGATTATATAGACATTTCTTTCGTCTCGAGCATGACAATGTCAAGAAAGATGAGAAGTTATATGTCGATTCGTCAGTAGACAAGAATAAACAATGCCGAGCATGAAGTGCGTACCTATTTTCTCCACTTTTGACAGTTCTTTTCGAAACATTTCCTGTCAACAAGTGTCAAACAGTCTACATCAAATGAGACCTAGACAAGAGCAACTTGACAGTTGCTACAGACAGCATGTGAATTTCTTTCTCTACGAACAAACGCTTTGTCAACGAGGCGCCTCATGCTCGGGTAGAAGAAATGTCAAGTTGGACAGAAAGAAATTTGTCGTGTCTCGGAAGAAAAGAAATTAAGTGTTCATGCTACGCAGGCAGGTTAATTGAAAGAAATTTGACAGATTGAGGTTCCTGTCTATATAATCTGTCACTTTGCCGATTCGTCTGTAGACA
Organism: Euplexia lucipara; assembly: GCA_921972225.1. NCBI lineage: Eukaryota > Metazoa > Arthropoda > Insecta > Lepidoptera > Noctuidae > Euplexia > Euplexia lucipara. Next base: position 9,849,532 of record OV179167.1, on the reverse strand, counting down.
AAGGCCGTTTCTTCGGTGTTCAATGTGTTCATGCTACGCAGGCTGATTGAGGTTCCTATCTATACAATCTGTCACTTTGCCGATTCGTCTGAAGACAAAGGCTGTTTCTTCGGTGTTCATGCTACGCAGGCTGTTCTACTTTGCTTAAGAATGCGCCTTGTAAGTATCTATTTATGTAAAAAAAAATTGCATCCAGCACCCTCCCTCCTACTCTGGTATTAATTATTATGTTATTTTTTTATTGTAGGGATTGTAGAAGTGTAGACCGACCTTTACTTTGTCCTTGACATCGCCGTAATATGAAGTTTAAATAGAATGCCAAGCCAGCCTATACTGATTATGTGGCTACTTAAGTGTTTTATTTTTAGTTTAATTGGTAGGCACGTGTATGACTACTATCAATTCAGGAAAAGTTGCTTTTCACGTATACAAATATCAGATGTCCTTGAGAAAAGTGTAAAATTCATTTTCGTGTGTTCAAAAGATTTACCTAGATTCAATGATTAAGATGTCACGCTAGCATTAATGACATCATTCGTCGTGCTCTTGTCACCGCCGGGGTGCCAGCTATTTTAGAACCCAATGGCTTGGCACGCGACGATGGGAAGAGACCAGACGGTGTAACCATAATGCCTTGGAACTTGGGTAGGCCTTTGGTGTGGGATGCAACATATGTGCCAACCCTTGCGCCATCCCATCTTCCTAGTACGACGGGTTGTGTTGGTGCGGCTGCTGCAGGTGCTGAAAACCTCAAACGGCGAAAATATGATGTTATATATTTTAACCGTTTGGGGTTGAAACACTCGGGCCGTGGGGTCCGAATGCCCATATAGTTTTCCGTGACATCGCCAAGCGGTTGATCGACTCTTCGCGTGACCAGAAGGCTGGCCTTTATTTAAGTCAGAGAATCAGCATTGCCATTCAACGTGGCAATGCGGCCAGTCTTTTGGGCACGTTTCCCGTTGAGAGCGATGTGGATGAATTTTTTGATGCGATATAATTATTTTGCTTTTCTTTTAGTTTTTATTAAGTATGTAATAAATGTATTATTAGTTAGTTAACACAATAAACTCATGATTAAGATTGATTCTATTAAGTAAAGTCAGTACCTTAGTCCTTAGTCCATCCTAATCGTACCATGCATTCGAAGCGACCCACAGCACTTAAGCTACTAATAACAACTAATGCAATACTTTTTAGTTCAAAACTTATTCTGTTTTCGATTGAACTCTACTAAATAGTACCTAATCTGTGATATCGTTAACGATGGTGCATGCTCTAACCTCTTTACTAAAAGACCGCCGCCCGCAGCCTATAGTCCTATAAAAGCAACCCCGTGGAAACTTAAGTGAAGTGAACTGTCAATGCCTGACATGAGTATGGAATTCAATCAATGGAACTCAATTTGCCTTCACTTCACCTACATTTTCACGAGGTCTTCTTCTTCTCAGTGTCTCGATGGCTAACATAGACACTCAATCTCTAAATTGTTTACAAAACAGGACAAGGTGATATTTATATAGAGTGACTGGTAATTAGTGACCGATACTTAATCGCATGATTGTACTCATGAATACGAATAACTTTCCCAAAGATACTTTTTTTTATACTCATTAACTTTCAATTAATTCAATTACGTCAGTACTGCACAACGGGAGCGGTGGGGGTGGCGGGGGAGCGTGTGACGCTACTACTACTAGTAGATTTTGCCCTTCCCGGGGTCAGACTATCAGCTGATAGATCGTTCCGATTCGTGCCTACTGTGATCCATCAAAAGCGCGCGCGCGGGAATTTCAAACAGCGTTTTTGCTATTTAATTGTGTTATAAGTTATAGTGATAGTTAAGTAATAAAGTTGCTTTGGGTAAGTTTATTGAAATCATGAATACCATCACGTGTTTAAGTATCGGTCACTAAATACCAGTCACCCTAATAGCACTGAAGGTGAGAGACGGAGTTTATTTTTCTCAATAGCTATAGGTACTATCGAGAAAAATAGACTCCGTCTGTGTAATTCAAAGCGGATTACTTAATTTTAAGCGGCAATAGCCAAAAGGTTAAGGCGTTGGCCTGTCGATCGAGAGGTCGTGAGTTCGTTCCCCACGTGTAACCCGCATTACTATAGTAAGCTTCATAGTCATGTTCTAAGTATTCAACCACTCCAATACGGAATCCCAGAATCACTCAAGTGATACAAATGTTCATTCAGGGAAACCAACTGCACTACACAGCTCAAAAACTAGCTGACCCTATAGATCAAGACATTATCTCCCAGTCCAGCAGTTACGACATAAAAAGATGTTCAATCCTAACCTTCACTTGACCATTTTAATCATTCATTATCAAAATGACACCCCTGACCTTTTGAAAGGACATTATCATATCAATGTACCTATGTCCTTTTAAGTCAACCTGACCTGACATTTTTTTTTTTCACTTTATACGGCTGATAGTGCACCTGGGTCAATACAGTCACTTCTGCCTGTTACATGCCTACGGAATGCCTCATAGGTCATGAAGAACAAGATACTTTACGCTTTATTGCAATGCATCGGTCAAGAGCATTACCTTCCTTTTTGAGCAGTCAGGTAAACATTTCCAATGTGTTAACACCATCATCATGTGTTTAACCTTTTCACAACTATACACGTAAATAAATAGAAATTAGGATATAGCAAGAAAAAAAAATATTAAATAAAGAAATAAACTTAGAATTTACTTATACTCTTAACTTATAATCCTTATTTGCCTGCCTACGATGAACAAATAAATACTTAATTATATCCCATTATATATTCTATTTTATACAAAACAAATATCCTGAATGACAACTGTACAATGTCCCCTGACATTGTTCTCTGCCAATTAAGGTACCCTAAAAAATTCACAGCATCACACCGGTGAAATCAGACACTTGAATGGGTTCCGCATACGGTCATTGCCCCGCGGTCTGAGAAAGCGATAGTTCGTAAAAAAAGCGGTCAAGTACGAGTCGGCCGGTTAGGGTACTACATTTCTCTTGGTAACATTGTCAGGTTGTTATAGGTATTATCCTTTTAATGTACGTAATTTAGGTATACCATAGACAAATCCGGGCGAGTACCAATGTAACTTTTCCAATTCGTATGTTCAGTCAGAGGGCAGCACATCAAGCTACCCCAATGTGTCAAATTTCTTTGATAGTTTTTCAACTTTATGACAAACAAAATAAGGTTCATGTTCAATTGGGACATCATTGACATCGGTAAAGGACAACATCGCGAGGAAACCTGGAATTTAAGTCAATATAAGTCTGAAATCGTCAATCTGCCTAGAGTAAGCATGATGATCAATGCTCGTGTCTTCTCTGCTTTTGCCCTAGTGGGACAGCAGCAGGCTGGTATTAAAGGTACCAAAGTGTATTGCCAGAGTCCTATATTTGTACATTAGAATAGAATAGAAAAAAAAAAGAAAATAAAAAAAGAGAGAGAGGGGGGAGATAGTGTTCATTATATGTATAAAGAATGTGCTGTACCACCACACCCGCTCACTGTTAGCTGGACTATTTTACACTGTATCTAATTTAAAACGTTAGACACCTATTACTAATGAATTTAGGCCGCTAAATCTTAATATCAATTGACTTTTGAACAAGTAAATATGCTGTTAATATAATGTAATCAATTCTTTAACCACTTTGATAATAAATACGTTTACATTCTTGAACAAGACCTAAATTATAATAATTAAAAATTCAACAAACAGTGGTAAATGATGTAAATTTATCTCTTCATTATTTCTTAATTTGTAAATGGAACAAATAGCCCTTTTTTGCAATACTAAAATTGTCTGGACATGTTCTGGAGAGCGTTCGCCATAAAGTTCATGAGTCGATTCCCGTCTTGGGCAATTTGTAATTAGGTTATGGTTTGTAATTTCTCAATAGCAACCCGAAGTGCCCCGTTGATGCCAATAGACTCGCTCTCAAAAAACTTCTAGTTTCTGCACACTTGACCTTGAGTGTATTCGAATACTAAATGTAAATGATCACTTTGACACTAGATTTTGCAACAGATACCATTGAATAGCTTTTTGGTAGTGTTTTACTAGACTGCCTCGTTGGTCGCAAATGCTACTGCTGAACACGAGCTGTCGAGTTCAATCCCCTGGTCGGGCAAAGCATTATTGAGTTTTTCTATTTAGAATTTCTCATTAGCATCCCTGTGTCTGGATAGGTCTTATTGATCCTAATAGGCTCGCCCTTTGTTACAAAGGACTTAACATAATGGAAGAATTATGAGTGTCCTATAGCAGCCTCTGCCTAACTCTTCGAGGAGTACAGGCGTGATGTTATGTTAAAATAAAGCGAGTAACAATTCCTAAAACACAAATTAATTTCAATATTATTTTAAATGTTTAATTACGTGTATATTAGCTGTAATTACTCGCCGTGTTTTAATCTAATTGATGCGAAACTAATTAATTGGTCAAACTGTTGTAGGAATTAGATTCGCCTGTTATTTCAGAGACTAACGTTATTAAATCTGGTACGGTAATTAATGATATTGACTAACTGAGTTTCATAGCAAATAATATGGACTCTATTTAAATATTTGATAATGTTGTGGTTGATTTTCATTACAAACTAAGACAGCGATTCTCAAACTGTAATCCACTTAGCCCTATGGGATTTGACTGCACTTTAAGAAGCCCTCGCTAAAATATTCACTGACCAATTGCGTGTTTGAATACACATCATCATGCACTTTTGCAGAATATTTTTTCCGTCTGTAAACATAAGTTTGTATTTCATAGTATTTCTCAAAGACACTGTGAAAAACCAAGTTATTAATGCCGTATAGCGGTTTATAAAATAGACACAGTTTTCTTTTATATCTAGTCCATAAAGTGTTAAAAATTCTTCGAATAAATAAGCGTGATGTTCGGAACTGGGTTCTGTCTTTGTCTTTTGGACTAAGTCACCCTAAAACACAATTATAATTAATACGACTATTTACAGTCATTTCACATAATTATTTCTAATAGATCCTCAAAGGTTCTATTTTTAAATTCGCCGGAAAAGAAGTTGGCATCGGCCTATATTGAACTGATGCCCAAGCTAGAACAATTCAGGTTTTACTTGAACTTGATACTGGCCTAGAAAAATCACTCTACTGAGAATAAAGACCATTAAAAAAAAACTATAATCATCACATATCTTCAGAAAATGTCATAAAAAAGTAAGACACAGCTGTTTCTAACCCATTGACGCTATCCATGAACCATGGTGCGAAGCAAAGTGTCACTTGATTCACCAGTCACAGAAAATTAAACCCTACGTAAAAGCCACATGATGTATTATAGCTTACGACTATATGTCACTGGTCCGGCTCTCAAGTCACAAGAAATTAAACGTTATGGAGAAGCGATATGGTGTATTGTTGCATGAGATGTTATAGCACGTGGCTAGTGTCCGGTTCTGACTACTTTCGATTCGTGAATCAAGGCCGCAGGGTAGAAATTTACATTATATTGTGTGTATAATGTATTTTATTATATTTTGAGAACTAAAATGGTCTAGAGAGGACTTTGAAGGTGGTACAGCTTATTAATAAGCTTTAAGGATAATTAAGTTAGTCGTGAACAAACCCTAGGCAACGATTGTCTGACCCGTTCGATCAACCAGTTCCAAAAGCTCCGCCGTGGAGTTTGCCAATGAGCGATTGAAAGAAGTATTTTGTTTGCAAAAAACCTTTTTGTTTTTTTTTTGGTGCGGGGTGGAAGGTCCTCAAGGATGTCCTCAACCCCAGGGAGCACGGAGGGGTCTGTCAGACTCGTACTGGCTAAAAACCACACCTGTGTTCCAGCTCATACCTGCACCGGGAGTCACGGGAATGTACTTCCGCTACTCCTGAGGGTGCAAGAAACCTAACCTAACCTACGCACCTCTGACTAACTCTTCGGGGTCAAGTGATGTAAAGGAGACATTAAACATGATGACTAAATCATGTAGGTATAAAGGTATTCGTAGTAATTAGGTCACTGTGCTAACCGTAAACAATTAACTATGCACAATCGTGATCTTTACAAACTCATTGACACAATTGTAACCTTTGTTTACATACCCGCATAAATGTGAATTTGTATGACACGATCAATGCCAGAGGAATGACTTAAAGCACATTACTCTACTTGACCTAAACTCTTGAAGCCATAGTACAGTACAGAGTGGCCTCTGTACTATCTCATCAAAAGTTTAGGTCAAGTCACCCCAATGTGTCAAATTTCTTTGATAGTTTTTCAACTTTATTTCCAACAGCATTAGGTTCATGTTTAATAGGGAAAATTCGTGCATAAACTCACGGCTTTTTTTACTTTTACCTAAAATAATGTAAAAAAAAAAACTATTTTAAAAGAATAAATATTTCTTGCCATACGAAACTACCTTTTGGGGCAACTAGTACCTATCGCTATATTAAACGAGATTCCCCGGAGAAAATTTTGACCCGCCTTGGAATGAATACAATGAATGCTGTGTTCTTAGTTTTAGTTTAAGACTTGTCAAACAATGATACGAGTATTATAAGTACAAAGGTGTAGATAGGTTACTTAAACAACATTCGATCTTCAAAAACGGCACACTAACGCACGCACACGTCCGTTGACGGCGTGATACCACACTGAGTTCAAGTGTGGCTAGTTAGCCACATTTTAACGTGTCGGTTGCTGAGTGCTTTTAACCTATTTACACCTTTTTACTTATAATATCATTGTTGTCAAATGTCAAATTGTCACCTGATAATGAACTGGCAAGAAATTTGTCACCTGCCATGTCAACGGCTGCAGATCTATTTATATGATATTTGTATTTTTGAATTTGTCTTCGTCCGGAATAGGATAACAACAAATAAACACCATGAGAAGTCCTCGAAACAATAACTATCAAGAATATTCGTTTTCTTCAATATTTTTTAAACGCAGCGCCATCTTGGATAACATGACAGGTGACAAGTTTCTTACCATTTCATTATCAGGTGATAATTCGACAAGTCCTAAGCTTAAACTAAGAAGGCACTAATCATTACTTTTATTCATTTTAATGCGGTAGTTTCCCGGGGCGGCTTTACAGTCGCCAGCACATCAAGTTACTGCAAACTGTCAAATTTTACAAATTGAACATGAGCCTTATTCTGTTATGATATGCTGACGTCTGTACTTACCAAAAATAGTGTTGTAAGTTGGGTTGTCAGAAATATCCCGGTGCTCTGTCTACCTGTCGGTAGCAGTTTTACCCTTGACTAGCGGTCGCATCAATCACTGACTACTCGTCTGGCGACAAGCTAACTACAGATCGTAGCGGCAACATACTAACGGACCGACTAACGGACGCCCGTCAATGTATACATATGTCGCAGGATGAATGGCAAAATCGTTTTATTGAGAAATGCCTGGGATTTTGGCGAAAAGACCTGTTTTATTCTCCACTACGAATGATTTTGTTGAAACACGAGCTATCGTTTTTTGTTTTGTAGAAGTACTAGCTTTTTTTAAAGGTCGAACAACAACGTCGGGTGCGTATAAGAACAAATTGGATTATTTTAAAGTTATAGGTACTACTAACAGATGCTCTGATTGTTTATCAAAAATATTTTTACCATGTTCTGGCCAATATACCTACCTAACATTATAAGCCTTGAATTTTTATTCCAAACAAACTACTGAGGTTTCTTTCCAAAAAATCATAAATTTAGCTCATATTATTCATAAGTTTCTAATAAAATCTGGGATATTCGCGAAGAAGCGGATTGTCCAATATCAATGTGACGTATACGTTTATGCCATTATGCTTATTCATGGCGCTTTGTAATCAGTTTTAATAGTATTTACAGTATTTACCATAAAATTTAAGTATTATTACCACTACAAAACTTCCATAAAAGTCCTATGTTAAATAGACGGCCTAGTTTCTTGTATTATTTCAAGATTGACATATTTCATTTATTTATGCAAGCACATATAGACAGTGGAGATTTCTCCCAGTTAACCTTTGGGTGATGCAAAGACAAAATGCAATAAATGTAATAAAAATAAATGCAATTCCGCACCTTATTTAGTCCTTTTTGATAGTATTTTTTAAACAAAGTCAATTTTCACAACAATGACTATATTTTTAGACAAAAAAGAAAGATAAACATAAGTTAAAATGACACTCAAATTAAAAGAAATGATATATAGTTTAAAAAAGCTTCAATGCCACAGACGATCACACAAATACACATATACCTATATCAAACTCATAATACTCCACTTTTTGTGTCGGGAATATAAAATACCGAAAGTTCTATTACAAAATAACAATTCGTAACAATCACAAATACAGCACGTGAATGTTACAAACAACACAAAGAATTAATGTATGTATTAACACATCATTACAGACCAAATTACATTATTTCCTCCATTAAAAAATACGTTACAAAACTTTACTTGTAAGCGCGCATTTCATGAATTTGTTGCTCGCTGAATAGTTTACTTTCGATTTCAGATTCAATTGCATTTATTGCTAGATCATATCTTGGGATTACAAGCCGTGACTGCTGTTGCATGTTCCAGGGTGTGGTGTGAAGAAAGTACTTCCTACTTTCTTCTCAATACAGTTTACCTGTGAGTAGAGCAAAATCATAATCGCATTACAAAGACATTCTTCATTTCGTGTTTGATCAGTAACCTTAACTATCCTAACCAGGAAAATTGGCTATCTTCTGTATTGCCAATGACTTACTGGCTCTAGTATTACACCGAACTTTAATGACAACAGAGAATTAAAAAAAAACAGCTGTGCTGTTCTGTATATGGTAAACGACTTCGAAAGTCATTTCGCAGATCATCTCGAAAGTCATACTCACAACGCTTCTCAAATTCAAATTCAAATTCATTTATTATTGTAAAACATAGGTATACATTAGAGTTGTTTATTAGTTAGGGATTTAGCACGCTATGTTTTGCCTCTAGGGCGTACAAAAATTAGTATCACATGCCATTAGTAATAGATCACCATAATTACAATGTCAAAAAAACTAATAATAATTAAAATGACAGAAAAAAAAATACAAAGTCAAAAAAGAAAAAAATTAAAATGTCAAAAAAAAAAACTAAAATGTCAAAAAAAAGTAATAATTTCAATGTAGATATTTTCAAATTAAGAAGGGACAAAAATATATTTAATGTCAATAAGTATTGGTAATATTTAATTTATTATATTCATTAATAGTTAAAATCTATATCGAGGCATCATTCAAAAATTCATTCAGTGTGTAGTAACATTTGTCAATAAGAAAATTAGTAAGCATCTTTTTGAATTTTATTAAAGGCATGTCTTTAATAAAATTCTCTTCTCATGTCGCCTGTACAATTTTCGGTATTCACATGTCAACGTCTATTGACGTTGCTCACCTTTTTTAGTTCCTCTCACTAAACACAGGTACTAATCAACTGATAATTTAATTATGATTGACGATATCTCCGAAACTATGCATTTTTGGACCATCTATTCTAGGAGTTTTAGTATTATTTTGACCTACAGAATATAACCCTAGAGTTATGGGATATCAAAAAAAACACCTTTGTTTAAGTATGTTTATCAGCTATTTAGTACCCATAACACAAGCTCTTAAGCTTAACTTGGGACTAAATGGCGTTGTGTGAAAAAGTTGTGGAATATTTACTATTAATTTATAGGTCCGATTACAACAGAGTGTGAGGTCTTAAAGTTGAATAGATCCTCTATATTTTGCCCAGAAGCGTACAAATATTTATAACTTACATTTAGGTTCTAGTAGGTATTATAAAGAAGACTTTCACATCATTAAACAATTCAATATAAATAGGCACATGCACAATCATTGCGGATTAGACATAATCAGTTTCGTCAAAGAGAATTAATTAACTAATTACATGTCATATTGGTGCTAACGTCAAATAAAATTCAAACCAATAAAAATATGTCAAGTGGTGTGCAAGTTTCTGGAGCAGTAATTATAGAATTGTTATCGAAATAGTCCTTTATTGAGTAATGGCATTTATTTATCAAAATTCTTAATAGCGCTCATGAGCTTCTGATGTCTAGTAAGTAACCAATAGGATGTTGTATTGTGCTGAAGCTAAGCGTTGAGCTGTCAAAATGCCTTTTTTTTCTTTTTTTTATATGTAATGGGTCTTCTCTTGACCTCAATCTTGTCCTGCGGACAGAGATGAGGTCGACGATGGAACGAGCTTATGGCGCAAGCTGATTGGTTGTACGACACAGCTCTTTTCTTCTGGCTATAACTGCTCAGAAGACTATCAAGGCATAAACTAGAAATCTTTTCAAATTAGGTCTGACATATGCTAACCCTATATCCAGTCCTAACAACAGCCTAGAATAGCATGCAGCGTGTGACAGATTCATTGAAGCATCATGATCGGTTGCCAAACGGAACTGAACACGCACCACTTGGTAGAAAGCAGCTCACTGACCTCATTGGACTAACTTCATTAAGTACTGCCGCCCGTTGAACCGTAGGAGGTTGGAGAATTTTTTATTGGCGACTAAGAAGAGGTTAGGGAGAAAGAAGGGATAGTTAAGTGCAGTTTGGGGATGCTACAAAAGCTTATTTTAGCTTCGACGTGACTACATGTATACCTACGTATAACAATACCCACCACCCTTTCTTCTTTTTTTTCTCATACTTCTTTTTAAACAGTGTTTAAAAATTGACTCTTATTTGTCATTTTACGACGCATTCCGCGTGACGCCACGATTGCGTGCATACAACCTATTAAAAGTAAAAAAAAATATTATCGAGAATAAATAACTTATGTAAAACATTATTGTTGTAACCCGCTTTTAGTAGTGCATCAATAATTGTAACAGTTATTTAATTAATACAAACTTATAACACCCATTCTGCATCGGGAATAAAAAAAAAGACTTCATCGGTGGCGCCATCTTGGAATAAGCCTCGAACGCGCCATAATTTGAATATACATAGCTCGAACAGAGCAGCTATACGGTTACTGTCAAATGCTTAAATATACGCATTTGACAGTAACCGCGAAGCTCAACTCAAGAACTTCGTTGTAGGTACTAAATATTTGAAAATGTCAATTTGTTTCGAAACGGCAGAAACGATTTTGACGGGACTTTCAATGGCAGATAGCTGAAGTCATAAAGTTATATACACTGCTTTTATTTTAGAATAATAGGTAATTAGATATCCGTAAAAATATAAAGTTAAGTCCCCGTCGACAAAGTCAAAAGTGACAGCTAGTGTATAGTTAATATGGCTTTGCTTAAAATGCTGTACTCAGTCAGGTCAAAGGCCGACCTCAACACATTTAGGAAAATGCAAAAGATGACGCATATTTACATATAAATTCTATTAGTTATTGCGTTTCAATGTGATATTACTATGCGTCGGTTGCATGATAATTTGTATGGTTTCATAATGTATCTTGTTTTCATCATGAGGTGTTGATATCTATGCAGAAACACACAACAGGTATAATATGTTCAGAATACATTCGGTATATGGAAATTTATCGAGAGGAGCTTGTGGCTAATTAATAGCCACACGGGTTGATGGAAAGTTAAGCTACGCTTGCCGAGGTCGGTGTGTGAATGGGTGACCAACCATTACGTATCAAGACTCCTCCGTGCCTCGGAAAGTGCGTTAAGCAGTTGATCCCCCTTACATTTTTAAATCTTTGACAGTCGTTACGTGTAGTCAGAAGCCCGAAAATCTGACAACCAATTTAACCCAGGGGTACCATGTTGCCCAGTTACTGGGTTTAGGTAGGTAGTCATTTCATGTAAAACACTGGTGTTTAGCTGCATCCGGATAAAGTGGCAGTAGATCTCAATATAGTCGGGAAAAGGCTAGGCAGGTGACTATGAGGAAATTTATGGGGCCAAATTTCGGTGGGTATACTATGACACCTCTACCTCATCCTTTGAGGAATACAGGCCTCTTATGTGTAATTTTATCATTGGTGAAGTGACGTGATCAATGCTCATGTCTTTTTTACATAAGAAGAAACCTTTACCCTGCAGTAGGACAGTCATAAGTGGGTTTAGATCGTATCGGTCGTCAATATATTATTTGTATAAAAAAAGTTTTGTTTTGATTTTTAAATTCGATTTGTTATGTCTTATAATTCTTAAGACATGATCCCCGTATTACTAGATGTTTCTAATAACACAAGTGGTTTAATTTCTTAACAGAAGTATTGTAAGTATTGTGTGTAGTGTTGTTTACTCAGATAATACAACGATCAATTAAATAAAATAAAAGTACACAGATAACTTAAAACTGATTCAGGATCTAAAATGCTGCTCGCATTTTAGCGACTAAACCAATCAAATCAAATTAATGCGACCTGAATCCAGTTTAACACAATCAATTGATTTTGTATTCAGTCTAAATAATATCTACAACAAATAATAATCCACCTGTCCTATTCGGGTCGCCTTGAAAGTGTATTGGTGGTACTTAATTTCAGCCTTCACAAAGGTGTCAGTGATTTGTACCTAGTAATACCCCTTCGACGGCCAATTAGAGTCGATGGCCTTACAAGGATACAAATATCTAAAGACAACTACTTACTTATTTGTGTTAGGTATTCGGACCAGTTATTATAAAATAAGTATTAAATAACTAAATTGTTCGTTCGCGACAACGTTTGTGACTATGTTTGCAACATTGTTCGTGAGTTTGTTCGCGACTTCGTGCATAGGCAAACTTTAAATGACACCTTCTAAATGCTTGCACTGACTGATCTGGTCCCCACATATTGTGTGGTTCTTTCTTCAAAAGACCATTTCAGACACTAATCTGCATGGTTCTTATATGATCATACCAAGATAATGACTGGACTTTAAAAAAGACTGTGATCTCTGAGTTTCTTTCGGTGTTTTTCTCTGAGTTCTGACTACTTATAATCTGTACTCGTAACTCGTAGACAGTCAAAGACCTACAAATAGCGCACTGCCCGGCTCATTGCATGTTCTAATATAAATAGTGAACAAGTTCAAGAATCTAAACTTTCCCATAATCATGTCCGTTATTGAAGAACAATTATTATATCTTCGAAATAACATGAAAAAAAAACTGAACAATCCCACTGGTACAAAAACAAACCCACTTTACGCACTTCAATATAACAATAAAACCATAGCCGCGTCGAACAAAAACGATTATTATCTAACAAAAAAGTTGTAAACAAAACAAGGTCGCAACACACATAACATAAATCGCAGTCAAATTCGCAGCAAAAACTGGGTTAAAATAACAGTAACTACAGGTAGTTACCTATCTTAACTACAACATTAAGTTGTCATTAACTTGGGTACAGTCGGTTTCACTGTAAGGCTGTTTTCACACGTTCAGGCGGATGACGGTTTGTTACAACTTAAGTTTTTTCTTTTTCTTTTAAAATACACCACAAATGTTTAATTAGTACAAATACAGTGAAGGGCGTATTCTAGACGGTCTTCACATTATATTTGTAAAGTACCAATAAATAATATTCATTAACAGCAAAGTTAATAGCGTTTTTTTTCCCAAATAGTCATCCAATTAATGGAATTATTGTACAGACTATTCATGACAAACTCACGTTCGCGTGATCTCGCTCAAGCATGCCTCCAACAGCTGTTTTCGTTATTTAAGTTTAACTAAATAGTGGCCATATTTAAAATATTAAAATCGTTTTTATAGTATTGATTACGCAAATATGATCAGTAACAGGTACGGATACAATACAGCCCAATATTTATTTTGTACTTATTAAAAAGTAGTGGTGTTTAGTATAGTTCCATACTAGGAACTTCTCTTGTACCTACTTATGGTGGATGCGTTTACAAAGGCAGCAGGTTAAAGAGGGAAAGTTAATCGAAGGTTAATCTACTCTTGCCGAGGTCGGTCCGTAAATGGGTGATTATTTATTACATATCAAGACCCCTCCGTGCATCGGCTGTTACTTCCATATCTTTGACAGTCGTCGTGTGAAAGATCTCACGACTTCATCTTAGTTTCGTGTGGTAAGAGTAGTAAATAAGAAGAAGATGAATAAGAAGATGAGGTCGGTATTTCGCTATCTGACTACTCTGAGAAGAAACACCGAATGAAACTCAGAGGTCACAGTCCAGACATTATCTTGGACAGATTTTGTAAGAACCATGCGGATCTGTGACTGATAATGGTCTTTTGAGGAAAGAACCACACAGATATGAGTAGACCAGATCAGTCAGTGCAGGCATTTGTCAGTTATCGTGAGCTCAACTCGGTAGTCACTTACCACATGAAACTACACAACACTAGGTTAGTACCTAGTGTCGGAATTTTTATGTCACCCATGAGCCTCTAACTTGGCATCACATGCCATGGCGAAATACCTCACAGGCATGCCGGTTTCCTCACGATTTCCTTCATAGTTTTTGACACAAGTGATAACTAAACAATACCCACAATCGACAAGGATAAGACATACACAAACAGGCAGACTTGAAATATATACGTGCAGGACACAGAAATATTAGTTCCGTGCAAACAAAATAAAACACAAAAAAAAAACAAATAAACCACCGCATGCGCCGTGCCATCGCAGACAATATATGAAAAAAACTTCACAAATCATCGAATTGACAGTTTCATTGAATAGGCTTCCAGTAAGATGGCTTTCGCACTGACACTCGCGACAAGTAAAGCTCCAATGCGACGCGCGATATTGCGAAGCCTGCTCGTGTGAAAAAGCCTTATGAGGTCTATCTCGTAATACAGGAAGATGACGAGTGGATCAGGAAGGTTAAACCTGTATTGGAAAGAAAACTCTTTACTTTACATAAATAATATTTTGCTTCCGGTCAAGTGAGAGTGAGTGAATTGGAATTTTTAGTACTTAATCCTTTTAATAAAGTGTTTATAATATCCGTTCTAGGCTGCTCTAGTTATTTTGTCTATTAAGGAGTATTTATTTATAAGGGAAGTTTTGATATTTTCGTACAGTGTGTAATTTCGTACAGTCAAGGAAAAAAGTCCCTTTAGTTCCAGGAATGAATATAGAAAGATATTAAGGCTATATGCTACGAGTATCTATGTGCCCTCTTATTATTAATTACCGACGTTATAAGAAAACAATTAAATGTGATTTCCCAACTATTGACTTGCCTGTTGGTCTAGTAGTTAGTAATCCTGACTGCTATACCGGAGGTCGTGGGTTCGATTCCCACCCAGGACAAATGTTCGTGTGATGAGCACGATCATTTGTTCTGTGTCTGGGTGTAATTTATCTATAATATGTATGTATTTAGAAATATATAAGTATGTTTATCAGCTGTTTAGTACCCATAACACAAGCTCTCAAGCTTAGCTTGGGACTAAATGGCGCTGTGTGAAAGGTTGTGGAATATTTTTTTATTTATTTATGATATCTATGTGCCCTCTTATTTATTAATTACCGATGTTATAAGAAAACAATTTAACGTGCTTTCTCAACTATGTTGGGGTCGAGTACCAGTCTAACCGAAAACAGCTGAAATTCAGGCTTTCACATGGAGTGATTGAATATCTGACCTCCACAGACTACAGATAGTCAGAAGCCCAAAATTCTGCCGATTAGTTTCGCACTACCTAGGGAATGGTAGTGCGAAACTAATCGGCAGAATTTTGGGCTTCTGACTATCTGTAACAAAATGGATGATCGACGATGACCGACCTTGGCAATTGTAGCTTAACCCGGTTTTTACCCGACTGCGGAAGAAGGAGGGTTATGTTTCCTAAAGCATCTGCCTGTCCATCGCCGGAAAAGAAACTTTCAATAATATAACGAACATAAACATTACATATTCTGCATAGCGCATACATAATTATGCACTTACATTAAACACCCTACATGGTGCGCGGGCGCAGGCATGAAGCATCTACCGTCACCGGCCACGATTTCTACCTATTTCCTGTATCCCTCTCTCACACCGGTTGTAGGTACATAATATTGTACATAGTTCACATAAGTTTATGGACGTATATGACGTAAAGTAATCTTCCTTTAGAGATACAAATGTGTACAGCAGTTTGTTTTGGACGAGCCTGTTGGTCTAGTAGTTAGTGACTCTGACTGCTATGCCGGAGGTCGTGGGATCGATTCCCACCCAGGACAAATGTTCGTGTGATGAGCGCAATCATTTGTTCTGTGTCTGGGTGTAATTTATCTATAACATGTATGTATTAAGAAATATAAAAGTATGTTTATCAGCTGTTTAGTACCCATAACACAAGCTCTCAAGCTAAGCTTGGGACTAAATGGCGTTGTGTGATAAGTTGTGGAACATTTATTAATATTATTTTATTTTATTCACACTGTAATTTTCAACTGAAATAAAATAACTTAACTAAATAAAATCCACATCATTTCTTAATTTAAATTGTTGAAAAGTGTGACAACTGTTGTTAAAATAGATTATAATAAATTCAGCGTCTATCGTAATTGTAATTAATATGCTTGATTGTACTTTCGTTACAAAGTGTCCATTATAAATAACCTTTTTTAACTTTTGTCTTATGCTTTTGTAAAATAGACCAGAATATTATTTTTTTGTAATTAAATATTGTCTTACTAAGAATTTCTCCCGTGACGTGTATGGGTACGTTTACAAACATAAAATAAAATCATAATAATTATACAAATATACAAATACCGACATATCTGTCTGTAGCACTATTAAACATTGTGACCACCATACCATGTTTCTGGCAAAAAAATATACTTATTCTAATATTCTTATTGCCACTTAGTGCCACTGTTAATCCCATGTTATAGACAGCGAGAATTTAGCGGCCAACCTGGTACAAATCCAGACTGAGAAATTCCAGGCGGAAAAATCTCAATAACACTTTTTCCAACCCGGGAATCGAACCCAAGACCTCACGCTTGGCAGTAGTAGTAGTAACTTGCGATCAGTGTTACCAGTCATGAATTTTATTTTTTCTTCTAATGATTTTTTTAATCGTAGGTACACAGTACGCAATATCTGATGTATTACTTTCTTAATTTTAAAACCGATTGCATTGAATCGAACTTTTACTACGATTACCTTTATGAAATAATTACTATTTTCATCATCTTCGCTATCACATACTCAAAAAATAGGCTATATGACAAAATAGTTTCTAGTCCCTCATCTCGATTACAAGAAAATATTCGACACATATTTTTCCTTTTTTCACGTAATCAAATAATAACGGCGATATATCGAAATTAAAATGTTGCAAGACGTCACTAGTCAGTACAGTTTATGCTAGCTTATGACGTTACAAACCCCCACTCTTCAACTTTAATGCGCTTAATCTAAGCAGTTTGCCATCAATTACAAAAAGAAAAAAATATATGTGTCGAACATTTTTTTGTAATTTAGATGACGGACTTAAAACAAAAACTCACTCACTCACTCGTAACTCCACATAAAGTCCATAATATGACTGTATATGGTACAGTAAAGCCATATACTAAGTATTATGAGGTGAATCGTCTTCATAGAGAGGGTTTGAAAGCTAACAACTAGAAAGCGACCCTATTGGTTAGCTGAATGATAGCTTAACCCAGAAGATTAGATCAAAGCATCTTGTTCTAAATTGCAAATGCACATTGTTGCGCACCTACCTTTTGTGAAATATTATATTAGAAGACAATCCGTTTGACAAATAATAATAATAATTTATTTCGGTCCTTTTTAAATACATTAATACATTTATAAACTTATAAATACTTAGTCGTACCAAGTTTTTTTTTTTTAACAAAATAGCTTATAAACTTATAATTGTAAAAACTAGTTTAATTTACACATAGGTATCTCTAAATATCTTAAAAACGGTGCGGTGGAACAGCCATTATCTTGTGATATTATCATTATCATTATCTTAAATGAGTTTTGTTTGGTACCTAGAAGGTTCTATACCAACTCCAAGTTTGAGTTCCATATTTGAAATACGTCATTATCGATCAGCTGGTTATAATGTTATATCCCCCACAGTCAAACCATTGCAACGGTTTTGTGGGGCTTATTTTATAATTTAGTTACCCTCTTTTTTAATGATAAATAAATAATTATTGTCCGTAAAACCAAAGGGATGTAATAACATTCTTTGTGTTCTGTTTACATAATATTTAGTTTTACTTAATCGAGTAAGGTGGTGAGAAAAAATATTTAAATGTTCAAAGATTAATTTACTTAATAAACATTCTATTCTTCGCAAATTGATTGCTGAGCAAACTTACGGACTGAAGAAAGTAAGAATATGTAATATACCTATTCACGTACTTTTTTCATCATAAGTCAAAATAAAATAAATCTATATGAAGGTCAGATAGGCAGACGCTTCATGTTCAGACGAGACCACTTCAAGCTACCCCAAACACTAGACATGAACCTTATTTAATTTGTAATTAAGTTAACAAATTATCATAGAAATTTGACACATTGGGGTAGATCGATTGTTCCCAACCAAAGAGATTTAAAAAACTATAGAGCGGGCATGTCAAGGAAATGTCATAGAAAAACTTTGATCCCATGTCTCAGTAACGCCATCTAGAATAATATATGAATATTGGAGCGGCAGCGGAGCGTACTAAAAAAAACTCATAGACTTGTGTCCGGCAGGAAACACTTTTTCGGACGAAAATTTTGTTTGTGATGTCCGGTCTATATGTACCTATTGAATGTCTTTGTTCCCAACCAGTCACATTGTAACACGTTACGGTGTGACTCGTTGGGAACGAGCTTTAAAAAGTTTTCCCAACGAGTAACAGTGTGACTGGTTGGGAAAAAAATTCCCAACGAGTCACACTGTTACAGGTTACAGTGTGACTCGTTGGTAACAAACGGGGTAGATTGATGTAGGTACTCTGTACAATACTGGTATTTAGCTGCATCCGATTAGACTGGAATTCGACCCCAACATATTTCAGAAAAGCCTAGGCTAATGATGATGACAAAAGCCATAAATAATAAGGTCACCATAATCAGAAAAGTAAGTAAGCAGGTTGAAGTAAAAGCGTTTAATCGATTTAGAATCGAGTCATCGAAATAGAGTGAGAAATGATGATTTGATAGAAACTAATCGATTAAGTGCAAATTTGTTTTATAGCCTTGATTTATGTTCGTTTAGTAGAGTAAAGATTATTATTTTTTTACAATCATTCCATTAATGTTAATAATAGTTGTATTTGTTTCTCGATTAAGCTTTTATCTAAGCTGCCATTGGCATTGTTTTAAGCGGCAATAGCACAATGGCTAAGGCGTTAGACTGGCGATCGAAAAGTCGTCAGCTCGATCCCTACCCATTGCTTTAATATAAATAATTATTCCACAACTTTTCACACAACGCCATGTAGTACCAAGTTAAGCTTGTGAGCTTGTGTTATGGGTACTAAACAGCTGAAATAAGTACATACTTACTTATATATTTGTAAATACATTCTTACATATCTATATATATAAAAGAAAGTCGTGTTAGTTACTTCGCTTATAACTCAAGAACGGCTGAACCGATTTAGCTGAAAATTGGCAGGGAGGTAGTTTAGAGCCAGGAAAAGGACATAGGATACTTTTTATCCCGTTCGACATCATAAAAATAAATATCAAGAATATCGGTTGTCTCAAACATTTTTCAAACGCAGCGCCATCTTGGATGACATGACAGGAGTCAAACTTCCCAGTTCATTATCAGGTGACAATTTGAAATTGACAAGTCCTAAGCTAAACCCAAGAAGGTAAGGTTGTCAATTTATAATACGCACCTACGTTCTGAAATTTATTTTGATACTAAACTTAGAGGTTTTATGTAGCATAAAAAAGTCTTATATTTCAGAAATCAATTTACGTAACTAGCAATGATGACAGAGACGAACTTTAATAATTCTTTGCAAATAGAACTTATTTTACTGTTAGGACTTTAATTAAAGTAGACCGGGAAAACTATAGGCATAAATTATTGTATGTAACATAGAGGCAATAGTTCAGATTAAAATTATGAATTTAGTATTTTTTAGTAAGGTAGTTAGGTTAGATAGTTGGGTTAGCTATAGGATAGGTATGGTCAGTTAGGTGAGGGTATATATACATGTTGTAATTTAAAAGTAGTAGTAGTTATTATTGGTTTGGATTTATTTGTTGTCGTCTTATTCAACGTATGTATATCTAATATAAAAAAAATAAGAGCAATGAATTGACTCTAAGGCACAACGAAGTTTGCCGGGGCAGCTAGTTATAGATAAATTGCACCCAGACACAGACCAAATGATCGTGCTCATCACACAAACATTTGTCCTGTGTGGGAATCGTAAGTAATTCAAATAATTAAAATAACCAAGGTCTTAGCTGAGTCTACGAAGATAAATTAGTTAAACTTACCAAGTTCTTAGTCGAATCTACGAAGATGTATTTGTTGCAATAACCAAGTCCTTAGTCAAATTTAGTAATCATAAGTAGTTATAGTAGTCATTTTCAGATTTATATTGACCAAGATTATAGATGAATCTATTATGTTGAATTCGTCATAATGGTCATTTTCATGTTGACTTTGACTAAGGTTCTAATTGTAAGCAGATAGTGAGAGCAATAAAAATCGAACCCACGACCTCCGGCATAACAGGGTTACTAACTACTAGACCAACAGGCCTGTCAAATGGTAATAATACGTATATTTTAGGCGACGCAGGCCTAGCGTAAAATATCTTAACCTAAAAATACATATTTTATATAATATTATTAAACTAGAATTACTACAAAAAATAAACTACCTACTATTGACGTGAGCCTACTTCAGGCACGAACATAATTAACTTAGTTGAAGGGGATAACAAAACTACTAGTAATCTACAACCCACATTGCTAATAAGCTTTTGAAAATGAAATAAGGATATTAATATTAATAAGAATATATATTATTAGGTCAGAGAATCAGCATTGCCATTCAACGTGGCAAAGCGGCCCGTCTTTTGGGCACGTTTCCTGTTGACAGCGATGCGGATGAATTTTTGGATGCCTTATTTTTATTGTCCTTTTCTTTTTGTTCTCATTATGTATGTAATAGAATACTTTCTATTTATCAAAATAAAATAAATTTATATTATAAAGAGGAAAACTTTGTTTGTTTGGTTGTAACGAGTAGGCTCCGAACCTACTGGACGGAGTTGAAAAATTCTTTCACCGTTGGAAAGCTACGCTATCCCCGGGTGACATAGGCTACTTTTTATCCCCGTATTCCCACGGGAATTGAAACAACGCGGGTGAAACCGCGGGACGTCTGCTAGTAAAGTATATAATTGGTTTTCTGGGTTCGTGAAATCAGTATCTGATTAAACCTTTTCCCAACTATGTTGGGTTCGACTTACAGTTTAGCCATTTGATCAAAACTTTCTGTTATAAGAAAGAAGGAAAAATGCTGTGTAATGGAGACAAGGCTAAAAGGGCGACAAAACTTCTTATCCTGAAGCCGTTCTTATTGCGCTACGATTGCACCGGCGCCGGCGCAGGTCTCTAAATAACACGTTAGTATTCACTCGTAAATGACTTCATTGTATACAAAAACAATAGAATACTACAGATTACGATGAGAATTGTCTAGTATGAGAATATTTTCACAGATTTTTTACACTTTTACCGAAAAATATAATTTATAGACATTAAAAAATTTAATTAGAGATTGTTGTTAATGAAAAGAAACATTGTTTCTGGTCCCATCTTTAATGTCTTTTAACAATTTACTCTGCTTTCGCTATTTAGTGGGAAGGTTTTTTTTATTACGCCGTTGATTCGCCATGGTTTCGATATCTCATGGTGTTTAAAAAGAAACTGCCTTACATTTGATACTCCCATCAAATGTAAACCAGATCTTTTGTGTTAACAAGTTGGTTATTTAACAATTTGAATTATAGTAATAACAGATTTACATTTACGGGATTATCAATTGTAATACTTTTTACATAAAACACGGATATACTTAGATTTTGGTATCAGTCAACGACCGGTCGTTGGTATCAGTGGTAATTATAATTAGATTAAACGATATAATATAATTTTTCCATGTAAAGAATGTTTTTGTTAAATTACAAAAAGAAATTCAAAACTTTTTACAACCAAAAACCTCCTTAAGCAACAAAACACTACTTAAAGCCATGGGATGTATACAAAGTTTATTAATAACTCAACACCAAGTACCAATAGACACATCACTTTAAACCCCAAACAAATCTACAAAAAAACCACCTATTCTGATGACTCCATAATCTTTATACAAAAAACATAAATCTATCAACTCATCTACATACCTTCACACCTTTGCAGAGATACCATTATTAACACCGTCAATAACACGCAGCGAGACCAAACATGATCTACAATAAAAACCACCAAAGATAAAAGATAATAAAAGAATAAGATTACTTTCTACTGAGAGGCTGGAGAAAGTAACATTTCATCATTGTAGCTGATCGAGCGTCACTTGTCGCTATCAAAGGCTGTTGCACTTGTTTCGGAGCTATTGTATGATTTGTATGGGAGTTAAATAACATTATGCATATGTCACAGCCAACTAGCTTAATCCGTCGTTCAATTAACTGCCTAGCCGTTTAACTAGTGGCCTGAATAATATTCAGCCAGTTTATTAAATGACTTTTCTTCGGAGTGACTCTTCGCCGACAGGAATGTTCGTCGACAGGGCGTAATATTTATAGGTATACACACATAATCAGATACTTAATTTGGGAATGGATTTGTACAATCTATTTGGCGCCGTTTAGTAAAGAGGCTAGGCAGTTAATTGAACGGCTGATTAAGCTAGTTGGCTGCGACTCATACATATGTCGTGTCAAGAGGACTCTCGTGTTACCCATACATTCGGTTGTGGAGGTAAGATAGGCAAATGCGCCATGTAAAACACTGTTATGTTGCATTTGGTTAGACTGAAAGCCGATCCCAACTTAGTTGGGAAAAGGCTAGGAAGATTATGACAGCTATGTCGCATTAAAAACGGTCTCATGTTACCTATAAACTCGGTTGTGGTGGTAATATAGGTAGTTGCCTAATGTAAAACACTGGTCTGTTGCATTTGGTTAGACTGACAGCCAACCCCAACACACATTAAATAAATACGCACGCTTTATTCAATTGACAAAAATAAGCAGACAAGCCCTTAGTGACAGACTAACTACCTTTCATAAGTTACTTTTACTGTAGTGGTATAATTTGTACCTACATTATATTCCCGTCCCATGCCCCGGCGCAATGTAGACTCCGGGTTGCTACTGAGAAGTTCAGATGGAAAAACCTCAAAACCACTTATTCCGACCGGGGGATCGAACCCCTAATCCGCTATACCAACAAGGAGCTTTACGATATTAGTACAGATAAATCTGTATACCGTTACAGTGTCTTTATCAATCAGTATTTAAATTGCCAAGATTACCATCTTAATAAAATTCATAAACACAAAAATTACTTAAACAATCTTTAACCTACTAATTTCAAGACAAAAACATAGATTTTAGTCGAAAATCTAGTTGACAAGCAACACAACGGATAACGACTAGGTATGCTAATAAATTCTAGAATAACTTAAGCGCTTTGCATTTAGCAATTCTGACATTTTATTAACCCAGATTCTTTGGAATCGTTTTGGTAGTGCATGAATGATTCAGGTTTACAGTATTTATATATTGACAAAGATTAGAAATCAAAGTGGCCTAAAACACTATGTCATAAATTATTGAAAAAAAAATAAAGTATGTGCCTGCCTCCGTGTGTTGCCTTGTTGACCTCGTTGGTCTAGTGTTCACAAGCGCGACTGCTGACCATGAGGTCCCGGATTCAATCCCCGGGTCGTGCAAATTGTTACTGAGTTTTTCTATCTGGAATATCTTAGTATCAACCCGAAGTCTGGATCTGTGCCCGATGATGGCAATAAGCTTGCCCGCTATTACATGGGACTTAAACATAACTGGCAAAATGTGGGTGTAAGTAGGTACCTACTGCTGGTAAACCTCTGCCAAACCCTTTTGGGATATCAGGCGTGATGCTATGAATGTCATGTGTGTTTATCAGTTGTCTTAGGCTGAGGCTACATTAGGCCGCGACGCGACCTGCGACACATGAGCGATTAAAACAAGTAAATGAATGCTCACATATATGGCTACACCGTACATCAAATATTACTACCGATCTTTGATTTCTTTATGCGATATGAACAACATTACTGAAATCACGGCATCGGTTACATCAACATAATGAGCGAATCGCTGAAAGTGAATCGCTCTTGCTTTTGCTCTCGTTGTTGAGCATGTGTACTGTAGCCATGTCATCGCCGAAAATACACCGGAATTTCGCTTGTAATGTAGCCATACCATGTTTTTCTCGTTTCGCTCTTCCAGTCGCATCGCAAATCGCTGCCTACTGTAGCCTCAGCCTTATACTCAAAGCACAACGTCTGCTTAGTCTAGAACTAGATGGGGTTGTGTGTTTCACTATCTGACTACTCAGAGAAGAAACACCGAAAGAAACTCAGAGGTCACAAGTCTCTTTCAAAGTCCTGTCTGGACTTCGGTCAGATCATGTAAGATCAGAAAAGGCCGCCCATCACAACTTCTTAGTGTTTTTGCTGGGAAGAAGAAGTGACGGAACAAACTTCACAGCAACACTAATGAGATTAAGATGATGAAATTACTGTCTTGATTTACTAGCTAGGTGGTCGTAAGAACTACTGTAAATAGAGCATGAGGTCCTGGGTCCCTAGTCGCAAGGTTTTTCCATATGGAACTCCTCAATAGAAGCCTAGAGTCGGAATCAGCGCCCGCTTGATGGCAATAGTCTCGCTCTTCTATGAGATTCCAAATACACACGTGTGTAAGCTAGTATAATTACGAAGTTGCAAATTTTCAAACCAGATAATTTGACGTACATTGCATTGATTTCAACTATTTTCAGTGAACGACCTTAAAATTCACAGAAGCAAATAATTTCCAAGTTTTACGCAAATTCTAGAAAAGTAAGTGTGAACTAATTAGTACCAAAACAAATCATAGTTCTGGCACATTCGGGTGATGTACTAATCACTTAATAACCTTTCACTGTAGCTGCGCACGCGCAATGTATTGCCACACTTAAATTGAATTACTGTAATATGGTGCACGAAAGTTTGGTGCATGAGTGCATGCTAGGAGTGATTGTGTAAGAACTAAGTTACTGAGTTCAGGGTCGCGGGGTCAATCTTGTTTGGTGTAATTAGTTTTTAAGTTGTAACTTTGCGTAACAGATAAATTACATTTAAAATACAAGGAAAACGAGAGTAATAATTTGTATGTAAGTTTGTAAGTAGGGGTAATCTCCGGAACTAATCACCTGATTTAAAAAAATGCTTTCAATGCATAAGTTAGTATTCTTTCACGCGAACGAAGTCAGTAAAACATAAATTTAAACACGAATACGTATTGTACAAAACGCCTAAAATTAAAACTAATTAGTAAGTAAGTATATTCATTAATTACACCGTATCAAATCTAGTCTAGAATTCAATCTATTGCCAAATATGAAATATAATATGGAAAAAAACCTCAAAATTACTTCATTCAACAGAAATTTGCTCCACAAGAGGAAAGGCTAAAAACAAAGATTACATACATAAAAACACACATTAACAAAGTTGATACAATCCGTTGAATACACACCTCAAGGTCCATTGCGCGACAACAACGGATGACTCGCTCTGTCTTTGGAAAGAACGCAGCAATGCAATCGCGACATAAAATCTGTATCGTTATTGCAAACGGTTTTTAGATACCTGGTTTTAGAAGGCGTGTTTGTGCTTACCTGCAAGAAAAGAAATGTTTCAGTTAGTGTTTTATCTAGTACAAAATTTGGGGTACATAAAAAAACTTAATGGTCAGGTAATCAAGCTACTTAAATGTGACAAATTTCTCTGATAGATTTTCAACCGGTTAGACTGAAAAACAACTCTAAAGTTAAGTCTTTTATGCGAGCTTGGCCACCTTATTAATTAGGTAGTGACGTTTCAACTTCTCATGAACAAGATTGAGGGTTCAAATCAGGGCAAGTACCAATAGGACTTAAAAAGATTTAAATCTTTTGTATGGTAGGCTCCTTTCCAAGTTTTTGCTTTTAACACTATGAAAATTTTATTTGCTTCATACATTGTATGGTAATTCACATAATTATATGTGAATGCGTTTAAAGCTGACGCAGCCAACATATACATAGGTACAACTCCCCACTACCCAACAGTTACGTCCAAGAAGTTGCGGGATACCTCTAGTTAAACCATAAACATAGTGGTTAAAGTACTCAACATAAAACTTTATGGTGTTATACAGTTGCTTCATAAGTTTCGCCATTACTGACAAATATTTGTTGCATGTTCGCTTTCCAGTAACTTTGTCTAGAAACCATATATGTACCTACATAATGTTTATCTAACTGTGAGCTTTGAGGCTTTTGGCTGAATCGTGACTGGCCTGTTGGTCTACTGTCGTGTTGTCGTGGGTTCTATTCCCATCCAAGACAAATGTTTGTGTGATGAGCATGATCATTTATTCTGTGTCTGAGTGTAACTTATCTATGACATGTATGTATTTATTTACAAACTAGCTGCTGCCCGCGACGTCGTCTGCGTAAAGGTTCTACAGCACCAAATATACCTACCTAAGATTCCAGTGTCGCTATAGCATTATAAGTTGACAACTTTTAAAATAGCATTAAAATATAAGTTACATGAAGAGAGTTTTTTTGTAATTTTTTTTTTATTTTGCAATTTTTAGTTTCTTTGTATGTAAAGAAAGTCTTTCAAAACTTGAAAGAATCATTAAAATCGGTTAACAATTGCAAAAGAAGTTCTTTCTAAACCTTTTAAAATAGACAGGCGTAATGTTATGGGAAATACATAAACCATGCACAGACATGTGACTGTAGCTATTGCGAGTAATTTGTTGTTATGCGTTGAAGAGTTCCATCGCCTGTCTTCTTCATCAGTTTTTCTTCACAAAATGATACTTGCTAAATGTAAATGCTTGATTCGTCACCAAAAAAAAATGTAAAAATTGGTACATGTTTTCCTATATTATTTGAGGAGTTCCCTCATTTCCTCGAGGATCCCTCATCAGATCTGAGGTTTAATACTAATGGGACCAACCTGGTAGTATACCCTATCAAATAAAAAAAAGATTTTTGAAAATCGGTCCATAAATGGCGGAGTAATCGCGTAACAAACACACATAAAAAAACACCGTCCAATTGAGAACCTCCTCTTTTTTTTTAAGTCGGTTAAAAATACGTTCAAAGGTATATACCATAACACTTCCCTATAAACTACGTTGATAATTATACTGCCAGGAGCCAAAATGTAAAGATAGTCAGGACTGGCGGCGCGGGAGCAAGCGACGTACAGGTGCCCGTGTGAGAAGCAACTCGTCCTGAGATCTACACCCGCTGCTCTGAGTATCGGCTCCTGCGATTTATTGATTGTCATCACTAAGTAAACACTCACGGGGAACTGTAAACGCTCGAACTGGATCGGGAAGCTGAAGTATAAGGGGAATGCGTTGTATAAATACTGCCTTGCCGACGCCACAACCCGTAATAATTTCCACCTCAATGGTGTCTGTGGAGAGAGATGACTTTAAGACACCACCCGGCGCACCCGTTACACAACTTTGGAGGAGATTTGTTCCTAAAAAGCATAATCGGGACGCCGACCTTCATTCAGCTTGATGGTATGCGCTGGAAGTCAACTTGCTGACAGGAAGTTCAAAAATTCCACGGGATAATGTGTGGCGTCATCTTGCTCGACGACTGTGCTTATCGACGTATAGACCACTTCATTCCCCTCAATGTCCGAGAGAATGCATTCGTTAATTGCTGCAGCATGATCATTTTTGGGCGCCAAAATGGCCCTC
Source organism: Euplexia lucipara (assembly GCA_921972225.1). Classification (NCBI taxonomy): domain Eukaryota; kingdom Metazoa; phylum Arthropoda; class Insecta; order Lepidoptera; family Noctuidae; genus Euplexia; species Euplexia lucipara. The sequence goes on along the minus strand of OV179167.1, from coordinate 9,821,561 downwards.
TCACACGAATTCTGCTGGTGCGTTATACGACTGATGTCCACGTACACACAGCGAATGAGTTCTTCGAAGCTGGATACCACTCTACCGAGAGACTCTGAAAGCACCGCCTGTCCACTTCTCTCTTCTGGTAGAGTGCCTTTGCCAAGACTTAGAAGGACATCGGAGAATTCTTGAGCGCGTGCAATGCCGCCGAGCCGAGCTCTTATATTAATGGTCAAGCGCAGCGTACGAACTTGTGACCACAACGAAGATCGTTTCACCGAAGCATTCATCTCGTCAGCCCTCGATCCCCGCGTCAACTCGGGAAGCGTTTGCCTGAAATCGCCACTGAGCAGAACTGTGACACTACCCATCAAATGTTCATTCCTGCTGATGCCCTGCAGGGTTCTGTCCACGGCCTCAACTGCCTTCCTTTTGAAAATCGTACACTGATACGATCCCATGTGATACGATCCGAACTCTGCTCAAGATTTTGAGGGTTTTGTTGGAACTTCAATTTGTCAAAACGAATTATACGATACAACTTTTATGAAAAAAATGCACAATGCCATCTATGAATTTTAAGAATAACTAACTACTAACCTCATCAACACGATCAAAAATGAAATTAATTTTCAAAAAGTGTTTATGTGTTACTTGATTTGATTTTTATACATTCTCATAGATGGCGCTGATTCCAAATTGTCTTTAAGCTACAAACATTCATTAAACTTTGTTTCTCTGCCAAAGTTACTTAAATGGCGTAGTTTTTATAGTGTAAAGCTAGATAATAGCATAGCTTACTTAAAACCAACATTTAAATATGCGTCCTTTGATTACACGCTTCCACAGAATGAGTTAGAAGAATAAAGATTCACTGCTCCTCCCCCGTAGTTGATAGCAAACAGACAAACAGACAAAAATTCCAAAAAGTCACTTTTTGTCACCAGTTACGTTTTTCTAACAAAACCCACTTATTTTTTCTTGAAAATTCTCAATGTACTGTTTTTCTTTCGTTACTGTTTTATTATATGTAGATGAAAAAAATGCACAATGCCATCTATGAATTTAAAGAATAACTAACTACTAACCTCACCAACACGATCAAAATTTTAATTAATTTTCAAAAAGTGTTCATGTGTTACTTGATTTGATTTTTATACATTCTCATAGATGGCGCTGATTCCAAATTGTCTTTATACTACTAACATTCATTAAACTATGTTTCTCTGCCAAAGTTACTTAAATGGCGAAGTTTTTATAGTGTAAAGCTAGATAATAGCATAGCTTACACAAAACCAACAACATTTAAATATGCGTCCTTTGATTACACGCTTCCACAGAATGAGTAAGAAGAATAAAGATTCACTGCTCCTCCCCCGTAGGTGATAGCGTGATAATATATAGCCTATGTGTTGACCCGACCTCTTAGTAATATTCATGCAAAATTTGAAGAAAATCCATGCAGTACTTTTTGAGTTCACCCCGCCCATACATACAGACAAACAGACAAACAGACAAAAATTCTAAAAAGTCACTTTTTGTCACCAGTTACGTTTTTCTAACAAAATCCACTTATTTTTTCTTGAAAATTCTCAATGTACAGTTTTTCTGTCGTTACTGTTTTGTTATATGTATAGATAAATAAGTAAGTTTATCAATTGTCTAGTTCTCATAGCACAAGCTCTTTATGCACGCTTGCTTGGGAAATAAGCTGGTGAATGAGTGACGAGGAGTTACGAAAAGTGTGATGGGTGAGGCGAACGGAAGAGAGGGTGATAAAAACTAGTGAAGATAGAAAGAGGGAAAGAATAACGTTTCGTATATTACTGTAGGGGCAAGAGAAGGAGAGGTGGGAGCACACAATTTCTATCTCTCTTTCTTTGATAGCCACGTTACGTTTCGTATATCTAAGACACAGTACAGGCCCATTGTATGTATTACACTTTCGGAGCAAGAGGGAGAAATGCGCGCGCGCATTTCCTTTAAAGAAGTTTAATGTAAATGTGACGTTTGTAGCTTCAATCTGATATTGTATAGATATGGAAAATGAAGCCACATTACCTATTAAAATTAAATATTTGTGCACCCAACAGTTACCAGCCCACATTGTCTAAACACAAATATTTTAGTTAAACACAGTACAAATACACGTGCACACAATCCATTAGCTTCCACACGATGTACAAACGGACAAACTTTCACCCATTACGACTTATGAATTAATATCTTTATTACGTAATGATAATTGCATATCCATGGATGATTTTGTAATGAATCATCGTTGATCACTTCGTTTGGACTGAGTCAAAGTTTGAAAGTGTATCGTGATTCTTGGCCTTAAGAGAGCACGAAGGAGTTTTTGATAGATCAGCTATCAACATACATACATACAAAACATCACGCTTGTAATCCCCGAAGGGACAGGCAGAAGTGTAGCTGTAATCATACACTCACATTTTGCCAGTTAGGTACGTTAAAGTTCGGTGTGACAATAGGCGAGCCTATTGCCATCAATTGGCAGAAATCCAGACTCCGGGCTGCTACTGAGAAATTCCAGGAGAAAAAACTCAATAACACTTTGCCCGACTCGGGGATTGAACCTGGGACTTCATGCTCAGCAGTAGCGCTTGCATCCATTAGACCAACGAGGCTATTAAATTTGGTAATTAAAACCAATACGTAGTAGCAGCCTGGGGTCTGGATTTGTGCCCGGTTACAGGCAATAGACTCATCTCTCATTAAAACACCTAGCAAAAGGTACACCTCACATTTTTATCATTTATTTGCTAGCTACTTCTCTGTACCCTTTACTCTCTTCGTCTTCTTCTGTGCCTAACTCTTTGGGTGTTCTGGAATTATTTAATTCCAATGTCATGATATATCTATGATTAATAAACTTAGCGTGACTTTAACTAAATTACTTTAAAACAATCAACACAGCAAACTCTTCATGTGTAATTAATATTATTTTAAAGAAATTCAATCACAAGGTAAACACACAATAAGAATAAGTTACGATTAACAAAAGAAGTACAGTATCAAATATACCCGCTACGCTCACATTTAAAATGAACTGTTCATTTTAACAGTGTCACTGTTGAATGACGATGCATAAAAGATGCCAAATGAAGAGTAGCCAAGTAATGAAAGTAATTCAAACAGATTATCTCAAAAAAAAACTGAAGAAAGAATCCGAAAAACAACGACTTAATGAAAACACTTAAAATAATAACGCTAAAAGTAAATCAACGCAAGAAAATAATAATCTAGACAATAATCCATTAAAAAGGTAAGAAACAGATAAAAACAACGGTAACACAGCAATAAACGAAAGCGATGAGCAATTATCACTAATACAAGATACTGTAGAAGATATTCGCGAAGGGCCGTTTCACCAGTCAAGACAAGTCAAGTGGAATTCACTTTCACTGGCGCTCCCAATACCGAGTTCCTTATTCACGCATTCTCGCTAGATGTTAATGCTGACGATAATATTTTATCTGTTTATTGATTTATGAGTAAGATAAATTTTATTGAAATCTGCGGTTGAATCTAAGAGTAAGATCATTGGAGCAGCAAAGTGACAAGCTATATCTTCTTTAACCACTTGTATATCAACTGTTGATTAGTTTTTGCTTACCCAGTGTCTTAGTAACAGTGTCATTATATTCTTAGAATTGTTTCTAATTATGTACTCCCTAAGATAAACAACTTGATTTTACGTCATCATAGTTCATCATTCATTCTCATTTAACCGTGGTCAGAGTAACCTATTGTTTTAGAAACATTAATTCGCCAAGTGAATGGGACAAAAGGTTTAAAATTTAGATTAAGCTAAACTGGGCTGAACTAAAGCAAATACAACAATTGAGCAATTCCGGTGTTGAGTCACGCTCGCCCAAGCAGCATGCCCTGACTTCAATAGGTTCACGTGTACTCTGAATTAAATTAGTGTTAGAAAAACCAAGACTTCTTACTATTCGAGTCTTTTCATTTCTCGTGAATACCTGTGTATCATGGTGATTTATAACATAACGATTGCTTTGCAAACAGTGAAAGTGTTACCTACGCATGACAAGGATGACCCAAGTACAAATGTGGAGCTCCCACGCTAAGTATGTCACCTGCTGACTTTGCCACGCCTGCCTCCGACAGGACCTAAAAGAGGTTCGACTTTCTGAGGGTCATTTACTGTCCGGATGAACAATTAACTGATAACAGACATTGGGAACAGAGAAGAAGAAGAAATAAGAAAAGGAAGATATCCCAATCAATCAAAAAGTTAACAATCGATCAAGATCAATCGGTTCGAGGGCCGAGGGAAGCCGCGTATTCGCCAAGCTGGTCTAAATTGGCGATTATTCCGATGTACCTTACCCGAAAGGGGTGGTAAATAAATAAGTTGAATATGCGGAACTAACAGATACTGGAGCCTGAAGTTATAGGATAGCCAGCTCACCTTCGATGTATAAAAAGTTGTATAGACGAGTAAATTGGGTTAAAATTGGGTTAGGTACATCAAAATGTGATCGAAACTGTTGTAACTGCCAAACAAGAAGCAACATGATATGTAATTAAATATCATCTTGCAGAATGGCATACCGTTCACTTAGTTGAGCGCAGCCGCGCGTGTAGACTAGTCTACGCCGCCGTGGGAATCGCACCAGGGACCGTAGCGACCGATGACATGCAACGACACGATTTCAACCGACTAACAAATTATGATTAGATTTTAATTATTTATTTTGATAATTTGACGGCTCATTGCTGAAGGTTTTATTTGGTTACTGTTCAATGAACTGTAATCGATTTGGTTGGAATGTTTTTCGGTTGATTTAATTTTGGCTGGAAAGGAAATGGAGTTCATTATTTTTATATTCAATTCATTTAATAGGTACCTATTGCAAGATTTGATTTTGCCGTCTTTGTAATATCAGCTGTAAGTTAAGCTATACATATTTAAAGACTTTTACCAATAACCCTTTAAATTTCACCTTTATCGAGAAATAATTTCCATCCTACCCTTGAATTACCTTAAAGTTTACGCATTTCTCACAAATCAACTTTAACAAAACCACTACAAATAGACCAAGTAATAAATAATAAAGCAATTATGCGTCTAGTAACAGTTAAGCCAGTAAATTGGCAAGTTAATTATATAGCTGCAGAGCTAAAAAACGGTTAAATGACAGCAAGGTCGACTGTAGTACGTAAACCACACAATGCCGCAACGCTAACATGTTTGATTAATTTAGGGATTCGAAGAAAACATCGTTGACGTTTTTAAGTCGAGTTGAAAGTTGTACGAAATACTATACATATGGCTAGAAGGAAGATTAAGACACATATTACGACAGTTAGAAATGTATAGCAGAAATAGAAGAAGACTCTCAACGAACTGTGCTTGACTGCAATCCCACCTGATGGTAAGCAGTGATGCAATCAATGATAGTGAAGCGCACTAGTTTATACACAGCCTATTCACTCTAGCCTTGAAGACACCTAAATTATAATCGGACGGGAAGACCGCAGCAGGCTTTGAGATAGGTACAGTACAAGGAATAGATGACGATCATGATAAAGAAAATAATGGCGTTTATAAAGATAGCCGGAGAGCTTAAGAGTATATGGCTTGTGTTTAGTTAGTATACACAACACAGTGTGACTGAGTTTTTATCGGTCTGAATTGCTCTGGATTGATAGATCTGGCTTACTGGCTTTTGGCCAAACTTAAGTTTTTGTTCTAAGTGTAAATGTTGCATTATGGTAAAATATGGCTAAGTTTTAAACACCTAAAATGTATTTTTCTATTCTATGAATAGCGATACGCAAAACATTTAAATAAGAAATAGATAGAGGAATGGATAGAATTAATGACGACAAAATATTTATTCAAAAGGTGTGAAGAGCCAAGATTGGTTTTGAACAAGTACAATAACATATTTTAAGTACGGAACCTTAAGCCACTAAGTTATAAAACAACTGGTACTAAGCATATGTATATATGTCAACAGTCAAACGACATAATGACTAGTTACACTGCAATTATAATTGAAAACTTAAATAATCGCGAGCAAGGTCGATACCGATTTAATTGACGTTACTTTGATAAGGAGAAATATGATAAAATTGATATTTGAAGGTTTTTATATAAGCTTAAAGTAGGTGCTGTAGATGAAGGGAATATTAATTATGGATTATATTTATTTTTCAAATTGGTTGTAACAAGACTTAAACAAGCCTGACAGCTACTGAAACCAAAATGTTATTGGAAAGTGTACTTAACACGAATTAACAACGGCTAACTCAAACATATCACACGCAATTTTAACACCACTTTTACTTGCACTTAATATGTAGTGTTTAAAAAGGGTATCAAAACTGGCAATAAAACAATTATATCTGTATACAGTAAGTTTTGAATAAACATTTCTATGACAGTTAGGTAACTATATGAATTGGTTAGTCACGCTTTTTCCTTCTTTTTATATTAATATCTTCATGAAACATGGCATACGCTTTTTTTAATTACATCTATGAGATTTATTAATAGATGTAATTATACTTTTACTAACAAGAGGACAAACATACTCAGTTTGAATATTGTTATCATTTTGTTTTTTATATCATTTTTGTTTCCCAAGATACGCAGGCTTGCCTAATTTGCCTAATTAAATAAATTATTATTATATATAATAGAGAGAAGTATAAAATATTACGGAGGTGATGTTCTTTAGAAAGGTAGGGTGCGTAGTACTCGCAACCGGCGTGTGTGTATGACAACATGTATGAATGTAAACGAAGAAAAAGAAGTATGTAAGAATCGTAGCATATGGCGCTCTGTAGTCTCTGCCTAGCCCCACGGGAAAAAGGCGTGAGTTTAAGTATGTATGTATATTAAATATGTATTACATATGTGTTTAATTAGGTGGCTTGCTGGTCTTATAGATAATGTTTATACCATCTTTTTTTTCAAATCCGTTAAAATACATTCATCAGCTTTATTACATTATTATAGTTTGTAAAATAAATATGGATTTAAAGTATTTACTTAAGAAGAATCCTTGAAAAACTGTCCTCTAGCGAAATCGAAAGTATGGGCGGGTATTCGATAATACATGCGTGATTTTTTGCCCAAATCGCGAAAATGTTTCCTAGTAGGCAAGCTCAAGGCTAATCGAATTACTTGAGGAAAAGAACACATTATTTATTTATACATGCTGTGACTTTCTATACAAGTATGGTAAATATGTCTGCGTCACCGACTCAGTTGAGCAAAATAGTCTTACGACTATCGAGTCGGTAACAATATTAATAACTAGCAGACGTCCCACGGTTTCACCGTCGTAGGTCCCGTTCCCGTGGGAATACAGGGATAAAAAGTAGCCTATGTGTTAATCCAGGGTCTTGGCTAACTCCATACCAAATTTTATTAAAATCCATTCAGCAGTTTTTACGTGAAAGAGTAACAAACATCCTCACAAACTTTCGCGTTTATAATATTAGTAGGATAATAATATGATTTTTCGGTAAGGCTAATAGACCTTATAGGTTTCTATGCAATCTTTAGCGACAACATAAATTAGAATTATTAAAGATTCCTCATAAATTAATTTCTGTAAATTAGAATTCAGAACACTAATACAGATCAAACTGTTAAAAAAAACAAATGAAGAACGATGTTTTCGAGCCGACGACTCAGAGAAGAAACTGCAGGCCTTGCCATATTACAAATTCTATTTCTATTATCGCAATCGATAAGGCGACTATAGAAAGAAAATGGCGTATATGGAATCAGCTGTTTCTCAACTATCGAGTTTAAACGAGTAGAATTTGTAATATGCAAAGACATTCAATACCTATAGACCGGACATCACGAACAAAATTTTTGTCCGAAAAAGTGTGTCCTGCTGGATACAAGTCTATGAATTTTTTGTAGTAAGCTCCGCTGCCGCTCCAATATTCATATATTATTCTAGATTATTCTAGATGGCGTTACTGAGACATGGGATCAAAGTTTTTCTATGACATTTCCTTGACATGCCCGCTCTATAGTATTTTAAATCTCTTTGGTAATATGGCTGAAAATGAAATACACTTGATAGTTGATAAACAGCTGATTCCATATACGCCATTTTTGTCTATAATTGACATAGAATTTGTACGAGTAATATGGCTAGGCCTGCTGAATCGAACTCAGAGGTGACAGTATCTTTGATAGCCCAAACATTAGGTATTTTGATCGAACACAATTATTATGTAGAAGGACCATACAGATTTGACTGGCCTGTTGGTCTAGTAGTTAGTGACCCTGACTGCTATGCCGGAGGTCGTGGGTTCGATTCCCACCCAGGACAAATAATTGTGTGATGAGCACGATCGTTTGTTCTGTGTCTGGGTGTAATTTATCTATAATACTAGCTGTACCCTGCCACGCTTCGCTGTGAGCCTGTGACACATTGTGATTGCATGGTTGAAAAAAAAAAAGAGAAAATGACGTGTGGCACTCGGAGACTGCCGCGGTAAAGCTATTGCATAGCACTTTTTATCTACTTCTCTCCTTTTATCCCTCCCCCACTCCCCTACCCATCCCTCCCCTACTCCCCTCCCCATCCCTCCCGCTATCCCTCCCCCTCCCCCTGCCCCTACCCTCCCCCTCCACCTCCCACCCCTGCCCCTCCCTCCCCTCTCACAATGTCCCCCCTCCCCCTCACACAATCTCCCCCTCCTCCTCTCGCAATCCCCACTCTGGCTCCCCACCTCTCCCGCTCCCACTCCCCTCCCTCTTCCCTCTCCTCGTGATATTTCAAAAGGTCATTAAAAGTTCTGCTATGACTATTAAAAAGCAAGGGTTGGTGATAAAAAAGTGCAAATTTAGAGTAGTATGTATTTTTTGATGCCACATAATAAAAAATTAAAAAAAATAAAAATTAACAAAAAAATAAAAAATAAAAATTTGGGGTGAACACCCCTTATCACTTACAGGTTAGAAAAATAGATAGTAGCCGATTCTCAGGCTTACTGAATACGCATAAAAAATTTCATGACAATCGGTCAAGCCGTTTCGGAGGAGTATGGGAACGAACATTGTGACACGAGAATTTTATATATAAGATGTATGTATTTAAAAATATATAAGTATGTTTATCAGCTGTTTAGTACCCATAACACAAGCTCTTAGCTTAGCTTGGGACTAGGTGGCGTTGTGTAAAAAAATTGTACAATATTAAAAAGATATTAAAAGATTAGTGCCTGACATGGTCTTTTAAAGTATTATAAGTAAGTCATTTTTATTGTAAGTACTTAAGGTGTTCAATGTCTCATAACACTACCAAAAAAAACATTAAGTAGCCGCATAAAGTATTCTTACATAACTTATAGCTTATCAAGCTTCAATGCCAACCGCGTTTAAAAAAAGTCTAAAACAAAGTGCCCTATTATAGAACAGCACTCAATCCACCAACCAATCAACCAATTTTACAAACCTTGTCCAACCAATAATCGAATTAAAATAACTAAACCACAAACGCATTCCACGACAAAATAACTTCCTATACCTACTTACTTATAAGCAATAAGCAATTGAACTATATAACAACCTTCAATTTACCTTCACGAACGAAATTGTACACATCAATTAAAAAATCGTTCAGACAAATTGAGTTTTTTATACAATGAATGCATTTCCCGATCTCCTTGTAAACATGTCATTTATATGACGTAACAAATATATAATATAAATATTATGTTAAAATCCAAGGGTGGCGCTGCTTGTTCAGTTAAGCGTCAAACATTTTTCGTACCACTTGCTCAAAAAAGTGACATTCTATGCCACAAAAAGCGAACATAACAATAGTCATTTTTAATCTGTTTAAAACAGGGAAAGAAAATTGTACTGAATTTCATTCATCCTCTAGGGGAACAAAGTGTTTTTTTGCAATACTTACCGAAATTTATACTGAACTACATCTGTGTTTACACCATTGAGTTTGTATATAAAGCATTACACATCTTTTTGAAAAAGGAATACGCATTTATTTTCCAGTTATGATTTAAATAAAATTACCAAAACCGACGAGGCCGTATGAGCTTGATGGTTTTGCTTTTCCGACAAAAAATGCATCTCATATTATTATTGTGTTAATTTTTTCGCAAATGGTACGAAAAGTAGAGTATTTTCCTCGGTGATAAAGCTGTCTTAGTCTTGGGTGAACTTAAATCCCTCGCTACACTCAGGACTCGTCTTAAATCCCTCCCTTCGCTGATGATTTTAACACCCTCGCTACGCTCGGGAGTAAACCTCGAGTCCTTCGTTACGCTCGCGATTTAAATCGTCACCCGCGACAGAAGACACTGCTTTATCCTCTTGGTTAATAATCTACTATTTCAATTTGGTTCCTCATTTTACCGTCGACTTTGAAATTACGGGTAAATAAAAAATTCTCACGTACCTATGATGGGGATCAAACTATCTTTTTTTGCTGACCTTCGCAATTAATACTTGTTGTTTGATTGGTCTGGGAAAAAAATGCAAGATTTTGTTGCGTCAGACATGCAAGTTGCAATTAAACCTGTCTATTAGATGACCTTTATTTTTGTTAGAATAAAACGAAAACAAATTTGGCTGAGATTCAACGCTTTTTTGAACATCAAAAATTGCAAGAGACAGTCTGCCTTCACTGCTTCATACAATATATTCATACATTTTCCATCCAATAATATTTCTTAAGTCCTATTAATAGTTGCTTCTATTTTGAAGAAACAACTGATTTATTAGCCAAAAAACTGTTGTAATCACATGAGGCTTTGATATTGTCGACCAAATCTCTACACTATATCGTTTCGTAAATTTGGATACGTATTTGGAGCATTTTATCCTCTGGTACCGAGTACTCCAATATTTGGAAAATTCCCCTACAAATACAAGTAGGTACAGATAGTATCAAGCTATCGAAAGCTGTATTTTTTTCCAATTCAACATGAACCTTATGCATTCGTAATAAAGTTGATAAACTATTAAATGTTATCAGATTTCTAGCTTTAGATGTTGGCCTGTGTACTTTCCTAGTACTATTTTGTTTTATTCTCTCCATTCCTCTACAAATTGGTTCAAACATTTTAAAGGCTTTAGCCTAACCTATAATTATTCCTTGGTGAGGTAACCGAGTAATAATTACAGGTTAGATAAATTCCTCAATAGGAAACTTTCTCTCTAGGCACTTAGAATCTACTTTACATATCGCAATAGTTACTTCTTACACCCACACAAGAAACCTTATACACCAAGTTGTTTATATAAATAACCCTACATCCTCACTCTAGACTCGTTGTTGGCAAATGCTACTGCTAAGCAAGTCATCGTGGGTTTAAAACTCGGGTCGGGCAAAATGTCTTTGGATTTCTCATCTGAAATTGATTAGTAACAGTCCCGGAGTGTTCCTGAGGAGTTACAGATAGACAAAACTAACATACACTTTGCCCTACCCAGGTATAAAACCCAGGACATACACGCTAAACAGTTGGCACTTGCGACCTACGAGGCAGTCGAAAATAAGTTAAAGCCATAATACAAAATCTCGGTTCTAAAATACAATGTACGTGAATGTTTTTAAAAGCTCAAAATTACAACTGTGCACTTGTAACTAACACTTGTACAGTAAGCAAGATTGACGCATCCTAAACTGCGCGTACGCAACTGACACTAATTCATACAAAAGCTCCGTCACTCAATTATTTGACAATCACATTGTCAACTGTCATGGGCATGCCACTGTTTGGTTGGCTGTACTATTGTCATTGATAGAATTTGTAGTTTTTTTTTTCAATTTTACAAGTTTCACTTTTCTTCTTATTTTTGAGTGAGTGACTAATATGACGTCAGAGGTCTGCTGCCAATGGGCCTCTGACTAAAAAATATCTCAAAGGCACCCCGGATCTCCTCGATGTTTATCCTATGAGACCAACTAAACTATGATTGCATGTATAGCGCTTATGGTGAGTTCAATACATGCGACCACTAGGCCCCTCGCCCACGGCGACTTTCTGTCTGTTAGTTGCATTTGCAACGCGCTACAGAAGCGACGCTAACCCGCTACAGTATCGATGCAAACGCGCGACCGTGTTCGACGACATTGGGGAAAGAACAGAAGAAGCGTGTCGCGTGAGTGGAGAACAGCCCCCCTAGCCAAGTTACAAACGATTCGTATCTATTCTCTTTCTACAATCGAGAACGCCTCAAATCCCTTTGTTTTGACCACGTGACTTAGCGAAAGGTGATAAGTCACGTGGTCAAAACAAAGGGATTTGAGGCTTAGCTTGGCTAGGGGGGCTGAGCATTACTGCCGTTACTGAATCACGTTTGCATCGTGACAGGCGCGACTGTATCGCATTTGCAACGCCAACTGATAACCGTGGTGCGGGCAAAACCGCTAGCGATCGCATCGCGACTGTATCAATGTGAACGCGCGACAGCATCGTTACTGCATCGTTACAAAAATCCGTGAGGAAGGGGCCTTAGACCAATGAGACAATCTGTTAATTTCAACATCACGTTTATCTTAAATCTTTTACAAAGGGTGTCAATTAAAGTTGTCTGTGATTGGTTGGTCTGTGCAAAAGTGAAAGTGTATTTGTACTTTGGTTAGACCAGAGAGAGTCTGAAGCGATGTGAGAAAACATACATATATACCAATGTAAGTATCTACTTATACGTTATTGTTAAGTGTGGTCGGTACTGTTGTGTGTCGTATAAATAATGCAGTCGCGGACTGAGTAAATTCTGCTTACATGGGACACCTAAGCCTTATCATCATATTATGTATAACTAGCAAACGTCCCGCGGTTTCACCCACGTAGGTCCCGTTCCCGTGGGAATACAGGGCTAAAAAGTAGCCTATATGTGTTAATCGAGGGTGTCAGGTAACCCCATACCAAATTTTATTAAAATCCATTCAGTAGTTTTTACGTGAAAGAGTAACAATCTTCCATTCATCTATCCATACTCACAAACTTTCGCGTTTTTAATATTAGTAGAAAGTAGGATATATTATGATTATAGAAACTGCCTGTTTGGTCTAGTGTTCGCAAGTGTTACTGCTAAGCATGAGGTCGAGGGTTCGATCTCCGGGTGAGGCAAAAATGTTATTGTAAAAGTTCTTCCATCAATAAGCTCACCTTCTCTTACGTGGGACTTTGATATCATTGGCAAAATGTGAGTGTACCTATTACAGGTATACCTCTACGTAACCCTTCACGGGTTACGGCTCATAAATAACCGACCATTGCTCAAGTCACCGCATTATAGTCTAGCGACTAAAAATTTTGGATAGCTTAAGTTTTATAGAACTAAAGACCTGACTATTTTTCACCTAGACGCGGCTAACATCAATGATTGCCAATCAATTCTCAGAATTATCCGGAGGTAATTAACTCGCAGTCATTACAATTGGTGAAGAAAGTTCTTGAGCAAACATATGAATGCCATTGAGGTCAACCACACAAGGAGCATGAAGTCATACAGAAACGTATTTGCTTAACTTTGCTAGAAAGAGACAACGATGTTTATACACTTGTATAGTCGATAGTGGCTCTGACTGCTATGCTGGAGGTCGTGGGTTCGATTCTCACCCAGGACAAATGTTTGTGGGATGAATATTGTATGTATGTATTTGGAAATATATAAGTATGTTTATCAGTTGTTTATTACCAATAAGTTGTGGAATATTATTATTATATAATTACTGAAACTTTAGGTATCTTGATGTTTTCAATGTAATACAAATTGAACAAGATTCATGTTCCATTGGAAACATGAACAGTGTGTACAACATGAAAACATACTAAATATAATAAGAGCTACTTAAAGTGTTATAATTAGCGGCCTAAAAGTGATCTCTCAAGTATTACGAAAGGACCCAGAAGCATTATTATATTCTTATTTAGGGCTTATCCCCAGATGTTGGATGGAATAGACTAATTCCTAAGCCTTAATAATATTTTACAAGGTGTAAAATATTATTAAGGCTTAGGAATTAGTCTTTTTTATTTTTTAATCTGCATTGATCAAGCGTGGAAATCAATGCTCTGTATAAAATCAAAATCAAAAATCAAAAGTCATTTATTCAAATTAGGCTGAGGGTCAGCACTTTTTTAACGTCAAAAATTACATAAGACACAGTACCCCAAAACCCCAAAACGTCCGCCCTTCGCCACTTCCTAGTGTTTTTGCTGGGAAGAAGAAGTGGCGGAACCAACTCCCCAGCAACACGTAAGAAAAGTGTTTATAATATCACCATAATTGTATAATAATAGCCCAAAATCTATCTTCTTTCTATTAGTCCATACAAAAAGGCCGCATATTCTGCACCATTTTTATAACTGGGTGCAATAAAATATTTAATCATGAAAGCACAGTTAATGATATTAGAATCTCACACACGTTTCATTGTGTAAACAAGAATGACTTTCACTAATTCCTGTGCCAGTTTACGTTAAAAAAGTTAATATTTGTAATAACACATTCCAAAGAATCCTTGCTATGGGAAATACAAACAAAAAAATGTTTAAAAATCACCTCCTACGCACTGGCAAAGATATTAATACACTTGTCAAAGCAGAACCACAGGTGTGTCAAGAAATATTCAAATAAGACGCCTAAACATGACCAAAAAATTAGAAAGTCGATAACATTGGTTTATTAGCTGCTCGTACGCAGCTACGCACACATGGAAAGACACACACAGAGACAAACGCTTGACCTTTCATCAGAGATTGTGAAAGCACAATCTGTGCTTTGCTTAGAGTTGGGAGTTTGCCAGCATCAGGTATTAAATAACTTTAATGTGGGAGGTACTTGGTCCTTACAATTACCATCTGGGTAGACTTCGATGATTTTACGACCTCTTGATGATTAGCAGGGATATTGTGTATATATCCTTTGACAGTTCAAAGTGTTCAACGTTTAACTGTCAAACAGCTAGTTTCGTATGTATTTATTTATTTAAGGACTTTGGAAGACTTATAACTAAATACAATGGAAATAACTAACAGTAAGGTTATCTGACAGCCAATTACAAGTCTCCTTTCAAGAGCTTTTGTATGATAAAAGTAATGTGGAACAAGATATACGCACACACCGCCGCGTTATGGCACAAAAAATACAAAAAACAAAAATATTACAAAAAATACAAAAATATTAAAATTAATCGTCACTGAATCTATTTCTATGTTCTATTCATTCACTGTTTCTGACCTATGAAGAAGTTTGAGGATAAACACTTTTTTGCTAAAGTCACACTTGACTATCATCAGTGCGTATTTAGGATGGCGTCAGGAGCACTCGCAGAGATGTGACAAAGCGCTCAGTAACTTGAAGTCTTAAAGTGCAATACCATTTTTTGTAAACTCTCAGTTGTCACCCAAAGTTCTGACAGCAGTTAGTCACTGACAATGAAATGTTAGTAAGTAGCCCTGCTCGAGGACGACTTAGCTATTGGGCTATAGCCGCTTCTAATAAACGACATTTCTGGTATTGCAGACTTCCATATAGGCTACGAAAACTGTAAAAGAAAATGATTCTCACGATGAGGTGAGATACAATTCCCATCTATGACCTAAGTTTCGGCAACCATCAACGTTAACAAAAGACTTGTTAACCAAAATATCCACCACCTTAGTTGAAGTGCCACTTTCATTTTACCCAAAAACATGACCTCTTACGACACAGTAAGATATGCCTATTGTTACTAAGCAAGGAAGTGAAGAACTTGCGTGTTAAATAATACATACAATAATTACAACAATTAGCGAAGGTGTAATTAAAGAAATTCGAAGTGCGAACAAACGGTTTTTTTGTGTTTGGGGTCGGAAAGAGATAAATAATCACAGCCTCACAGTCGAAGGTTTTGACGCTGGACAAAGTTAGTCTGTGTATTATCACTACCGCCATTACATACCAAGACCACAGTATAAATACTAATACAGTAGGACGACGCCTTTGATCTCTGGAAAAATGCCGACAACGTCTACACGCGGTAGCCCTGAATAATACCTCCCGAACTACGAACATCGTTTTGTTTGCAGTTCGGGAGCGGCTTTCCCGCGTCTCGCCCCTCACACCCCGCACGATTGCCCTGTCTAGACGGCTTCACCGGTAGGTTTTTAGACTGTGCCAAGACCATGGACCATTGATCACATACCAACTAAGACTCCTCCATGCCTCGGCAAGCACGAAAAGCCTTTGGAGGGATGAGGAACAGGGTGTAAAGTTCCTCATCCACCATTGAAAAGGGAGGATCCTCCGACCAGACGGGTGTTGTGTCTGGTGGGCCAACTACTGCCCGAACGGTTGTTGTCGGGAACTTGTACACGTTCAGGTGCGCGGATAACTCTGATACCGCGATGTAGGATATCGGTCATTAGTTCGTATGTGGCGAAATAGATGTCGCTACAAGCCGTTAGTCTCGGCTGTCATATGGTAGAACTTTGACGGTCGTTCGAAAGTCTGCCAACTAGTTTAACCAAGGAGTAACATGTTACCCAAAAGCTGGGATTTATAGGTCAGACTGGCAGTGGCTCCATGTAGAACATTGGTATTCAGCACCATCCGGTTAAACTGGAAGTCAACCCCAACATGGTTGGGAAAAGGCTAGGCAGACGATGACCGGTAAAAGATTGGTTTTAGTCTACTACTTGGGGAAGCGCCCGCAATTTGATTTGACCAATGAGCGCTCGCAGTGACGGAGAGATGGCTGTGGGCTGTGTGAGGTTGGTTATACAAATAAGTCTTTCTATAATTTTATTTTATGTCGGACGACGTATTTACAATGTCAACATTTCATTTCAACCCCAAACTGTCAAATTCTCCAATTTGAACATGAACCTTTGTTTATTTACACCAATATTATAAAGAAAAAAATATGTATTTTTGTGTATGTCACGTATGTTCGTAATGAATAAACTCAAAACTTCTGTACCGATTTCAAAAATTCTTTCACCATTGGAAAGCTACATTCACCCTAAGTAACATAAGCTACTTTTTATTCCTGTATTCCCAAGGGAACGAGCCCTACGCGGATGAAATCGCGTGACGTCTGCTAGTTTGTAATAAAGTTGAAAAGCTATCAAAGAAATTCGACATATCAGTATTTACCACATCGTTTGGTGCATCCATTTTATTTATACCAAAGGCCTTGGACTGCTTTGAATATAATGTCATGTGATGCGAACCCAACGTGGTTGGACCTTTGCAAATGTGTAGGCGATTTATGAGGAGTATTCCCGTCTGAGCACCTATTTTTTTAGCACCTATGCATTTAGCACCAAAGGTATTCCCATTTTCCATAGGTTAATGCATAGGTGCTCAATAAATAGGTGCTCAAACGGGAATACTCCATTTATTAATAGCCTTTAAAGCTTATTTGGACATTAACATGGTTATTTCTTACCTTACCATTAGCTTACCTAGAGTACTATACTTTTAGTTAATCAGTTACCGTCACCTGCCTAGCGTTTTCCTTAATTGTAATGGGGTCAGCTTCCAGTCATACCGGATTCATACCATCATTTGGCATAGAGCAACTGCCTACTTAACCGCCATAACCCACTTACTGGGTGCAACGCCCTTAAGTAAGACTGCAGTTGTCAGACTTTCGGGTTTCAGACTACACGAACAGATAACGGCCCTGCCCTACAGTTGAACTTGCTTTCCGAGACACGGAGTCGCGTTATGAAATGGATGATCGCCTATTCAGGGACTGAACTTGAAAGGCACAGCTTAACCTAACATCGTCACCCCTATTATTATTTAATTTTAGCCACACTAAATAATTGAGTAATGGCATTGTTTTCAATTCAGTCTGTTTATTTTCATGTTCAATCTACCTATTTAAATAATTATCCTTAGATGTTCCTACAACTTACAGCCAGCCGCGTTAAGAAAATCGGGACGAAACGTCTGGCGTCTGTTCAAAATGATCTCAAATAACTAACTTAGTTATATTTGCTAATTAATAATAATAATAAATAAATAAATATTCCACAACTTTTCACACAACGCCATTTAGGCCCAAGCTTGAGAGCTCGTGTTATGGGTACTAAACAGCTGATAAACATACTTATATATTTCTAAATACATATCTATTATAGATAAATTACACCCAAACACAAAACAAATGATCGTGCTCATCACACAAACATTTGTCCTGGGTGGGAATCGAACCCACGACCTCCGGCATAGCAGTCAAGATCACTAACTACTACACCAACAGGCCAGTCCAATTGCTCTACTAATAATAGTAATGAAATAAATCCGTTTACTACGCAAACTGGCATGAAATTCATTGTGGCAACCATATATGGCAAAAGGCAAACATATACAAAGGTCAACAGGTACCTACCAGAGAATATTTTCACATCAACAATATTATAAGTCCCACACAAAACAGGGCCCTGTCAATTGAATTCGGAGGTCCAATAACTGTCAATAATTACAATCTATTTCCGCTTCCGTTGAACTCTATAACTGTCCTTCATTTAACATTGCTGTCTTTCAAACGCGATATTACCGCAGACAAGTCTGCCCATTCCATTAACATCACGCCTGCTTACCACAAAGGTTTAAGCAGAGTTATACCTACAGTTAGAAATCATGTTTAAGTCCCATGTAATAAGGGTGGTCCTATTGCCATAAATAGAGTGCAAATCTTGATTTCGGACTGAAAAGCTGAGAAATTTCCCTGTACGGTAACCCGCGGTATTATCTTGTTAAAGCAACATGGCGTTGCATGTGACAATGGGGTCTGTCTTTGGGGCACTTTTGCGATGACAGCGTTGAGGAAGAATCTTTTGATGCCCGATAATTGTTTTTTTACTTTTTTTTTTAAACAGCCCAATAGTAATGTGGATTGCATATAGTCTTGTTAACCCCTCCGACTAAGCTAAAGAAATAAATATTCCACAACTTTTTCACACAACGCCATTTAGTCCCAAGCTAAGCTAAGAGCTTGTGTTATGGGTACTAAACAGCAGATAAACATCCTTATATATTTCTAAATACATAAATATTATGGTTAAATTACACCGAGACACAGAACAAATTATTGTGCTCATTACACAAACATTTGTCCCGGGTGGGAATCGAACCCACGACCTCCGGCATAGCAGGCAGGGTCACTAACTACTAGACCAACAGGCCAGTTATGCTTGTGTCTAGAATGGGTTCACGTCAATTGTGCAATGGGTGGGATTCGAACTTACTACCTCTCGATCAGAAGTTCCAGGCGACGCCTTAGCCTTATTAGGGCTATAGACGCTTCTGGAACTTCTTTTACTTTTGTTTTTTTTTTACATGAACATAAAAGCCAAGAGCTATACCTCTGAGTGTGTACCTTATCATTATCTGTATACACAAACTAACCTACTTGGACGTTTAGTATTTAAGTAAGACCGAATTTGCCAAACCGCCTTGACCAAGCGTTATGATTTATGCTCGTAACTTCTTTGTACGAGAAGGGGCCTTTGCTCTGCAGTGGCAAGTTACAGCCTGATATTATTACTCTCATTTATTTCCCTTTTAGTTTGTCTGTACGTCTATTTAATACAGTAAACGCAATTACTCGTATTCCTTTACAAATTTCTATTGCCCCATTCTCCATTCTATTTTCTATTAAATTTCACCATGAACGTTCTAAGTTGTATGGGATTGGATTTGAACCGGCGACCTTTTGAACGAGAGTTCACGCTACTCAAATGCTTGTTAAGCTACTGCTATTACAGTTTACTTTAATACTAGTGGCGTGCTATTACTTTATCTAAGTGAGAATACATTTTGATTTACCGTAGTTTATCTTTGTAGGTCGATCTTCAAGAGTAAGCAACCCTTGACGGGGCCATTCTGTGGATGGGTGACCATTCATAACATATAAAGACTTACTGTGGCTCTCGTTTGTAGAATATAATAGAATAGAATAGAATAGAATACTCTTTATTGTACACCATAAAAACTTACAGATAATAACTTTAAGGGGTACATAAGGTGTTACAATGGGCGGCCTTATCGCTAAAAGCGATCTCTTACAGACAACCTTAGTAGATCTTTGACAGTCGTTACGGGTAGTCAGAGGCCCGAAAGTCTAGCAACCAGTTAAACCAAGGGGAATCGTGTTACCCAGTGACTGGGTTGTGGAGCTCAGACAGGCGACGCTTCACGCAAGACACGGGTCTTCAGCTGTATCCAGCTTAACTGGAAGCCGACCCGAACATAGTTCGGAATGACTTATCTTATTTACGTTAAGACACCTGACAGGCGTCGTCCTACTGTATTTATACTGTGGTGATAACAGTATAAATATTAATACAGTAGGACGACGCCTTTGATCTCTGGAAAAATGCCGACAACGTCTACACGCGTTAGCCCTGAATAATACCTCCCGAACTACGAACTTCTTTTTGTTCGTAGTTCGGATGCTGCTTTCCCGCGTCTCGCCCCTCACACCCCGCACGATTGCTCTGTCTAGACGGCTTCGTCGGACGACTGTAGGTTTTTTAGACTGTGGTATCAAACTCCATTTGACTAAATGTTCAACTACTTACGAATTCGAGTTATATAAAATTTAATAGATTATAAAATTATTAGTCTGTAAGTGGAACTCTACGTTCTATCTAGAAATAAATATCTGATTGTTTTTTTTTTTATTAATAAGTTTCTAAAAGATAACACAAATGTAATCTAGGTCAATAAGGTCATAAAAATACCAAAATCAAACATTATCTCGGCGAATTTGACGAAGAAATGGCAACATCTAAAAGCATATTAATATGTAAATAACGAACAACTTTCATCTTCATTATTTTAGCACAGATACAGTCTATCTACAATCTCAATACATACGTAATTTCAACTTTCTTCAACAAAACAATACTTATTGAAACGCAAAATAATAAGGAAGTGAAAAGAATATAATAATATCGGTTATTAAACCGTTTAACACGATTACTTTTGCATTCAAAATGCTGAAAGTGAGTTGAGTTTTGTAATTCTCGTCGATAAGGTCCGTCTATTAATAATTATATTACGTATTTGCGGAAACAAATTACGTACAATCTTGATGTTACTTAGGGGGTAACCAGATACATAACAAGAGATATAACAGAACCACAGCCAATCGGGGCCCGCAAAGATTCGTGATTTTCAGTTGGTTAAAAAAATACGTAATCACAAGACTTCGGTTATAATTTATGATAAAGACAGCATTCTAGTTGTTAGCAGTGCAAATAAAATAACTCTTTTAAATTTTCACATTTAAACCTTTTTGTATGTTTTTAGAATAAAGTTTTAGACGTTCAGTTCTGTACAAAATTCGCCGAGATTAGACGTTTTTGTTAATTCCTAAGTTGATTAATAAATCTTTGTTTTTCGATTTTTTATCTGTATTTTTTCACGCTCACACCTCGCACTAGCTACACTAATGTTTTAATGATTTAGGTAATTCTTTTCTCCATAAAACAGACCACAAACAAGTATCACGTCGTAATAAAAATCTATGTCCACAACATCAAATCGAACCGACTCTATATCCCCTTTAACCATTTTAGAGAAATCAAGGGCTAGAAACGAGTTCGATAAAAAAAACTCTCACATACAACATGTCCATTTATCGATATATCGACATCCGCGCATCACTACGGCTCGCCCAGTCCGGTGACCTAGTGAGGGACAGGTTTCGATAGCCCGTGAGGTGGGGCAACTGAGTGAGCGAAAAGAAATTATTGCTAAACTGATCCACGTTACGGTTTTAGTTGCGAATTTAAGCAATATGTTAATTGTTTGATTTTATCATGTCTAGCTTGACTGGAGTTTCATTATCTTATCGTTGATTCATATCGAGACGGTTTCTACATCGTCTGCTCTTTATACCCTTGAGCTTAGAAGGTATTTGACTATATTATAATACTATCACTTATAACCGTCCTTCCATTCAATAATAGGTTAAAAAATTATAGTCGTGAAGGGGCCTATCCCTTTCATGCACGAGGTTGTGGTTCAATTCATATTTACTTACTAAGTTTTTCTAAGACATCATTGAGGAAACCTAAACCTATGGTTAATACAAGTTTGAACTCGCCAATTCATTTTGTATTGTATCTTCTCTGTATGCCTTTGCCCTGTAGTTCGCAATAACAGGCTGGTATTATTGTATTTACTATTTTGCTTTTATATGAAGTTATTTAGTCATAAAAATAGAATAAGCGACTTCCCTCTTTTCTTAATATTTGTTTTCAAATACCTACAAAAACAGCGACAACAATCTCCTGTTTGTCTCAGTAAAGTCTAAATACTAACATAGTTTAAATAACACACAAACAGACAGTTCAATAAACCCTTTGGGAGGTTTATCCTAAAATAATTGTTAATAAATAAATAATTAAAAAGCTAGGTACGCCTATGTCAAAAGACGTTGTCATCTCTAATCCCCGCCATTACTAAGGCCACACATAACGCATCAAATATCTAAGTCGATGTTCCACATTTTAACACATAGCCTTGCGGTCATAAAACAGATACTGAATCTACAGTCTACGAAGGCTGTTTGCAAACTTGAATCAAATGTGTCCTGGGGCTCGAGTCTGCTATTGCAGTCGTGTCTCAATGACCGGTCATTGATCGAATATTTGACAACTTTGACAGTTTTTGTATAGGAAATGTGTCATAAGTTTGACGTTATACGTCAAAAATCGATCATTGACCGGTCATTGAGACACGATTGTAATAGCAGACTCGACCCCCTGATTCTGTGTCGGAAAGCAAAACTGAAAACTGAATTAACAAACCATTTAAAAATTTTTTAAATCATTTTCCGTTAAATTCAAATCAGCGTTCGTTGTTCCATTTTGTTTTTTATTTAAATGTTACAACACCATGCTGAGATAGAAGTCTTTTGGCCTCGCACAGGACATAATAAGATGTGTTATTTTTATTTTTTCTTTAATTAAGTTTGTTTTGTTTCTTTCCTTTAAATTCGGCGGAGGATCAGCACTTTTTTGAATGTTAAAATGTACAGAAGATAGATCCTTACATTACCCGCGCTTTGCCAGAATACCCTATGCCATTAGATTGTTTACCACGGAAATTGAAAGCAGTTCAATTGACTAAGCACCTATTATTCTAGGTTTATCTTATTATCGATGGGCTCAAGTTGGACTTGTATAGAATTGAATACTCTTTATTGTACACCATAAAAACTTAATTATAACTTGATGGGCTACATGGGGTGGTACAATGGGCGGCCTTATCGCTAAAAGCGATCTAGTATCTCACCTGATTTAAGTGGTTGACCACATAACTTCTTGGCGGAAGAGTTAGGCTGAAATATATCGACAACCATATAATAACAGGCCAGCCTATTGCTGTCTACTATGGACAGATCTAGACTCAAAGCTATGACTTTAAAATACCATATGTAAAAAACTCATCGGCACTTTTCCCGAACCATTACCTCATGTCTGCGCTAGCAACCACTAACACTATGACATAAGATAACACAAAACATCACGCCTGCTATTCTCAAAGGGTTAGACAGAGGTGTACTAATGTAATAGAGGGCGAGCCCATTGCCATCAATTGGGCACAAGTCCTTTCTACCATCGGACAACCTGCGTACGACGAGTGTCCACCCTTACATCGTTGGCACTTCCACGATTCGGACAAAGCGTTTCGCCTCGTCGTTTATACCGCGTACATCGAAGGACTGGGACAACTTGCCTGCTGCGGTCTTCCCGTCCGACTATATTTTAGATGTCTTCAAGGCTAGAGTGAATAGGCTTTTAATAAACTAGTGCGCTTTACCATCACTGATTGCATCACTGCTTATTCATCAGGTGGGAGGCACTGGTTAATAGTATTTAAACAAAACAAGTCCAGTCTCCGGGCTGCTACAGAGAAATTCTAGATGGAAAAAGTTAATAACGCTTTGCCCGACCCGGGGATCGCACCCGGGACCACAAGCCCGGCAGTAGCGGTTGCGACCACTACACTACGAGGTAGACAAACAAATTAAACGTCAGATTTTAAACATCAACTGCAATACTAAGTCTGTCCAGTTCAACCTAAATACTCAAGATGAGTACCAAATTATCATCAGATTTTGGTTTGAGCAAAAACTTGATTATAATAAGGTCCTTTATAGCCTTAAAGGAATTTAGTAAACGGTGTTAAACTATTTGAAATGACGAAACCAAGAGACGGGTCTATAGATCTGGTCATTTATGGCAGTTTGTTGTGACATTCGCGTTTATTGCCTACAGTTATGAGTATAGTAATTATTTTAGGTGATTAGTTTTAAGTAATAAGTGGTTATAAAGATCTATTACATACCAAGATCCCACCGCACTTCGGAAAGCAAGTTAAGCCATTGGTTATTTGCAGACTTTTAATAGTCGGCCTTAACTCACGCCTTTTACCCATTGGGGCAAAAACAACAGTGCGCCATATGATATTTATACTTCTTTTGCTTCGTTTACATTCATACATGTTGTCATACTCAAATAAATAATTTCCTTCTTTTTTGTGTATGGAAAAGAATATATGTTGCGCCGACACCAAATAATTGTGATAAGGTCAAGAGATGATAACGCATATTAGTCAAAGCCTATAATATATCTATTAACACCAAGATCTGGTACATACAAGGTCGAAATCTCCGACATTAATTCAGTACTTTTCTTATTCAAAGTCAAAGTCAAAACGTTTATTTCAATTGATTGACTTTCGTTTGACTGGCCTGTTGGTCTAGTAGTTAGTGACCCTGACTGCTATGCCGGAGGTCGTGGGTTCGATTCCCACCCAGGACAAATGTTTGTGTGATGAGCACGATCATTTGTTCTGTGTCTGGGTGTAATTTATCTATAATATGTATGTATTTAGAAATATATAAGTATGTTTATCAGCTATTTAGTACCCATAACACAAGCTCTTAGCTTAGCTTGGGACTAGATGGCGTTGTGTGAAAAAGTTGTGGAATATTTATTATTATTATTATTAATTATACCGTTAAAAGGCACTTTTGAATATCATACTTAAAATTTAATAAAATGAGAAAATGATTTTAGTAGCCCCTTCCAAAAGGTAGTTTTGTAAGGAGAAGAATTGACAAGAAACGCTTGAGATTACTTAATATCTCCTACGCACGGGAGAGGGCACTGGTTCTTGAAACGGGGTTATTGAGAAGCACGACAGATTTTTTTTATGTAAAATCAAGCTTTTTACATTCTTACCATATATTTTTTGTAACGTTTTCTCTAAAAGCCTAAAGCTACCAAGCAGGACAACAAGCCAGACAAAGTTTCAAAAAGCCTAACTAAGTATGTTTAGATTTATCCGGATGCTAGTTCCGTAAGAAAAAGGCAAAGAAAAAACAACATAAATTATTGCCATTTAGGAACAGGTCGTTTAACAACTATTACAGCTGTCCCTCAAATCTAAAATAATCACCGGAAATCGTCATTCGTGCGTGTTTTCGTGCATATTTGGCGGTCCGATGCGGAAATACACAAAAAGACACGAAAACCAATCAAGGAAAATATATCGAACCTACGCGCTTGTAGTTGATTCCGCTGGTTTCCGGCCAAATAGAATAGAATACCTACATAAAATATATATAATAGCAGATGACCCGCGGTTTTATCCGCGTAGGTCCCGTTCCTGTGGGAATACGTAGATAAAAAGTAGCCTATGTGTTAATCCAGGGTGTTAGCTAACTCCATACCAAATTTTATTAAAATCCATTCAGTAGTTTTTACGTGAAAGAGTAACAAACATCCATCCATCCATCCTCACAAACTTTCGCGTTTATAATATTAGTAGGATACGCACATGAAACCGACAGGTCAGAGGTGTGTGTCATTGGGTTCGAACTCGCGACCTATAACTCGAAAGTCCGCCGGTCACACCACTAGCATATCATTGCCGAAAAAAAAGTTCGAAAAAAAAAGCTACGCAATTGATGACGTTTCTTCGCCAATTCTCAGACAATCATGGCCGGCATTTGCGGCCCCACAAACTTTCAACAAACAATTTGATACTTCCGTTACATACCTGTGTACTTACATTTACATAACACATATACACGCACACCAATAAACTATAATGCGGTGTTAAAAAATAACTTTTGTCTGACGTAACAAATAATTTCACTTTTTTTTTATATATTTTTCTGTCGTGATTTAGGAACACGTTTATATTCAGCCTATTGAATCATGAGCCTCCGCGAATGGATCTGCCTGACAATTAATGAAAATATAAATTAACTAAAGTCTTACTAAACTACTTAGTGATGGATTTATTAAAAAAAGGGATGCCTAGAGGAAGAGAGGAAACATTGTGAGATAACCTAGACTTATAATAGACACAGATAAATAGTTTTATTACTAAACTCCTCAAGTTCCGAGTTTAACTGATAAATGCTGGCACTGACTGATCTGGACCAATCATATCTGTGTGGTTCTTTCCTCAAAAGGCCATTAACAGACACAAATCTGCATGTTTCTTACATAATCTGACCAAGATAATGTCTGGACTATAAAAACAACTGTGATCTCAGAGTTTCTTTCGGTGTTTCTTCTCAGAGTAGTATATTAGCAAAATACCCACCTCATCTTCTTATTAAAAAATGACATGTGAAAGTGCTTGTTTGAACCCATTTACAGGAATAAATGTCATTTATCATTATCATTTAACCCCATTTTCTTAGCATTTACGACCTATGAATATAAACAACTTTCACTATGGGACTAACATAAAAAAATTGCTAGTTTTTACAAAAGTTAAATTCATACATAAAAAATTGCTAGTTTTTACAAAAGTTAAATTCATACATAATAATGTACTCGAATTAAACAGCAATTGTTTCGTGATTTCCGAGTTGGTCCTTTGGGAAAAGTTGTTCATAATCATGGATACAATTTTGGTAGTTACTTATATAAAAATATCTCTCAACAAATCATTGTCATCCAGCTATGAGTGTCGTGCCCTCTCTGCAAGAGATGAGGGCTTTGGCTCTGTTTTGGGACGGCAACAAACCGATATTATTATTTTTACTACAGCTAACTATCATAATTATTAAGCTATCCAACCAAATATTAATAACAAATAATTGGACATGACCGTAAAGTGTTATAATTATAACTATTCACTATAAAGTAGCACATTTCTAATGATTCGCTCCAAAGATATGATAATAGGAATGTACCGTAACCGTAATAATTTCGATACCTTTTGTTATGGCAGATAAAAGAAAAAGATTGACGTGTAGGTTGACGTTGACGGAGGAAATGTAGAAATGGTTTTTCTATAACTTGGAATAAACACACATTCGTGTTTCTTCAATGCCAGTTACTTAGAGAAGATTATAAATTATTATTGCCCTTTTCAACTAATTAAAGGAAAACACGCACGTACAATTTTCTTGAACTTTGAATGATCCAATTATTCAATAAACAGATCCTTAATCACGTCTTGTCGGTGACAAATCAAATACTATCGATGGTTTAAAATAAAAATGTCGATGATTTGATTTACTATCAAACCAAATTATCGAAAATACATAGAATAGTTTAATGATTTCACATAGATACTTCGATAAATTGAATGAATAACTTCGATATACGTAGATACCTACATAACTTAAGATAAATCAGAAGAGTTTATATGCCATAATAAAAGTTTAGCCAATCGGCAAAGTTCGTAAGAGATCCCACGCTCATTAATACTTTAAAACCGGTTTCTTAATTACTTTATGAAAGTCTTATTAGCGATAATTAAATATGCTATTAATACTTCGTAATAAAAACTAAATTTATTAAAATATCTTCATTATTTAAGGCAAATGCACCTATCAGGAGGCTAACCATTAACTAAACTATAAAATAATTACGATCTGCCTAGCTCTTTCACAAATGGCGCAACTTCTACTTTAATTAGATAATAAATAAATAAATATTCCACAACTAAGCTAAGCTAAGTTATGAGCTTGTCTTATCGCTACTAAACAGCTGACAAACATTCTATATTTCTAAATACATACATGTTATAGATAAATTACACCCAGACACAGAACAAATGATCGTGCTCATCACACAAACATTTCTTCGGGGTGGGAATCGAACCCACGACCTCCAGCATAACAGTCAGGGTCACTGACTACTAGAACAACGGGCCAGTCAAATGGATGCAGCTCAGTACCAAGCACGACTCCCTTTCTGACCCCCTCATGTCAATCCTTGGACTCATCATCTACCTACCCTTTTCCCAACTATGTTGGTGTTTCTTCAGCAGAGTAACAGTATTTTACATGAAGAGACGGCCTACCTGACCTCCACAACGGGGAGAGAGTTCAGGGCTCTGACAATAAGTAACGACTGCCAAAGATCTACAAATGACAGCCGGGATTAAGGAGTATTCCCCTTTGAGCACCTATTTATTGTGCTAAATGCATAGGTACTCAAAAAATAGGTGCTCAAACAGGAATACTCCGGGATTAACTGCTTAACATGCTTTCCGAGACACGGAGGAGTCTTGATAAGTTATGACTGGTTACCCATACAGGGAGCGACCTTGGGACGCATAGCTTAATCTTCCATCGAGCTTCCGACTATCCGTAACCAACTGTCCAAGATCTACGAATGACAGCTGGCACCAACTGCTTGCCGTGCACAGAGGGCAAATAAAAACTACTTAAAGCCAAATAACTACTAATTACTATTTCTAACTACACGTTGCAAGTTTCTACATTGACACGCCTTTTTGATCAGGTTTAGTTTGACCTCAATTAACCTTTACTTAGATTACATGCAGGATTTGACCTTTTGCAAGCATGTTGTAAATTTATCTTTAGAAACTTTCATTGACGCATGTTCGGAGTGATGTAAACTTTCTTTGATTTTATACCGTTTTTTGAATAAAAATAAATGTCACCTACTAAGAAATAACCACAAATAACACCAGCCTGTTACTGTCCAATTGCAGGGAAACGGCCTCTTCTTATACAGAGAAGGCACAATCATTAATCACTACGCTTGCTCAAGACGGATTGGTGATTCGAGATATTTATTGTAGTACAGAATGGGAGACTTTTATGAGTTTTGATTTTACAACGTTAAAATAAATAACTCCGAAAAAGCGAACTTCACAAAGTGAAAACACAAATCTAAGTCTGTCTTAGTCAGTTTTATTTAAACAAGACCATTATCAGTCCACTATTTTCAGTCAAAATTAAGAAGTCTAGTTTTCCTAACATAGGAAAAACACTAGGCACATAGCCTTAGTAAATAAAAAAAAATGAGATCATTATACACTAAGAAAAAGCGAAAAGATGTTAGGAGTTACAACAATCCGCCATTTTGCATTTGTGTCAAATATGACATTCAACTTAGGGTAATGAATAGCGAAATTTCGTGGTGTTTACACAATTAAATGTCAAACATTCAAGTTTGAAACATTTCTTGACATTCTAGTCTGCCATAACTAATTAATATTTATATGCTAAAAGCCAAAAATAAAAGTAAAACAAGTTGTTTAGTGTGCCAGTTCGGCGAATCGCTAAAGTTTTAAAAATGGTGACTTATATGTATTTGAACGGATGAAGTAGACAATATAACAGTATGGTGTCAAAGATTTGGTTTAGTGACTCATGGTCTAGTTAACTTTAAAAGCTTTTAATTTAGATATGATTTATGACTTTGTGAATTATTGCGTTCAGTTATTTCTTCAATTCCTCTAATATTCTAATTCTGGACCACATAATATTGTAATCACGTTAAATGTTACAAAATCACTATATTTCAGAATGGCAATAAATAGTTGAAATAATTTAAATACTTACTCAAGAAGAGCTCCGTAAGACAAAATTTGCAATATTTTTTTCTTGGAAATTTCCTCAGACAAAAATGTTACAGATTTTTTGTATGTTTCAGAGTTTGTGTCGTGAAAGTTGTTTATAATATATGACTACGTTTACCCCCTATAATATTTTTATATAACTACCAATCAACCAGGAAACCTAAATGTAATTTGGATTTAGTCAAACGATTTTGGTTTGTGTCATAAAACATTCCCAGTGCAACTAAACCAAAAGTATTTAATTTATCATTCAATAAATTTCAATGTCAAGGAAACTCACAATACGTTAAAACAATTTCAATGTTATTTTTATTTAATTTTCAAGTCATAACTGTGATTATAATACTTTATAATAATTACTATTGCCAATATCTACATTTGTTATTATGTGTAAACATTTTTAAAATATAGTCGATTTAATTTGACTTTGATCTTGAAAACCGAAGTTTTTATTTACTTCCTGTCTATAACTATCCAGGGTCTACTTGAATGAAATCAATAAATAATAAGCTTAACTTCTTAAAAGCTAGGTAACGATTTCATAACCTTTTAAACTTGTCACCATCATCTTTGTGTCTAGGCTAGGTAAGTACCGGGTAAAATGGGGTGAATAGATACTTAAGGGTAAATAGAAACAACATTTCAAACCCATCTTGCACACGTAGCATGAACACATTGAACACCGAAGAAACGGCCTTTGTCTACAGACGAATCGGCAAAGTGACAGATTATATAGACAGGAACATCAATCTGTCAAATTTCTTTCAATAAACCTGCCTGCGTAGCATGAACACTTAATTTCTTTCTTCCGAGACACGACAAATTTCTTTCTGTCCAACTTGACATTTCTTCTACCCGAGCATGAGGCGACTCGTTGACAAAGCATTTGTACGTAGTGAAAGAAATTTACATGCTGTCTATAGCAACTGTCAAGTTGCTCTTGTCTAGGTCTCATTTGATGTAGACTGTTTGACACTTGTTGACAGGAAATGTTTCGAAAAGAACTGTCAAAAGTGGAGAAAATAGGTACGCACTTTATGCTCGGCATTCTTCGGCATTCTTCGGCAAATAACTTCTCATCTTTCTTGACATTGTCATGCTCGAGACGAAAGAAATGTCTATATAATCTGTCACTTTGCCGATTCGTCTGTAGACAAATGCCGTTTCTTCGGTGTTCAATGTGTTCATGCTACGCAGGGAAGTTATTCACGTAAGTTAAAAGTTGTTTGTTATAAACGAGGACTGTAATGCTTTTAAACAATTGAGATCAATAGTTTCGACACTAGCGTCAAAATCCTCCTCAAAGTTTTGTTTTTTTTTTTTTTTAATATTATAAACCAGTGCTTGACTGCAATCCCACCTGATGGTAAGCAGAGATGCAAACAGAGATGGTGAAGCACACTAGTTTATTAAGAGCCTATTCACTCTAGCCTTGAAGACACTTAAATTATAATCGGACGGGAAGACCGCAGCAGGCAAGTTGTTCCAGTCCTGCGATGTACGCGGACGTGTGTGTGTGTTTCTATTTACCCTTAAGTGTCTTTTCACCCCGTTTTACGGTACCTATTTCTTTCCTAAATATTACAGAGTAGATACAATTAGATCCAAGATATAGTCTTCCGAATCTGAATGCTGCTGAATACCAGTAAGTATTATTTATTAGAGTTACTAATACCTGACCTCCAGTGACTGGGTACCATGGAACTCTTTGGTTGGAAGACAGACGTTACGGGTTTCCGGGAGATGCCCGGAAATCTGACGACTACTCTTACCAAGGAGAAGGTCTAATAGACAGTTGCGCCATGTAAAATACTGGTATTTACTAACATCCGGTTAGACTAGAACGTGACCCCAACATAGTCGGGAAAAGACTAGACAGATGATAATGTCTAGAATTCTTACAAATCTAAGATCTGTGTACAACTTTCAAATGTTAGATGTCGTTACTCAACAGCTAGGTTTATAATAAAAATGGCGACCGTAGTCCCCTATGACATTTAGGTACCTGACCATTCACCTATAAAGTTATGCAAGTGGTTACCACATGATTGATTTATTGTATGTACTTACATATTGTATATGGGTAGGTATTTTGTTTCCATTTACAGGGTTTCTACGCATCATCGGCGCACTTAAATACAGTGAGTTTTGTACATAATTAATTCGATTAAATCTTAATCGAGTTGCATTTTAGCGGTCCTGTATTCATTTATGTACTGCAAAATGGAGATTATTTAAAACCTATACTTACGATTTATTTATCGCTAAGAACCAGTACCAACTAACCATTAAAGTGTTTTCAATAGACTTTACAAGCAGTAAGTTTAAATTTTAATACATACAAGAATTTATAGAGTGCTTAACTGTGTTATAATTTAAAAGACTATTATATATTCATTCAATTCATTCAATTGATTTCAGATTTCCCAAGTTATGTCTGTGCTTTGTTATTCAAGTATATAAATTATTCAGTTTATGAATTTACTGACAGCCTTAGCACAATTTCAACTGTTTTGTATGAAACAAGGAAGTTTAAAGAAAGTTTTTTTTTATACCACGACGGTAGCAAACAAGCTTACGGCCCGCCTGATGGTAAGCGGTTACCTATGGACACTTGCGACAGCATAAGCACCACACGCGCGTTGCCGACCCTTTAAAAACCTATTTACTCCCCTTTTGAAGAACCCTATACTGTAGCCCTCTGAGAAAACCTCGGCAGGGAGCTCATTCCAGAATCCAAGTGTATGCGGGAGGAAATTCCTCTAAAACCGCACTGTACGGGACCATTTCGGCTCCAGTGTGTGAGCATGAACTCCTTGTCGACGGCGAGCGGTGCGAGTTATGTATTTACTTTTAAAAATACAGGTTTAATAGGGGATGAAAGGATCAAACTTTTATATTTATAATAGTCACATTATTTTGACGTACCTACTTTAGCAATAAATTCTGCCTCGTTAGTCCAATGGTCGCAAGCTAAACATTAGGTTCCAGGCTCAATCCCCGAGGCCGGCAAAAAGTTATTGAGAACTTCCATCTGGGATTTCTCAATAGCAGCCCGGAGTCTGGGTCTGTGCCCAATTGATGGCAACAGGTTCGCCAGTCGCGGTCGTTTCTATTACATAGAACTTAATCATAACTGGCGAAATGTGGGTACACGGCTGCCTGACTCTTCGAGGAATACAGGGAAGCTACACTATTCCCGGGTGACATAGGCTACTTTTTATCCCCGTATTCCCTCGGGAACGGGAACTACGCGGGTGAAAACACGTGACGTCCGCTTATGCGTGTTAAGCCATGTTAGTGAGACTTATGGTAAAGCAATAAGGGTCAAGCCACATTGATCGAAGGCCTTTCGCATGTTGCCCATTGAAAAGGAGCACAAGTGTACGTAATATCCACCGCTTACAGAGGCCGTCGACAAACACCGTTCGCCATCTGAGTGCTTTCGCGTCGATGCTAAAAGATTCGTACGTCTTTCCATACTTAGCTCACGTTTCAACCGACTTACAAGAAACGAGGAGGTTCGAATCTCTCCGAGTCGTCACTTTATTTACGAAAAAAAGGCAACCGGTTTTTAAAAAAGCACTAAAAGGTGTAAGATAATTCTAGTTTCGGAAGTCGCTGGCCAATGAATGTAACAAAACAACCAACGCCACAGACTTCAGAATTTAGAGTAATTTTACTTCGTTAGTGTTTTCGTATTTACAGACCAACACCTTCGATCACGGTTTCCTGACTTTAAGGAAGGTTCATATCTGAAGGAACGTGCGCCGAGCGTTTGCGACAATTTACCTCGACGCACTAACGCATCATCTGTTGAGTGTGAACCGTCAAGTGTTTTTCTATACATTTGTCTGTTCTAGCGTTACGCGACCGATAATACGCGACGCATGTTCCGTCAGATATGAACCTTCCCTAAGGCTTACTCTTAAACTTCTCGTTGAAACAATTCTTCAGAGTTACATATAATTTAAATATATTTTGAATCACCTTTCACTAAAAAGTTGCATATTAAATTAACCATCTCAACTTTACCTAAAAACCTTGGCATTAATAAGGCTCCATTACCAAACTTATCTGTAATACTTATGTAAGTTAACGTTAGTTAATAACTTAATTCAAAACTTAACGTTAACTTATATGATTCTTTTGGGCAATCGTCATGACACGGTTTCTTTAGGCCGTTAAGCGTAGGTATTGGATTAACATAATTCGAATGTACAGTAATCTTAGGAATTGTAGGTGCTAGTCAAGTAATATACTTACATAAAACTATAGAGCAGAGGGTTCTAATTCAAATTTCAGTCTCTCTCTGTCAAAAATATGTCTAAATTCCGTACATTTGTGACAAGCTTTTGATACTAACTGCCGCTGAGAGTGGATTGTGGCTAGTGTTTAAAGTTTTTAATTGATTAAGGGAACTGTTCATTCAAATTATACTTTATTAGTGGATGTCACATTTAACACACGTAGTTCCTGCTCCCGTGGGAATACAAGGATAAATAGAAGCTTACGTCACCCGGCAATAGAATAGCTTCTAAGCAGTGAAAGAAATCTTCAAATCGGTTCAGTAGTTTTTAAGTTTATTCGTTGCAAACAAAAAAACAAATCTTTCCTTTTCACTTTGTCCGACCCCAATATCGAACTTAAAACCTCAAGCTCAGTAGTAGAACTTGCAATCACAAAATCCACGAAACATAATCGTGTTTCAAAGTATAAAGTGATTAATTCGTAAAAAATCCTATAGTTCAACTCCTACACACGATATTCTTGACATTCACGGACTTGATTCAATATTATTAAATACAGTAGGTATGTACCTGCATTGACCTTTAATTCATAGCACTTATAATAAATGTGATACCAGTTCTAGAACGGGATAAAATGGCGGAAATATTAGCAAAAACGCTGAAAATAATTGATTAAATAAAAGGAGAGCGCGTCGATGTCTTTTGTACTGGAGCTTTTAAATGTCACCATATCTTGCATTTCTGCCTATAACTATACTATTTCTCTTATAAATGTTAAAATTCACTTTCCATTATATTTTAACATATCTGTTTAGAAAAACAAACTGATTGAAATTTTCGTCTGAAGCAAAAAAATAAGACCGTTTTAGTCGAAAAAACTTCCATTGATTATTTTTCTTATAACAATTCAATTATAAAGTACACTTTCAGTTATATTGTTAGAATTTACGCAACACTCGAATTAAGTGGAGTATAACCTGTATAGCAAAAATCGTGATCGCAACACACTTTGACATTTTAAACTTTAAAAAAAAACGACTCACCTTGACATGATACCAATGTCGAGCTTAACAATAACGCGACGAGCAAGACAAAACTCCTGAAAGGCATCCTGAAGCAGTTTCTTTCACAATATAACCTGGGCTGCAGCATTTTCACAGCACTAAAAATTCATCGAAAAAAAAATTTTTTTGTTCAAAAATTTTCACTTCACTATTTTTTATTTTTATTTTCGTCACTCGTTTTTCGTAATCAGAGCGCCATGTTATGCGCGGGCGCGGGTGTACCGTTGTGATGTGAAAGTGTGGAGTGGTCGGGACGTCCGTTAGGTGGCGCTGTTGGCGCTAGACTGACGGGCCTGCGCGCACGCACCGCTACCGACGGTTTCTTCTCTGTTAACTTCTTGCCTCGAGTGGTGCAGTTGCTGCCAACCTTTTTTCTTTAAAACCCTTTTAACTTAAGTGGTGAAAAAGTTTTTCCTGCAAGTACAGCTCACCTTTTCAGTCTTTTTCCAACTATTTTGAGGTCTTCCTCCAGTCTAGTTGAAAGCAGCTGAATGTTTGCATAACCTTTACACTTATATAAAACACCTTAACATGGGGTAAATATGTTGTACCAAAATTTCTTTTTAATTTTTTCCTTTCTTTATAAATCATTTTCTTCTTTTTCTTTTTCAGTTCGCCATCCTTCGGAGCAACGATGAAGAAGAAAAAGGAAAAGAGAAAAGAAATAGGATAGAAAAATTTGCTGATCTTCGAAAAGAAACTATCATCAGCTCTCTTATCCCTACAGCAGCTTTTACGCTTATCTTTTTTGTTTTTTTTTTTCAATAATCTTCCACAACCTTTTTATCGTCAACCCATCTTGTAAGAAAGTAAGTTTGGACTCCTAACGCTCCTTGAGCTGATTCCTGGTCTTCATTCCTTGTATACCTACTAATTATCCACATTAATTGTATACCTACTAATTATCTATTTGGTAAGTAGGCTTAATACTTTTCTTTTTTTTAGGTTTTTTGCTGAAATAACAGCTATAATACTTTTTTTTTAGCCCCAAATAGGTTTATTTTCTTTTTTTGCCACAAATCTACTCGCTTTACCGCCCCCTCAAAATTAAATACCTTATCATTCAAATTTATCTTAGACTAAATCCGCCCATCTAGTATTTATGTTTTTGTTAATCTTGCCAAAATGTTGTCAACAACTGGGGCCGAACCCACTTCACTTTCAAACTCGGTCGTGCCTCGCGGACGTGGCGCGTAAGTGTTCACCCAAATGGACACAGTACGAGCTTTTCGCACCACCGGTTCCGGGTTTGACTCCCTACCGGTCATTTGCCAACGCCCATGACTCCTTGGTGCGAAAGGAAAAATGGGGTTTGTTGGTAGGCAATTAATGAGGTAAGAAGGATCGACGATGTCAGATTTTGGAAACCCGAACCTCCAAAGGAAAAACCGCTACCCTTAGAAGATCAATTTGTTGTCTATCTGTCTGTCAACTCCCTTTATTTCGGAAATGTGTGGAGCTATCAAGTTAACATTTAGGTCCTATGTAGTTGTGAAAATAACAAACTTATAAGTTTACGTACAAAAATATACGGCCGTTTATTCACTTTTGACTGGCCTGTTGGTCTAGTAGTTAGTGACCCTGACTGCTATGCCGGAGGTCGTGGGTTCGATTCCCACCCAGGACAAAATGTTTGTGTGATGAGCACGATCATTTGTTCTGTGTCTGGGTGTAATTTATCTATAATATGTATGTATTTAGAAATATATAAGTATGTTTATCAGCTATTTAGTACCCATAACACAAGCTCTCAAGCTTAACTTGGGACTAAATAGCATTATGTGAAAAGTTGTGGAACATTTATTTTATTTATTTTTATTCAGCAAGAAACGCATATTTCGACACTCTCAAGGGAATTAATCAAATTCATAGGGTACTTCCCGCTGACCTAGAACTATAAAATTAGGCAAGTTACATCGTAATAAACCACACGTACAAGAACAAAACTCAAAACAATACGTTTGTAATTAAAATCACTTAGGAAAAGCTCGGAAAAACTGTGTGATTTAATTCCGTAATGATTTACAATGATCCTACGTAGGGACCCTGAGTGGGCGCGTCCGACTCGCACTTGTCCGGTTTTTTTATACCCATAAGTCTAGGGTAAAACCGTGCGAAGCCAGAAACAAAAAAAAAAAACAAAAAAAAAAAAAAAAAAAGTCTAGGGTACAAATAAGACCACAATAAAAGAGTCAACTGGCATATGAATTATTTTTTTGTTTTAATTTTATATAAATGTAGTGTTGTGTCAGTGTTACGTGCAACAATGCTACAAACATTAGGCACATGAACGAAGTGCTTCCCCTTAACAGACTCTAAGATTACGTCAGTTGACAATTTCTTAGTTATAATTTTGTAATAATTTAGGTTAAAGTAAAATTACTTATTAGTCTGTAGACTAGATCGTAATTTCAGCAAAGT
This sequence comes from Euplexia lucipara, assembly GCA_921972225.1. Lineage (NCBI taxonomy): Eukaryota > Metazoa > Arthropoda > Insecta > Lepidoptera > Noctuidae > Euplexia > Euplexia lucipara. The sequence continues at coordinate 9,783,954 of OV179167.1, read as the reverse complement.
ATTTAGATTTTTCTAATTCTTTACAAATATGGAAAAAAAAATATATTTTTATACAAAATATCACAATTATTAGTGATAAACAGCCTTACATAAAACAGAAGAGCTTGTGGCTAAATTCTAACAGCCGCACGGGTCGATCGAAGGTTAAGCTACGCTTGACGAGGTCGCTCCGTAGATGGGTGACCATTTATTACATATCAAGACTCCTCCGTGCCTCGGAAAGCACGTTAAGCCGTTGGTCCCGGCTGTCATTTGTAGATCTTTGACAGTCGTTACTTGTAGTCAGAAGCTCGAAAGTCTGACAACCAGTTTAACCAGGTGTATCGTGTTACTGGGTTGTGGAGGTCTTACAGAAAGTCGCTCCATGTATAACACTGGTATTTAGCCGCATCCAGTTAAACATAGTTGGGAAAAGGCTAAGCAGATGATGACTTTTACATAAAATGTGACAACATCGCATTTTCTGAGCCTAAAATATGAATAATGGGTTAGAATGAAAATGCATTAGGTACTCGTATTTATCAATGAAACTAAGTTTGACCTAAACTAATAATAATTGATGATATCATCGAAACTATGCGTTTTTGAACCACAAGTTCGAGGACTTTTTGTATTATTTTTACTTATTTATACTATGAATCAGAAAAGTTTGTTTGTTTGTTTGGTTGAACGCTCTAATCTCAGGAACTACCGGCTCGAATTAAAAAAATCTTTTTGCGTTGGACAGTCCATTTATTAGGAAGGCTATAGGCTATATAAAATCACGCTATGACCAACAGGAGCGGAGCAGCAATATGAAATATTACATTCGGGAAAAACGCTTCCGTTGCGTGCGCTGCGTAAACGGTTTAAATTACGCAAAAATCAAGTATATACATATACAGTATGCATGTATAGTTAAAGTTAACGTTAGCCCAAAGTAACTATTTCACGCGGACAAAGTCGCCGGCAGAAGCTAGTAGAATATAAACCTCGAGTTGCAACAAAAACCTGCACGCCTAGCATTATCACCCAACAAACGTGACAGATGATAGAAACATTTCTGCCCATTATAGAAGAAATAATATCGATATCGATTTTTTGCCTTTGTCGTTTGAAGAATCTACACATTTTTCTCTTCATTCTTAACGTTGTTGTGTAGAAAACAAAAGAAATGTTCCACTTTGTCGAATCTTCTGTTGACAAAATTCGTTCCTATGGCAGACATGCTACGAGTGAAGGTTAAATAAAGGACTAGTATACATAAATAAGTAACAGTACATGATGAGTATACAGGTTGGAAAGGAATTTCGCTGCACATCTGAACACTTTGAGGTCCCTTTATCATTCTTGACCTCCTAGCGTTAAAATTATTCGTCAACTTTCCTTATTTTCCAAGTTTTACCTGATGTTCTTTTTACTGTATAAAAAAATGATATCTGGCCAAAGTAATGAGATTTTTATTGTTATATTATATATTGTTTAGGAGGATCTCCAAGAAAAGAAATACACAAATACAAATAAAAATCACATTATTACAAAAGATTATCTTACGTTTGCTGCTTCAGTTATAGGAGACCACGGCATGCATTTTTATCTAGGTAAACTAAAACAAAATAATAATAGATCAATTTAATGAACAATTTAAGAAGTCTGGAAAATATGGAAATAATGAAAAAATACATTTACGATCCTGCAATGGATACAATATTTTTGAATTTTGAAATAGGGAGGGTTACGTCCAGGTTACAACGTTTTGACAATACATTGGATCATAATTATCATATTGAATTTATTGGATTGGTTCATTCATTATTCATAAATAAATAAATAATAAATAATTGGACAGACAGACCTACAGAGTCTTGGGAAGGCGGCAAATGTTCCAGATTAGATTTAGATCCTGAGACGTAAATTAGAGGAGATATTGAGCCGTAGATATTGAAGTTATTAGTGTTATAGCTATTAGAGAGGCTTAGAACCAGAACAATTTGAACGCCAAAAATAACAAAGGTAGTCCCCCAAAACGCCCACCCTTCACCACTTCCTGATCTTTTTGCTAGATGCAGGATGTCTTTCTTGAGAATCGGAGAGAGGTGACGCGGAATCGTGACAGATGGTAGGAATGGAGGGAAGGCCATTGCCCACGTTTTATATCGTCATCCGGATGAGAACACATCAACCAGAACAAAGAAGTTAACCTAGCCTTAAAAATAAACTAAAAAGTTAAAGTAAACGTACTGTACAAGGCCTGCATTTACGATTAACCAGGCAGTGTGTTATACATCCGGATTCCGGATGACATTTTTGATACTTACGTAAAGCTTTTTAAGGTAAAAGCACCCGAATAACCGGGGCTTGTCAGAGTTCACTCTGGCCGGCCAATTAAGGCAAGCCAGAGATGAGGAACAAGACATCTCCCGGGAGACCAGGTCCGTGGGGTCGCTACTGCCCAACAGCTTGCCACAAGCTGCCCTGCGGGGTTATTATTATTATTAAAGAACATACGAGTACTTACGTTTGATGCACACTGATGCAGACGAAATTCGCTGGTGACTTCTAGATATAATAAACCTAACATAGACATGTGAACACACTTACTGCCGACAGTACCTACATGATATAATGCTTTCCGTCCAGCCGTAAAGTTCCGGGTTCAGTTCCTGTGCCGGTCTAAATGATAAAGCTGCGCTAGCACCGGTAAGTGACCGGAAAACGTCTATAAGATTGATGACCTAGCTAGAAGAAATGATGTATATACGACTGAACATTACTTGTTTATAGTCCTGGTTTGCTTTTGATTAAAGGTTACTTGCTGACGATCGAAGGTTAAGCTACTCCGGCCGAGGTCGATCCGTGGATCGGTGACCAAGATACCAAAATCGGAAAGCAATTTTAGTTCTTTGGTTCCGGCTGTAGTCAGAGCCCCGAAAGTCTTACAACCAGTTCGTTTGTTACAGGTTACAGTGTGACTCGTTGGGGCTTTTTTTTTCCCAACGAGTCACACTGTAACTCGTTGGGAAAACTTTTTAAAGTTCGTTCCCAACGAGTCACACCGTAACGTGTTACAGTGTGACTGGTTGGGATTTTTTTATCAATCAGTCAGTATCAGTTTTTTTTTTTTGGTTGGGAGAACACTCCCAACCAAAAAAAAAAACAATACTATTATTAAAAAAATAATCAATATTATTATTAAATCAATACTATTATGTAATAAATACTATTTTGTAAGTTTTACTTTATGTTGTTAAATTTTGCTGTGCCCTGCCAGGTCCATGATTGTGCGTAGCTTTAAGCATTATTTTATGATCTTGTAGACACTGTGGAATACAAATAAATAATAATGAATATGAATAAGACGTTAAAATAATCTACCATAAGTTTTAGTTCTTCGTGATATCAAAATACACATAGGTCGTACGGTCTTCGGCTCGTTGAATGTGAACATAGAACACTAAGATATGCATATTAGCTCTTCGCTGACTAATATTTGCGTAATCTGAGTACCGCAGTCATGATATTATTATGGTCACGAAATACTTTGGTCTAGTTTGAATAGCACACTCACTGCTCTTTGAAAGCTCTCAATAAATCACGTTTCTTAAACTTTTCACAACAACGCCATCTAGGTTAATTAGCAAGTAAAGTTTAGAAAACTTGTAATCAGCGTAGTACTAACAATAGAATACAGATGGCGCTGTTTCGAAAAAGATAATACCAATTTTTGTGAAATGGAAAAAGCGACATCTAACGGTTGTGTTTTAAAACATTTGGAGAAATATAGATGGCACTGTTACAATGTTAATAACTATGTGGTTTGATAATAGATGGCGCTGACTGTTGTTCATGGAAACTTACTGCACAATTTTCAAAGTGAGTTAGTAAAATAAACCGTCGTATTGTTTTTTTCTTTTTATCAATGATTTGGTTACTTGTCACCAAACAAGCGTGGCGTCAATCCTCGATGCGTAAAATCTGATCAGTCATGGCAAATTGCCTCGGACTCGTTCAAATCTTGAACACCAATCATGATAATCGGCTGAAATTATTGAGCTGAGATGCAGTCGAATGCGTTCACACGGTGCTAAGGTAATAATGCTATTCTTTATTATGAGAATTCGGAAAAGAATAATAAACCAAACTCATAAACAGACTAATAATACAAACCAAGGGTATGTATAAAGCTATTTATTATAGATCGATTCAGGCAAAACAGAATATTGTCAGCTTTTACAGATTCTAAGACAGAGCCAAACAAGTAGGTACTACTGGCACTAGTAATCTTTTGTAAATTAAACCGTACAAAAAGTTATAGGTTTAAGTACTAAAAAAATGAGCACGTAATTAGTTAACTACCTTCATTTGTACCCGCGATAGCAATATGTAGTAGGTGCTACCCTATGCATGTTCTGATTAACAAATACATAGGTACTAACAGTGCATGATGAGAGTGAACACAAGCTCTAAACGATTTATGGCCAATCAGTCTTCCTCTTCACACAGCACGCGCGAATTAACTAATAAAAACATAAAATAAAACACAACTGGCCATCTATACGCCATAAAACGAAGAAATTCACATGCGGCATTGAATAATTCCCATTTTAAATAAAGAATGATGGGCCAAAGACTGGTTTTGCGTGGCGAGCAATTATTCAGTCAAAATTCACTCATTGATCGGTTGGACGGCCGGTGGCAGAACGGTTGCGTGTCTTTGCCTCACGAGAATATCTTAACATAAATATGGAGGCTGACGATTTCGCGCGAATCGAGAGCGTCGAGAGTTATGGAGCTGTTTTAAGAATACTAATTAAAGTCGCATATGTATTTTAAATTAAATGTGTCTGTCTCTCTCATAGTTATTTATTTTTTTCAACGATTGGACAATTAAATGTACCTAATAAATACGTATGCGTTGGCAGTTTGTCGTAAAATAAACACCTGTACGTGTGATGTTTATTTGTAAAATTGTTGTGTTTATAAAACTGCACTTGTCAGTGCTGTTGAAATCATTTTCACTTTGGCAACTTTATTACCTAGCTAGGGGCAATGGCAGCAGATGCATAATGCCTATTTTTCCAAGACTGTATATCAGACGTGACAGGCATTTATGGCTGAAAGAAGCCAGGTGAATCAAACGAGTGTCTATTTAATTTATTTATTTGCAATACTTAACTACGCACAAAACACTGCCTCGCAGTGAAAGAAAGCTAAAAGATATTCGATGTACAAAAAAATCTGATCTTCTCTCCTTCTCTGGCACCATAAACTGCATTGTTGCTGAAAGCTTTGTTTCGCCACCTCTTCTTCCCAGCAAAAACACTACGAAGCGGCGAAGGGCGGGATTTTAGGGGACTGTCTTATGGAATTTTGACATTCAAATCGTGCTGACCCTCAGTGTAATTTGAACAAATGCCTTTATATTTTATTTTTATTTTTTTTTAAATTGTTCAAATTCAAAGTATTTTTTTCAACATATTATTTGTTTTGTAAGCATATTAAATCTATGATGTATCTGATTCAAGTCTATCGCTTCGTTAAATATTCTGTGTAATTGGAGAGGTCTGGCGCTTGTGATACAGGAAGTCAGGAACTCCTAGTACAGACGCCAGCACATCAAGTTACCCCGATGTGTCAAATTTTCCCAATTGAATATGAACCTTATTTACTTTAACATAAAGTTGAAAAACGATCAAAGAAATTTGACACATAGGGGTAACTTGATGTGCTGGCGTCTGTACAAGAGCCAGAGCCACACTGATGCTTGTGTCTTGAAATAAATAAATAATAATAATTATTATTATAATTAAGCGACAATATCCCAATGGCTTAGGCGTTGGCCTGACGATCGGTCCTGACTTCGATCCCTACCCATTGCACTATTGACGTAAACCCACTCCAGACTCAAGCATATTTAGCTTAGCTGGAGGTTAACAGGACTCTTAGTAATGTGATGTAATGTAATGTGCAACCCACATTACTTGCTAGTGAGCTTCTATACAAAAAAACAGGACAAGTGCGATTCGGACTCGCATTAAGGGTTCCGCAGGTACGTGGGATATATTTATTTATTTTATTTTAAAGAAGGCTTACAGACTAAAAATCCAGTGAAATAAAGAATATAATATATAAAAAACAAAGTTATTAACAAGCTTTCACATATAGATTAAATCGCACAGTTTTATCCAAAGACATTCAATACCTATAGACCGGACATCACGATCAAAATTTTCGTCCGAAACTTGTGTCCTGATTGGACGCAAGTCTATGGGTTTTTTTTAGTACGCTCCGCTGCCGGTCCAATATTCATATATTATTCTAGATGGCGTTACTGAGACATGGGATCAAAGTTTTTCTATGACATTTCCTTGACATGCCCGCTCTGTAGTATTTTAAATCTCTTCGGTTTTATACGAGCTTTACCTAACTGAATTTAATAACAAATGTACAGTTTTGAGTTTCCTTGTAGATACTCGTGGTTTATAACGATGTTACTTGCCAAATTTCATACCGACGTACAAACAGACAGACGCACAACAAAGTGAAATTATAAGGGTTTCGGTTCCTCCTTTTGAGGTACGGAACCCTAAAAAACATTTTACAACTTGTTAATTATTTTTAGCACTTTAATAATAACACTTTCATATTCAATTTCCACGCAACACTTAAAAGCGTGTGAAGCTACTAGTTTTGCTCAAACAATCTAGAATCATCGTACTAATACGTGGAGCGTAAATGTCGACGGTTCCTCATAAATTTCCCATAGAAGAATATTACGCGAACGAAGTCAGATTTAGTATAGTACTAGCAGACCTCCCGCGGTTTCACCCGCGTAGGTCCCGTTCCCGTGGGAATACAGGGATAAAACGTAGCCTATGTGTTAATCAAGGGGACACCCTTGATTAACACATAGGCTACGTTAGCTAACTCCATATAAGTATTAAAATTAATTCAGTAGTTTTTACGTGAAAGAGTAACAAACGTCCATCCATCCATCCTCACAAACTTTCGCGTTTATAATATTAGTAGGATATTATTTGCAAGATCACACACGATAAAAAATAAAAGTCCAAAACAAAAGATTTAAACTAACATAACATCACTAAATCATACCTGTAATTCCCGAAGGACTAGGCAAAGGTATACCTGGCTGGTAGTGACCCCCACATTACGCCAGTTATATTTAAGTCCCATGTAATAGGGGGCGAGCCTATTGCCAAGAATGAAACTAAAAGAAATGAACTAAAGAAGTAAGAGAGAAGTAGAACAATAGAATAAAAGAAGACAGTTGGATTATAAAAAATAATACACAAGTGTTTTTTTTTTCTTTTTCAAATATATGGAAAATTGGAAACCTGCTTAGATTAAGCGCATTAAAGTTGAGGAGAGGGGGTTTGTGTCGTCATTATCTATTATAAACTGTACTGGCTAGTGACTTCATGCGACAGTTAGACTCGATGTATCGCCGTTATTTTTTTATTACTTACATACGTGAAAAAATAAAAAAAATGTGTTGAATATTTTCTTGTAATCTATATGAGGGACTAAAAACTAAAACTTTGCCACTAAACACTTAATCACTGCATACAAACGTCAACATATATATCAGTAACAGTCTTCTACTGTGTGGTAAGTGTACACTTACCACAAAATAAAAAGAAGACTGACACTAAACGACACTCTGATTCCAGGTTAGTACCTGGTGTCAGAGTTTTAATGCCGCCCATGGGTCTCGAGCATACCTCTTTCCTCACGTTTTTTTTTATATATAATGGATCTACTCTTGACCTCAATCTTGTCCTGCGGTCAGAGATGAGGTCGACGGTGGAACGAGCTTACCCAAAAGAAGCCTATTAACTCGCGACTTAAACAGATTGGGGTCATATGAACTCGGGAACACTGATGCTGGCAGGGAATTCCACTCCTTGGCTGTGCGCATAATGAAGGAACAGGCAAAGCGCTTCGTGCGAATGTGTGGAACGTCTACAAGGAATGGGTGATAGCCTGCAGTACGTCTGGATTCCCGATGGAAGAAAGGAGACGGTGGAATGAGCTCGTGGAGCTCTAGAGCACACTCACCGAAATACATTCTGTAAAAGATAGTGTGACGATGTTTTCCTTCACCGTTTTTGAAGCAAGTGACAATTATACCCAAGCATTCAGAGGTACAGGGTGTACAGTTCCTCATCCACCTTTGAAAAGGGAGGATCCTCCGACCAGACAGGTGTTGTGTCTGGTGGGCTAACTATACTGCCCATTGGTTGTGGTCGGGAATTTATAGGTATACGTTCAAATCGCGCGGATAACTTTAATACCGCGATGTAGGATATCAGCCTTTACTTAGTTCGTATGTGGCGAGCTAGATGTCGCTACAAGCACATGAACCGTAATAGTCAGAGGTAGACCTAAGATTTGGCAATCCGCCGGTCAAACAACTAGCCTAATACCACAGTCTAAAAACATACAGTCGTCCGACGAAGTCGTCTAGACGGGGCAATCGTGCGGGGTGTGAGGGGCGAGACGCGGGAAAGCCGCTCCCGCACTGCGAACAAAACGATGTTCGTAGTGCGGGAGGTATTATTCAAGTCTAACGCGTGTAGAAGTTGTCGGCATTTTTCCAGAGATCAAAGGCGTCGTCCTACTGTATTAATATTTATACTGTGCTATTACTGCTTTACACTAGGTACAGTTAATACTATTGTTACGTATCTAAGTACTAGTTAAAATAACGAGCCGTCACGTGGTCGCTGCGACTCGCGAAGTCGCGACAGATCATAATCGGCCCGTAATGCGAACTGCCGCCGACGGTCTAATGAAATCATTGTCGAGTTACGCCCGAAGGCTTGCTACACGCTTGCGACTTGGCGACTTGCGTACGTCCGACTTTTGTTTTCTTTTTCAAGTTTGTTTAGTTCGTCGCAAGTCGTGGTTTTGTTTTAAAAGATATTTGTGAATACATTGCCATTAGACATTGGGACGTAATCATTAGAAACATATAACTTTAGTTTGACTTAAATTAAAGTTAAACAAAACCACCATATTTTACACCTTTTAGTGTTTTTTTTATGAAGTCGAATAAAATATCCTGTTTTTAATTAATTGTTGATTTGTTCTGTTTTATATAACAAGTAGGTAGTCATTGAATAATATTTGTCGTACTTTCCTATCTACACCCAAAACGACTTCGTAACTATTTCAAATTAATTGTTCTTCTAACTTCTTAACGTTTGCAGCAAGCCTAAAAGGGACCTATTGTAACACCTACGTGGTTGGGTTGAAACTTATGAAGTTTGACATTACCAATGGATTCGATTTATAGTCTGCCTGGTAACTTTAGTAAGCATTAACTGGGTAAAACCACAGTCTAAAAACCTACAGTCGTCCGACGAAGCCGTCTAGACAGGGCAATCGTGCGGGGTGTGAGGGGCGAGACGCGGGAAAGTCGCTCCCGAACTGCGAGCAAAACGATGTTCGTAGTTCGGGAGGTACCTATTATTCAGGCAGGACCAAAGCGTGTAGACGTTGTCGGCATTTTTCCAGAGATCAAAGGCGTCGTCCTATTGTATTAATATTTATACTGTGGTAAAACAAAGTAAATTTAATTTACTAAACATTCCTGTTAAGCAGGGTACTTACCCTAAAAGAGTGATTTAAGATATTGCGAAGAAATGTCATATAAAAACCTGTGATCCCATGTCTCAGTAACGCCATCTAGAATAAAATATGAATATTGGAGCGGCAGCGAAGCGTACTAAAGTAAACTCATAGATTTATGCCCACTAGGAGACAAGTATCGGATGAAAGTTTTGTTCGTGATGTTCCGTTTATAGTAAGTATGGTTTGTTTTTGGTAAGTGCCTAATATTTTATCATCAGCTAAATTTACATATGAATATGAACAGCATTATGGAACGAGGTTGTGGTTCAAATCCGGGCGAGTACCAATGTGACTTTTTCAATTCATATGTAGGTAGGTACCTACTTTCTAAGTTTATCTTAGACATCATTTGACATCGGTGAAGGAAAACATCGTGAGGAAACCTGGACTTGTAGTTAAAATAAGTTTGAAATCGCTAATCCGCCTTGAGCAAGCGTGGTGATCAATGCTCAAGCCTTCTCTGTATGAGAAGAGGCCTTTGCCCTGCAGTGGGACAGTAACAGGCTGGTACTATATTTATTAGGTATATTATTATGGAACCAACTCCAACGCTATACGTCGCTATACGCGTTTTGACTGGCCTGTTGGTCTAGTAGTTAGTGACCCTGACTGCTATGCCGGAGGTCGTGGGTTCGATTCCCACCCAGGACAAATGTTTGTGTGATGAGCACGATCATTTGTTCTGTGTCTGGGTGTAATTTATCTATAATATGTATGTATTTAGAAATATATAGGTATTCTTTCATATTCTTTTATTTGCATACCATAATGTCAGATAAAGGTGTTACAAAGGCTTATAGCTATAGTATAAATATATAAGTATGTTTATCAGCTGTTTAGTACTTATAACACAAGCTCTCACGCTTAACTTGGGACTAAATGGCGTTCAAATTTTCGCAATTGACAACGTTTCAAAATTGACATGACCCTAAAACGAAAATACCGTTTCTTCATTTTTGTATGCTGAGTTCAAATATTTTTTTTTATTGTTTTTTGTTGCTTAGTTTCTGAGAAAAAAAATAAAAACCAACGATGACGTCACTTATACGGTGGAATAAGGTGGTTCCTTACCTTTGCGTAAGCAAGCTAATTTTTAAGATGAAAACCTACCCTAAGTACCTACTTACCTAAGTACATCATTTCAAAAAACCATAAAATATGGGTCCTCTTGTTTTGGATTTACTTTTATACATATAGGTACCTACCTACTTAACGTAATAAAATATGCAGGTTAAAATTTTGAAGTATTGTCAATTGGACATAAACCTAGAAAAAGAAAAAGAATAAAGAAGAAGAAAAAAGAAGAATAAAGTTGAAAACCTATCAAAGAAATTTGACACATTGGGTTAGGTTGATGTGCGTGTGTACATACAAGTTACTTATATCTTGTATGACATTTCATTAGTAACAGAGAAAATTAAATAATTGTTGTAACTTGTAAGTATGGAGTAGAGCCAGTTATTGTCTTAGAACCGCACTTATCAGGCAATTACATTATTAGACCTTTAGTTAATTAACTTTAACTAATTAGTGTAAGTGCCGCATCCATCCGCGACTGCTGGGCGTGTTGTTTGTTAAGGTTCGATTCCCAGGTCTAGTAAATGCGGTGAGGTTTTTTATTGTACAAGTTACTATTGTTTTAATTTGAAGGGGCTTAATCCTGCCTGTCCTACGTTAGTCCTTCAAATAAATTACCTAGGTATATAGTATAGGTATGTACTTAAATGTGAAAGTTAGCGAAAATGTTTGGATGTTTGTTACCTACTCATCCAAATCCGTTCAACGGTTTTGGATGAAAATCGGTACATACGTAAAGTAAGTACTTAATGTACTTTTAGAACATTTCCTGAATTAACCCATAGGTACCTATGCCCCGGTAAACTTTATTAAAAAAAACCGGTAAAATTATTTAAGTAAGTTGGTAGTTAAGTAGGTACCTACCAATAATGTTGTATTATTTATTATCGATCGCTAATAAAAAGTGATCGATGTGTGTTAAGTAGGTTCCTACCTCCTTAGTTTTTTCAGTTTAAAGTTTAATCAGGAATAAGTAGGTAAAAGACTAATATCAATTTCACTTTAAGATTTGTCACTGAAAAAAAGATGCTTTTGAGGGGAGCCATAAACTGCTTACCCTTCCCACCCCTGGATACATCTATGCAACTTATCCAAGAAGGCTTGTTATGTGTAAGTTAAGCAATAGAAAATCTTGTGTGTTTATTTAGGGTCAAGTCTCTTCAAAAAGACAATCCTGGATCCTTTACAGCATATCCCATACATATCCCACTGTTCTAATAACAACTAACCTACACCTACAGCCCAGTCGGCATTTCTTACATGACATGATATCTACGTAGGTAGGTACCTACCTACCTAAATAGAGCTAAAACTTGTATCAGCACTGCATCTTCCAAAAGCCAACTAAATCTGCTTAGGTAGGATACGGTGCCTTTCACGCTTTAGGAAGATAGTATTCCTATGGAACACAGTACCTACCTATAAAGAATAAAATAAAGGTAAGTATATAGGTACCTATCTACTCAGCTCGCTCATCTAAAAGTACCTACCTACCTATCCGTTAAACCTACATCCGCAATGATATTATAAGTAAAAAGGTGTAGATCAGAGATAGGTTACCTAAACAACAATCAATCTTCAAAAACAGCAAACTAACACTGACAAGACAACGACACTGACTGAGGTCAAGTGTGGCTAGTTAGCCACACTTTAACGTGTCGCTTGCCGAGCGCTTATTATAACCTATCTACACCTTTTTACTTATAATATTATCATTGCCTCAGCCTACCCGTTCACCATTTCTGCTACGGTCTACCTACAATAAAGGATAATGTAGGTATTGAAAACAGTAGGCATCAACCGGCCCACGCATACCAATATACCTACACTCACATACCTACCGCAAGTCCTTTGCATTTATTTACAACACATACGAAATGTCGAAACTAAAACACGCAAAAACTAAACACACGCCATTCATAGTAACCATTCACAACGACGCGAGCCCGCCAAAACTATCAGTGTTGCCAAAATAACAAGCCGAATCACACAAAACAAACTATCAACATTAGCGATCATTATAATTTTATTTAGCCTCTGGCGAAACTGAGGCGTAAGGATTCGAGATGAGAAAAAAATGAACCCCTTCCGCAAAGAATTTAGGAGTGCCCGCGACCGGGACCGAATACGACTTGCTCGTTATAAATTTTGTGTAAGATAACAATGCGTACGTGTGGGTGTGTGGTACAGTCGCTGACGAGTATAGTTACGGCACGCAATAACGCTAACAAGCGTGCGAGCAAGAGACCGACAGCACTGTATTGCGTCGTCTCGCTTCCTCCGCCGGCAACATGGCGCGCTGACTCGGGCGCAGGCTCGAATCGTATCGCCTGCCCACTCAAGGTTCGCTGACTGCCGTTCTTTTGTTTTTAATGTTGCCATGTGGGAATTTCTCCCCAGACTCGTGTAGTTTAGCAATTATTATTTTTTAAGAAAATTGTCTTCGTTTATGTTGAATGAGTTAACTGGTTTATTAGGAAGTGTTGAAAGAGTACTGTTTGATGTTTTGTTCAGAAGGTTTTGCTTTAACAACTTTTAATTATTTTCTTTTCGAATGAAATCTAACGAAACTCTGATTTTTTTATAAACTTAATCCAAATAATTAAAAACAAAAAAAAAACAACTAGTTTTCCTGTGTCAAGTACCTACATCTTTTCAAAGGATGTTTGTGTCGTAATGATACAAAAACAAAAATAATAAATTATCTTATCAAAGTTTTATTAAAACTCAAGAAACTTTTATTAACATGTAAAAAATATTTTTATTAGTTACAGTAGGTATCTGTATGTAGCTTTGTATTTTTAGAATTTAAAAACGAAGAATCCCGCCTTTTTCTTTGTACCTACCAAGTTTTGAAATAGTTATACTCGTAAAATAAAAATGTGTGGAGAGTGTTGTAAGTATTTCGGGAACCCTGGACCGCAGACGAAAACAGCGTCAAGCCGAGGACCTGCTCAAACCGAACGTCTGCATACCGATCGTTGGTTTTTTATAAGCGCGCGTCAGTGCACGCCGTGGGCCACTGTGTGAGTGGGAGTGCGCCAGTGTGCGTGGCGGCTCGTTCTCGCGCGCGCCTCGCTCCATTGTTGTGTGCAGTATACTCGCGACTCTCGGTCGGCCGCGGACCGTATCACGCGCTCGCCGACAACTACTAAAACTGCCGGCGATAAACAAAATAATGACCAGTGTACTACATTACGTGCATCGCGAGTGCAACAAGCGACAACAGTGTGTGATAACAAGTATGTAACGTGCGTGTTGTGTCAAACGGTGTGCGTTTTTCAACGTGTTTTGGAGTTTGAAGGCGCGTGGACAGCGCAATGCACGTCGTGTTTAGGTATGTGCCGACCGATTAATTATGGCCCATCAGTGAGGGGTCGCTGGCCTGCAATTTCGCCACTGGGATCGTTTAGTGTATTTTTATAATCGGTGACAGATTTCGCGACGGTACGGTGCGGTCACGGCGGGTGGCGTGTCGTGCTATTTACACGTCTCTGTTTTCGTTTACATATACAGAACTGGCTGGCGTCAACGTTTTCTAGTCACATCCGTCGTTTCTTGTGGTGTTTTATGTGCATTTGGCGCCGTCGGTGTGTTATCAGTTGTCGGGAAGTGTGTCGAGTAATTTATAACGTAATTAATGCGTTATCGGTGACGGTGAGCCGATGTAGCCGCGATGTGAACTTTGCATCCATTTGAGACCGCCTGAACTGGACACATGCCATATGCCATGCTGCTTACACACTTTTCGAAACTCGCGTTTGACGGTCGTAAACGTAACTTGCTGTATCGCACCAGCCATTGGTTGAACATGCAAATGCCTGTGTCGTAAAAAAGCCAATAAAAACACAGTTGATAAAGTACGTTGCCCATCTAATCACCTCCAGTTGTAAAAGATAAAATGTTACACAATAAATAAACTTAGAATTCACTGAATAAAAGTTACATTCAATTCATATTTTTATAACAATACTACTTTTAATTGGACCGAGTTGTGCCATAATGATCCAACCCACATTTTTACCGAATTTGAGTTATCTATACTAACCAATCTAAAATGAGCCATATTTTCATGTGGCAAAGACTCATTTTATTATCTGCTTCCTAGAAAAAGATATACTGAAAGTATACCATTCCACATCTATGGGACTTTTGGAAAATAAATTGCCGAAATGATTCATGTCATTTGGAACAAAATGTTTCTGGTAAATTAATACAAATAGGTTTTGCCAAAATGATCCAGGTACACTTATTAATCATTGTAGCAAAACTGATTCATATTAATTTTCGAAAAAAAATCTCTTTAAAAAGGATCACCACTACTTAATTTTTATGAGAAGCGGTTTTGACGAAGGGTTTCAAGAGCTCGACATTAAAAACAGCCAGAAAAGGAGTATGTGTCATGAAAACTGACAAAAAGAATCTGGTTTTACTATGGCCGCGTGGCAAAGAGATATCTCAGGCAAAGCTGGATGACATCTATGTCGTCAACGATTATGACGGTCTATGATGCATTTCATCCCAGATGCCTGTAAAATTTCTACAAAACATTTAAAGGGAACAAAAAGGTAACTGAAGATGTTGACCGATTTGGGACCCTTGATTTTGACATCGAAGAGAATTAGTTCTGTTAAGACAGTTAACGTTTCGTTGTTTTTTTTTTTCTCTACAAATAGGTATATTATGTTCCTCAATAAAAAAAAATAGTTTTATTATTCATAGCTAGACACTCTTTGTATGAAAAACTTGCTTAGATATTAAACTGATTATGGAAGTGATTTGGATCATTATTGCAAAATTAATTTTGACACAGTGTCATACAAATTTATTTTTTGCTGAAATGATCCAGACGATATTTCTCTCAATATCTTAAAAAGTAGCAGCAGCTGTATATTGTAAAGCATACTATTAGAAACCATATTCAATATTCCCAATATTGAAACCTTCTTATGTAACAAAATCGAAATGTTTAAATGGAAAAACTTCGTCTGAATGTTTAAACTGAAATAACTCAAAATGTGTTCATTGTAGGGTGGATCATTTTGGCACAACTCGGTCCAATTTCAAATCTTCAAGATGACGGTAGACATAGACAATACGCTGCAGGTACCAACCTAACTAAAGTCTACGACTCTAAGCCCTTAACAAATAGGGTAAATGATACAGTTTATAGCCAACCATACTTTTTATACCTACCTACCTTTATCTTCTTGTCAACGTTCTAAAAGGTCAAGAAGGATACAAAAGACAAACTATTGATCTAGGTAGGTAGGTATCTGTCATTAATCGCCGGTTAAGAAAAAATAGGGTCATTGCGCCGGTAACGCGACCACCTCCAGTATGCGACCATTTGACGGACTACGTTTCTTGAAATCGAGATAATAGCAGTTCTAGAAGAAAATTTATTGAAAAAAAAAATTCACTCGTTTCTCAAATGATTATTTAACAGGAATTAACATAGTTTGCAACGAAAGGTTTAACCCAACGCCGAAGAAAAATTTCTCAAAATGCGTAATAATTTAGCGGTGTGCAATTCTACGATGATTTGAGAAAAAAATAGCACGACGCGCGGCATCAAACTTAAGTTTTATTACATAAGCCATATTTTACACATAAGATAGTTGTTTATTTAGTACAATAGTTAAGTTTTCTTTATTATGTAGTTGTATTTTTTAATTTTTATACTTAATATTATAGTAAAATCCAGTGGTCGGTAACCGAATTGTTTATTTACCAAAATCGCTGGATTGCGACCGCGTGGTCGCAATGCCACGAATACAGCACTATTTTGTTTTTATAAGTGGTCCCTAATGGTTTATACGGGACTGTAGCAATTTAGGATGTAGCATTGTTAAAGAGTAAGGATACAACTTTTTAGTATACGACCACCAGTTTCTATGAAGATTTTTTGAGAATTTACGTACAAACATTGGGTGGGAAAGGTGGTCGTTAACTCACTTTAACGAAATCAAAGATATGTGTTAGTTTGCGACCATCATAATTTAGTATGAGAGAAACAATGGCCCTGAATCCACGGGTGATATTTTTTAATTTAGTTGGATAATGAAATGTCCCTTTGATAATTCTTTTGTACCAATTTCTATTTTTTTTCTATTTACTGCTTGTGGTAGTTTCGCGGGGTTAGGGTTGGTTTAACAACTCCCCTTAAATATGGCGAGGGGATAGGCTGATCTTTGCGTTACGCTCGTGATCAGGTGCTGCTTGTGGTAACTGGACGTCTGATTGATTTAACTTCAACGGTCCTAGATTATTATTATGTGACATTGTGTTCCAGGACCTATGGATATAATGCATATGTAAGCAGGCATGTCCTTTACACCTGAAGGCTGCTTTTTAGTCAGTTTAATGGTAGACTTCTGTTTGAGTTTAGCTGTCAATGTCGGTAGCTATACATTGCTTGTATTATGAATATTGGAGTGTGCTAGCTAATATCAAGAAAAATGTATTTAATTTAAATGAATTGATTTATAATGTGAACTAATTGATTCACTCAGTTCTAAGTAATGAGACAGGCATGTTTCTGGGGAGTTTGTTCTTGTTCCAAGTATAAGCACTGGGAAACGACTTAGGGCGGGGTTTTTGGGGGACTGTCAGGATATGAGGAACGTGTAGACTTTATCAAATCCCTCAAAATACAATTTAAGATCGTGGTTAGTGGAACTTAACATGTGATGCTGTCGAGACAAGGGAACCAGATCCTCTACTAGGCAAAGAAGGCAAAAAGCAGGTTAAGAAATGGATTTTTATGAACAATTATTGTTTCTATAATTCTATTTAATTAAAAACCAAAATTAAGAAAACCTTAAAATCAATTATAATTGGTTTATTGTCATATTTTTAATATTAAAATAGTGGTCGCAAACTAGCTTACTGTCGGTCGTTAACTAATGAAAGTGGTCGCAAACTGACGTTTTGGCTATATTTTCACTTTTTCAGCATTTTAAAATATTTTTTGTACTACAGGTATATATTTTATGTTTTATATCAAAACTAGACTATATTTGGAACCAATTTTGCATTGGCACATACTATGTTGCGTGTACGTAACATTTTCTTTCAATCATCCGAAGTGGGCAACTCAGCTAACTGGTCGCTAACCGGCGCAATGACCCTAACAACTTTTTTAAAGCTAGGTTTGATATTGGTTTTGTCTTATAGGTATGTTGATGTCATTAAGTAAGTGAGTAAATACTTTTCACCCTTTGTAAATGGAATGATACAGGTACCTACCTCCGATAAACTTGTTTCTAAAGAACCTATTAATTAACTCTACCATGTCCGGCGGAATTATTGAAATGTTCATTACAGTACTGAAATGACAACTCATGAGGGACAAAGTTGATAATTGTAATGCCATTTATTTTTTATGATCAGCAGGACCCCAATAAATAACGAAATAGCCCTACAAATGTGCGCAAACGCACCTGCTTAATGAAAAAGTTGGGATGTCCTTAATAAAAATATAGTTTATTGTAACGAAATTATACACATTACGACGTTATTATAGTTTTCAAATTAAGGTAGGTAGGTATAATGGACTTCACTCGGTAGGTAGCCATTCTTCACTTCCTTAGAAATACCTAAACCTAAGACAGAAATGTACCTACAACATTAATGTTTTAAAAGCCACTTACAAGAACTAAATTCCTAGTTCATCAATCTTAAACAGGTTTTCGAGGGTCCAAAAGTATAACACAAAACCCGTGTCTCATTTAGACGAAACCTTCGATGCTCCAACCATTTCTCAGCGCGGTGAACGCGCGTTGCGAGCAAAAAAGAATATTATTTATAACCCCTTTATTCTTTTTAAAGAAAAAATATATTTCAATATTTTTTTCTTCTTTTATGGTGCGCAGTTAAACGCGACAACTCTGGGTTACGAGCGGCCAGTCCGA
The DNA here is from genome assembly GCA_921972225.1 of Euplexia lucipara. Classification (NCBI taxonomy): domain Eukaryota; kingdom Metazoa; phylum Arthropoda; class Insecta; order Lepidoptera; family Noctuidae; genus Euplexia; species Euplexia lucipara. The sequence goes on along the minus strand of OV179167.1, from coordinate 9,765,325 downwards.
AAACCGAATTTTGTTACTTTTTTTAAGTTTTAAAAGCTTTTTTATGCATTTTCATCGATGCTGCCTCGCCAATAAATATTTCCAATATAAAGTCAAAATGTAATAGGTACTGTGATGCTGATAGTGATAAAACTTGATAAGTTAATAATTTATAAAAACATTTTCTTTACATAATATAGAAAGAAACATTAAAGCTGACTGTCGCGTCACTATTCTTAAAGTTCTGCGCGGGAAAGAGATCTAAACGCTTATTCTCAGAAGCGAACAATCGTCTTATTTTGGTCGTTATCTCAAATGAATTATTCATATAATCGCATTTCCTACGCTCGACGAGTATTATTGGATCTAATTATTTTTATTTGTTGTTATATTCAGAACGTCCATTTTGTCGCTATAAAATCTTTGATTTAGTAGTTGATAGTTTATTTAGCTACTGATTAATAATAATATTGATAGTAGTAGTAATTAAATGACAGTATCGAGTATTTTGTTGTGAGATCATGGCCATATTTGCATATCTGGATAAGATAGTTTTTACATCTTAGACCAAAAATCAACAGCGACAGGAAAAAAACATACTTTAACGTAGGCATCTAACCACATTTAGTTTGTATTAATATAACGAGTACCTAACCAGATTTTCCTCAATGGAATAAAAAAAAACTTTATATTTTTATAACAAAAGCCAGTCGTATTTAGGTACAGAGACTTACTATTAAACGCGTGCGGCTTGCTATGAGAACCTGCGCGAGAGTTGAGAATGTTAATGCGCTCGTGTTGTTCGTTGGGCACACGAGGAATACTGAATGCGTTTACAAATACACTGTGCAACTAATATGTATAACCGACCATAAAATAAAATTTTCAATGACGTTTGCAGCAATTATAAAAATCATTACCGGAACGTGTCCACCGTTCTAAACGCATGTTATAAGTAGTCCTTGTTGGACGAGTTATGATCTAAAATGGCATAAAACGGCCCAAAGAATTACATGTTAAGAAAAAGTCCTGTATGGGTTTTGGTTTTTTTAATAAAATCTTGCAGCGCAATATTGATTTAATTTCAACCACGCCAAGACAAGACGATTTAAAAACAATAATTTTAATGAATAAAAGCTAAATCATTGCGAAAAAGAATACCTACCTTACTTAAAACATCCAGCAGATTACTCTTAAGAGATTACAAAATTCTTTAAAAATACCAACGTAGGTAATGTATAATTTGTATCAACATCTAAATCTATGTTTAAAAGACATATTTTTGACCCTTGAATGACCAACAACTTTATTTTTACCCTACCAAAAAACGTCAACCTCCCAGGTGTACCAACCGCACGAATTTAGTACCTACAAAACATTTACGACCTAAATGCGCGGGTCTTCTACATTTCCATTCTTCGGAATTCAAATCGTTGCGTTCGGATAGTTTGTCATTGGAATTCAAATTGATTTCGATCTGTCATCGAGTGAGATTTCATGGTACGCTGTTAATCTCGGTTTATGATTACCATACGGGCCACGTATTCGTTCTTTGTCACTCTGCCCGTAGATAAGGTCATGTACCTAATGCCTGTCTAAGTATATACCAAGTGGATGAAAGCCTGTGTTCACAGTGAAAATTCATTTGCATGTTACGTATGGCAGGATGAGTGTACCTACCTATTTGAAATTGATTCGACTTTTCTCGCGTAACGCCTATAGCTCGCAGTAAACCGGACACATTCGTATAGATTGCTTATTTTTACATTTTTCCACATTTAATGACTGCAATTAAGGAAGAAAAAGGCAATAAAAATAAAGCTTACATGCCATATTAACCGTGAAGATATAAATTTTGTCTCCCGACGGACGTAATGAGCATTTCCTAGAACCGACAGATTCTACGATTCGTCCAAAAAAGCAAAGCAAAAAAAAAAACAAAAACGAGTGCATTTAATAAAAGTAAGCGTAGCTCTTATTTCAAGGGCTCAAAGTACAAATTAGCTTTAAAATATTGTTGAACACTAATGAAATAAAATTGTAAAGGCGAAAGTCCGCGCCAATTTTTTTTGTCAAGGGCGAAACTGTGTCCTGTCTATTGCTTTTACTCATATTTAAATATTTTAATTTTGGAATACGTGAATGCAACAGTTAAGTTACTAAAACAGTAAATAATATTAACTCGAAACTTGATTTTGAATAAACATTACTTTTTTAAAGAAGTAGGTAGTAAGATCTGATAAAAAGCCAAGAATACAATTTCAATCCGTCGGGAATATAAAAGACCTTACTATTTTATACTGCAATGCTAAATCAACTTACAATTATACTCACTTGAAAAATAAACTAGGTACTACTACTAACTACTTGTACTACCTACTACTTGAAAATATTTAATCCGCGGGTTTGTGTAGAATAAAGAACCGAATAACCAAGGAATCGACACCAATTGGCTTACCAGAATTTAGGGTAATTTCATGTCTCTAGCGGTCAATAAATTTAAGTTGAAGTAAAGCATCAATATTTACCTACAAACATAGAACTTGACATTTCATAACTCATAGACTAAAAAACACTGCTTAATAAAATTTATGGTTCATGGCATAAACATATTTGATAAACTAACAACAGAGTTCTAATCTGTCACCTGCCATTTCTCGAACTGACTGTCAGAACGAGTACTTCTAATTTTAGTTTAGTTTTTTTTAAGATTTGGCGCCATCATGAGATGAACATAGGATGTATTTTATTCAAATACCGATTAAAAATATGAGATGGTGGGATGATCTGGATGTCTTTCTTAGGATTGGAGAGAGGTGATGCAGAATCGCGGCTAATGGAAGGAATAGGGGAAGGCCTTTGCCCACCAGTGGGACTCTGTGGGACAGTATGGGCTAGTAATGATAATAAATAAGTACTTAAAACTATCCCTGTACTTTCAAGAAACGGACATCATTATTTTTCTTACCATTATGTATTGATCTATCAAATCAAAATATGACGTAATAGTAAGTAAAAGAATTAAATAGCTTAGTGCCAAAGACAATTTTTTAAATTTTTTGATGTAAGTAACAGTCAAGAATTTAAAGCAACTTTTAGAAGCCTATGACCTATCACAGACAATCAGTCTATTACAGTCTTTTTAATAGTAAAAACAAAGGCTTGAAATGCCATACGGATAACTATAGGTTTTTCAACTTTTTTTTGTCATGAATGCTAAGTACAGTGCCAGATGGAACCTATTATATTAGTTTCAATGAGTAAGGCGACGTTGCACCCGGCTTTGAAATGGTTGAAGACAAAAGTTTAAGATAATTAAAAATAAAACTGGCTAATTATTCTTTAGTCGTAATAGTGCCGAACAAGGCGAGTTAAAAAAATGTAGCTGTGAAAACCCAGTGTAAAAAGTCTTAATTAAATTATTAAGGGTATATTTATATGCATCTTTGTTATAGTTTAGCGCAAAATCTACTTACAACCCTTAAATAAACACTGAGAAAATTTGCAACCCCTAGATACCATATTCTTATATTAACCATACATTCTTCGTAGAATAAGTTTCATGATTATTAAATAGGTACGTCGTTTCGTTACACAGATAGGATTTCTGACTGTCTGACTATTGGGTAATTTTACAAAATTCGCTTTATAGGTATTTAAAATGTGAACTAAAATCTTCTTACTCCCCACCCACCCACCCACCTCTGCTTGAATTTTTGAAAATCCACACATTCAATTCTGTATTGAGCAGTTAGCAAATTCTTAAATTGTTGAACGTGTAGGTATTTATTTAAATGCTAAATCCTAATAAACAGCTTTTCTTTTATCGCTTTCATTCGGCAGAATTCAGTCCTCTCTGTTACACATATATGACTTGATTTTAGTTTTTAGTCCTTCATTTAGTACCAACCTATCTCCTACCTAAAATTGGAACTGTCATACATCTTTAGTCTACAAATTGGAAAGACGACTACAAATTATTGTTTTTTGTCCACTACTACTTAAATTATATATATTTTTAACCGACTTCAAAAATGGAGGAGCTGTTCTCAATTGGGTTGTATTTTTTTTTCTTATTTAACGTCATGAGTCCCTCCCTCCATGATTTGATTACGATAAAATTGTTCTATACATATAAGTATTTAAAAAACACCTTTTTGGAATTAAGTTCCTACCAACTATGTTCTCACTATTTGTTTCTTTGTTCCTTCAAATTACCTACTTTGAAAAAACAAAAATACTTACGTCTATTAGGTATTTTGTTATTATCTAACTGACGAACTAAATGGAATTTTGATATTTATACCCCGCTTCCCCTGTTACACCGTTACACGTGCTCTTTTTAAATACCTACCTACCGCTTTTAAAGTCAACAGTAGTTCAGATGTGTTTGCCTCTTTCTTTCCTATAATGAAAATACGAGATGGAGATAGAAAGTTTCTGTAGGTATATTTGTAGTTGAGTTTTAATTTTTTCACTATTGGTAGGTAGGTACTTAATTACAAAAATTGCTAGAAAATTAGCACCTACAAGTACTACCTATACTAAGAAAACCATAGAAAGAGATATGCCTAATACGAATATTTACAAAGAAAGATCAAGCGCGGATTCTTCCAACGGATGCATGCAAAGTTCAAATCCGGTCGCATCATATTTTTCACGTGAATTCAAACTTAGAATGCGCATTATTTTAATTTAATTGGAATGTTTGAAAATAGAAGTCGACTTTTTTATTGCATGACGCAGGTATTCATTTTTTAAACGATTTGGCCGTACCGGTCTGCTGAGAAAGAAAAAAGCTTGATTTAAAATTACCAGCCATGTTTATTTAGTTAAAAACATTATCTATATCTATACAGCTATCTAGTCCATAAAATTAATAATCTCACCGAACCACACGCAAACTTTTTGTAACTTTTCAACAAGTGCTACCAAAGTTTTGTCCTGCCAAAGAAAAAAGTTCTTTTGGCTTACCAATTACTTAGGCGCAGTCAACCCTCTGAATTCCAACGCATTTTATTCTCATATATAAGTACAATAATAATCGTCTTTCCCAACAAGCTCACGCACATCTCCCATAAAACCGGTTCAATAACCAACAAAGCTACCATACAAAATGAAACCCTAACTTGACCAAGAAAAGGACCATTTTCCTTAGTGCTCCTCCTAAAACTTATCTCCAAAAAATACTGTTTGGGCTGTACTTTCATTGACTTGGTTATTTTGTTTTTACGGTATTAATGTATCTGTCAAAATGCAAGGAGCGTACCGTTTTAGATAAGACCGTATCAGAATGTGTAATTACATGTAATTATAGCGGTAAGCGGCGCCTGGTGAGTATTAAAATACGGATTATCTTGGCCTTTGAGTGTGTTTTTTAGTAAAAAAAGACACAATCAGCGTTTTAGAAGCCCCAAAATATCTTAGCGTAAACCATGTAGCGCTGTTAATGTACATAAAGAATATCCGATAATGACATACTCCATATAACAACACACGAGATAAATTAAGTATTTAATTACGGAACGATTCATCAAAACAAAAACGAAACCACGAGCATGGCCGCGGGCAAAATGCTGTTTAGCGTTTTTACGACGGCCAATTCTAAGAGTCGTGTTCTTTGGAGGGAAAAGGGTATAATAAAAGTGTTTTACATTCGGTTGGGTTACCCCTGGGTGTCTGCGAGGGTCCAGGCCTGAAGAGCACGGTAATTGGCTCCCGCTACTGGGTTTAATAGGCCGCTAACAAATGTGGTGTGAATTGACGGGGCTGGCAAAATCTGAACGGATTTAGATGTTTTATTAAAATGGTTGCTCTAGTGGTCACATGCGGCATTGTTAAGCATGACGTCCTGGGTTTCGTACCCGTGTCGAGCGAAGTGTTATTTCATTAAACCACAAAAGGACACCGGTGTCCGCGCTGTCATTGTCTTTCTATTGTGTTTCTAATTGACACGATTGCTAAGTAAAATGACTTTTTTACGAATGATTATATGAACTTAAAAAGTTGTCCTAATGATTTGAATGATACTAATTTTGGAAACACATAAGTACGTGTCGCAAATCGTGTTTTGTTCAACAAGCATGACACTGGTAGGCAAATCCCAAATAATTGGCGATATGTGGTTGTACTAGGTATAGGCGGACCTCTGCCGAATCCGTCAGAGAATAATGGCGAGATGTAATAAATAGTTCATGATAAAAAAAAACAAATACTCGTAGAAGAATAAACAGAAAACCAGTTAGTTTTTCTTGCAACAGAAAAAAAAAGTCAACCGTCCAATGCTATGCAATTATTACGAAGCTCTCGCTCGAAAATTGGTCTACACGATCGTCATTAAATGTTGCAATGTATAAAATGATAATTCCACTTACATTTATGTAGTGAGGGCACTAAAGAGTCCAAACAAGGCTTCATTCAAGGCAAGTCCTACCTGCCTATGACTTAACGGACCTCGAGGAGGACGGAACAAAAAAAGTGAAAATAGCACCCATTGTTTCTCGGGACACCATTAAATTTTATGTGATATTATTTATTACCCTTTGTTCTAATGTTTGCTTTTTGTTTGTTATGAAAAAAAAACAGTTTTTTGACTACGTATCAGTTTTTAAATAAACCGGAGTTTACCATTTTAGTTTAGTTTTCTATTTTAGTTAGTGGTACGGGGTTAAAATGTTTTTTTTTTGTACCATATTTTTTTGATGACATGACACTTGTTATTTTATTGCCTGTTACAATATTCATAGTATTCATACTAGGCAATTTGTAGCTGAAGTTTTTAAATAATTGGATAGGCTTTTTTGTATGTGATTCAATAAGTAACGAACAATTCGAAAGATATTTTTGAAATTACCTTTTGCCTGTGTGTATGTTTTCTACAAATGAATGAACTCAAAACTATTGAGCAGATTTCAAAAGTTCTTTAACAATTGGAGAGCTACATTCCCTGAGTAACATGGATTTTACATCCCTGAGTTCCCACGGGAACGGGAACTACGCGGGTTGAACCGCGTTACGTGTGCTATTGGAAAATAAAAAGTAAAAAAAATATTGACATACAAAATAAAAAAAAACCTTTAAACACTAATCCCAACAATTCTGTGATTTGTGTATATATATTTTTGTAGACTAGCTGTTAATGTATTAATTACGAAATTATATTACTTATTACAATTAGAAATTCTTGTAATGCGACACATTGGTATAATTAAAGAAACGATTAATTTACCAAGTGATAACATTATTAATAGGCTTAATTACAGATCATTATTATTTAAAGATAATCCTGTTATTAGTTTAATAGTCAAATTGTAATTAAAATAAATGTTTTTACAAAAATAATAACACTTGCGGCGTTAACAGGGTTATTTTGGTACATCGAAGTGTCGTCATTTTAGTACTAGCGTCTTAATTGCAAATTGCAATGTAAGTTAATATAAAAATAATATTAATGATTATAGAATCTAAAAAAGTATTAAGTACTTAAGTATATTTTTATTAACAGTAGAAAACTGCACTGGTTTCCAACGACTCTTAATTTTCTTTCTTTCTTTAACTGACTCCATACACATTTTGACTTCAAGAATTCGGGTTCAGAATAATCAGAATTAGTCTTTATTCGGCTTTGACAGCAGTGTAAGTACAGTCAGTGAGTTGTGTTGCCTGACCCGTCTTCCCTTTTAAATATATTTTCCCAATTGAATATGAACCTTATTTTGTTTGACATAAAATTGAAAAACGATCAAAGAAAGGACCATGCAAAAGATTGTATGGGCGCTGTCCCAACCCACCAACAGACATGGGACTTGTTTCAATATTATTATGAAGTCTCATAAAAACACAAATAACAATTTTTAGTCCGTAAATATATGGGGTAAAAAAAAGTGTTTACTTAAAAAGGGTGTACTTATTTTTTTTTAAATAACCTTGTTTTAGACATTTTACAATAAACAATTGATCAACTAAACACTTTAGGTTTTTATAACATGTATAAGTATATACATATTTATGAAATAACAACATTTTGGGTTAGTATTAATTACATTTTTTGTTATTGTTCATGTACAAACATATTTATGTCAACAGAACTGTTATCCAGTTTTGTAAGTTACTAATTATTCGTCTATCATTATAGTAGATAGCATTTCTGCCGGCAGATTAAATTCAGTGTGACGACCTTTCTCCATATACCAAAAAATTGAGACTATATATTATGCGCATCGCCAGACTGGTTTTTTATCCTGTGCATCTCACGGCTGTTCACTATCAATAGTTTTTTCATAGTTAAATAGTGTTCCTATACATTTTTTTTCCAATTTACTGAACCAAATAGTGTGTATATAAAATATTTTTTTCGCGCGATACCCCCATGACTTACGGAGATGTTGTAATAATAAAAAATGATCATGATTCCAAGATGAATTGATTGAGATACGTTTGAAATCTGTTGGTGGTATGGGACGATTTTTTGCATGGTCCTTTTACACATTGGGGTAACTTGATGTGCTGGCGTCTGTACATTGTGCACTTAATGTTTCGCAAGTTGTGTTTAAATCCTAAGGTAAGGTATAGGGGCGGGCTGCCTTCGGCCTGCTTCTGAGAAACCCGACAACAACCTTCGAACAGCCCACCAGACACAACACCCGTCTGGTCGGAAGACACTCCCTTTTCTATGGAAAATGAGTTCACAGACTCCCTCATACGTCTACATTTATAAAAAAAAAAAATGACAATCGGCAAACCATATCCCTATAACTCCATACGTACAAAAAAAAATACAGACGGCTTGGACAGTCGTGCCACCAGTGGTCATAGGCGGAGTCAGGATTAGGCGTTGTAGTAGGCGTTAGCGACTTAGCGGTAGGTATTTTTACTCATGGAAAACTAGTAGCTGTATAATATAAACAGTGAACGGTAGGTATGGATGGGAAAATGAAAATGTTAACTGTTCTATCTGGTAATTGTCTCGTGGCTAAATAGTTAATATGAATGTCAAAGCCGAAATATTTTTTGTTGTTCATATTTTAGTTCGTATTTTAATGATTCTCTCTAATCTATATTTTTAACCTTCATCTGTGAGTCATTGCGGAATCCCAAATGTAAACAGTATGGGTGTGTAACAATTAACAATCAGTAAATGTTGAGTTGGTAACCCTTTTGTTTTCAATTTAAATTTTCGTCTATTCGATTTTTAAACATATTTGTACCTACACGTGACAAATCCTTTCAATTTATTTTTTATTTACTTTAAAAGCATTCTATCAGAATTCAAATTATCGATGGCCAACAACTAAAGCCAGTGTTACACAATCGCGTTACTTTTAATAACCCAATTATTAGATAACAACAAAAATTAATTCCAAACGAAACATTTGAACTAACACGGTTTCTCACACGAGTAAATCATTAGAAGCACAAAATGGAAGGTGTGTGCCGCGCCGTGACGACCACAACGTGTATGCCTAATTAAATAATCGCTATTGTAAACCCACACTTAGGTATGTAAATAAAAATGTGACCGGTTCGACTTCGTACTATGGAATTATTAAATACAAATGATCACTTTTGAAGTCAAGAGATTTTTTCGCGTGAAAAGTTGGGATGATGCGTTTTTTTTTCTGAAATGTTGGTATCACTGTTTCGATTTGCCTTCTCTGTGGTTTAAAAAAAGTTTTGGATGACTGCAGCTTGACAGCTTTGACAACATAGGATTATTGTGGCCATCGGCCCATGACTTCATTAGTACCAACTTGAAGAAAAAAAAGTAAATCACGCCTGAATTCCCAAAGGGTAAAAAACAGGAGGGCAACGATTGTAAACCCACAATTTTGTCAGCTATGTTCATTCCCATGTAGTACAGAAGCCCTTTTGCCACCCAGAGAAATTCCAAACGGCAAAACTCAGTAACTAACGAACATTAACAAGTATTTAATATTAAATTGTGTTGCTACTTGAAGTTTTTACTAACATCGCCGTCACACACCGTGATTAGTTCGAGTTACTTCACTAAATAACTTGTGTGTTGATTTTTACGACCTCCCGTATATCAAATATCACTTTTTATTGCGCAATGAGCCAATGACAGAATCAAAGATAACATTTCCTGTGGTTATAATTTTATATTTAATTAAAGTTCAAAGGATTTATTTCTGTTTTAAAGGTTTCCCACCGCTTCTTTATAGTTTTATGTAATAAGCGCGTTAGTAGTCTGAACAGGGACTGCCGCCATTGCATGGGTAATTCTTCGAGAGTCCAGCGATGATCCTTCAAGTCAGCCATCTATTCATTCCTCAACTGCCCGCTATTTTTAATAATCGTTTGTACGTGACCCATCGTCGTAACTTGACACAGCCACATGCTACCGTATTCATTTAAAATTAGGGCTGCATGCGACCATTTCAAACTGACATCTGTCACCGAATGCATAAGTAAAGAATAGGGGTCAAACCAAAATGGCGTCGTATCAGAGACAAGGAGCAAAGAATGTGACGAATTTGTAACGCGATACTAAACGCATGCCTGTGTCAATGCTTTCTTTAAAAAAAAAACACGTGTTCCATGGTCCGCGGGTTTTTTTAAATATGGAGTTTTGATTAGCATACGATGTTATCTTGGTAATTTATTTTTGTTTTAAGAATTAAAGGCTGAATTTGTGGTTTTGTTAGTATTTATAATAGTGTAAGTAGACCAGGTACTTCTAGATAAGATAAGATGTAATGCCCGGTCACACAGGGTAAGTTTTCAAAGCTAGTAAGCATGTATTACGTACGCCAATATTCTGGTTTAAAAAAAGATACATAAAGTCAGAGCGAGAATCTTGCCAGTTTACTAGAACAAGCTTGTTATCCTAGCTTGAAAAACTAACTTTAAGTAGTGACTGACTTCGTAATACAATCAATGGCTATGTAGCGACATCTATCTCGCCACATACGAACTAATGACGATATCCTACATCGCGGTATTAAAGTTATCCGCGCGCTTTGAACGTAATACAAGTTCCCGACTATAACCTTCGGTCAGTACTTAGTTAGCCCACCAGACACAACACTCGTCTGGTCGGAGGATTCTTATTTGTTTATTTATTTATTTATTTAATACTTCAAGCACAAAAATGTACAAAGGCGGACTTAATGCCATAGGCATTTTCTACCAGTCAACCTTCAGGTGATGCAGAGAAAAGCAGTGGTAGGTGCAATTTATAATGAAAAAAAAAAAAGGAAAATAAAGCAAGCAATACTAATATATTCTTCCTTTTCAAAGGCGGATGAGCAGCTTTACACCCTGTTCTTCATACCTTTAATTTTGTCAATTCACCGTAGATACCTATACCAATATTAATTGTGTAAACTAATAAATATAATATTAGTAGGCGTATTCGAGCAGACGAATTGTTTAAACAAATGAAGCAATAGATTAGAAAATTCTTTCAAAATCTTTCTGATAGAAAGCTGGGTACGCAATTTGGGTGTCCGGCATAACATTGAAATTCCACAATATTTAAAATTATGAATAGGAACGTTTATTATATTAAATATGCAATGTTTCATTGTGTAGGCGGTTTTACAGTTTCCATTGAAAAATACGTTCATCTGTATAAAACAGTCCCCGGCTAATTGCATGTATGAAAGACATATGAATGCGATTAGTCGAACTATTACTCAACAAATCGCAAGATCGCATCTGCGGGACGTCTTAGCCGTCTCTTGGACTCATTAATTTGTTGTCTGACGTACAAGACTACAAGTGACAAACGCACTAATAATAAACCTGCATGTTTTCTTGGTATTAGTAATACTTTGGAGACCGAAATATATTTTTATACTAATAATACAAACTCTTCGCTCGCAACTTCGTCCGCGTGTGTTTTATGTATCCCCTCCACCCCCTCTTTTGAAAATAAAATACAGCCTATGACACAAAAATAATGTGGCTTCCTATTGAAACTATTAGCTTGTACTTTATGGAGTTTTCTCTGAATTAAAATTATTATTATTATTATTGACAAAAGAATTTTCAAAATCAGTTCTTCAGATCCAAAGATTACCCCCTAAAACCTCACAAACTCACCAACTTAACCTCTTCATAAAATTAGTCATAGATTAAACGACACTTAAAAGCGGAGACCTAAAAAAAATTAAATCAAAATCGGCTCATTCGTTTAAGAATTGCGACGCCGATGCCGGAGAGATTTACACAGACACTGACAGTGACACGCTCAACCCATAACACCCCTCTGTTTGCGTCGGGTATCATTTAAAATAACTTTTTTTCTGTCGAAGTTAGGACGTTGTTTTTTTTCAACTATGAGCTTTGTGACGTATTGTCTGGATATTCATGCAGATAAGGCACGATCTTAGACTAAACAGGGTTATTTGTAAAACACCAACAACCTCGTAGGAGTAGATTACTAACATCATAAACAACAACATTAATTTGTTCTACGACTTTTTCGAAAAGAGACAAAAAAATCTCTCTGTCCATACAAAACTCGATCAACTGTTCGGATATATGTATGGAGAGTTGATTTTTTTACAAATAAACCTTATTATTAGTTCTTCTTAGCGTGTCGATGGCAAACATAATCACAATATAGGTATAATAGCAAAAATAGAACTTGAAATTTGCCATCGTGGTGAAAGGATTAGCCGGTTGACAGAAGTCGATTGCAGGGAGGCTCCACCATTATAACTGTAACATTGACTCCTTGGATGAATGGTAGGGGCACTGCTGTCCTGGGTTATTGGGTTTTTCCATTAAGAAAGCAGCCCGGAGCCTGGATATGTCCAATATGCTCGCCTCTTTTCCTCGGAATTCAAAAATTATTGAAAATAGGGGTCTGCTATAGGTAGACTTCTGCGTAATCCTTCATAGATTAGATGCACGATGTTTTTTTGTTCCTGACTCAGCCAAATTAACGGTATAGAATGTAATTCTTCTAGTACATTTGAACGCCGTTTAAAAGCCCAACACTCCAATACGACGAAAGTAATCACAATAATTTCTAAAGAAATATTCATAAACACATCTCAGTTTCAATGCTTGAACACATTGTTAGTTAGTATGCGTTGCAATATTTGCATATTAACTACTTTGAAACACGTCTTGGACTTATGCAGTTGAAGTACATGGAATAAATAGGCAACAGAGACCGAGGGTCTTACATTACCTACTACGTTTGTTACACTCGCGTTGTGAAAACTTGTGTGCATAATGCGCTATGAAAAGGCTGTCATTGTCGTTATGACCAAAATGGAGTACTAATATAGTTACACCTACATAGTTTCAAATACTCTAATAATCTTGTAAAATGAGATGAACCATCATACAACCAATGCTCCGGCTAAAGGAGTATAACTTCACTGAATAATTAATTAAATTATTCAACTGATCATCATCATCAGTTTTTCTGGCTTTTTTTTCCCCAACTAAAATGGGAGGTGGGCTTCCAGTGTTACCGGATTCATGCAATGCTAAACTCAACAAATTGACTGATGTTAGCTTGTAATCTAAAGCGTGAGTGAGCGTGAAAGTTTATTGCAATCTTGTTTTCAAACGTCATGTTTTATCAAATTGAAATTTAATGTGAAAAAGAATGCTTGGTTTTCAGTCGGCAGTAGTGAAACTATCTCAACACAATTTGTGTAAAGTTAGGTCTCTGTAGATTATTTACTCATGTGATAAAAGTTTACTTATTCTTGAAACAGTGTAAGCTAAGCTGATATTAAAAAGTTGGCAGGTAGGGTAGTTTTGAGTCTTCTGATCTTGTAAGATAAGCTTTTATTGGTTGATAACCGTTTGGCGTGTTCATTTTTGTTATCTGATGTGTTTTACACACTTGATACTTTTACAAGTCTTGATCATTGTACTTACTTTATATGCCGATAAAGTGATAATTATTGGGACTTAAATACATAGGTGTCTAACATACATTTTCAGTCTTAAGGTAGTTCTGTTTTCTCTGAGATAGAGCTTAGTTTATTTACACAAATATTCTTAGAAAGTTTATATTCTACAAATTGTGGCATAAATAATAATAGAGTCACGGGCCGATCAAAAGTTGCCAAGTTTAGTCCTTCGATAGGACGGGCTATTCATTACCTATTAAGTTAATTCTAGTCATGGGTTCGAACCCAAGCAGGCGCATCACTTCGTGTAACTTATCCATCACCACTGCTCTCAAAAACGGTGAAGGAAAACATCGTGTGGAAACCGGCATGTCCTAGAACCAAAAATTCGAAGACATGTGACATCTACCAATGCGCAATGTGCACGCGTGGTAGACTATAAGCCCTAACGCAAAATACGCGCTTTGACGCGGAGTTGCGGATACCAGCCCGGTATCTTTTAAGTTAATTCTTAATTCCTCCGTGTCTTAGGTCATTTTTAAATACGAGTATTTCTGTATTTGACAGTCGTCACGAGTAGTGTTACTGATCGTAGCTACTATAACTAAAACGCGCTGGTTTAGGTAACCACAGTTTATTTTATCAAACATTCACAATCGTGTGAACCAAAAAAGTCACAAGTCTAGCTACTGTCAGTCATTATTATTAGAATTTAGAATACAAATTAAATGTTCCAAAAAGGTGATGCCAATAAGTTCGGTTCGTAACAAGTAGTAAGCGCCAAAAGTCTGACAACCAGTTCAATCAAGGGGTGTCGTGTTACCCAGTAACTCTGTTGTGGAAGTCGGATAGACAGTCGCTCCATGTAAAATACTGGTATTCACCAGCATCTGGTTAAACTAGAAGCCGACCAACATAGTTGGGAAGAGACTAAGCAGATGACTGTACATGTTTTATCAAAAGTTATATTTAAATAACTAGCAGACGTCCCGCTGTTTCACCCGCGTAGGTCCCGTTCCCGTGGGAATACAAGGATAAAAAGTAGCCTATGTGTTAATCCAGGGTCTTAGCTAACTCCATACCAAATTTTATTAAAATCCATTCAGTAGTTTTTACGTGGAAGAGTAACAAACATCCTCACTGACTTTCGCGTTTATAATTATTAGTAGGAAGTAGGATAGTAGTATAAGAACATAGATAGATATTTATTCATTGTGCGAACAGCTAAAGAGTGGAATTCCCTGCCGGAGTCGGTGTTTCCTGAACCTAGGGGTCTTCAAGTCAAGATTGAACAGGTTGCTTCTAGGCAAGCGTGCATCATCGTCGACCACATCATCGCTTACCATCTGGTGAGATAGTGGTCAAACGCGTGCCTATCAATAATAAAAAAAAATAAAAAAAAATGGCCTATTGGTCTTATAACTGGTATATAGTTGGTAACCCTGACTGCAATGCCGGAGGTCGTGGGTTCGATTCCCACCCGGGACAATTTTTTGTGTGATGAGCACGATTGTTTGTTCTGTGTCTGAGTGTAATTTTTCTATATTTTGTATGTATTTAGTAATAATAAGTATGTTTATCAGCTTTTTAGTACCCATAACACAAGCAAAGCTTAGCTTGGGACAAGATGGCGTTGTGTGAAAAATGTTGTGGAATATATTCTGTTTAAAAAAATACAATGCAATGAACAGATAAATAATAACAAGGTTGCCAGTTGTAATAATTTAACGTTCTTGACGTATGCTAATGTACATAACACAATACATAAGTGGTTAATAAAACCACGCAATTGTAACCAAACCAGTTTACTTTGATATATCATTAAATTGTGGGATTTTACGACATAATAGAATGATAATTCAATTTCGAAACGTCATACAGGCATTTTTTTTAAATAATTATGTTTTTAGGGTTCCGTAACACAAAAGGAATAAACGGAACCTTAATAGGATCATTGTCGTTCTTCTGTTTGCTAAGTCCCTTTTTCTCAGAAACGCATGGCGGTATCAAGTCAAAACTAATATCAAATACCTACGCTTGAGACAACAGTTCCATAAAGCTCTAAAAATCAAGCTTCTAAGTCAACGCAATAAAGTTTATTTTCGTAAGAGGTATGTTCAGTACTTTCTTAGTTTATAAACTTCAGTATTTGTGCGGTATTTCAGTATGGTATTAATAAGGTGTTATACGGAACTCTTGGTGCGCAAGTCATATTCGCACTTATCTTGTATCTTTTTAATAATTACCTTTTCCATTATTTAATCATTTAGTGCTCATATGTTCATAATTAACGGTATAAGTAATTAAAACGTCATTCTGTCACTTGTTTATGAAGTACCTATGTTATTATTATGAAAGTTCAAACGATGTTATTTTTGTACAGTTTTTAAAATCCCAAACCTATTCTTCTGACGGTCAGAAGTCATGTCAAATCAAAACCTAAGGGAATACACAGTAAATTCTTTGAAAAAATACTAACAGAAAATTTAACCGCACCTCAGCAGTAAGATGGTTTCACATAGCGAAATCGTAAAATACGACATAAAACGAAGCCTAAACAGGACCCCATTACAAAAACCGAGTCTCCATTCTCAGTTTAACTGTTAACGTTAGTTTACAACGCAAGTTATATCCTATTTACTGACAGACTTTTGTTGAAATTACATTTGTTGCGTGCTTTATGGCCACGCGATTTATATATTCTTAATATTACAGTCTTGACGTTAAAATTGGATAGGTTTAAGGTTTCAGGGAAAGTGTTCGAAAGGCTTTTATTTATTTACTGTAAGTACTAATATTACCTAAGTGTTTTTGGAAATAATACCAAAATGTTAGAAAGTAATTTATGGCTGGCAACACCGAGAGTTATGCGCCATTTAGGTACTATAGTGAATCGTAATACGTGCGCCTAAAGCACAAATTTGCACTGCATGTGCGTTTCGTTCTGGAAGAAAATTATTTAAAATACAGCCTGTGTGCGTTATGGGTTATCAAAAGTAAAATATAAATATTGAAGCCGCCGTTAGGTAATAAAGAGCTCGAGGCGATGCTT
This sequence comes from Euplexia lucipara, assembly GCA_921972225.1. Classification (NCBI taxonomy): domain Eukaryota; kingdom Metazoa; phylum Arthropoda; class Insecta; order Lepidoptera; family Noctuidae; genus Euplexia; species Euplexia lucipara. The sequence goes on along the minus strand of OV179167.1, from coordinate 9,748,450 downwards.
CCAAAAATTCGTTACTAAAATGCTTGAAGTACAGTCAGCCTCATAAGTCGATGTACATATCCATATTTCCCAAACTCATGAACACCTTAGCTTACAAAATTTCTAAACAAGACTAGTGCCAGGATTTAATTAACGTCATAAAGGTACAAAATTCACTAGTCTTGTTTAGCAATTTGTGTAAGCTGAGGTGTTCATGAGTTTAGGAAATATGGATATAATATCGACTTATGAGGCTGACTGTACCTAATGTAAATAAATAAATTATCAAGTAGTCTTAAATGTACCTATACAGTTTACTACATAGAACCCACCTTCAAAACTAAGATTGAATTGAAAGAACTGCATCAGACCGCTTGTTTAAATTTTTTTGCTGGCCCTGCAGTCGCGACAACCTGTACCAACAAAAAGAAAAGAACACCGAACGACAAAGATTAAAACTTTTTTTGAAATCAGAACATTGCACATCTGTTTCGTTTAATGACGTCATGCACCAACTTTTGCTAATGGAAGCCTTTACAATTTCTTCGCCGTAAGCAAAACAAAGCGTGACCCAAGAAAGTATTAAATATTTCCTTATACGCACGCACATTGTTGAACGCGCACACACGTAAAAGATTGTCAACAATCAGAACACATCTACATAAGCCATACATAATGTTTGCATTGTGTACCGCCGTACTAATGAATGCGAGTCCGATGTCGATTATCGTACCGAGCGATATCGACCCGAGAATCGATTAGAATCGCTACGGAGTCATATGAATTTTTCATAAAGTATCGAGTAATTGGTTAAAACATGTTTGTGTATGTATTAGGTACGGTAGATTGATTGTTTAGCAAAAAAAAACGGTTTTATATCACATGCTGGCGAACAGTTCCTCGGTTGAATTAATAAATAATCTGTTTTCTTAGATCGTAAGACAAGACTGACATAAGTTAAGTCAGTAATATCATTATTGTTAATAGTACCTACTAAAGAATCTGCTTCAAAACTGAGAACTAACAAAATTACTTTTTTATCTTTTGGTGGCTCCTTAGTCCTTATGCCATATTATTGGACATGGGTGGAATCTTGGTTTATAAAGTCTTTTAAAGTTGTACCGACGCCAGCACGTCAAGTTACCCCAATGTGTCAAATTTCTTTGATCGTTTTTCAACTTTATGATAAACAGAATAAGGTTCATATTCAATTGGGAAAATTTGACACATTGAGGTAACTTGACGTGCTGGCGTCTGTACATTAGTCAAAGACATTTAATACTTACTAGAGATGACAAAACTTTCATCCGGTATTTGTGTCCTTGTGGACACAAGTCTAAAATTTTAGTTTAGTACGCTCCGCTATCGCATATCGGTCCAATATCGCTTTAATATTATTCTAGATGGCGTTACTGAGACATGGGTTTTTCAATGTCATTTCTTCGCATGTCTTCTCTATACTTACTTAGTATCTTAGATCTCTTGACCTAAGTCATAATTAAGGCTACACCTTTGGCAATCAGTAGGTATGTTGTTTTTCAAACTTTTTGTTTTTGTCCACAGTGTATTAAGTCTTTTGTCCACTGTCACGGTCAAGACGGAATGCCTTACGGCCTAAACAAAGTGACATTCTATCAGCGATGACACTTTGTCGAAGTTCCAAAATAGATCGGATTGACATTGACATGCGCTACCGAAATAAAATAAATAAAAAAATATTCCACAACTTTTCACACAACGCCATTTAGTTCCAAGTTAAGCTTGAGAGCTTGTGTTATAGGTACTAAACAGCTGATAAACATACTTAAATACATTTCTAAATACATACATATTATAGATAAATTACACCCAGACATAGAACAAAAAAAAAATGAAAATGAAATGTGAAAATTTCACGTGATTTTTCGAATTGGTTGACAGTTGTTGACTGACAGATTGTCACTCAGTCTAGGCCCTCTTGTTATCTTTGCCACCGTTTTGCTGGTCTATGATAATCTTTCTTGACTTATGTATTCAGAAAACTCATAGGATGAAAATAATCCGGCTAATTAAAGTTTGTGAGGATGTTTGTTAGGCCTTCAAGCGAAAACCGCTGAACGGATTTTGATTAATCTTTGTAGTATTACAGCTTATAATCCAGAATAAGATATAGGCTATAATTTACAAGCATACATATGCAGATAAAGACGCAAGTGGCTGTTTGTTCAATTCAATCAATTTCTTAGAATTTTAATCATAATTCGTCGACAAATTGAAGTATTTAAAAGCACGAAACCGAGTAAAATATTCGCCTTCGTGAAACGTTTTGCAAACAATAAAGGTACCTAAATTTGTTGAAAAACTTACAACAAACGATACATTGATTATGATTACTCCTATCTTGTCGAATTAACTTTTTCTTTACTAGAATAAATTTCTAAAAACACTTCTTCGTGATTTAATTAATCATCTAAAAATCTATCAACTTTGAACTCTAACGCCATTGTCATAAGGACGTCAGTTTTAGGTTGTTTCTTTTCTTCTGCGTCTGGCATTGATGAAGTAAATTGAATAATGACGAAACGAGTAAAAAAACTAGTCATTACGTGTGTAAACATAATTCGTTTAGTACCTACCAAGTCATTTAAGATTTTCTGCAAAAATGGTTTTAAAGGCCTTGTAAGTTAAACTCGTTAATATATTTTCCAAGTTTCTGCATTGTTTAGATATTTTGGCCAGGTACTAAGTCCCTTATGTGTTTATAATAAACACTATGATAAAATACAGATCGAATATTTTGTGTTCTTTTGTCAGTATAGTGCTGTCCCCCTTCATCAAAAACTAGATACAAAACAGAACACTCTGACTCCATGCATATTATTGCATATGTATAAATATGTGTTAGAGTAAGTGTGATTATCATTGTTTAAAATTACCTCATGAGAAAATGGTCGCCTTCAAAAAACAGTACTAGTTGCGTTTGGAGAGAGTATACGCGCGTCAACGTCGCGTTAGGCGATTAACACACGGCACCGCGCACCGCCACGGTAGGCGGTGAAGCGGATCTCATGATGTCGCATTGGCCTCTAATAAATCCGTTGATGCATTACACACGTACACCGCCCGACCGCGCGGTCGAGCGGGACGCCAGACCTTCAGAACCGCCTCGGTGCGCGGTGCCGTGTGTTAATCGCCTTAAGAAAACGTCGCGGTTCAAAGATTTAAAAATAGAACATACAAAAGAATACACTTTAACATATTTGTTAAAAGTAAAACAAATATTGAACTAACTGAAACAGTGATACAAATAACAAAAACATTACTAAAGATTAAAGAAAATGATAATAATTACAAAGTAAGCGTAATGTCTTTAGTTTTATTAACTTATCAAAGCACTAATTAATTAATCAGGTTGCCAAGAGACGAAGATAACAATATCATAATTAGCGTTAAAAAACATTTAAGTTCGTAAAAAAAGTCTGTGATGCTGCTCCAAAGATGAAATACCTATTACTCAAAATGGATGGAGTTTAGCTTACAGACTACTCTTGATGCTGCTGCACAAGCTTAGGCCGGCAATCCCCGCTTGAAGCAGTCAGGGGCGACAGCTTCAAGCTGCGACATGCCGTGCATGTGTATTGCCGGCTTATGGTTACCTTACCTGAAAATACCACCGAATTACTTACTCCAAATTTCTAATCAATCAGACTTTGAAAAGTTTGTTTTACACCCTGTTTCGAAGTAGGAGATGATTTTATTTTCAAATAAGTAAATAATAAAATTACACTACTTTCACACAACGCCATGTAGACAAAAAATTAAATAACGTCAGAAACGAAATGACTGAACAAATGTTCATAAAATTATCGTTTAGAATCATCTCGGTCACGTCAGCCTTAAAACAAAAGAAAATACGTCAAAATCGGTCCATTTGTTTGGGACTTAGGAGCTATGAGGCCACAGACAGACACACGTGAAACTTATTTAACGTTAAACCTCCCTTTTTTCGTCGGGGGTTAAAATACATAAAATACAGCTAAGAAATTTAGTGATAAAATGTGTAGTCTATTTGAATTGAATTGAACGATAAGTAGTGTTCTCGTATTCAATCTAGAATCCTGAGATGACCTGAATAGATTTGATTTAACTTTCTAGCCTGCTAAGAAAGCAGGAAGCTTAGTAAACGTACAGTCGGCCTCAGTTCGGAGGACCTTTAAGGCTATAATTGCCTGCACTCAGCGCAGCAACTTGGAGCTTCACCGCTCATACGCACGTTGCGTAGTTCAAAGCATTTTCTTACCCAACTGATTCACCGTCAGTGGGACCGACTCATCATCTGCCTCGCCTTTTCCCAACTATGTTAGGGACGGCTTCCAGACATGCAGCGACTGACTTCCATAACCCAGTTACTGTGTTACACGATGCCCCTTGGTCAAACTGGTTGTCACACTTTCGGGCTTCTGACTATGAGTCTTGGTATGTAGTAAATGGTCACCCATCCACGGGCCGACCTCGTCAAGTGTAGCTTAACCTTCGTTCGATCCGTACTGCTGTTATAATTTACCAACCGACTTCTTTTTCTTAGCGTGTCGATGGCAAACATAGACACTAATTGACTAAATTATGTGTTTAGCCCAGCCTGCGTAGCATGAACACCGAAGAAACGGTCTTTGTCTACAGACGAATCGGCAAAGTGACAGATTATAAGACATTTCTTTCGTCTCGAGCATGACAATGTCAAGAAAGATAAGAAGTTATATAATGTCGATTCGTCAGTAGACAAGAATCAACAATACCGAGCATGAAGTGCGTACCTATTTTCTCCACTTTTGACAGTTCTTTTCGAAACATTTCTTGTGAACAAGTGTCAAACAGTCTACATCAAATGAGACCTAGACAAGCAATCTACACCTCTAGCAACTTGACAGTTGCTATAGACAGCATGTAAATTTCTTTCTCTACGTACAAACGCTTGTCGACGAGTCGCCTCATGCTCGGGTAGAAGAAATGTCAAGTTGGACAGAAAGCAAATTGTAGTGTCTCGGAAGAAAAGAAATTAAGTGTTCATGCTACGCGGGCAGAACCCCGCTACGGCGGGCGACGCCATTCGCTGACGAAGTCATGAGGTCCTCATGTGTGCAGGTGACAAGGCACGCAGCGTAAGACAAAAGATGGGTCATGCTCTGCGGAGAGGTACCGCGTAGGCACTGAAGGTCGTTGCGTTCTGCGAAACGCCACTAGCAGATTTTCTTTGCTGCGACCGAATTGGGTGCGGAGTCTGTTCAAGGTTTTCCAAGACGGCCATGGCAATGTGTGCCCAGTTGGAAGTCGCCACCGACTGTACCTACGATAAAAAAAAACTCGTCTGCGTGATCGGCGAATCCACATCTAAAGTCGGCGATATATATGTATAAATCACCATACATCTTAGTCACATGTAGATAGCTCATATTTTACTGGTTATTTTTATCTTCGACTCCTCATGTGCGTGCGGCTAATTGTGGAATATAAATGATACAGTTCATTAATAATTTTTAGTGTGATCCGCACATTTACTTTCATAGTATTTTTATAAACGTTTAACCTTGCCTTAAGTAATAATGATAATAATCTAATTTATTGTCACAGTGTTTGTTACAAAATCCCTCTTAAACGGCTTGACCGATTCTTACGCAATATAGTGTGTATATTCAGTAGGTCTGAGAATAGGGCGTAGAACGGACGTGTTAAAAAAAGGTACTTATACATTTTATTTATTTATTTAATACTTCAAGCACACTAATGTACAAAGGCGGACTTAATGCCATAGGCATTTTCTACCAGTCAACCTTCAGGTGATGCAGAGAAAAGCAGTGGTAGGTGCAATTTAAAATGAAAAAAGAAAAGAAAATAAAGCAAGCAATACTAATTTATGTTTAGTTTAGATACATAAATATGTACTCTGTATGTATGTACTTATGTATATATATTTTTTATTAATTAAATGCTGCTTAAATGTGACACTGGCTCACCCACACTAGGAAACCATATTACAAATTCTATTTCTATTCTATTGCGACAATAGAAAGAAAATGGCGTATATGAAAAAACCAGTTTGTCAACTGTCAAGACGTGTTAACGAGTAGAATTTGTAATATGGCTGAAAATGAAATACACTTGACAATTGACAAACAGCTGATTCCATATACGCCATTTTCTTTCTATTGTCATCTTATCGATTACGATAATAGAAATAGAATTGGCTATATGGCTAGGCCTGCTGGCTTCAAAATGGGTAGGCGAATAGAATGCTCTTTAATAGGAAAAAAAAAACAATTTAATCAATTTCTGTCAGCGTTTACGAGATTTGGGGTAGAGACTTGGATAGGTTAGGAAGGTTAGAAAAAAGGTTTAGGTTGGCAACAGTGACGGTATGCCAAGACATAACTGTTCTGCCAATGAATTTGTACATGGTACTTTTTTGTTCTATATTTGAAAAAAATATAGAACTATCACGATAACATGAAATCTGCCATTATCTGTGCGAATGTCATGTGGAGCGATAAAAAAATGGGTTCAGGTACTTACTGATAAAACATAAATAAACAATACTTACGATATTTTTGTAATGTTATTCTACTGATGCAATATAGCATAACAGTGATCACAATAATATATTAAATTAATTAATGCTGAAGAGTCTTCTTCGGAGACAAAATCAGCTGTTACATAAACAGGATAAAATAAGGCGATAATAAATGTGTATATTTACTTAATTGAATTAAGTAGATTAATAAATAGATAGCCATGATCTTTTAGGTCAATACACTGTACAAAACTCGAATCTTATCTAACAGTCTTCTTGTTAAACTTAATCTTCCGTAGGTATAATAAGTCTAAATTAACGAATCAAGTTCCTTTTAGGTTAAATTTTCGTGCGAGAGGCAAACGAAACGTCAGCTCAAAAAAGAAAAGACCATCGGAAAAAGTGTTCGAAATTCGAAACTGTAATATTCGAAAAAAGAAACTATTGCAGTTCGCTCCAATTTCTTTAACGTAACCATAAACAAAGAGGTACTTAGTAGCTGTCATCGTATTCTTGCGTGTCATATTATACATTTATGATTCTTTCTATTTGGTTTGTAACCCTATCCGTATATTGTCATGCATAGCTCAGCCGAGGCGTGTCCGCCGCCATTATTCATAACGCTTCACACCTTACATACCTGACAAATGCGACCGCATAGGAACGCATGCGCATTGTCATTACTGCATCCTGGTATGAAAGATTTTGATTAAAACTTGACTTTATTGAAGTCGTACTTTTGGCGCGTTAGGGAAAAACGATGAGAGTAAACTTTTACGATGCGCGCGCACACCGTCACAAAAAATCGACACCCTGAAGTAAGCTATAGTCAACATTAGGCGAGAGAAGTATAACTTCGAACGCGTGTCCATAAGTACACACACACACACACACACACTTTTTTGCGAAGTATCTAAGAAATGTGTGACAGACTCCTGCGCAGGATTTGTATTAGAAATTATTAAGTTCTGTATTTTCGGTGGTAGGAAAAGTTTACTTTCTGGAATGACCTAATTATGTAATTTATCTGCATTGTTAGAAATTCAAATGACTAAAGCGTTAACCACAAAATATGATAATTATTTCCATGTATTTAAGCCAGAGCAGAAACAACAATAGGTTCTTACGATATGGACTTATTAAGTACCCTACTATGGTGTTGATTTACTACTCACAGAAAATTGTTTTCTACTAGCTAATAAATACTTCGAATACTTATTCTTCGCGTGTCGATATCAAACATAGACACTAGAAAAACCATAACCCTACTTTTTGCTTCGCCGTACCCGGACGAAAATATTCTATTTGCAATCCTGCTAAGTTCATCCCTATCAGCAAGCTATATCTCATAAGTACTTAGACAGTTGAAATTTTAAGAGGAATTCTATTGCTGCTGTACCAGCAAATAATTAGATTAAATACAGTTAAAAATTAAAGGGAGGGACGTAAGCTTTTGGGCATTTTTGCTCTAAGCAGTGTCTCTAATTTTATACGATGTTAGAAAACCCTGCATGTCTGGGTCCGATTTACACTTAGCCAGTATTTAGCTTACCTTAGTAACCCCAATTAGCTACATACAGTATTTACATAATGATGTCTATAAATCTTTGACTCGCACTAATAGACAATAGCCGCGTTTTTTATTAAAGTCTATGCCTGATAGGCACAACGATACGCACGTTTGAGTCACGTTAGAGATAACCTATCAGGTCAAAAGATCATGTCAATAACTATAACTAAAGACTTCACGTCAGTTCTTAGAATGGACAATCACTTCATCTGAGTCAATCAAATAGTGTTAGATGTATCATAGATAGACGTGTCGCTTCTATTTCTATATCCTCAGGCAAAGGACTTGACTTACCTTTGTCCTATGTTCCCTAGATGGGGAAGATACAGATGTCCTCCATTGCGATCGGTCTTGAGCTACACGCTTCATCTGGCTCCACGTCAATCCGATGCTCGCCGCTTCTGCCAAAACAGTGCGACGCCAGGTTTTACGGGGACGACCACGCTTTATTTTCCCTTGAGGATTCCAGTCCAACGCTTGTTTAGGTATTTGGTCGGGGTCCCTGCGGAGCGTGTGGCCAATCTATCTCCACTTGCAACGCTTGATCTGGTGGCCGATCGGGCTAATTTCAGGCAAAGCGGCTGTTAATAACCAGTAACTTTCTGTCCCACCCACTATGCAAAGGCTCATACAGAAAATCACCACGCTTGCTCAAGGCAAATTGGCAATTTCAAGTCTCCAATCTGGTCCCCTCATATCTGTGTGGTTCTTTCCCCAAAATACCACTTCAGACACTAATCTGCATGGTTCTTACATGATCCAACCAAGATAATGTCTGGAATTTAGAAGAGACTGTGACCTCTGGGTTTCTTTCGGAGTTTCTTCTCAGCGTAGTCAGATGGTGAAACACAGACCTCACCTCCTACCTGCCTACAGAAATAAATATATGAGATAGCTTTATGTGCGCCATCTGTATTAGAGAAAAGAAGCGGCATGAGGGTAGAATTTCATACCATTCGTAAATATGAATGACTGTAATGTGAAAATCGAAGCAAATTCGAATATAATAATGCCGTTACTGTACATTTTACCTTATTCTTCATAACTATAGGATCCACTTTGAACTGTACTCACTAAAGCCTGATATGCTTGCCCTGACACCCGTCAAAATGGCCGTCATTTGCACACCATATGCACAATACCTTTGCCTAACCGTTTGGGACCGAAATGCATGACAGTTTAATTTCACCATGTCAACCAGCAACGCGAAACATGAAACTGTTCATTGACCAATCGAGAAATAGTTTTTTGCTAGATCGTCATAAGTTCATAACGATTGTTACTTGTTGTAATGCCTTCTTGCACAAATCTTTGTCAAGATACATTGCATCAGTGTTCTCTGATTCTTGCTTTCATTTAAAGCCTAGGTAATTCTTTTATCTTGTCTTTGTCCTTTCACAATTAGTCTTAATGCCATCTTTATCAGCTAAAGACACAAATTTTATGTGTTTTTACACACTAGATGATCATGTAATTTTTATTCGCGTGTCGATAGTCATAGACAGTTGATCCGGAAAGGTAGATCCCAAAACAGTTATGGGAATCTCATCATATCTGTAAGATCTGATATTCTAAGAGCTTCCTTAATTACGGTTATTCCGTAAGTGTAGTTTACAATGATTGTATTTTATTGCAACTATCGCACGTTGAATTAGATAAACATACAACTAAAAGTAGCGCTGCAAGGTGCATAAAAATGCCACGAGTTGTGAATTTCGTAGACATCATTGACGGATCTTCCTTGAAAACAATCGTTTCAACTTTAGTGGAGCTGTCAGGTTTGCGACTCTCCTACCTGATTGATATAGCATAGTGATTGTAGTAACTACCTACACTTTTACTATATGTGTTTTTGATCTCGTACGCTGTTGTTACAGTTTTACATTCTACATCTGGATGCTTCGCCATGTTAAAAGTTAAAAATAACATTTAAAACCTAGTATAGTTATTTGACGTACAGCATCACTAGTCTTTAAAATATAGGTGAAGTGATGGCGATGCTAGCTGTCATCCCAAACTAATGCTAGATATTGACAGTTTACTTCACGCCGACTTAACCTGATTTCTGGTTTTCATATCCTTCGTGAATAGACCGACAGATAACGATGTTGCGTCCATTTTTGGATGATCTTATCCAACCCGGATTCCAGGATCTACATCTATGGCGGTTATTTTATGTCTATTTAAATATACAATTCCTGGTAGACGATTTTATATTAGAATCACGAACGTGATCGAATGATCGCACTTGATAACATCACGTAGTTAATTCTGAGGGTCACCTATAGAGTATATTACGTACCTAATAGGGCTATAAATAATAATAATATGTTATTTCGTATCTTCAGATAAACATGCTTGATAAAGGGATTTATAATCAAAACTTGTCACTTTACTGTGTGCAAACAAGGTGTTATTTGGTTTACTTGTCACTAGATTCTTAATAGTTGGGTAACTATTTTGTAGAATTAATTAAACGTAGATTTTGCAACCGGTATAAGCTTCAGTAGAGCTATTGCGGTATCTCCCTTCACAGTTTATAGTGATGAACACTGGGCAAAGTCGTCAACGATAAACTGTCAAACAGACTATTTCGTATTTGGCTGTCATCAGTGTGTATCTAGGATGACGTCATGCGCAGTCGTAGAGATGTGATGAAGCGCACAGTACCTCGTCCGATAGTCACCGTAGCTTGAAGTCCACTTAAAGTGCAATACCTTCCAATTTTAAATAAAATATCAGTTGCCATCAAAACTCGGTGTGCAGGGCGCCAGTTAGTCTCCGGCATAAAAAAAGATAGCCTTGCTGGTTTTGAGGAATAACTTTGACGGAACTTTAAAACCGACTGCATTTATTTTATAAAGTAACTATAGCAGACGTCCCGCGATTGCACCCGCGTAGGTACCGTTCCCGTGGGAATACAGGGATAAAAAGTAACCTATGTGTTAATCCAAGGTGTTAACTCCATACCAAATTTTATTAAAATCCATTCAGTAGTTTTTACGTCAAAGAGTAACAAACATCCATCCATACTCACAAACTTTCGCGTTTATAATATTAGTAGGATAGGATGTGTGTAGTCAATTGTCTTTCCTTCCAGTTTAGGTTGACGCGGTTTTCCTCGCCTAACCAAATTGAACATTTATAAATAAAGTCGGAAATTAACATATTAGCAATAGTTCTTTAGTGGGCATTGATTGCTATTTCGGGTTAATAGAAGTTTATTTAATTTCTGCTCTATTTTAATTACTGCAAGTTTGATATTTGTTCACTAAATGTGCCTTTAGGAAATAATGATGAGGAACTAAATTTGACTCTTTATTTTTTTCTTTGTCGTTATAGACATTCATTCGCGAACTGCTAAGCCTTGGTAGACTTTGTACTTAGCCAGTCAACAGGTTAATCGCGTAACACACAAACATCGGCGATACCATACATTTGACAGGGCAAAAACATTATGGTACTCACATTGTTGGGTATTCGAAACTTTCTAACAAACGAAGGAATTTACTTCTAAATTTGTCGGATTGTGATTGAAAGGATTTAAGATGACGGCTGAAAACTGAATTCGGTCAGACCAGTATTGGCATCATCTTACATTTAAAATTAAAGAGGGAAATGTAAAATACGCTTTATTAAAAGTAATGTTAGCGACATTATCACTTAGGCGGTGCTTGGACATGCAAAAATATACATATAATATAAAACAATATATTTACGTGAATTGTTCCTTACTCAATATTTCCCGAGAGTTTTCTTAGCGTCACTTGGCTCACGGCCAGGAGTGCTTGTTGACGACCACTTGACAAGGAGCTTGACCCAAAAGATGTGTCACACAACGATACAGCCACAATTCTTGCCAAGTTATTGCTTATTCTGCCAACAACAATATCAACCTTAACTGTATAGTAATAGGATAAGACTAGCTGTAATATAGATGGTAAATATGCAGTTAGATCTGCTCCTAATTAGTGGCTCAAGATTCTTATTTGTATACCATCATAACTTTACCTCAAGACCTTGATAACTAGCGTAAGACCACGTCCAAGCTCTTCAAAAGTCTCTAATGATGTCTTTTCTTCTTTACAGATGCAATCCAACACAAAATATAACGGAACACCTCAACCTTAGGCATTTTAAGTTTAACCTGACAAAAGTTATCTGTGATCTCATTTTAGTTTAGTAAAAAAAAATAAACAATCGCCTAAATTAGTTACGTTTTAAGTGCAGCAATAAAAAAAGAAAAAAAAACAATAGACTGAACAAACAAATGTCAAAATCCGGCGCGAAGGACCGTGAAGTTTGAATTTGGAAACAGACAAAATGGCGGTTCAGTGAGTGGTCATGGATGACAGATAGTGGATAGGTTGTGGTGTTAGAGGATGGGATAATGGAAGTTGGGGCGTTGGGTTCGTGAAGATGCCGCATGCTCATTCGAGTTCGGCGGCGAGCTCGGGCGGCGACGACCTGGGCTCCACTGATGAGGTCAAGGTCTTCAAAGACGAGGGCGACGGAGAAGACGAAAAGCGGAGCTCAGAGAATTTACTGGAAGAGAAGTCCAGTCTGATCGATTGGACTGAAAGTGAGGTGAGTGATTTTAAACTTTATTCCGTCGAGGAACATCGTGGTTTCCTTTAACCTATAAACCCTGGTGTGTCAATTTATGTGTTCTAAATTCAAAAAGGCGTTGCGGATTTTGAGACAAGAAAACTTACTTCGTAAATCTCGATTTGAGTTTGGAACTAATAGAAAAAACTTTTCCAGATTTGATTGGACGATTACGTCATAGCCCAATGATTAGGTAACATGCGGTAGTACACGTAATTCGGTCCTAGCACTTCATTAAGGATGCACACGAGGCATTTATTCGACGATATCGCCATCGGTGAGCCATTGTAACCGTCATACCGTAGTACAATTACATGGATCGTGTTACAAGTATTACTATGTTATCTGACACTTTCGCTGCTATTTTTAAGACCAGGAATATTTATGTGCCTAACCTGTTACGTCCCAACATCAAATATGCAATTTTTTTCCGGTTAATAACACAGATTTATTGTGATAATGTCTTTTTCCTCTTTAGCCTGTAACTATTCGAATAATGTTTCTATTGTTAATTTTTGACTACTGTTATAGCCTACTAGGCATTAGGAAACCCAATTACGTACTCGTTAAGGCGTTAAATACTCCTGACAGGCTCATTGGCTTCTTGACACATATCTTAAACATTATTGCATTCCATAACGTATGACAGGTGATAGTGTTTAAACTAAAAACCATTATAGACACTGATGGGCACAGCAAATTTGATAAAAAGGGTTGTAGGATTATATTTCTAGCTTAATAGAATACTCTCATGCATGAAGTTGCGACTAAAATCCGGCTAACTACCAAAATGACTTTTTCAATTCTTATGAAGTTAATCTTAGTTATCATTCGCATCGGTGTAAGAAAATAATCTAAAGAGACCTAGACTTATAGTAATTAAGTTTGAAATTGCCATACCACTTTGAGAAGAGGATTTTGCGTTGCAGTGGGACAGTAATTAATAAGCTAGTAATATTTTTAGTATTATGATTAATAATCCTAACATTCTTTTGAAAAGAAAACTATCTCAGGCAGTGTTTTGTCTATAAATCTCACCTCACCCCAATTTAAATGGAACTAAATCAACAATATATCTAAATATTGACTATTTCATATCTCCTTACGTGTCAAAAGAAACAGGTTTACGATATTACGTCAGTTAATACGGAGAATTTGGTAATGTAATCAAATCTTATTCGTATAACTACACATAAAGATAGTGATCAAGATAAGTTATATTAAGCTTATCTTGATATGCGAGTATTTGTTTTGCTATTTGCTTCGGTTTTTTTCACTAGCTCTTCGCTCGTGGCTTCGTCTGGGTAAATATCGTCGAAACTTTTTCCTTTAAACTTTGGCATACATCACTCGTAGTTCTGAAAATTTAATATACAGGGTTATTTGTAAAACACCAACAGCCTCGCAGGAGTAGATTACTAACATCATAAACAACAACATTTGTTTTCGAAAAAGTCGTAAAACAAAGTTTTACAAATAACCCTGTATGTATATAGCTTATGTTACTCGGTGATAATAATATAGCTTACTAATGGTGAAAGAATTTTTTAAATTGCTTCAGAAGTTTTTGTGTTAAAGTTAAATCCCAACAAACAAATCAATGCAATGGCGATACTCCCATTTGAATTAAAAAAAGTATGATCTGAAACTACAAACGTGTATCGTGAAGTTAACCATTTATATTTACATGTATTAAGTACATATATTTATCGCTATGAGTTAATTTCTAAAGCCTATAGTTAGCTCTAGTCCGGTATGATTAAGCTTAGTTAACTTCGGTTTTTGTATTAATGGAACTAACTCCATATAATATTTCTACTTCAAATGAAAACTCATTTAGATTTAATAGTAGTACAAGTTTATATTACCCATTAACTTTATTCTTAACCACACTAAAATTGTTATTAAAATATGCAAGTCATGATTCCTAATTTCCTATTCAAGACGTCGTACTTGTATCATGGAATATATTTGTTTAAAGAAACGGGTATCTATTAGGTGGTCTTACTAATACAATTATTGACCAAAGAGGTGTCGTTTTAAATTAATGGTTTGTCATGAAATGCCAACTTCACGCGGCGCCAAGATTTGTACGACTTGTCCCATATATTGGGCCAAACATTGTCCTACATGTTAACAGCAGGTGCCAAACTCAGGTAGATCTCTATTGAACATATTCCTCGTATTAGTACTACAATGCATTCAAATGGCATCACAATATATTCCACTGCACTGAATTCTATTCACGCAAACATACTGCCTCTGGCCCCACTGTTAATACACAATGAAATATCGATCTTATTGTACACGTTCAAAGCTTATAATGGCGCAATGAAAATTGTAAAGTTATGTTCGATTGTAACGATACATTCTGCACTATTTGTGCTTTTACACGATTTCACACCTCCCAATATTTCCAATTTTATTGATACCCGGTTCTCTGTCTGTATTGTGCAACGTAAAGTTCCCATTTATTAATGTTTTAATGGAATGATTAAATATATTTAACCGCTGGTGCACGCTTCTCCCTTAACGATCGTTGTATCACTCACGATAAGGTCCGCTTCACGCTATTAAATAGGATCGTAAAGCACGACTTTTTTACACCTACGAAATTGTGGGATTCTTAAATATTCAAAGTTGACGGCGGTAAATGAACTCATTATTGTACAATTCGATGCGTAGATTAAGATCGGCGGTCGTAATGAGTCCACCACTCAATTAACTGTACCGCTGCCACGAATAATGTGAGATAACGTCGGGATGTACAGATAGACACGTCTTTATAATCGCAAATTGCCCGTAAAACAAACAAAAACAAGGTGGAGAACCGAGACGAAACAAGATCCAAACACACCAATTGTGGAGGCGCCTTTAAACCCCACACAGGTACCGAACGTTTCCGAAAATCGTAAAATATTGTATTCCAAGCCGACATAAATTACTTTATTTATTGTATTATTTCCGAAAACTCTATTATTCGCTAGACGGGTGCCGTACAATGACTTCTACCTGCGTTCAGGTATTTCTTATAATAAACACAAACTCCCACTGCTTTTGTCAAATTTACCTGTCGAGCGGTGAGGTGAGGGTGTGCAAACATGACCGAACACCTACGAACAGACGAAATACTCGATGTGCCGTCCTTTTCTTTCTCATTCAATAAAGAACCAGTGGAGGAGAGATGCAAGAATGATTTGTACAGGATTCCCAACGCCTTACAATCACGCTTGGTATAAATATTGGATTATACTTAGGTGCAATTCTCGTGTATGTCATAATAGCATCGATTATGTACGTGATGCCATTACAATACACATTGTACGAACAATTTTCGTTCGACATTTCGATTTCTTTTAGATTACAGTGTCTGTTGGTGAATTGGATTTGAAGCGAGACTTTTTACGCCTACTTGCCTTTTGTATATATGTTTCTTTTAATAATTTTGTTGTTCCGTTTATTTGTTGTGTTATCCAATTTTGTTGAATTGTTCGTCAAATACGTTGAAGTGCATGATAAGTAAGCCATATTTAGTATTGTCCATGAAGACTTTGATATAGAAAACTTTGTGGCACTCCAAACAAGATTGCCCCAACATACGCTTACACATGTAAAAGTTCTCAGATATTTACCTATAAGAGGCAGACTAATCCATTCCAGAAAATTGCTACCTTTTAACGACATCCAATATCTTAAATTGACCATTTAACCACTTTTTAGCCCTTTTAAAGTGTATGTTAGTCGATGAGGTTGAACATCGGGATGCCTTTCACTAGGCACTAGAAAAAGTCAATGGCTTAGCGATTTCCGTTGTGGTCGGAGCTTGTATGAAATGGTCTGGGCAACATAACTGACCATGTAGAGATCCGAGAGGCTTCCGTTGAGATTTACTCATGTAGGTATATAGATTTACTTATTGTGATTTAGATTTTTGTTTTTCTTTCGGAAGTTGGTTGATGTTATGATTATGATGATTGGAAAGCATATAAAAAACATTAGACAAGAACAATTTAGATTTTGACGATCTTAATAAGTTTGATAATCTTATAGTCAAACTATCTGGCATTCAAATGGATATATACCGAAGCGAATAAAAACAAACTATAATCAAAATAATTTGAAACGAATTAAACAAAGTATAAAATTCCATCCATCCATTGATTCTAATAAGAATTAAATCCTTCCTGTACAGTACAATTCCCATTCAGGAATCTTCCAAAGATACCATTAGGACTATTAATAAACTAAAGAGTATTAATAAATCAATGTACAGTGGCCCAACCTACCCTCGAAATAAGATAGCTATCGCCACATTCGCTACATAGTATCCAGTCTATATTTAGCGAACAACGCGTTCTTGTCCTGCTGGTCTGCTTCCGGCGGCCATGCCTGCTCCTTACTCTCAACCAGAATGTGTTCCTGTAAATATTCCACATTTTATGGGCACACTTGTCGCCAAACACGTTTTGCTGGCGAAGGTAGAACGTAGTTTCAAAGTTGAAGTGTGAGCCGAGGATATAAATACGTCTGGGGTGAAGATATATTTAGAGAGTGCGTATGGCAAAAATTAGGAAGCTAAAGTTGTGTACTAGATGAAGGAGACATAAATCCTACTAATATTATAAATGCGAAAGTTTGTATAGCAGCTAGCGTATTAATAATAGAAGCTATGAATTAAACCAACTATAGTGAGAAAGATAGAAATATACAGGAAAACCACGAAGTTAATAATACATTTAATATTCCTGACACTGTTACCAATACCCCTTCTTTTACACTAAACGGGTACCTTGAACACGTCAATAAAACTGAATTTTCGTTTCGCAAAACTGCGTCCAGTCCCAGTTTTAATAACGAGTCCATTATAAATAATTTAATCAACGTATTGCCGATGCCATACACCACATGTGCCGGCAAATTAAAATTTATAACACTATAAACCACTCTACAGTTTTAATGACTCCTTAACTCAACAAATCCTTATATTAATTCGGCCTTGTTGGTATATTTAGATGATTAGTGTTCATTAATACGTATGGAGTCGACATTAAAATTTTTGATCTCTCTAGATCTTAGTTTATTTAGAAATTGTTGCCTGGTAAGCATTATTTAGAGTACCAAAATGAATGACAAACTATGCAATATCTTATTAGAATTTGAAATAGAAAACTTATCTTAAAAGTGTTTGTAATGTTATAAATCTCAAGAGAATTCTGAGAAAAGCAAGGCCCTTACAAAGTTGTCTATACAAAAAAAGTATCTAACCGCAACAAAACATCTCTTACTGAATTTGTATCCGAAAGCATTTAACGAACTGCGACTTTAAACTCCCAATATGTCAGCATAAATGAATAACCATGAACAAAGCCTCAGGGAGCAAGTTTATTGAATTGACGATGCAGTATGGTCACCTGGCAGCAATTATCGAGAGATAAGACAAATAGGACCTTTATGATGGATAGCGTCACAATATTATGATTGAATCTCATCTACAATTCAATGAGTATCTATCTTTGTGTAAGGCGTGTTCATAAAATATTTCTAATACTAGTTAGGCTTTGACTTAACCATTGACTGAATTTATGTAAGTCTGAGTGCGTCTTGAACTATCATTTTATAAATCTTAACGTATCACTCTTTTGTTTTAAGCTAGCAACACTGTTGACTGACAATGATTTATCATTTATTAGGCATATCATGTTTGATAATATATTGTTTCAAATTCATCAGAATTTACAGATGCGTGAATGTTGTATCAATTTACATCGGTCAACCATGAACCATATAGTTCAGTTTAATACGTAATTTATCATCAATTATGTCCCAAAACTAATGTAGTTTATGAAGGTATTTGAATTAGTTTTGTTTAGTGTTGCTATATTCTTTTATTTAATTTATTGTTACTCTGGTTTTTTTCAAATATTTTATAGCTATGCCTTGAAATCTTCACAAGAACTGAAATCAGACTTTACTCAGACCTTTCATCGGATGTAGCTGTCTCGATTTCTTAAGATGACGGCTAATCTAAAATTTGTCCTATTATGATCAAGAGAGCAATGATCTCTTCAGTTCTTAACATGCATAAATTCAGTGTTTTTGGCTAGCTGCAAACATAGCTGTAAACAGCAACTGTTCTTCTAAAATTCCTTTCCTGCACGCGTAGCATGATCACCGAAGAAACGGTCTTTGTCGTGTCTCGGAAGAAAAGAAATTAAGTGTTCATGCTACGCAGGCAGGTTTATTGAAAGAAATTTGACAGGTTTTTTGAAGATTGAGGTTCCTGTCTATATAATCTGTCACTTTGCCGATTCGTCTGTAGACAAAGGCCGTTTCTTCGGTGTTCAATGTGTTCATGCTACGCATGCTGCAGGACCTAATTTGGCTTAATCAAATGCAACATGTCGTCTATCAAAACCATCGTGTATAAACCTTTACCAGTTATTAATTTCTCAAGCCATATCTGCAGATAGCGTGGGTGCTAAACTTGCGTACTTCCTAATTACGATCTGATGATAGGTGTTTAGCACGTGGGCAGTTGCATTGGCCTGCATAGCTCCTGCAGCCGTGAGGGTATGTTGCCTTGATTCATAAGTAATAGGGAAAACTTTTACTGCATCTACTTGACTAATTGGCATTTGCTCAAATATGTTGTATGCTGTTTAGGAATATTGTTGTTCTTGTTTAAGCTTAGCAGCTGTCAGACGGTTAGTATTAGTAGTAGTAAAGATATCTTTCTTTCATTTTTTCCCATTTTGACAACGTTGATTTAATGTTCTTTCGAGAATAAGCCATTTATTTATAATATCTCTATAGGCGTTTCATTCATAAACTTTTTCTGTTTCTGGTTAATGCCTCCCAATAATTTACTATACCATTGATGTGATATCTATAAGCCTACTTCAAACTTGTTTCACAAACTGCTTAGCTATGTAACTTTTAACTCGTAACTTGACTAAACTATGCTCGAATAGTCAAATCAAAATAATATTGCTAAACGATAAGGAAATCGAATGTGGACTCATTATTTTAGTAAGAAATAATTGCTTACGATGCTTCAAACGTAAGTAATTAGTAATGTAAGTAGTTATATCGCTGAAAAATTTAAGTGTCCAAAAAATCATCTCAGTTAAACGGTAACTACAAAGTCATAAAGTCATGGATGTAGTCTACAAGTAAGTAGCGAATAATACCAAAAGGATCATCGAAAGGTCAACAAAACAACCATAATCCCGAGACACATCTAGTTTGAGCACGTCCGTTCCACACAACATCACCTTCGCGAATGCATTAGTTAAGCGAGTTTTGTGCATTTGTGTTCAACCATTTGTTGCTATTTACGATCGCGCCGTGTTTCCGCCTGCTTCTAACATTCAATATGGTAATGACGCCTCTGTGAGGTCTACCTCACTCATGCCTGCTTATGCAGCTATATTTACGATTTTCGGTTACGTTAAAATAATCAAGTGTACTAAAATGACGTTAGATTCGATTAGATTATTATTTACAACGCCCAATAAAACATCAGAAAAGAGACTATATTATTCAAATAAAAATCTGCGCTTAGAAAGTAACCATCGTTATCAACGAATCAATAATGTACTGCCCAATATCCGTGATAACGTATCAGCTGCGTTCGTACAACCCTGAACAAAGACCACAGAATAAAATGTTACAGTAGCTTCGATTGTGCGTACTGCGCGTTCGTCCGCTCGACGTGTGGACATTGCCTTATCTGTGGCGTCCACAAATGTTTGGGCTGTCGCGTTATCAGTACACGGGTTGTCAGCCTTGCTCGGATTATTGGGGATAATGGGTCCGATGTTAATATATTGATAGTAGATAGTATAAATACGGACGTATAAGGCAGGGACATTGGTGAAATCAATCTTGGCCGGCTAAGTCGGCTATATTATAGTACTTAGAAGAGTTTATTTTTAGGACGGTAGTTTTGAGAAACCCTTTGTCATGGTGTGGGTATTCTGTAAAATTGCACGGTACATTATTTGAATTATGCAGTTCGGTAACGGTTTTCAGCGGTGTTTCCGCTCGATTGTATTCATATATACTCGTAATATATGCAATTTCGGCTAAACCTGTGACTGGATATTCGTAGATTCCTCCTGGCAGATTTGGCAATCATGTTTCACATCTATTTCATACTACAATGTAAAGCATGCATGTGCATTAGCTTCGCCTTCTGAGCGCTACGGCACACATTTGATCAGATCAGATCTAGTTTCGGATAAAATCAATCATGTGCTCACCTCGCGACACCTACTGGTTAGGAACTATTGATCTGTAAACCTTTCATTGTTCGTAGAACATTCGAGATTTCTTCAAGAAGAACTTTATTTTAAAAAAGGGATCAGTCAAATCCCGCTATACATTTACGTGAATCATGTCTACATGAAGAATAGTAGGCTTAGTAGAAGTACCGAAGTTTCTGGAAACACGTCCGTCGTCCATGCGTAAATAAAGATGGCGTAGGAGTATTTGGCGCGTCCCCGTCTACAAGGCTTAGTTCATCTAGATCCTCGCAAACAAAGGATCAAACTCCTTTGATCCTTCTCCATGCTCAGCCATCGTAAATACCAAAAATAATAACGATTAAAGAATTTACCTAACGTTATCCCGAATCATAGTGTTTTCACAGTTAACTGTTGTGTCTATAATCATTATTCGGTTATTTTTAACCATTCTTTGTTCGACGGCAGTCATAAAATTCGGTACATTGTTTTACTAACGCGTAAAAACACTTTTATTGTTCTCTAAAAGATGTTTTATATTGTCTAATGAAGCTCGGGCATTGTTCTTTAAAAATAGTTGGGCCTATTTGAAATGCTTTGAAAACTGCCCAATTTATTATTGACTATGTTCGTCAGAGAAGATAATCCTGTGAATATTATTATTACAATATTCTTTAGGTGGTCATAAACACAGTTTTAGCCTGAAACAATGTTCAAAGTCCTCACTATTAATTTGAAACGACTCGACGAGTCTGTACAGGAAATATAGGAAACCATAAAATAGTCGGCAATTGAATGTCTTCGTTCTGGCACCAGTTATTAAATTAACGGTTCTGCCTTTGAATTTGACCTGACAAATAATAAGGGATAGAGAGATAAACATTTAAACTTTTGCCGCCAGATTCTAAAAAAAAGAAACTTCGCGGGAGCTATTTGAACAGCGCACAGATAATAAAAGTGCGAAAAAACAACAAATTTTTCTTCGATTAAGACGTAAAATCGATTTGTTAGACAGATAATCAAGTCAACGCTTAGTTCCGAAAAACATCCGATTAATGTAAATAAACTGTACTGTTAATTTAGTTTTACAATCGTTATAAAGTTTAACGATACGATACTATTTTGTGAATGTATTTATTGTGATTGCGTACTGTTTTTACGTCATTTTCTTGGTTTTATTAGAGGTGATTCATGGAGACAACTGTGCATCTGTCTGACTAAAATGGCTTCATCTTGTTCTACGTAACGATCTTAACTGTGCTCACCATCATTACGAAGACTCTAAATGTCAAAGTTCACTTTCTAGTCTCAAAAACGAGATCTAGACACAGATAGGAGTCTAATTCGAGCTAATAAATCTTGGAAGCTGTATATGGAAGTCATTTAAGAGCCGTATATGGGCGTACAAACGCGCCCCTGCCTGGAAAAAAACGAAGTAATAAAACATCACGCTCCATAAAATAATTCCAAGTGTGTACATATGGATGATTTGAGATGGTATTTTGAGGATACCGGCTGTAGTAGGGACCTATCTGTGGTATACACCATGGAGGCTGGTAAACTATAAAAACAATTCTGAATTTCATCGTAGAATAGCCGAAATTTTTGAGAAGGTTAAATTATCCCGCCATTTTTGTCAAGTTCTAGTCATCTTAGAACCTATTTCTCACTCTACTTATACCCATAACAGAGCTGTTATTACCACAATAACTCACGAACATATACCAGACAGCCATAATCAAATTCCCTAAGACATCACTCAGCTGAATAATTCCACGGACTATCACTAGATATTTCTCGGCAATTTCAATTCATCATTCCAAGAAATTGTAACGTCTCGTCGTCTGCCTAATATGTGGCCAAGTCCCTTATCTATGGTACCGCATGCGCGGGAGCATTAGTCGGTGTTACTTTACGCTCACATAAATCGCCCGGGCTAGTCAATTATGCGTACTATAGTTATTTCGGGATGTTTAATTATCGTTGCCCATGCGCAGTCGTCGCTTTACAGACGGCCGTAGGGATTTTTAAATACCCACACCAATTACTGTTTATTTTACAATGAAAACTAAATCCGTTTAATTACTATGTTTCCTACTATTTGAAATTTATTTGACAGCTAATTTAAGATCGTGGTTGGATTGAATATTCATGGGAACAATGGATTCGGTCATGTATATTCATGAAGGTTTAAAGTAGGAATAGGTTTTTTGTTTTGGTAATTTGAGAAGAATTTTGTGTCTTACTGTAATAGACTTGTCTTACTCCAGGTAAGGAATGTTTTTTTTGTTATATTTGGGTTTAATGTAACGTAAAGAAATGATGTAAAAAAAAAAAATACTGTCCGCAATTCGAAAAAAAAGTGCTTGTAATTCTTAATACAGCTTTACACAATCATTGGGATTCGGATTATAAAAGGTGATAAGAAATATGGATGCTGCTATACGAAAATCCCGTTGTTTACGCCTCGAATCATCACTCCATCTAAAACGCAGCATAAATCAAGTCTGATTTATGCCTGATAGACGGAAGGAACTTGGCCAGCCAGCTTTCTCTATTTTAAAATTCAAGGATAAAACATCTAGAACTGCTGCATCATTATATCTCGATTCGATACATCTATTATCGATAACGTGTCAAATCGATTACAGAATGTCGATTTATTTAATTAATTTATCTGTAAACGGTATTTAGTGCTCGAATTTCGAATACCTACTAGGAATTCGACTCTGCGATTTAATTTCACGAATGATTTTTTTTTGTTCGTGTCAGGGCTGACAGTAAAAATAGGGAAAATAAAGCTCTTAATGTGACACAACAAAGGTTTTATCTAAATACGTTTATGAGCAAGCCAGCTTAGTGAGCCAAGTAGAATTCCACAAATATTAGCTCCTGTGAGTAATCTTCAAGCTTAGGTACACGTTTTGGGTGTCGTCAGAACCAGCAGTGGCATTTTTACGTCCGAATGCCGACGTTATCATACTTTTGTCAGTTCAAAATGGCGCCCTGAGATGGTCGAAAGTTACGAAATGTTTTTGTAAACGTACCAAAAAGGAATGTTAAGTTTAAAATATGTCGAAGATATGCACGGTTGCCTACTTTAACGTATCAGCTTTTATAACACTTCATAAAGTGTCGTGTTTTATTCGCGTTTTAAATATAGGTAGGTCTCGTTTGTAAGACCCTTTAAGCTTTTTATTGCGAGGGTAACAAGGGGATGCAGGCTGGTGTAGGTTGCGATAATATCAATTGCTAATTTATCGTTACTTACGTTGCTCATTAATTTACGCTTTCGAATTAAATATTCGCAGTCGAAAATGCGTGCAAGAAAATTGTAGGGAATTAAAAAAATTAATACGATCCATTTCGTCACGTGACATTTTTGTTTTTTTTTATATTGGCAATGGAACGCGACGCGCGTCGGTGACTGAATCCCGTATTCACTGGAATCACTGGCCATTTGTTCGAAACAATTTCAAATTTCGAACATGAATTTCCCGCCTTGTAAACAGTCGACCCGACCCGTTGACTCATGGTCTCGAACAAATGTTATCTGTCTTCTTTTGTTTGTTTCTCGAATATCATACTCGTACTGGCCAGATAGTTTGACCTCCCCCGCCCCGCTGTGTCCCTGTACTATTGTACCATTCAAGGAATGTCTCTTTGACTTTGCAGGGATCAATGTAAACTGGATCATTTATTTCTGTTGTTATTAGTATTACGTCTCTTGGTTTAGAAATGGAATTATTCTTTTCGTCGTGTTTTTATAGCTTGTTGCCGTTTTTAAACTTTTTACCGAGGGCTTTTACTTTTTAAGCGTCTTATAACTTCTTTCTGTACTCACCACACCTTATCCGAATATTTATAAGCGTATTTCCACAATAAAATGTGCGATCAGTTTCTATAAGGCTATCTTCCATATTAAGTTAATTTTTTTATTGGAAATTGTATCACGTGGAACAAACTGGATGGTTATTTGCTATTTTTATTCTAGTTAGAACTTGTCTAGCTAATGGGATCTCGTAAATTTTCAGTCTAATCGCAGGTGAAGCGTTTATCTAATAATTTGATGGCTGTTCATTTGTGATAACACTCGTCTTCTAGGCTATAAATCTTGGTTTAAGTAGGTACCTAGGTACTTACATTGCGTATGTAGGTAACTTTAGTAAGCGCTAGACGCTAATGTATGATTATACATTATAATTACCTATGTTTTGTAATTACCTATATGAGAGCAATTTTAACGGCTTCAGGAAGGTATTGATTACGACGTATTCAGCAAAAAAAGGTTTAATGCAGAACCTTGTACCACTTTTAAGTAAATTTTACATAGGGACCTCCTTTTGTATGTAAAAATATAAACTTACTTCTTACCTATGCTGGGGGCTCTAAATAATAAATGATGTTTATTTTGCAAATAGGTTTTCACAAACACTTTCACATGACATTTTTTAACTGATAGATGAAATCGAAGTTTCACTAACTGACTACTCTGAGAAGAAACACCGAAAGAAACTCCGAGGTCATAGTCTCTTTTAAAGTCCAGACATTATCTTGGTCAAATCATGTAAGAACCATGCAGATTAGTGTCTGAGATGGTCTTTTGAGGAAAGAACCACACAGAATGAGGGGACCAGATCAGTCAGTGCAAGCATTTGTCAGTAATCGTGAGCTCAACTCGGAAGAAAGAACATTTGGGTTGGTCCCATAAAGTACTCAAAAATTTTAAAACTTGAAAAATGATGTAGTACCTACTTACTCACACACACACACACACACACACACACACACATCAAGCTAAGTATATATTTTTACGTTGACCTAGCATTGTACAGAAATCCTATACAATTGAAGATCAGCTTATTGTGGAAATGTATCTATAGCTTGATGTGTAGCCGTATGTACAAAAAGAAAATAGATCTTAAGGAACTATACACCAACTTGGAACTATAGGCACTAAATCTAGGCTTTTTTGTGGAGCTTGTGTTATACCTGCAATAGACAGACATAGCGGGCGTAACTTTGTAGCGACATCAATCTCGCCACATACGAACTAATGACCGATATCCTACATCGCGGTATCAGAGTTATCAGCGCAATTTGAACGTATACAAGTTCCCGACTACAAACGTCGGGCAGTAGTTAGCCCACCGGACACAACACCCGTCTGGTCGGAGGATCTTTTCAATGGTGGATGAGGAACTTTACACCCTGTTCCGCATACCTCCAAACCCTTACGAATTCGCTAATTTTAAGTATAATATTCAGTCCAGAAATAAATAAATCAAACCTAAAAGACAGCCATTTGCATTTAAAATGATGTCCTAGGACTTGTTAGTAGCTATTTCAGTTAAACATTCAACAGTTTTATTGAAAAAAAAAAAATACAATTAAAATTAATGACTTATCGAACGATAAGAAAGCATGGAGAGAGCTTTCGGTAATGTTAAAAGATTCGTTATTTCATACAAGGGCTCTTTAAAACTCTCACCCATGAACCCATATAATAATTATTATCGTTAATTTTCTTATTTTTATGTGATGAAGATAGGATACAAACAGAAGACTCCATTCAGGGGATAGTAAGAAAACCGTTTAATATTTCGTAATGGCTAAAGCAATCGTCTTGTCAATATAAGTTAAACTGGGTAGTTCCAAAGATAACATTATTTTAGGATAAGTTAAACAAGAACAGTTTTACAGTCGCCACGGGTAGTCAGAAGTCCAGAAAGTCTGATAACCGGTCTTACCAAGGGGTATCGTATTAAAATTATCCTAGAACTAGGTTGTGGTCAGATATTAGGGCTCAGAAAGAAGCCATGTGCGTGCTGATCCACGCGCAGTTAACGCACAATGTTATTGTTGGGCTGTGCTTTTAACAGAAAGGCATATATATTTTTTATTTTACGGGATCCCCAACGATGATAACTTTATTGCTTTAAAAGAAGTGACTCTACATTCATATAGATTTTAAATAACTTATTGTTTTGTGGTACCTACGTGTAATAAATTCACTTTTCTTGCAAATTGCATCGAAGCTAGTAGTCTCGAAGTAAAACGGTTGTGACGACAGACGGTCACAAAGTTAGACCAAAAATAAAAGAGAGAAAAAAATAAAATAAATTATGTTTATAAAGACCACGAGGTGGATGTGCTCATCGTGACTGACAGGTATATCCAGACAGGCACTCACCATGATCCTGAGTTTTGTGTTATTAGCGATTTAGCTACGGAACCTTAAAAAAAAAATTAGCAGTCTCGCGTTATCAAATAAATTTTTACGACACTGAGGCTGACGCACTGGCTGTCTGACGCACTTAGCATTTAATAGCCAATGACAATCACATGCCATTACCAGCTGGCCCGTTCTGTTGTGCATAAATTGAAAAGGAATTAATTTACTATGTAAATTCTTCGCAAAGGGCACTTTTGCACTTCATTTTACTATGATACTGATGTTTTGAACTGTGTCTTGTCTTTTGTAAAGTTTTTTCTTATTTATTATCCTTTGATATTGCCCCACACTAGGAATTTTTCCTGTGTCCTCACATACACAATGCGTCCATCATGCCGTGAAAATAAAATCAAAAATATTTGACTTTCTTTTTCGTAGGCGTTACTAAATTATAATTAAGTAAATTAATAAGGGGCAAATGATTACACCGAGGATCGGTGTAATCATTTGCCCCTTATTAATTTACACGGACACCAACAGGATCTCGAATTTACCATATAGGTATATTTTTCGTGGAGTCAGTTTGGGTTAAGGTTACTAATAAAGGGGTTACAGTTTATCATTATTATTTTTATTTTATTGGGTGTTTTTTTTGGAAGCTTGATCATCTATATGCTGATTTAAATCAAAGTTAGTTTTAAAATACTGGCTAAAATTCCGATACACCATTACTTACTTAAATGACCATTGAAGTGCGTTTTATCAAATATCACAGCAGGGTCCCAACTTTCTACATTATTGTGTTAAAATAATTTGTTAACATTTAAAATGTCATCTCTTGAACTCACATTCTTGATAAACATAACAAATGTGATTTTTATTTATTAAAAATCTTTAGTCAATGTTAGTTGAAATGGTCGTTTGTAGCGTAGTTTCAAGTAACAGTCGAAGAATCGGCAACGAAGATTGATTGGACCGATTAATACTTGTCTATGGCATACAAGCACTTTCACAGATGTAGGTACGTGTCGATTCTGGATCTTTGATTGACTGATGCGTGTTTTAAAACGTATTTCAGTTCAATTTGTAGGTTGTTTTTCGGTTTTAACGGGCCCTATTACTAAGCCTACGCTATTCGTCCGTCATGAACTGTTTTAAGTAGACATATGAGGTTCTTACAGTGTGTATTTCTATTGCAGCTCTAATAAAAATAAATCAAATGGGGTCACCCATACATGAAACGTATTTTTTTGTGTTTCTTATTCGTCGAGGTACAGAACCCTTCGTGTGCGAATCCGATCCCCCGCTTGGCCGATTTAATTCCTTGATCACTATCTATTTAACTCCACGTTACTTATCTGCAAACCCACTACAATAACACTAATTGTAAACGTATCGAAAACTAACTCAGAACTCGTGTGTTAATTAACAATCTATATCCGAAACCGAATGTAGTCTCATAAACATACGAGATACGATTGGTTTTTGTAATATAAACGAGATTTTTATAATAAAAACCGAGAATAAACCGATATACACAACACCTGCTCCGTCAAACACGAACGATGATCATTATGTTAATACTCCTAAAATTCAAAATCATCTTTCAAATGCAAAAGAAACCTTAACTGTAACGCAATTTGATCCATACTCGTTTAGACGATGCGCAGTCAAGCTACAGAAAAAAATTACCGTGTCGAAACGAACAAGGTATCAAACAGGCGCCAATTATGCCAAATGAGCGCTTATTCCGTGCACCATAAATCGATATCACGCTATACTCGGAGTAACAGTTACGCCCTTAAAGGATTCGTCTCGATAAACTGTACACCGAATTGTATTTATACAATAAAGGACCTTGTTATGAAAGCTGAAAGTGTCAGAATTACGTAACGGTGGAAGCGTCTGTTACGCCCTGTTAAAACGCCCTTCGCACTAACAAGACGGACAGAGATGAATCGATGTGGTTTTTGTGTGAGCGAGCAGGGTGGAAGATAAACAGAACTCTTGAAAAACACTTGTGAGATAACAAAGGCTGGCTTCCACGAAGACGTCCAATAATTTGTCTTTTTAATTTTACGGCGGACTGCCATAGCTTTTAAATATATATTTTTTTCTTCCTACTCGACCTCGGTCAGGTCCATTAGGTCGAGAGGCTGCGTATTGGGGAACTCATTATGACCACTCTTTCGCTGTAGAAACTCTTTTATGACTTATTGTTTCTATAGCCTTGCTCGGGAACGAACTACATACGTATGTGTAATTTAAAAACCTGTAACCTTAGTTTTGTTCCTGCGGCTGTGTAAAGTTCAGTCGTTACCACAGTAAGTACCATGAGTCCATGACGCTCTTCTTTTTCTTTAAGCTCGTAATAAAAAACTTAAGAAATACTTAACAAAATAAAACAAAAGTTTCGAAAAAACGTGTCGTAATATAATAAGTAATATGAAATAAAACCCGAACTAAGCACAATAAAAATGAAACGGACGTAAAAGGAATCGAAACCAGTTCTGGCGTACCATCATCGGTTTAGTTGTAAAAAAGCTCGTTCCATATAACATAACCCATTACAACCCCGAGAATCACTGTTCGGCCAATCGTCGTGAGGAATTCGAAAATGGAACGCAAGTTCGATTTTTAATTGTTTCGGATGAATT
Source organism: Euplexia lucipara (assembly GCA_921972225.1). Lineage (NCBI taxonomy): Eukaryota > Metazoa > Arthropoda > Insecta > Lepidoptera > Noctuidae > Euplexia > Euplexia lucipara. The sequence continues at coordinate 9,718,671 of OV179167.1, read as the reverse complement.
TTATGTCATTGCGGCCAGTGTTTTGTAACGAATTGAGCTGGTTTTTATGTTCCAATTTGAATAAAGAATCCTTGTTTTTGTGACCCACAATGATTTCAAAATAGATTCGTCCTTGAATACGAAGTTTTATTAACCCTACATCTTCTTAGAAACTAACGTAAAAATATTGCATCATTATTTTCTCTATATAAGCTGTTAAACATATTTTTCCAAAAACCACCATACTAACATTACTCACACACTTACAGAAACAATACAGTACTTTTATTTAACCCGTAACCAACCGATGGGAAAAAATATGACATGCATGGGGTATAAGTGGACCCCATTTGGAGCGTGGCCGGAACCTGTTAATGAGCGATTAGTACTGCCAGTTGCGGATAATACCGCACTAATAGTTGGGGCGTGCGTTTGAGGGTTAAAAATATTAGGGATGATGATTTGAGTATTGATACTTTTGGGGTTAGGCGCGTGTTGACATCCCCATTAGTGTACTCGTACGTGACAATTTAAAAATTATTTTAAGTGGTGGTAAAATATGATTGCCAACAAAAAAATGTTATTTATTTTATCGACCCTAATTCTGTGGAAAACGAGAAATCTAAACCTGTTCTAAAATTCAGAATAACACCTTAAAATGCATAATTTACTACTAAAAACTGTCTCGTCGTCATATTTTACGTTCAATTTAAGGATTTTTTCGTCTCTGCTGACTCCCCCATTGTACGAGGGAATCCCGTGGTTAGTTATCGCTCCCATATAGTCAATTCTCTGTGAAAAGACCACCCACGAACGGGGCTACCATAGGAACTCGAAACTCATTATTTAATTTACACACCTCCTTACTTTAGTAATGTATCGAGGAAACACGTGATTTTATACAGATATGATAAATTATCACTTTAGTGTGGTTGACGTGAGTTAGTTGACCGTAGTAGGGTTGTGGTTAAAAATATTTTTAATTTAATATTTAATAAGTGCTGTGGGTTTCTGTTCTTGTGTGAAATATAAAACTGCAATTACTTGGTAGAAGAGATAAATCGTATTTCTAAAGGATTTTCGTAGACAAATGCGATTTATCTGCAAACTTTGCGAATACCCTTATTTTTTTAAGTACCTAAGTAACTCAAACAAAACCCTAATTACAACGACAGCAAAAAACAGAACTAAAGAAAAACAAAATCACATAAGAACAAATATTTTAAGCGTATCATCTTACACTAACTTACTTACTTAGTAATTAATACTAATTAATCGTATTTCTAAGAGGAGGTCTAACATCTAATAACAAGAAACTCCGTACAGACAGTCGGGACTAACAAGTCGACTAACATGTAAAATAAAAACTATGCGTGATGCACACTCGGTCGGCGCACGCGCTTGTACCGACAGCAGCCGCAGTAATCAATAACTATAATTATGCCTTTAGTAGTTTATGTTGGGCTAGTGATTTTTGTATGGAATGTATTTTTATTTGTTTAACATATAACATCACGCCTGTATTTTTCGAACAGTTAGGCAAAATATACATAGTTAAGAACCAAAACCCATTTTACAAAATGATCTGTTAGGCCACTCTAGTTGTCATGGCATCAATCGTACAGAGGCCAGGCACATCAAGCTTCCCCAATGTGCCAAATTTCTTTGATAGTTTTTCAACTTTGTTCCAAGTAAATTCAACAGGGGGTCGACTCTGCTATTGCAATCGTGTCACAATGACCGGTCAATGATCTATTTTTGACGTATAACGTCAAACTTATGACACAATTCCCATACAAAAACTGTCAAAGTTGTCAAATAATCGATCAATGACCGGTCATTGAGACACGATTGCAATAGCAGACTCGAGCCCCATTTCTGGTATAACTACCATATGTGTCGAAATATGGGTGTACGGCTAGGGGGCAACCCTGTTGCCATGGTCTTCCACTACTTCTTGCTCGTACTAGGAATCCCAGATGGAAAATCTTAATAATGATTTCCCCGACTGAGAGATCATGCTCACCACCACCCATATCTTATGTTAAATCCACTAGTCTCTACTCTTGCGTTTGTTTTGGGCTTTCAGTGTTTCTTCTCAGAGTAGTCAAGCCGTGAAACTTCGACCTCACTAGCTTAAAACAAAAATTTGCTGGATTGACGTGTTAATTTGCAGAAATAAATATTATTAAGTAGCTGGTGCCCGTTACTTCGTCTGCGCAGGATTAGTACTTCGAGTAGTTAATTTTCTTGCCCAAAGTCATATATTAATTAGCGTATGTGTTATTCTGTTGGCTAAACTAATATTATTGTAAAGTTTCATTAAAACAATTGAGCAGTTTTGCGTGAAAGAGTAACATACATACAAACCATCCATCCATACAAACTTTTGCATTTATAATATTAGTGGGTGACTTAACGTCCACAATAACCAATCACCAATAACCGTTTATGCTGACCCTACCCCAAAAATCCAGAGAAAAGAATATTTGCTCACAGGCGGCGGGTGACGGAGCAAACATGCGTGTGGGCAACACCGGTAGCGTCGGCAAACAACGCTGTTGACTGTACATTGTGGAGGAATTTCCACTGTTTGAGATGTGTGTGCGCTGGCTACCTGTAATAGATCGGACGACAGCCAACGAGGACTCTCTTCTCTATGATATTTCCGGTCCTGGAATATTTATGGGGCCAAAAGTGGGGCTTGAATAATAGTGGATGGCTTAGAGTTCATTATCGTTAGTGCTCATTGCTATGACTGGTTTGTTGGTCGCAGGAGATGCTGCTAAGCGTATGGTTGTGGTTTCTTTACCCGGCACAGGCATTGTTATTGGGTTTATCCTTCTGAAGCTTCTCAGTATCAGCTCTTTGGTCATTACTTCGATATCAAAGAAAATAAATTGATGTTGAATACTTTTTATAATTCTATTAGTATCCTCCTCTGTTAGTATCCACATATTGTTAGTCTCTTCTTAAGCCAGTGCTAGAAATTGCCATCATTCTTTACCCTAACATCAGTCATCTGCATAGTTGTAGCCTTTTCCCAACTGTGTTGGGGTCGAATACCTTACAGGATGACAGTATTTTACATGGAGTGACTGCCTATCTGACCTTTAGCGCCCAGTGAAAGAATCCCTTGCTTGTCGAGTCAGGGGAGTCTTAATTACCCATCTATTGAGCGACCTGGCAAGAGTAGCTTGACCTTCAACCTTCAACCGGCTCTTGCAGCTGTTTTTATTTAGCGTCTCCTCTCTTTTTGCCTTCTCTAATAACAGTCATACAATCCCATCGCCGTAGCAAAAGACAGATATCTCAATAATGATGTCATCGAACTAAAGACAGTCAAATCCCAATTCAGCCATAGCTGTACCATTAAGGAGATGAACCGAATTCCTGGCACATTAAAGATACAGGTTGGCTATGACTTGCACAATTTATGTATGTATTTACTTATGTTAGGTATAATAGTCAGTCATTCCACGAAAGACGATTCGTGAATCAAAGTAGATGTGGCATTAGTGCCATATATGATGAGTAAGAGTGTCACAATGAAAGGTTGAAAGCCGACATTATAGTTGCAAATAAACCATTATAAACCAAAACCTGTATCTTGAAATCCGGTATAAATTGGTTTTAATAATGTTTCTAACCACCAGCCCCGTGGACTGTTTGGTTTAAAACGTTTTGAACAGATTGATAGCGAGTTTTGCACACAGATTTTGGTAACACATATACATATTGTTGTTGTTTATTGTTTTCCGTATGCACAATACCGACAGTATAAATACGTTTGTAATTCATAGTAAGTCTCAAAGTAATATTCCATATGTCTCAAAAACTATAAAAGACACACTTAGAACATCAAATTTACTGTAGGATCCAACTAAACCCACACCATTATGTGGGCTTTATTTTTTTTAAAGGAGTGTCACCTTATTAACTTGCTTCAGAAATGTTGCTTTCTCCTATCGCGTTTCCACCATCTTGTGTTTAATTGCAATCTCCATTTATTTTATTACCAAGTCTGCCTTTAGTCTCATCTCCAACATTTTCTCCCTATGCAACTCTTAAAGTTATTATTTGTAAGTTTTTATGGTGTACAATAAAAAATATTCTATTTTCACTCAAGCACCTCCCAAAATCACTTAACCCATCAGCTCCTTAAGTGCCACATCCAAATCTTCGAATCGGTTCCTTGTCGATGGTATCCGTTCTCGAGTCATGCACCCTAACGAACAGACAACAGTCCCTCTTTTTATATACATAGCACACGTACTTACCTACATTCATTCAGTTTGTTTTGTCTGCTGGCAACACTGTTTTGGTAGGAATTTATAGGTTTCCCTTTTATTGACAAAGTTTTCCCTTACAATAATTGGACAAGGGACGGTTCTATGGTTTTTTCTGTTAATTGTTTTGGCGCGAACGGTTTTGTGTCAAGTTTTTTTGTCGCAGAACAAAAGCGTTGTGGAGTTGGAAATTCAGTAATTTTTTTGTTAATGCTTCAATTGTTAATTTTATTTTCTCGTCATTGTTACCTAAAAATAATTTAAATGCCTTTTATTAAGATTTTTCTTTTATCTTTAAGCTTTAGTACGAACATCTGTTCGGAGGAGAAATTTAGTGACTGTTGCAATCAAATCTTGGGTTATCGACCTCAAAAGTACTTTTAGAAGCGAGTACCTACTGAACTTTAGATCTTGATAAGCTCTATTTAAAGTAACTTTTATTTATAGCTAAAATAAAACCGTGTGAATGAATTTAGCATTAAGAGACAGTATATATGTATGTATGATGAAATGTACTCCGGACTGCTACTGAACAATTCCAGATAGAAAAATCAAACTCAACAACTCTGTCGCTCTTTTCATCATTTTAAATAAGTACATAATTGGAATTGGTACGAAATAAAATAATAGCTAAAAAGGTCTGCTTAGTCAATATCCTCCTTCCAGCCCTTACCCCAATTTATGATCAGCACAACAAGACTTCTCCATACTTGTCAACGTCTCAGTTGCCCTTTTGTAGCCATATAATATCATTATTCAAACAATCCATTCATCGTTTATTTAGTCTTCATCTACAAAAATCTGTGTATAACTTTAATTAATGTCACACGTTAACATTTACACCCATCCGTAAATGGTCGTAACTGCACTTAAATCCGTATAAGCACATACCAAAATCGTGTACAATATGCATCCCACATATTTAGTCCTTACATAATATTATAATAAATTCTGAACATGCTTTAATAAATGCTTTTAGGGCTATGGTGGCGCCACCTCGACGTTTGCCGACGTAATTTCGATGCAACGTACACCAGGAATGCACCACACGATTCATGATGATTGATACAATCTATCAGGTTACAGAATAATCGAGTTATGGTGGTCTGGAGACGAAGGCCGAAAGGATAATGGCTGATTACCATGTGTTAGTAGTCCTTGTATGATGTCCCATGCCATTTGTAAGTGCTTGACACTTATGGTGGTCCGTGTAGCTATTTGCATTCTACTATGTTCTGTGCTAATCTTTAAAGCTCTCTCGATCGATCTTCGTTTTGAATCAAGGAGGAAATATACAATTTATCTTTCTTATTAGTGTCTGCATCTTTCACAATAAGTTCGAAGTCTGCTACTATTCCTTCTAGTGACATTCATCATCTTTTTAGCGTGTTGATGTAAAACATAGACACTATTGTATATCACAGTTTTGTAAAATTGAATATGTGGCCCAGCATTCAGTCACGGCAACACTATCCTCTGACGGAGTCATTAGGTCCTCATGTGTGCAGGCATCAGGGCATGCAGAGCAAGATAAAAATAAAAGGTTGGCCATGGTCTGCAGATCTCAATATTTCTGTCACCATTCCATATAGTAATAAATGTGTCCTTAAGAAAATTCCTTCAAACACCTGAACTTAGTTGGACCCATCCAACAACTGCAATGCGACAGAATCAACAGCTGAAGTATAACTCACTCAGTTCCCAGTTTGTAAATGCAACTCTTTATTTCTTAAGGTTTTTAAAGATTAATTTCCACGTCTTCAAGGGTTAGTTTTTTTGTTCTCTCTACTCTGAGCAAAACCTCAAGTGGCTCGGAGTGTGCTGTTAGTGAAATTACTGAAACTGCCACTTGAAGCACTCTGCGAATGAGGGCTGGGTTCAATACTTGAACATTGTTTTTTATGAGTTGTGACTCTGGTTTTATATTATGTGATATTTTGTTTATAAGGACCGCAGCCGCACTTACAAACAGTCTTTCATTTTACTAAGATCCGACCATTTAAATCCTCATTGAAACTTGTCATTCGGTTAAGTTTTGTAAAACGCTCTTACTAGCTGGTCGCGGTACAAATAGGTCTTTTGAATGTTTCGACTCTAATATATTTTATTATAAGTAAGAGCTGCAAACAGTTACCTAAAACCGGACTACACATTAACCATGTAAATCCTTATACCAACTTTATCTTTTTCAAGTTCTGTCATCCATCTACCTCAATCTACCATCCGTCTCATATTTCTTCATCCCAAAAACCCTAAATCATAACATTATTTCATCGCACCTCACATAATTTCTTTATCATATTTCTCTAAAACTTTTTGTGCCCGTATCTGATGGTTCCCAAGTCTTAAGTCAGGATTAAGATAGCCCAAGTGTGCGCCGGCGACAATCTGTGTGCAATAAGCGTTATCTACACGTCTGCCCATCCTGTATCTTTTCAAAAGCATAATATTTGGGCACTTGGGATTTTGGGCGACACTGATACGAGGGTTTTGTCAAATGCTTATGAGTTATTGTTTTGATTTATTTTACCTGCGCTTACGGCTTTGATTTTGCTAAGCTTATTCGTAGAAGTGTATTTGATGGTTTTGTAATTGTGTCATTGTTTGAATGTGGGAAATTCTTAAGAGCTGAGTCATGTCTTCTTTTAGTTTCAAAATCGTTGATTTCTTATCCAATCATAGCCATATTTACTAGTCCTTCTTTGGTGTAACTAGTAGGTGTCTAGCAACACCTGGTTATATGTAGTTTTGTTCAATCCAAAACCGGACCTTTTGCGTTTAGACTTTAGATAGAACGGTAAGATAAATTCACATCATCCTTAAAATTTTACGCTTCTTATCTCTCCCCATCTTTTTTTTGTGCGTTATTTTGTCACAAATAAAGGTAAACAAAACGAAGTGTGGCCATCCGGTGTCATTGTGGTGTTATTTCACTATTGTGGGCGAATCACGGGAAATCTCCTGTTGAGATTTGGGCATTGATTGTGTTTCTATTGTTGGTATATATAAAGACAAGTGGAGGTCATTAGTTTGGGACTGGAATGTCATCATGTTCTGTTTGTATCCTTGAGAATAGGCAGTCCTTTGTCGAAATTGTTATGTTCAAGTTTAGTAAAAATTGCATTCTCATCCTCATTATTTTTGTCTTCCATCCATCCATCTTTCAAATCAGTGAATATTTTTTATATTTGCATTCTATCTTTCCCTACACTGTAATTCTGTAAGCTTTCATATCTTCCAAACTCATTTTATCCAAACAATGTTGGGCTTTAGCTTACAGTCTATGAATACCTATATTTGGACCTGAACCGACTGCCTCATGCCTATAATGTGACCTCCACACAGCCCAGCATCTGGTATCATTGTTTGTTACAAATATTTCATCAGCAAATAGACCTTACAAAATGCCACCATAATCAGAAAAGTTTTAAGGTCAATAATCTAGCGACCATACAGCCGCCAGCCTTGATCATTAAAGATATATTAACAGTCAATTAGCAAGATAATTTACTTAGAACTGTGTGGTCGGCTGAGTCAATAAATCATTTACAAATTGACCATGTCTTTCCTGTCCTTCTGTTTTTTGCTACGAATGGTTTTGTCTGGTTGTTCGTTTATTTTATTTTTGTTGGCATAAATGGCGTGTCTGTTCAGTATTGAAACCAGTAAGCTTATGTGATCAAGTTTTCAAGGAGAGTTGTGATTCCGTTGTTTTCTTAGATGATTCATTTTGAGAATGTAAACGGGGAATAATGTAGAATTCTTTGAAGCCTGGATCTGGATGCACAGTTGGGATTCGAACGATTTAGTTTAGATTTTAAGTGATTATTCCAAAAAAGTTAATGTATGGCAACTATGTGACCTCATCGCATTATATCCGAAGTTTTGAAGTTAAGCTTTCATAGAATCATTCTGGTTGAAGTTTTCTTTCTTATGCGAAGTTCTTTAGTCTAACCAAAAAAGGTTTGAGGTCAAAATTACTGCATGCTTATTTCTATTTTTTAAGGCTTTACTGGTCACGGACACGAAGCAAATTCAGCCGGCCATAATGAGGGGAAACTAACAGTTATCCTAACAAGGTTTTTAATACCGAAACCATGTACCACGTGGTATCGGTTCCCGAACGGTGCACGAGCCAGGCGCCATAAATACAGGCCTCGTCTGCGCGGACGCAGGTACGCCCGCCAAACGAGATCGTTCCTTTTTTAAAAAAGAACACCCACTCCATTGTATTTTCAACCTAATTTTTAACGCTTTAACGACGCTTTTTGTGTGCGGGACCTCTGAAGTCATTTTCATAATTCACTTTGGGCTTTCTCGCTTCTGAAATAAAGCTCCTTTTTGGGAGTGTGCGTTCAAAACTATTTAAATATTCTCCGTTGTGTTATGGATTCTAATTTGGTGGTTGTAGGGTCGTTTTTTCGTCGCAGGCTTGGGTGAGGTTTTTTCTCGCCATACAAGATTTTGGTTGTTTTAGGTTGTTTTTTGTGACAGCGCGAGAGGAACTGGCGCGCTACGGTGGGTGTTTTGCGGGGTCACCGAGGATAATAACTGTAAATTATCGTCTTTTGCTTTATTGAAATTCGTCCGGACAATTTCTAATGAGAAAAAAATAGTTGTATTCAGAACTAAATTGGGCTTTATTTAGTTCAACATGAAATACGTTTTAAAATGCCGAAAAAACAACAGAGGTATTGTTTTGGATAAGAAGAAAATTCCGGCAAACACTTTCATACTTTCTCATATACTTTCAGATTCTCCTCTGTCTAACCATTTGCCGAATACAGGCGTGATGTTATGTTATTGAAGATATGGAACATGTATTACAGACATTATTATACACAAATACATACCCACACACAGTACACAACAGTTACATTAACTAACCAACAGTACGCACTATGGCTAGACTGGAACTACAAACGGGAGCTCCGCGACATCTGACGTCACGGCCTAACACCTCAAATTGCAGTCATTAGGATTAACAGCACAAACACTACCAGATATCGGGTGGCACATAATGAAACGGTGCTCAGATCCTGGGCATAAACAGTCTGTCTCAAACGGGATGGGCAGACCGTTCCATCAAAGATATAGTACCTACACTATGAATAGGATGTTCATTTCTTATATTATAAATGAGAAATAAACTCTTTTTGTCTGTTTGTTTGTGGGATTTTCACGACTAAACGTAAACTGACAGGTCGTAAGGCTCAATTTACACCGCCGCGGAATGGAATGGAAACGACTTTTTAAAAGTCACTTAGTAAAAGTCACCTCGTGAAAATGAATGATTGTAGTGAATTGTCAATGCCTAGCAATGCAAGCAAGCTCAATTCTACTTCACTTTATTAAAAAAAATCTAATTTTCAAACTGCTGTAGTTTTCGTTCCACATACGAAGAGACTATAAAGTTGTAGTACGAAGCCAAAAAGTTGTTCCTATGAAGAAGAGTTGGCTAGAAACTTCATGGATGGAATACTCTTTTAAGACTAGATAGAAAACTTAAGGAAATAATGAAGAAACTTCATGTTCTATGTGGAGATAGGAGATATTCCGAGACATGTAAACTGGAACAATTGACATGGCAGAGGTGACTAGTTTTTGTGTGTTTGTATAACTAAAAGTTAAAGTATGGTGCTGTTTAATACCTTCTTATCTAGTTACCTCAAACAAACATAACTGGTAAAGATTTCGGTAGATCATAGACAGTGAGAAACCCCAAAAGGCAGACAACTGGTGCAACCTACCTGTCGTGTTAACAGCTCACAGTGTTGTGTGTGCCGAATAGGAAGTCGTTCCATGTAACTGTAGACTGTTGTACTGGAAGACAAGACCTACGTCATCATCACATGGAGATTTTTGACCTCCATAACCCACGCACTCCATACGCACGATATCCCTTGGAAAGTGGCTGTCAAAGTTTCGAGCTTCTGACTACCCGTAACGACTGTCAAAGATTGTGGTTGAATTGGCAATAGCCCAAAGGCTAACGCTGGATATGAATAATCTATCTCGGTTGCTATCTTGATCCCGATCTTTGTCTGTAACCAATCAACGACCGAATTCGCCTATCCGAGTCTTAAAGATGTCCAATCAGAAGCAGCCGTCAAAAACAAAGGATCGGGATTTGGATAGAGATAGAATATTAATATCGGGCGTTAGGCGTTGGACGGGCGATCAAGAGGTCGTGAGGACGATCTCCACCCATTGCACTATTGACGTGAACCCACTCCTAGAAGACCACTAGTAACGTGCATGTGCAATCCACATTGCAAGTAGGCTTGAAAAAAAGATCTAAAAACGACAGCCCCCAACCAACGGCTTAACGTGCTTTCCGAGGCACGAAAGAGTTCCCAATCTATGGAACGACCTCGTTCAGCGAAGCTTATTCTTGATTGACTGGTACTGTGTATTAGTTGTGAAAACGCTAGGCAGATGATGACTTAGTTCATCAGGTGTTGTAAACAGACACACCTGATTCCTATAAACCGTTAGGTAAGGGCTTATGTAGAATCAGTTAGTGTTGGCTGGCTGCAGAACACTTGGTGCATTTGCTAATGAGCTACCAAGCTCTTTGATAGCAAAATCTGTCAAGTTTCTGAATAGGATTAGAGTAAAGTATTAAGGAGGTGTGGAATATAATATCCGGTTCATTGAAAACACAGCCTCGTTTGAATGTAACGCTTTACTTGTGGTTGATAGCGTTACTGCTGGTTGGAGAAAGCGTTATTGAGTTTTTGCATCTGGAGTTTCTTATTCTTTGCATTTCCGCCTTAGAATCAATTTATGATTTATAGCTTAAGACTGGTCAAAATATCAAATTGTCACTTGATAATGGGAGGGCATTTTTCAACTGGCATGCAAAAGTGTTTGAGGAAACGTATTTTTTCCATTATTTTTGAGCCAAAAGATAGCTTATGTTCGTCTCCAGAATGTGATCTATCGCCATGCTAAATTTCACAACGGTCAAACAAACATACATAGTTACTTTCGCATTTATAATATTTAAGTATGGATGTACTTATGTATGTATGTAAATAGAATCTGCTATGTATGCCATCTGTCGATTTATATAGAAACAAACTAAAGTCCAGAAAGATCACCTCTAAAATGTTTAGAAAACACAGTTATTGCCAAATATTTTTGTCGTCTTCAATCTTCGGATACAGCTATCCATATCAGTCCGAAATATCCACTTCTAAAATGTCCAGAGGTAATTAAATACTTGGCAGTATCACGGTTTGTCTTGATTTTATCCGTCTGGACAGCCGTGCCAAATTATGACGAAATTTACAAAGAAAAATAATGACTGAAACTTGGACCACGAATTTTTAATAAAAAATAATCAACACTTAAAAGCTGAGGACATTTATTTTGTTTAAACAATAACAGGTTGGCGAGGTTAGTCCGGGGATGGGTCACCATTCATGACCCCGCCGTGCCTCGGAAAACACGTTAAGCCGTTGGTCCCGGAAGTCATTATGGAGTATCCTGCCCTATCTTCTCCATACGAAACTACCATTTGGAAGGGAGCCACTAGAATCATTTTTGTATTTCATTCAACCGTTCAAACTTCATTTCTAAAACTTTGACAATCGTTACGAGTTCTTAGTCCTTGTACAGAAGGAACGAATTCGCTACGAATTGAGCTTCTAGCTGATAAATGGAAAATGATATTTATTTTTGTAAATAGGTTTTTACAAACACTTTTACACGTTACCTTTTTAGTAAATGAGATCGGAATTTCATCATTTGACTACTCTGAGAAGGAACCATAGTCTCTTTTAAAGTCCAGACATTATCTTGGTCAAATCATGTAAGATCCATGCAGATTAGTGTCTGAGATGGTCTTTTGAGGAAAGAATCACACAGAATGAGGGGACCAGATCAGTCAGTGCAAGCATTTGTCAGTAATCGTGAGCTCAACTCGGAACTTGAGGAGCTCCAGCTGAAGATCAATGTATTAGAAAACGCATCAAACTCGCGCGTATGTCTGGATAAGGCCTTAGTCTTACCAATGAAAGTCTTACAACCTGTTTTACCAAGGGTTACTGATGAGACAGTCGCCCCATGTGTATTCTACTGCACCCAGTTACATTGGAAGCTGACCCCAACATACCTACTTGGGAAAACGTGAGACAGATACAGATGATGTCTCAGAATCATCACCACAAAATTTCGCATTCATAAGACTCTGGTCGTGATACTGTCCTAAAACATAAAACATTGTTCACATTACATAACATCGCGCTTGTAATCGCCAAAGGGCTAGGCAAAGGTGTGCTTGGTAGTACACCTACATGTCGCCAGTTAGGTTTAGGTCCCATGTTAGGGGGTGAGACTATTATCATCAATCGGACACAAATCCAGTCTACGGCCAGCTACTGAGAAATTCAATGATAGAAACCTAATGTTACTTAGAGAAGACATTGCTTTATTTTTAAATAGAAAACTTCGTTTAGTGCACAGAAAATCGAATACTAAAGTAAAACGGTCCTTTATTAGATAGGTACTCGACTATAGCCAAACGATATATTGGTAGCAAGCCCCAATGGGCAAACATACCGAGCAAACTTTCAACACCAATCGTTTGATAGAAATCCGGAATCAAACGGCAGCTAGACAATCGAGATCCTCAATCAAACGGCTAGAGCGAGACGGCGAAGTTAATTCCATAAGTGTGAGCGAGACCGGTACCGTTTACTCAGCCCAGTCTCGTACGCCGGTGCTAATGATACGGGAGGGGTTCTAATTGCGTGTGAACAAACAAACGATGTGATAATACCTATACTTTGTATTACGTTTAAACTCATTTAGTGTCACTCTTTCAATGACACTCATTACTCATTTAATAATACAAACATAAACTCACGCCTTTTCCCAACCTTGGGGGTAGGCAGAAACTAAAGAGCGCCTTATTACGCTACGATTCTTACATAGGTACTTCTTTTGCTTCGTTTGCATTTAACATGTTGTCATACACACGCCACTTGCAAGTTCTACGCACATGACCTTTCTGAAGAACCTCACCAATAAGGTCTATGTATGTCCTTCTAGAGCCTTGTAAAATACCTTTCGTTTGTCGCCTTTCATTCATCCTTTCAACGTGACCAAACCATCTAAGCATAATCTTTTCAATTTTTGTAACTACACCTTCACACTCATTCAATAGTGATGGGATTAACAAGTTCTTAAAATCTGGTATCTAAAAATATTTGAACGGTGACGTCAGTGTAAACGGTGTTCCACTATTTATCTTTCGAACAGATATTCGTGACCGAAAAAGACGATTCGAGAGAAAAAAAAAGGCTAACCCACCTCCGTTCCAAGAAGTGGACTTGTTAGTATCACCATTTATTACACCACGGGTACCACTGCAACGATATTAAACGGTACGAAATTGAAAAGACAATTATTTGGTTTTCATTATAAAAGGTATCAGAATTTTTAATAAGAATATTAATTAATATGCGACCGTAGAACAACTGTTGGTCTGAATTGAACGTCCGATCGAATGATATAAAATATACCCATCTGGTGTCGCCAATTCATATTTATTATCCATAAAATATTATTGTTATGGCGTAACAGTCTAATATGGTAAAAAAATTGTAGTCGTTGTCAATGAAATCTTTTGCATCCGGTATGAGGATACTAAAAATATTTCATCTTTAAAAAAGGAATAAAAAATTAGTCCGATCGGTCAACGTCATTGGTCAATGAATCACCTTTTATTTCAATAAGTGGAGCACGTTATTGTGACAAGTTTTTAAATAATTACTAATTACACAGTACAAGTCTGTGATGACAAGTTGACAGGTGGGTCTCTCAGCTGAGAAACTCACGTATTTTTGGTATCGGATCACTGACAGTGATTATTGCTGTCTTCATTCGTACGTGTAATTAGGTACCGAGAATTTACCGATACCACATTTCGGTACCAATTAACATAAGAGATAAACACCACTCTTGTTCGAAGCGTTTTAATTTCATAACGAGAAATAGCTTGTGTTATTTAAGTATCGTTTTCATTTTAAATACTTGTTACACGATTTGATATAAAATCGATTTCGTGATCAGATAAATTTGAATTCGAATATTTATTTTTATGAGACTTCTCTTATGGACTATCTTTTTTATCTTTGATTTGAATTACGTCAAATATTTTATTTGTAATGGGCATTGATGTTATGCATTAATGTTTCGTTTTAATTTAGCGTAACTGTGTTATTTATGGCTGTTATTCAAGGTCAGACTAAAAACATTGTTTTTTCTATAAAAAACTTACGAAACGTGTATTGACTTTTCACGATGCACTAGATTATGACGCCTACATGTTGTGATAAGCAAAGTTATCAGTGTCAATGGATTTGTGTTGTGGCATAAATGTAGATAACTCCCCATTTGTTATAGCATCGATCACTGCCGTCCAGGGATTAAGATATTGAGATTTAAAGATTAGTCCAACAATATAACCCAAGAAAATATTAATAAAATATTCACCTTGCACCAGGTAGCGGGTATTACCGATTTCGCTCAAAGATTAAATATGAATTACAAGTAAACGATTTTATTTTCAATCTGATAGAAATATGACATGTTCGATCATAATCGAGAGATCCTAATCGTTTTGAAATTCATGTGAAAATCGATAGTCTATTAACCTGGTATCGGTATCTGGTATCTATTATTATCTTCTACGCCCTTCACTAACGGTAGCAAAAGTTGAATATTTCGTGATTTACTAATGACAAAAACATGTCGATGATGGAGATTTGAATTACTCACAAAATGTCGATGATTTATTATGACTATGATTGATAGTTTTGGTTTTTACTCCTTGGCTTTTGTTTTTCGATATTAATTTATTAAACCTTTAGGTAGTTATGCACAATTAAAAAAACCTGGAGATACAAAAGCGTACATACTTGTATACGTAATGCCTTACGCATATTCTACCAGCATACCTTAATTTGATGCAGAGACCATGGTAGGTGCATCAATAGGTACTTACTAACTAAGTATAACATGAAAGAAATCATAAGTGACATATACGAATAAATAAGTACGCATATAATATTCGTTAAAACAAAATTAAAAATTTAAAAAACCCCCACCGCAAAAAAGTACGACATTTAAAAAGTTAAAAATAACACTTTAGCCATGAAATTTTACTTCAGGTCGGGGTACCGCTTAAGTAAGGAATGTTCCTAGTACTTGTAGGTATGTAGGTACTTATTTTAATGGTACCCCGACGTTACGTAAAATTTCATGGCTAAAGTGTTATTTTTAACTTTTTAAATGTCGTACTTTTTTGCGGTGGGGGTTTTTTAAATTTTTAATTTAATTTTTATTTTATAATTTTTAAACGCATTAGTTTTGTTTTATAGAGTTTACAGTTATGAGAATTTTTCGGTGCATTGTATGAAGAGTCAAATGCTGGTTAAAACGAATCCAAACACGACATATCTACTATAATTTTGTCAAGAGTCTACCTACTGTGTGCTGGATAGCCTGGCTGCAGCATCAGCTCATCCTGTTGCCACCAGTGCATTGTGTTCAGAATCAAATGCTGGTTGAAATGAAACCAAACACGACATATCTGCTATTATTTTGTCAAGAGTCTACCTACTGGTGTGCTGGATAGCCTGGCTGCAGCATCAGCTCATCCTGTTGCCATCAAGGCATTGTGTGCAGAATCAAATGCTGGTTGAAATGAATCCAAACACGACATATCTGCTATTATTTTGTCAAGAGTCTACCTGCTGGTGTGCTGGATAGCCTGGCTGCAGCATCAGCTCACCCAGTTGCCATCAGTGCATTGTGTGCAGAATCAAATGCAGGTTAAAATGAATCCAAACACGACATATCTGCTGTTATTTTCCCAAGAGTGTATTAGTCTGCTAGATATCCTGGCTGCATCAGACCAAATACACCATAATGTTGCTTATTAATATTACACACATGGGTGTTTAAAATTTTAAGACACAGATATGTTTGTAAGTAAAGTTAATACCCATAGACGTCTAAAATAGCAACGGAAGCTATCACAAAAGAGCTGATAACCTTGAAACGGCTGAACCGATTTTGATGAACTATATCTAAGAACCATCGCAAGAAACCCTGCTTTCAAATAAAAAAAACCGCATCTAAATCGGTTCACCCGTTTGGGCGCTACGGTGCCACAGACAGACAGACAGACAGACAGACAGACAGACAGACAGACAGACAGACAGACAGACACACACACATAGCGGTGAAACTTATAACACCCCTCTTTTTGCGTCGGGGGTTAAAAAAAAAAACAACAAGTCAAGAGAGACACGATAATGAAGAAAAAATAATCTGACAAATCAACTCATGAGATGAATCCGCACACATCTAACGAATGTGTTCGTATTTTTAACCGACTCATGGTGGTGGTTATATCATACACATAATGTTTTTTCATGAAACGCGTCCATTACTGACTGATCTTAAAATATTTTTTTTTAGGTTTGTATGATTATACATATAAGTAGAGGTATTGTTCCGCCCTTTCTCCTCCTGATTTCTCCTTTTATCTTTAGATATTTCTACACACATAGCTTTCAGTCGATTCCTATATAGATCAGGGTAAAGGTCCTAAGATCCTTGTTAGGTTCAGACCTGCTGTTCAATTAATTGGGTGTCTAACGAGTTTGATACCGTCTCTTGATATAGGAGGTCAACTACCTACCTTAACTCACAAGGGTCCTGATTAAATACGGCAAGTAATTGTACAGTGAGTGAGCTACGTTGCCTGACCCATCGACTCTTATATTTTTTTCTCAAATGGATCAGGTAACGCAGCTCACTGACTGTACCTACTCCAGACAATGATATAAAGAATAAGTCTCTTCTTTGAGTTGACAATACACTAGGCTTGCCTCATTGGTCTGGTTGACAGCCACCTAACCTCCTTGGTTACGTGCTTGCAACGCTACTGGTGAGCCTGAGACATGTAGTACAAAGCGTTATTAAGTTTTTCCATCTAGAGTTTTTCCCAATTATGCGGGACTTAAACCTAACTGGGGAAATATGGGTGTATTACCCTTAAACCCCTACCTTACCCTTCGCGTATAACAGGTGGGCTATAATGTTATATGAACACAAACATATTGACCGTTGTACTCTAAAACAACACTAGTAAAAGTCGTTCTGTCTTAAGAATAGCCTACAACATTGACTTAAAACTTAATTCATTATCTGCCTAGCCTTTTTCAAAATATACTTTTCCTAGCTTTCAGTCTAACTTGACTGGTAGACTAACACGACTAAGGAGTCGTATTAGTCTACCAGTCTAACCAAGGTTAGGGTTAGACTGGTAGTCAGACTTTTGAGCTTCGACTCGAAACTACAGTTAAAGGTCTACAAATGACGGCTTGGACCAAACGTCTTAACGTGCTTTCTGAGGTACAAATTGACATACAATGAAATGATCACCCATCCACAGGCTGACCTCGGCAACTGTAGCATAACTGCCAATCGACCCGTACTACTCTTATTATTCAAATACAAGCCTAATTGAGTTCCATAATTCGGTCCAAAGAAAAATTATTGTTTGTTAATTCCTCGTAGTTTTACAACAAGCCTTATATGTATATTTGTAATAGCAATAGCTATTAACGGCCATACTAACTAGTTATAAAGGTTGCCAATAAAACATAATACACACTGTAGGTACACACACCCTATGGAATATTAAATACTATGAATAATTTCCGGTATTAATTGACGACCGAATCGAAACTCCGAACTTAATTCAATGTCGAGGTACAGCGTGTTGCAAAGGTGCTTGTTTTTTTTTTGCTATTTACACAAATGTCATTTGATAGTGGTAATTAAAAGTGACTCTTAAAAGCCCTTAATTGCATATTATCTATGTTACACACACGACATTTGTCTGGAAAGGTACAAAAAAAAGAAACAACTTGTGTTGACGTTAGTTGACAGTTCGCATGTTACAAGCCTTTTTTTTTAATTTTCATACAGTTTCATTATCATTACGAAACTCATTACACCTTTGACTTATGTAGCGACAACGTTTTTATTTTAAATAAAAACGAACACCGAATATGATGTTAACAAGCTACATATGCGCTTGCGCCGTTTTTGCGAGCCATCTATCGACAGAAGCGGGTACAACATTCCGAAAACCGATTTGACGTTGACATATTTGCGAAAAATTAATTCTGCTGTACCAAATTGGGACTCCTGCTTATTAATTAATCAACAGGGTGTTTTAAAAAAAATAAATGTTACGTGTGGACACGTCAGTTGTAATTAATAAAGGGTAGTTGTGTGTTGAACTATTTTTCTTATCCAGTCATCGAACTTAGGGGTCCATAATATGGTGGCCATCAATTAACTGCCTTAAAAGGACCTTAATTGCTTTTATCATCGCATCTAGATGTCGTCTACGAGACGAATGTCAAACGGACCTGAATCGTTTCGTGTTTTTTTTTTCCTATAAAGTAATACAAGTAATAATTGTATCTTTAGAATAGTGGTCCTAAAGTCGCAACCATGATCTTTCCGGTTCAATTTCCAGGCAGGAAAGAGTGTTATTTGAGATTTTCTCAGGAAAACCTCACGAAAGTATACGAGTAGCAATAGAAAAGCCTCACGAAAGTATACTAGTAGCAATAGGAAAGCCTCACGAAAGTATACGAGTAGCAATAGAAAAGCCTCACGAAAGTATACGAGTAGCAATAGGAAAGCCTCACCAAAGTATACGAGTAGCAATAAAAAAGCCTCACGAAAGTATAAGAGTAGCAATAGGAAAGCCTCACGAAAGTATACGAGTAGCAATAGGAAAGCCTCACCAAAGTATACGAGTAGCAATAAAAAAGCCTCACGAAAGTATAAGAGTAGCAATAGGAAAGCCTCACGAAAGTATACGAGTAGCAATAGGAAAGGATATTGGTCGCAAGTCCTACTGGGAAGGATGAGGTTGATTATTGGGTTAGGCAAAGTATGATTGAGTTTTTTTCAGAAGCAGACTGGATTTGGGCCCAGTTGGGGGCAATAGTCTTATATCCTATTAGATGAGACTTAAATAGACTTAACTTGAAAAAAATGTTTTATTCGATAACAGAATTAGTTTTAACAATATTGAGGCATTATTTTAGTATTTTTTTATTTCATTATTTTTTTATTGTTTATTTTTGGTGTATATTCAGTAGCTGAGAATAGGTCAGAAACCATTTTCTTTATAAAAAGGAGTATGCCGAGGCAGCTAGTTCATTTGTATGTTGTCACACAGTCTAAATGACTTTTTTAATATTCTTTTAGTTTTTTTTTCGTTATTAATTGCAAATGGCGATGTTTCTAGTTCTCTACCAAGTTGAGTGTTGTCTATAATGGTTGAGTTAAGTGTCGTAAAATATAGTGTATAAAGTCCCTGTTGATAGGTTTTCTTGGTGCGTGAGCAGACCCCTTAAACGGGTTTTATATAAAGTTCCGTGGAAACAAGTTTAGTATTCTATTACGATATCATTTAATAACGTCAATTGTTTTTTTTTGTTTAAAGTTTTATTTCCTTTTGATTAATGGATATTTCTTGGCACTTAAAAGTTTCAATAAGCCTCTTCGGATAGGTATATTTAACTTTGTAATTAGTGTAGTAAACCCGGTATTAGCTGGCTTTTTGTTCTGTTAAAAGTTCGCAAGTACGTACTATAATAGGCCAACACAATTAAAATTTTTTTTTTTTAAAGTTCGTACTTAATGTGGTGTTTGACACAATATGAACATCAAAATATAATTGGTAAGTCAGTTAGATTATAAGAAATTATACACAAGTATTTTATTTCTTTTTCAAATTGATGGAAAACTGCTTAGATTAGGCGCATTGAAGTTGAAGACTTGTAACGTCATTATCTAGTATAAACTGTACTGGCTAGTGACGTCATGCGACACTAGGACTCGATATATCGACGTTATTTTTTGATTACGTGGAAGAAAAAGAAAAATTTGTTTCGGATATTTTCTTGTAATCTAGAGGGACTAAAAAAACATTTTTTTTCAAGTAGCCCTTTTGTCCAACACATTATTAAAAAAAGATTCTGTATGTAAACAACACCACGGCTGTTTTTTACCTAAACAGTAAGGTAGATGTGTCGTATAGTATGTAACCCACATTTCGCCAGTTCAGATACAGTCCTTTGTAATAGTAGGCGAGCCTATTGCCATCAACCGAACATACACTAGAGTTTTTTTTTTTTAATTGTATGCTACAATCAATAACATGCATGGCCCTGGTATTATTCCCTAAACCCCATGCTTAGTCTCTTGAGACCACTAGACGAAAGGCATTCAGAGTTCACAGTTACACCACTAGGCTCTTGAAAAGGCTAATGATTGAATGATAAATGACACATGACTAACTAAAGACGTGTAAATGAGCCTAAACAAACCACACACTAACAAACTTCATATCAATAATTAAACTTGTTATGACACTTATTCGACATGTCCCTAAAAACGGGTTTGTAACAAGAATTTAATCAACACTTTGGGTCTTATAAAAAGTTCGGGCGTCCGACGTCCGAGCTGGAATCAGGGTTGGCACGCCTAAGTAATTGATATAAGGGAAATTCTTTGTAGGGTCAGCCTTAATTGGTTGCCTCGGGCGAGACGGCCCAATGGATGTTTAAAGGTTGTCAAACATGCGTTAAAGTAATCTTGTTTAAATACAACATGGCGTAATTGAAGAATTGGGTAGTTTCAGGTTTAAAAAAAAACTAAGGAGTTTTGTGAAATTATCTAGCATGTTGCGAGTTAATTTGATGCTAATTAGTCGCGAGTGTTGAGTCTCCAATAATAAACTGCCATTGGATTAATGGCAGACTAAATTGAAATCAATTAGAATATTACTTAAAGAAATTTAACTCTACCAATTTTTTTTTTGCTTTATATCAGTACAGACGAAGCCAAATGCGTAGGTAATACGTACAGTAGACTACACGTCAGTGGTAAATAAAACAACAAAGAAAATAAAGCATTTTTTTAGCACAGGCCTACAATACAAATAAATAAAACCAGGTTACAAAAAATACAACCATAATAAAAGCGTGTATGACCTTGACCTTGTACAAGATCAAAGTGTTTCCACCGGGTGTACAGTCGACTGACTATACAGGCCATAAAAACAGTTCTCTTATAATTATACTATTTCCCAACAATTCTGTCACCATCCTTTGTTTTACAACAAATCCTTACTACCAGCACATTAACCTTGACCTTCTACAAGGTCAAAGTGTTACTACCGGCGTACAGTGGACTGTACAGCCCTAAAAATCAGTCCTCTTTCATACTATTGCCCAATAATTCTTTATCCTCCGTTTGCTTGACAACCATGACTATTCGAAGCGTCCGGTGTCCGTGTGACGTGTGTGTGTACATAACAGCAATCGTAAGATTCATCGGTTGTCAGCGTTATCTTCACACTTACTGACCCTCATTTCTTTAGCACCGTTCGTAATATGCTCGTCTCATGTTCATTTCAATGAGTGGGTCAACAGTTCTTTGTTGATATTTTATTTTGATTGAAAATTTGCGCGAGCAAAAAGTTGAATATAGTTTAGCTAACAAATAACATGTATAACACCTGGTGTAAGTACATTCTATATTTTTGCAAATAAAGGTATCATACATTCATTAATTAAGTATTTACAGTTTTTTGGCGAAGAATTATCTGTTTTGAACGCACACTGTTCATATCTGTTGCAATTCCTAAAAGCTAGCTATCTACCTTACGTAGGTACAGACGCCAGCACGTCAAGTTACCCCAATGTGTCCAATTTCTTTGAAATTTGACACATTGGGGTAACTTGATGTGCTGGCGTCTGTGCATTGGAATTAAGGAAACAAATGAACAATAACTTCTCCGTGGCTGTTTTTTTTAATTTACAATCCAAGGACGCATTCTCATGAACCTCTTAAACATGCTAGATCAGCTCAAGGACAACATGTTACCATTGATGTGCAGCCCACTGTACGCCTAAGTAATCTGCCAACTAAATAGTTGTCCCATTGTAACGCCTATTTTCAGTAAAGAGAAGAAAGAATGATATGACAAAGTATTTCCTCAGCTCTTGTCGAGACTAGGTTCAGAAAATAATTAGAACAAAATAATCTATTCATTTCTGTAGTTAAAAACACACGTCATAAAGTAATTAGGTATATTTTGACATCATAATGTCAAAGTATGATTAGTCAACTTCGACTCAATTGCCATAGAAAAAAAATAAAGTCCACAGAATGGTAACAGAAACTAAGGTATGCCATGTTCGTGCTTTTAACTATCCGTCTGTCTTTACCACTACAGTATAAACATACAAAGATAATAGGACACTGAAATATCAAAATAGTTATTTATTAAAATACCTGAACAAAAGGTACCTATACGCGCAAAATATTCGCCAGAATATTTTAACTGAGGCATTCCATGTTAATACCAATAATCCACCCATGTTAAAACAAACCCTCGTTATCCGCCAGATAACGAGGGTCTGTTTATTGCCTAAAATAATATATTAGTCCGTACGTGAAAGTTTTATTACCTATATTGAGCTTTTTATTTTGTGTCTGATTAAGTTTATTTCAGTAAGCATTTAGAGCTAAGTACCTATTTTAAAATGGTTACAAATCTGACCAAAATGAACAGTTTTTCGGTACATTTTGCGGCAGAACTAAACTAAACTGAATCGAAATAATATTTACCGCAGACAGATTACTCCTTCATCTTCAAAAGGTCGCAATTTTTTATAGGGATAGGGTCATCATTTTTATTCAAATCATACCGGTAACTCTTCACACAAAATTGTCGATTTCGTTTTGAGTTTAGGAACATTTTTCTTCTATTTTATAACAGTAATGTGTTTATTTAAAAATATTTTATGTAAGGAGACATGATCAACTCAAAGAGGTGGCAGAAAGAACTACCAAAATATTCCAATTAATCCCAGAAAAAAAAAATCAAATCGGTTTTAGTTTTTTAACAAATTTTTCTAAATTGCGTGAATCTTAATGACTTGAAGCTAAGGGTTATTTTACTGACCACTGTCTGCACTCGGCCACCGTCGTGAGTGGACGCTGTGTCGCTTGCAAGCAGCAACTCCTGTTGAATAAGATCGCGATACGAAAACAAAATATTTGACATACCAAATTTGATACTTTATGTGTTTTGTGCGCAATAAGACGCAATACCTAGAATTGAATACGTCTTTATGGTATTTGTTTTGGTTCAAATAAAATGACTACTAGTAGACTACTAGACTACTGCACGCGTGGCGTTAAGCACCGTAGAAAATGGCTATGTCGACAAAATAATCGACAAAGTGAGAGATTGTCGAAACATGTCTGCCGATTATCGTAGAAATCATGCTCGACATCGTAGACTCTTGTCGACTCAAGAATCGACACATTTCTTCTCTTCTCCTTTGACATTATCACGCTCAAACAAAAGAAATGTTTCTACCACATACCTCTACAATCCGTCATTTGGTTGATTCTTTTGTAGACAAAATCCGGTGGTCGTGTTACGCGTGCTGGTTAGGAGTGGGTTTTGATCGAAGGTTAAGCTACAACTTTCTGAAATCGATCCGTGATGACCTCTCCGTACCTCGGAAAGCACGGTGACGGAAACTAACGTGAGGAAACCTTAGTAAATTAAGTCTAAAATTAGCAACCCGTCTTGAGCCAGTAAGTAGATGAATTCTCTTGTTTTCGATGTATGACAAGAAGCCAGTGCCCTGCAGTGGAACAGTAATAGGCTGTTACAGTAAAACCTGTATCAAAACTTCTGTAAACCAAACTTAATAACAAAACCATCCCCACTATCGATAACTTACATTCCATTCACACATCCCCATTGACCGAGAACGAATGTAATGAATACCTTCACCCCAAAGTCCTTCAACATTAAACAATCATTCTCTAACGTGAAATGGACAAATAGTTCAACACAAACATGTGTAATCTCACGTAAAAATTACCGGGGAATTGGGGAAATCTATTACCCTTGATTCGGGGTAAACACGTACGAGTGGGGTAAACTGATTCCGACTTATCCAATTACGACCCTCCGTTAACAGACGAACTTATTGGATAGTCACTATTCTTATGATCGGGCGATAGGATGTCGAGTGATAATTGAAGGCAACGAAATACGGTGCGAATAAAGTTTGTAGTATGGAAATACGCACACGCCTAACTTTGACAGTGCTTTGTAACAAACTATACAAAAAAATCCGTACATCATAATAAACACGCTTGACCACGTTTATGAGATCTATGCACACAACCTTTACGAAGGACATAATTTGCTTAATCACTAGTAGAACAAATAAACGATTCAGAGATATAAATAGAAACATTTTACGTACTAAAAGGCAAATTATACTAAACAGATAGTGGAATTATCTTTAATAATCTTTAATTGAAACCATCATTGGCAATTACTACACAACTTCAGTGCAAGAATCAAGAAACAGCAAAGCTCAAGCACGATTGTCACAAGTATCTACCACTCGACATTTAACCAAGTCTCCTACCACCATAATACCCCACCAATAATCCAAGGTGTAGTGATTTAAACGGTCTACTGGCTCCTAAATGACGAAGAGAGGATATCACAGCATTCCTACCAATGCAAGCGGAAATATCTCCTGTTTTATTGAGAAAACGTGGGATTAGATCAGATGATTGGATCTTATTAGATATTTTGATTATAGTAGATAAAGATCCTGTTTTTTTTGGGATTGGTAATCGTTTCACTTTTTTTGTGCTTAGTAGACGATTTTAAATGGAGTGTTTAAGAGAGGAATTTGTAGATGTTCAAAGAATACAAATTTGTGAAACTTATTCCCTATGATTTCGATCATTATTTATTTTTTTGT
This sequence comes from Euplexia lucipara, assembly GCA_921972225.1. Lineage (NCBI taxonomy): Eukaryota > Metazoa > Arthropoda > Insecta > Lepidoptera > Noctuidae > Euplexia > Euplexia lucipara. Next base: position 9,693,476 of record OV179167.1, on the reverse strand, counting down.
TCCACACTAGAAATTACTCCTGTGTCGTGGGTTCGTCTATAAACATTTAATGACACAAACAGCCAGACACGGAACAACTTTTTGTAGGTCATACAAATATTGGTGTATGCGTAACGAACCCGCGACGCGCAGTGCAGCTGCAAATTGCTCAGATACTGCGCTAATGTGCCTTCGAATTAATTGGTGAATGTTGTTAGAAATAATTAACGTTCAGAGGCCAAAACATCAAGTTACCCCAATATGTCAAATTTCATTGATAGTTTTTCAACTTTATCAGAAACAGAATAAGGTTCATATTCAATTGGGAAAATATGACAGTTTGGAGTAGCTTGATGTGCTGGCGTCTGTACATTGTGTTTCTCTTCTCTTGTTTCTCGAAGTCCTTTCAGCGACTCTTTTTTCATTGAAACCTAAAACCAGCTCCTTTGCCGTATTTTCTGTTGAATCTCTCCTCGAAAAATGATTTGAGAGTAGAGTGAAGTATCCATCACAAGCTATAGTATGGGATGTCAGATCACTTCACCTCCACCTCATCTACATTTTCGCGGGGACATCTTTACAGTTGAACACTGTAGCACAGTATAAATATTAATACAGTAAGACGACGCCTTTGATCTCTGGAAAAATGCCGACAACGTCTACACGCGTTAACCCTGAATAATATCTCCCGCACTACGAACATCGTTTTGTTCGCAGTGCGGGAGCGGCTTTCCCGCGTCTTGCCCCTCACACCCCGCACGATTGCCCTGTCTACACAGCTTGGTCGGACAACTGTAGGTTTTTAAACTGTGACTGCAGGCTCTTCTTAATGATCATGACGATGATAACATGACCTGACCAAGATAATGTCTGAACTTTCAAAGATACCTCTGAGTTTCTTTCGGTGTTTCTTCTCAGAGTAGTCAGATAGTGAAACACCGACCTTACCTTCTAGCTAAAAAAAATTACGCGTGTCTGTATGAACCAAAGAGATTTAAAATACTATGGAGCGGACATGTCAAGGAAATGTCATAGAAAAACTTTGATCCCATGGCTCAGTAACGCCATCTAGTATTATATATGAATATTGGAGCGGCAGCGGAGTGTACTACAAAAAACTCATAGACTTGTATCCAGCAGGACACACTTTTTCGGACGAAAATTTTGTTCGTGATGTCCGGTCTATAGGTATTGAATGTCTTTGGTATGAACCTATTTACAGTACCGGGTAAAACGGGATGGATAGAAACTCAGGGGTGAATAGAAACAAAACCTTAAGGAGGATATTCACGTAATATAAAAGTTGTTTGTTACATACGAGGACTGTAATGCTTTAAAATAATTGAGATAAATAGTTTCGACACCTTGTTAGTATCAAACAATATTAAACTAGCGTAAAAATCCTCCTCAAAGTTTTGTTTCTATTCACCCTTGAGTTTCTATTCACCCCGTTTTACGGTAATTAATTTAATATGTTTGTTATCTACTATATAAAAATAAGTCGGGTTTTCCTTCCTGACGATATAACTCCAGAACGCACGAACCGATTTCCACGGTTTTGCAATCGTTGGAAAGGTCTCGGGCTCCGTAAGGTTTATAGCAAAGAAAATTCAGGAAAATAACAATAAATTACATTATTAGGGCTAATAAAAATAAATTAAATTACATAAATCAGATGCAACCTTCATAGTCACTAGGAAAAACTAAGACACAAAATTAGAAAAAAGTAAATGACAGATTGACAACTGACATAATGTCAGGCAAAAAGTAAATATTGATAAGTATTGTGTTCACTGTGAAATTGTGAAAAAAAGTAAAAAAAATAAGTTATTCGTTTCCTAACATTTAAATTGGAAACCATGAAATCAATAACGTGTATTGTGCAAATTTTTATTGAATTTCAACAGCAGGCATTTGTCTTTAAGGTGGTAAGTTGAACTGCGTAAATTATGTGGATCGTGCATAGTTAGGTAATAGAAATAATAATAATATTAATAATCTTCTTTCTTAATATATAAATTTTTCGTGTCACAATGTTCGTTCCCATACTGCTCCGAAACGGCTTGACCGATTCTCATGAAATTTTTTATGCATATTCAGTAAGCCTGAGAATCGGCTACTATCTATTTTTCTAACCTCTAAGTGATAAGGGGTGTTTACCCCAAATTTTCATTTTTTACACATAACATAACGTCACGCCTGTAATCCTCGAAGGGCTAGGCAGAGGTGTACCTGGTAGTACACCCACATTTCGCCAGTTATGTTTAAGTCCCATGTAATAGGGGGCGAGCCTATTGCCATCAATCGGGCACAAATCCAGACTCCGGGCTGCTACTGAGAAATCCCAGATGCAAAAACTCAATAACACTTTGCCCGACGTGGGGATCGAACCCGGGACCTCATGCTCAGCAGTAGCGCTTGCGACCACTAGACCAACGAGGCAGTCACTAGACCAACGAGGCAGTCATTTTTTATTTTTTTGATATTTTGATATTTTTATTATGTGGCATCAAAAAATACACACAACTCTAAATTTGGACTTTTTTATCACCAACCCTTGCTTTTTAATAGTCATTTTCATAATTTTATCATTTTCTATCCCGCTCGATAACATCAATTATTATCACTTGGTAAGTTATCCCCTCCATGTGTCTACCGGTGTCACTTCTCACCCTGTAAACAGCACGGAGTAGGGATGTTACCTCTACAGTTTTCTTGCTTGCTTCAAGCGTAGTAGTTAAACATTTTTACTATCTCAGTGTAACTCTCATATCAAATATATTCTCGAGTAACTTTATTATTTATTTATTAATCTATAATATAAAAATGAATTGCAAAATGTGTTGGTAAGCGCATAACTCAACAACGCCTGGACAAATTTGGCCAATTCTTTTTTTTATTGTTTGTTGAAGTTCAAAGATGGTTTTACGTCGATAAAAATTCGAATAGTTGCCGGAAAACCTCTAAAGAGATTTTCGTCAAACATTGCCAGCTGATGAACTCAATGCATGTCTAAAGTCCTGCAATTGTGGAAACATGTCAAAGTACTTCATTTAAGCAAGAATATGGATGTCAAATTGCAAAATGACCAATCTGGAAACATATTCTCTCAACAACGCATTGGAAGTGGCAAATTTCCTATAGACATGTTGGCTGCATTAACATTTCTCAAAGTTTTTGTCAGTTAACTCGATCAAAAGATGAACTTATCCAGAAGGTGTTTCCAGATGTTTCTCAAAATTACAGGAACCATGATTGGTTGAGCGAACGAGCTATATTGGCTGCAAAAAACATAGATGTAAATGAATTAAATTAAAAAATGCAAGAACAAATTACAGGCGAATCGAGGATATATAAATCAGTTGATTCGGCTACTAACCAAGATGATGTAGTGAACTATCCACCAGAATTTTTAAACTCGCTGGATTTTCCAGGATTGCCACCCCAATCTTCAAATTAAAGGTTGGATCGGTAGTTATAATGTTGCGAAATATCAACCAACCGCGTCTTTGCAACGGCACACGGTTAGCGATAAAAAACTTACTAAACAACGTGATAGAAGCAACTATACTGAAAGGAAAGTATAAAGGAGAAGACGTTCTCATACCGCACATCTCAATTTTTCCGAATGATGTACCGTTTGACTCTAAACGACTACAATTTCCAGTTCGGCTTGCTTTTGCTATGACCATAAACAAGTCCCAGGGGCAATCATTAAGTGTTTGTGGTATTAATCTGGAAAACCCATGTTTGTCAATTGTATGTTGCCCGTGTTGGAAAACCATCAGATTTGTTTGCGCCAGATAATCAAACAAAAAACATCGTATATCACAAAGCACTACAATGAAAATAAAACTGATTTTTGTTAATAATTATGATTCAGATGATTAACAATAAAGGGATTACTTATTTTTAAATGCTTATATATGTTTTATTTAATTATATTTCTTATTCACAACGCCCTATCACCAGGGTGACGGTTCTGTTCAGGAGATTTTTTTGCCCCGACTATAAATTTTATGTAGGAACAAAAAAATGTCACATTACAAATCATTTTGACAGGAATTTATTGCAATTTAATTAGGCAGTACGAAGTCTGCCGGGTCAGCTAGTTCTTAATAGTTTAGGTGTGTATTCGTTTGTTGCTTGTACTTATATGTTTAAGTAAACTGTCTAATATACCTACTTAGTACAACGGAGATTAAAAGTGTTATTGTGTTTTGTTCCAGGAGAAGTCCGGCGAGCCTTACCCCGGTAAACTATCGGTAAAGTCGGACCTAAGTCCTGTATTTGGTGAGTACACTTACACCTTGTTTACTATCTTAGAAATAGAATAGAATAGGTACTATTCATTGTACACCTTATAATTTAAAAAAAAAAAACTAAAAGAGCTACATATCTTATTTCTTCTCTCACTGGAATTAGAGACTATAGACTATAATCTCTTCATAAACGGTTTTTAGACACATCTACCGATTTGTAAAATAACCTAGGACGTAGTGTAGAACGTAGCTGCATAAGTACAAACACCAGCATATCAAGTTACTCAAATGTGTCAAATGTCTTTGATAGTTTTTCAACTTTATGTCAAACAGAATAAGGTTCATATTCACTTGGGAAAATTTGACACATTGGGGTAACTTGATGTGCTGGCGTCTGTACAAACATAACATTTACATGTTGGAAGTAATTCCAAAGTTAAACACATAGTGTTTCATACGGGCAAAAGCTGAATCGAGCCGATAAGTGTTTCAGTCCCTAAGACAAAATAGTTAATTGGTAAGAAATTCTTACAAGTCGTAGGTATACAGATTAATTATATACTATAGATATTTGCCCAGTCAGTTCGGTCCAGTCCGTTGTTTAGTCCAGCTCGGTCTAGTTGCCTTCAAAACGTAAAATAAATTATATTTATCCACTTTACTATATGGCGAAATAAAAAAATAAAACTAATTCCCGTCCTTCTGAAAACAAACCATAATCTCCTTAATAAAAATTTAAAACTACACACATATATTATACAACATCATTTTTAATATGTAGGTACACACGGCTACACATCAAGCTATGCATTTCCAGTATAAGCTGATCTCGCCTAATATAGGATTTTCGTACAATGCGAGGTCAGTGTAAACTGGAAATGTATAGCTTGATGTGTGGCCGTGTGTATTAATCCCTAAAAGGGGTTCTTGTGCTCATTATTATTAAACACTAATGGTATGGGACAAAACCTCGCGGAAAAACAATCAGCTGTCCAATACAATTATATAAACACGAAACAAGACAAAATGTTTGGAAAAACTTTTTTTTTTTATATGTAGGTACCGTGAAACGTAGTGAATAGAAGGCGCATGTCTAAAACAAATCTCACAGACACACTATCTACACCGACATATTATCGTAATCAAATCAAATCGATCACGCCTCTTTACCCGCCAAGTGCCTTACCGGTAATCTGTAACATATTTAATTATAAGTTTTATCACCATACAGTTCTATTCTAACGCAATAAATCAGAATATCATTAATATTATTAAATCTTCGTTGACCATGATTTACGATGAGAACTTAGAATATGAAACAAGAGGTTTTTTGTTCGCATTAGTAGTCAGAACAGAACACTTTTGGTTTTTGGCATAACTTGATTTCTGGTTTATTTTTAGAATGAGCCAACGGCTTGAACTGAATAGAATTGTTAGTCTTGGATATTTTTATGAACTAGTGATCGAAATTAGACTGTTTGTTAGACTCTACTTAAATTGGGGTGGACCACATTCACTTAGGGGTGTGAAAAATAGTTTACGTGCTCTTCTCAGACCTGAAGAATCGACACAAAACTTATTTTACTCTTTTTCTTTTTTCTCTCTTTTTTTTCTCTCTCTCTCTCTTATTTTACTTATGAATATTTATTTCAGAAGGTCCTAGGTCAGTCAAGCTGTTTCGTAGGAGTTTTGTTACAAACACTGACACAAAAAAAAAATTACATTTTGAGAGAAAAGATCTAGCTAAAATTACCAGGAACCCATAAGGTGGCTTCTACCGACTAGGGTAACGAATATCATCATGAGTTGTCACCTATTAGTCAAAATACGATCATGTTAGCTTTGTGTAATTCTTATTCATAATACACTTTTAAAATACCAAATCTCACATTCCTCCCTTCGCTTAACATTCTTAAATAGAGAGCCAAAGTTTTACTTAGCGTATTAATATAATGACAATGACTTAGTGTCAAGAATCTTCATTTTGCAGTATGACAAGTAACCGCAACACTGTAATGGTAAAGGATAAAGAAATAGTAAAGTAATTGTCAGCAGCACATAGTAGACTTATGTCTTCTCTGTATGAGAAAGAGCTTTTGTCTTACTAATACAAAATCCACCAAAAATCGATACACGATTAATAGACACTTCTTGGTGACGTTTTCATTAAGTGCCAAAAAACGGTGCAATGTGAAACCCAGTTGAACCCATTAACAAAAATTCTTTAACTGTTAAATATTCTTTATTAAACACTTTTTCCTCCACCATCATACACAATAAATAAGCCCATATTACACCCAAAACTCTTCCATGTACACGATAATCGATCTTATCCATAAATCGTACCGAATAGTGATGTGAAATTGATTTCGTACCAACTATAAGGCTGGTATTACGTGGACTTAATGCTGTATCTCGCCCGCGGCCATTAACTCGGAATTATGTATGTTTTATCGCCAGCTTATAATCATCTGTCACTATCGTTACAATATTTTCGTATAATTTCATCTTGCCCCACCTCTGTAGGGATGTGATTCTATCGATAATGATCGATTGATGTGGTATAGTGACCTAATGATGTACATACGCTGGATTCTGATTAATGTTGATAGCGGGACATTAAATATGAATAAACTAATGAATGGGCAGTAATATAAGGTTTAAATTCAGATGTTAGTAGTTCATCAAAGAATAACGAGCCCAACTTAATTGGCAAAACCTACGCTTTGTACCTGTCCGTAATATCGTAGCGGTTTAACTAACAATTTAATGACAGCACCGGTGTATGTCTTTCAAATTGTCTTCAAAGATTAATACACGCACTTCGGAGGACCACACTTCAATTTAAAACTTGTTAACATCCATTGTAACATACAAACATAAAGATGTCTGAACTACTTGACGTACTATATCTTGTCTCTCATCTCGCGATAACGGCACATTACCATCAATCATCCAAACTTAATCTCTCGGACAAACTCGGTTTTATCGATAACTTTTCTCACGTGCATATCGACACCCGTCCATCACTAGCCGTACCTCGTTATTTGTTGTTATTAGTGTTGTTTTTTTCGTTATTTTTTTCTTCGGGATGTTTTCGAGAAACCGGTTCGAGGTCCTAATCTGATCAACTCGCCACGACCCTGCCGATGCTGTCGAAACCAGTAAAAAAAGCATAATGAAATGACTTGAAAAAAAAATGAATTGTTATAGTGTTTTTAGTTTACTGCCTATTTTGTGGCCTCAGATTTAAAGTTTAGTGTTGGGAGTCGAATAAATTGAGATTTAGTTTTGAAATTGGAAACTTTTAAAAAAGTTTTCGTGAATTAAACCCGTTTTGGGCAAGTGTGGAAGTAAATACTCGATTCTTCTCTGTGGGAGAAGAGATCTTAGCTCTACAGTGGGATAGTAACAGGTTGGTATATCTTTTTATGTATCAACCTGCTTAACGTATTAAGCGATGGGCCAACGGGTTTTCATGCGTAAAATTCGATTATTTAAGCGATAAGCGCTCTTAGTATTTGCTAACTAGTACAGAAATATGGAAGTCTATCAATAATGATTTTAGGTCACTAGAGTACCCAAATACCAAATAGTCCGAAGATTGGCATTATTGAAGTGTAGGTACAGAGGCCATTTATCAAATTTATTTGATAGTTTTTCAACTTTATTACAAACAGAATAAGGTTCACGTTCTATTGGGATTTTTTTACAGTTTAGGGTAGCTTCATATGCTGGCGTAACAGATAAGTTATCCAGGCAGCTAACTTCATACAAACATACATAAACTCACGCCTTTTTCCCATGGGGGTAGGTAGAAACTAAAGAACGCCATATGCTAGGATTCTTCAATACTTCTTTTGCTTCGTTTACATTCATACATGTTGTCATACACACACGCCGATTGCGAGTACGACGCACCTGACCTTTCTGAAGAACCTCACCAATAAGGTCTATGTATGTCCTTCTAGGACCTTTTGTTAGTCGCCTTTCATCCATCCTTTCAACGTGACCAAACCATGTAAGCATACTCTTCAATTTTTGTTACTACGTCTTCTTTTAAACCACAACGCTGCTTTATCACATCATTCCTCAATCTGTCATTCATTGTTACACCACACATATTTCGCAAGGAACGCATAGAACTTCTAATTAGTTTTAAACAATGTCATAAAAGTGTTCTGTGAAGCTTTACTTTTGACATCAGTTTTCCATGTATGCCAATCATCATCATATATCGATCGTAGGATGTCCACCGAGCACAGGCCTCCCCTATGGATTTCGAATAGGCCCGTTCGGAAACGGCTTGCATCCAGCGGAATTCTGTCGTTTTCACCAAATAGTCTGTTCACCTTGCGGTCCTACGTAGCGCTGGTGCGTGGTCTCCTTTCGAGTACTTGACGGTCCCATCGGCTGCGAGCAATACAGAACTCGATAATAATTCATGTTGACGGTGAGTGGAAAAAAATGCCTAGATACTTAACTATTTTGGTGACCGTACATAAACTCACGCCCTATTTGCTATTGGGGTAGACAGAAACGACAAAACTCCACCTGCTTCTGATCCTAACAAGCTCCGTTTACGTTCATACATGGATGCCGGTTGCGAGTACTACGCGCCTCATTATTAAGGTCAGTGTAAGTCCATCTAGGGTGTCCCCTCCCGGCGTTACCTCTCACATCTGTCTTCTAATTACCTTTTCTTACCTACCTTTCATTAAATGTTAAGTGTTTAGAAATAGATATAAAGATATTTCTCGACGATCTGAAGTTAAGTCAGGGGCCCAAAAACTGTAAAACCAGGTGAGTCAATAACCACACCAAGAAGAAGTTTATTTATATATTTTATTTATTTATTTATTTCCAAAACACTTAGCCTAATTCACATTTGGTTTTAGCCATACAGCGAAAACCTCTGAGGGTTTATCTGTGTGCTGGCGAGCCGTATATTTAAGTTTGACAATAATATTAATAGCTACAATATTGGTACACAGGTAATCTTACTTTGTGTTTTTAATGGACCCTCTTAAAGTAAAAATCATTGGATTATTTAAAGTAAAACGTGTTCAACTGTTAATAAAACAATTAATAATACCTCATAATAGAGTAATAAATTTGTATCTCGTAATTTATTATCAAAATTCTATGTTTCAATCAATTTAATTGAGCATAACGGTATCAAACACGATGTTATCAGGTTTGTGTTATTAAATGAATATAATATTATGTTAAATAGGAGAATAATGCTAGATTTTTTTAATGAAGTTAATGTACCGATAAATTAGGTTTTGAATTAAAAGATGACTGACCATTTAGGGTTCCTCAAGTTGAAACTGAAACGGGAAATAAAATCAGACTACGGGAGCCAAAGATTATTGTAATCAATCATCACTTCATAATAATTAAATAAAACAATACTTTTGGCTCTCGTAATAATTGGCAATTATATAATATGGCTGCCAACGATTAGTCTTCATCTTCTTTAGATACTTACAATAGTGTAATTAGCATGTTTGTTTAGAGTTTGCTGAAGGCTATAATGCAATGAACTCTCTGCTTGTTTCATATTGAAACCAGCTCCTATTTTTATATTTGTAGCCCTAGGATACAAATTGTGCATTCCTTAGCCTATTCTATTCAGTATCTTCCCCGATTTCGTAGTAAGCAGACGAAAATACTCGAACCATACTTACGCAATTCTCTTCCGGACATATCTGACAATAGATATAGGGGTCACATAACCCAAGTAGTAACTAACATTATTCTCTCTAAACCTACAATAATGTAAAGACGCTAGAAGCAGGCACTAAAATTAGACGTCCAACAACTCGTTGATGATTTTAGATGCTACTGTGTTGTTGGATTATATTATCATGCCATTTGTGCCCAAATTTGGCACTAGGCTTTTGTCGTAATCCCATCTAAAACTTACAGATCTGGTGAGATTCTGACCTCTTATTAACCCTTCAGGAAATATATTCACAAACACGTACCAAAAACACAGCCAACGCCGCGTCCCAACACTAGTACCTACCATCAATAATGTCAAAGTTGAGAATAGCAATGGGCAGCCAACTATTACGTGAAGAATGAACTGCATACCCGACATCCATACCTTGAATGCTGTGCGATCCTCACGATCTGGCGCCGATTAAATCATCTTACGTGTTCTAGGCTGACTGCCAGGTGACATGCTGAAAAGAATTATTGTCTTATTGACTGGTTAACGTTCTGGGTAAGACGTGAAAATAGGCGGGAGAAGTGTGTCTATGGTTTTTTTATGATTTGGGTGACGTTTGCATTGTAGCAGATGGCGCTGTGTTTTTTCTGCCTGCTCGCTTTAGGAAAAGGCGTGAGTTTATGTGTGTATGTCATTTCTAGTATTAGACAAAAATTAACTCCCTACCTAGATAACATCAAAGATAAAATGTCAAACGCATGAAAGGTTTTAGAAATTCAGACACAATTGTTACCTTAATCTTAAATATAAACATACGGAATCCTTAGACACTACAAAATAACTCTCATTGAATATCTTGTCCAAATTATATTCATAACTACAATTCTGATCATAAATTAAACCGAAAATATGCGAGATATTTAATTAAATGGCAACACCGCAGAGGTTCAACTTGCTAAATGCGTCACATCCGCTCCAATAAACTCGTGTTCCATATTCAAAACAGGTGAAAACAAGCATGCAGTCTTGTTTGTCAGTCTGTCGCCTTGTCTCTCATAAAGTGGTCGGTTTAAAGGGTTTCTGCAAACTGTTTAGTGTAAGCAAATTATAGGAACTACTTTAATACCTAGTAAAATAGGGGATTTTGGTAGTTTGGTATTATGTTACGCTTTTTATGGTCTAACCGTGGCACAGTTGGCACTTACTAACTTCTGGGCGTAGCTTATGGCATTTGCAAGTATTAAGAAACCACGTAGTTGTATATAGTGACTGTTTTTCTGTATTTTGGCGTCTCTGTACTAGACAGACTGCATTGTGTGTCAATTCTTCTGGCAAAGGTAAAAGTCAGTCCTTAGGTCACGGTAAGTGTCCACTAACCATTCCGAAATCTCTATAGACAGAAGATGAACACTTAAGTAAGATAGACACATTTCTATAGAATATCAGTACCTAAGCTCCTTTCCAATCCATTATGATCACAATCACAAAATAAATTAAAGCTTAAACAAAAACTCATCGTAACACATTCAAAATCTAACAGTAGACCCCAAGCTAGTTTTTCTCAACTTATCACCACCCTCAATACTCCATCGCTTTGTCCCGTCCTTGTCTCTTCCACTCACATTTCCACTCTCCATCCCTCTTGCACAGTCAATTTGCGAGTACTCCGCAAGTCCTTAAGTTAGTACCTGTATTTTGTGTCATTATATCCAAGATCTAATTGGAACTTGATATGCGTACACAATTAGAGTCTCGTCGTTTTGGATTAACGAGCTTTTTACACTTGCATCTGGATTTGGCTCCAGTCACAAACTGAAGCGGTTGTAGTATATGCGAACATGCAAAGAAAAAGGGGCAATAAAGTTAGGAAGGACGTGATTGATGTAATCCATGCGATTTATCAACCTTATTATCAGATAAAGTACTAAGTATGATGTAAAGGAGGATTTAGGAAAAAAATGATGATCGATCGACCGATAGCTCGATAACATGCAACTCCAGATTTTCCCTTGGCCTCGTAAGAGCCGATATTAAGTGGATCAACAACTGCAATTTACTTATAGATAGATATATAACAACGCACAACTATAATATGACATCGTCTACATATATGACTTATATCTTTATCTAGCACGTGAGTCTTATGAGAGATAATTTTATCCAAAAACTTAAAAATCTAGTCGTTGAATTAATTATTAAATCTATACTTAATCATACAATATAAATTGTAGCTTTAAATAGAAAAATTGTATGGTAGTACTATCTGAAAATAACCCGACCCGCGATCTTTTCTATCTTGCACATCAGTGTTGATGATATTAAAACACATTTAGAGTTCCTTAGCTGCGATACAAAATTATAATTTGTTTTGCTGACACTTCAAACTTATTATGACCGTGTTTGTGCTTCGATATTTAACTTTTTTTTTATTCTGTATTACATTAACAGTCCCCATTTTTCCTTGTTTTGCAAACAGTCTGTTGGAAAGTGTGAAGTTTGTCAGTTATTTTACATACTAAATATCGCCTACCATTTGTAATTTCCTTTATTACGTTTTCCATATTACCAAGTAGTGCTTTGTCACCGATATCATGTTAACGACAATAAATGACGCGTCAAAATGGCTTCCATTAACAATCATAATGTATTTTGCCCATGATTTACTTACCTCTACTGACCTCACTTAGTTTTATCAGTCCAATATGTCTCGCTCAAAATTATCAACAACAAAAGACAAGATGTCCTTATTGGAAGCATTACTTAATATCATACCATATTTATACTGAACCCGGGACACATTAACACCTACGTACATTGTAAGTAAAACGCGTTTTTTTTTTAACAACACCCGTTTTTTCCAACCAATCCGGTAATTGGTTAGTAGGTAAGCGCCCCATATGTCATCAATCACTCTAAGGAAAAAGTTCGCTTTGTTTTAAATTATGAATTAAAAAGTGAGATAATATTAAATTTAGCTTTTTTGTGACATTGTCGATACGGGTCTGATACTTGTACAACTTAATATGTAACCAATTACCACATAGTTGGGGTGAGCTGCTCTACATTTTTGTTTAAATATGGAATTGATCCGATAAAGAACCTGTATACTAGAGTAGGTGTATAAATAGCAGCGCTTATGATCCGTAACGAGTTTAGTGAAGCTGCAAGAAGTGTCAACGAACTACTTAAACTTAAAACAGAGCTTATTTCAACTAAATGTTCACGCAAAAGCTTACATTATTTACAGGACTTTAATTTAAAATAGCAATAATTATGATTCCTCTTTTGAATAAAGTTTTGTGACCAAAAAAGTAATATCTGTGTTAATCTCTTTTGCTGCCAGCTGAACTGAGAATTAGTGGTATGTATTAAATTAATTTTAAAGCATAATAACAATTGACTTGTTGTAACCGAATAATTCATGCAGTTTTTGTGGCCCATCCTGAGAGTCGACACCAATTTACAAACTCATATGCAGATTCTGATAAATTGCTGCAAGCACTTCTCTTTTTTTAATATTATAAACCAGTGCTTGACTGCAATCCCACCTGATGGTAAGCAGTGATGCAATCAGTGATGGTGAAGCGTACTAGTTTATTAAGAGCTTACTTGCACTTGGTGATATGGTTTTAAGTGAAAACCCTATGTGGACGGGCCAGAAGGTGGACGACGGCAGTGGTGGACGACCAATGATTAATAAAAGACGTCATAAGAGGTGTGGGGTGGAACTTAGAAAGAAATAATTGCCTCACGGAAGATAGACAGCAAATTCATTGTCTTAAAATAAAAGCCCTGCCATCACTATTAGATGTGTTTACTATTGAAGTTCTGGTTCATTGGAAGCTTCTTTATAAACAGTAATTAGTGACGAAAAAAAACACCACCCAACTTTAGAAGTAACCGCAATCCAACAAGAAAATGGCATTAATCATGACGTGTAAACACACACATCCTTGAACCGACTGATTCATATGGCCTACGTTAAAAATGACCACAATTACAGTGGAACCTGTGGAACTTAGAAAGAAATAATTGCCTCACGGAAGATAGACAGCAAATTCATTGTCTTAAAATAAAAGCCCTGCCATCACTATTAGATGTGTTTACTATTGAAGTTCTGGTTCATTGGAAGCTTCTTTATAAACAGTAATTAGTGACGAAAAAAAAACACCACCCAACTTTAGAAGTAACCGCAATCCAACAAGAAAATGGCATTAATCATGACGTGTAAACACACACATCCTTGAACCGACTGATTCATATGGCCTACGTTAAAAATGACCACAATTACAAGTCCCTAGTTATGCAAGTTTATTATATTATACGTTGGAGGTAAAATAAATACAGCACCTTATAATTTGTGACCGCAGACCCTCATGGGCAGGTAGCTGGGATTTTTTACGCTTGTCTTAAGTCCGTGAATCATTCTGGTCGGATGTGTACGAGTGTGATGGATGAATGGATGTTCCATAAGGGTTTGTAGCCTGGCATTGAAGTGGACTTTGCTTTTGAAGGTAATGTTTGTATAGGTAGATATAGGCTGTGGCTCTGTGCTATGCTAGTTAGCTAGAATGTTTAATTTAATTTTTAATTTTTCTGGAATGCAGTTAACCTTATTGAGTATTGAGTAAGAATGCGGTTAAACGGAAAGCTAACAACATACCAATGATAACACAGGCAGGTCTTCTTTTGTGTGGTTAATGGCTAATCTGGTATCAGAGTATTTATGCCGTCCTCTGACAGCTTTACATGCCGTTGAGAAATATCTATAAGGCATGCCGGTTTGTAAAGCAAATGATAATCATACAAGACTCAGATGAATCTATGCAACTTCAGATGTGCCTGCCTTAGGTTCGTTCTCTAGACTTATGACTTGTCAATCCGCTGTTCACACCACTAGGCTATCACAACTCAGGTAGCCAGGTAAAAGTGTTTTCTGTGCTATGTTCAAAATTTTCTTCATTTGTATGTCTAATCTTGCCAGAAAAAGTTTCTTCTTCATCACCAACGTTATCAGTAGCAATCATAAAATCCTGCATTACGTCTGGATTAAAAAGTAATTTCTAATTTCAGTCTTGATAACTATCGAGCTTGGGATAACGCATAACTTCCTCGTGAAGGCTAGAAGTAGACTAACCTTTTCATGAATATATCCCAAAACTATGTAAATGAATCTCTTTTATAAATTTTTCGCTATAACAGAAATATCCGACGCAAACTGTGCCATTGTCGTTAAATCAGCTACGAATAAAATTAACACCAGATAAGATTCCACTGATATTATGAATGGACATAGCGATAGTTATCATTATTTTTAGAAATCGATGGTTTGATCAGGATTTTATCAATACCATTTGCATAAACACGGTCCGTATCAGTGCTATCGATGAGATACTAACAAAAAACCCAAAATTAAGTGAGGATTTAGGTGGCACTATTACTATGTCATCCCCTCTTTTTTCAGGCCGTAGGGGTACTTCGTTTGATATATAAATATTTCCAGGTCCAAGCTCTATAGCCAGTTTTGAGGTGTATCTTCCTTTCCGTCTGTTAAAATTATTATCTTCCTCGTTCCCACCTCATTCTCCCATGATCTGATCAAAATATATATGTCCTGGACTTTACAAGAGACTGCGATCTCTTAGATTCTTTTGGTGTTTGTTCTCGGAGTAGTTAGATAGTGAAAGAGTAATCTTGGGGTCAGAAACTTGATTGTGATCAAACCTTTATTACGAAACGGTATGTATATAGCTTTTCGTTGTTATTCTTTTTGAGGCTCTGCGTGTGTGAAAGGAAAACCTTTACTTAATTATTTGTTTCGTTCTTTTACTTAATTGTTCTTTCTTTTCTATATCCGTTCTACTAATTTCTGCTAGGAATCCGGATTACCACAACGGTGACCTCTTCCTTTGATTTCCCGCGGTCCTCACCAGATCAGTAGTTTACCTTCAGCAGAAATATATGCTCGAATCGCCCTAAAAATATTGGTCGAATAACCTAATTTTGCTGGAAAAAATCTCCTAAAAACCGGTAGCTTCAAATTTCAATACTTTCACTAACATGAAAACATAAAAAAGAGCATGTGTATTCTGTGTACTGTTGTAGTTACTACACATTACACGGCCATGCATCCGAGTGTCAATATTTGTGTAGGCATTCGGACCCACCGCGGTACCACGGGATTCTGGGAAGCGTGCTAACACACTTTATATAATCAGGATGAGAATATGGGAGAGATGTTTCTCGAATTTCGATGGTCTATCATGAAATTCGAGAAGGTTTTTTTTTTATTTTGGGGTAGACTAATTGAGGTGTTTTTGTATTTTATTTTATTTTTTCGTTTCTTGTCTGCTTGGCGTCCGTACGCCACTGCACGGATCCAGCAGAATATCAGCGCCAGGTACTTTTGCCTGGCACATGCTGAGCTGGACTCCCATTTGGTGCAGCCTTGAGACGCACACCGCACACTGTATCATTCATCGTTCATTGTTTTATATCACTTTTGATTTTGTATTGTGTGTTTGTCTGTGTCTTTTGTGTGTACTAAATAAATGTTTTATCTATCTATCTATCTAGGTGTAATTTATTACTTGTGTAAATACAAAGAGATTTTAGACAATATAAAGAGGACGGGCGAAGAAATGTCATAGAATAACTGTGATGTCTCAGTAACGCCATTTAGAATAATATACAGGGTGTCTCATTCAAATCGGCCAGTATGGGAAAGTCTGAAACTATAAGACATACGAAGATCTGTTCTGAGGAACCATGTCATCGATTTTAATAACAAGAAAAACTGCATTCATACATTTTAAAAAACATCTGTACTCCGTTCGGGAAGCGAACCCGGTTATTTAAAAAAAAAAAACCTACACTATTTCTTTTTAGATATCGATTGTGTAGGTCTTAAGCAGTAAATGTCTGTATGAAACATGATGTCTAAAATGAATAAAATGCATTGTTTCCACATACTTGTGTCGTGTGACCACGTTTACAATATTACTACAATAGTACAGATGTTTTTTAAAATGTATGAATGCAGTTTTTCTTGATATTAAAATCGATGACATGGTTCCTCAGAACAGATCTTCGTATGTCTTATAGTTTCAGACTTTCCCATACTGACCGATTTGAATGAGACACCCTGTATAGCAATATTGGAGCGGCAGCAGAGCGAACCAAACTAAACTCGTAGACTTGTGTCCAATAGGATAGAAGTCGATTATTATTTACAATCATTTACCAAATAGTTGTCAAGACTTACCCCTGACAATGTTTAAAAAAATATTATTCAAATTATTACTGCATAAAAGATACTATACTGTTAAGGAGTATCTAGAAGACAAATCAATAGATTCTGTAATTTGTAAGCTCGTTTAATTGACATCGCTAATTGTGAAGACATTTGCACGCCATGTTATGGCAGGATATGCCGAAACAAAACCATTGTAAAACCTTTTATACCATATTCTGGCAAATAAATATTTTTGATTTGATTTGATTTGATTTGAAGTATCATATGAAAATTTTGTTCGTAATGTCCCGTCCATATCCTTAGTAAATATTGATTGTCTTTGCTTTTGTATCGTTTTTAGGGTTTCTGTTCAAAAACCGGCAAAGACTGAAATTCTGCCAAATCCAATAAACTTGTTTTGGAATATTGCATTTTAAAATTAAGTAGTTAAAACACAATATCCCAAATCAGTTAACTGGATTAAAGCGGGGTTTCACTTTAGCCAACGTATAGTAAAATTGCGTGGACGAGGAATCCTTTTAATTTTGGCCTGGCCGTCTGCGTCTTTCTAATTTCTGCAATGTATTTATGATATCTTGAGAAAGTATACTGTGTAGGGTTATCCCTATTAAAAATACGGATTAGCGTCAAATAAATATTAAATGAAACAAGAGTTGGCACACTCCGTAGAAGCAACTAAAGGATGAAAAAATAAACTTCAGGACACGGTTCGCTACTGTGTAGGTACTGAATTTTACATAACATCACGCCTGTAATCCCCGAAGGGCTAGGCAGGTGTACCTGGTAGTACACCCACATTTCGCCAGTTATGTTTAAGTCCCATGTAATAGGGGGCGAGCCTATTGCCATCAATCGGGGACAAATCCAGACTCCGTCCGGGCTGCTACTGAATTTCCTTTTTCCTTATATGTATAATTCTTCATATTTCCTTTTCTAAATCTTTCCTATTTCGTAATTAGTGCAGAAAAGATGTAATACTGTAAAGTTTCATCTAAATATGTTCCGTAGTTTTTGTGTGAAAAAATAACAAACATCCACCTCAAATCTTCACAAACTTTCATATATTACGATCAAAATTGATTTCGTTTACTGTATAAATTGAAAATCACCTGAAATATCATCAATTTGCAACCGTATAATTACCCGAAAAGGTGTAAACATTATATTTAATTACCGGTAATTACTTAACTGAGAACCATTATCCAATACCGCTGCATTGTTCACCGAAAACCGAATTTAAAACGATAATATGATTAATTATATCATAATAAATTATCTTAATAACGTAGATATAGGTAGTAACTATATCCGTCATTATCTGCGAGATAAAACCAAATTTTAAATAAAAAACGACTTATTTTCGAACTTGATTGACATTTGTTTAATTGGGATTTTGAGAAGCCTTGTTGGTTTTTTTCAATTTTTTAACCGACTTGTAAAAAAAGGAGGTTCCTGTTTTATAATTAGTCTGTGAGTAATGCACCGGTTCGTTGTAACGGTCAGATTTTCGTTTTTGTTGAATGTTTTGAGGAAAATGATGACGGTTTAGGTGTTTCGAGACAGAATTAATAAATTATATCTATATCTATATCTATATCTATATCTATATCTATACTTATAATAAATCTGTAGAAGTAAAATTTCTGTACATTGAAAATATCAAAAAAATAAATAGCAGGGGGTGTTACTAGATAGACACCGAACCCAAAATTATGATTAAAAAATTTTTTATCTGTCTGTCTGTCTGTCTGTCTGTCTGTCTGTCTGTATGTTCAGGTATCACGCAAAAACTACCGGTTCGATTACGATGAAACTTGGTATACTTATTCTTTGATATCCTGGGCACCACACTGGGTACTTTTTATCCCGGAAAAGTATATACAATAAAAAACAAACTTAATTTTGCGGTTCGATCCCTAGACCCGACTACTGTACCAACCGCAAATAATAAGTTTGTCGTAGGTTACGTCACCCGCAGTGGAGTTCACCAAAGGGCGCTGCACACGGCTAAGATATTATAATATTTAATCTTAAGATACAATATCGCTCGACATACAATTCAATGGACTATCACACACTACGAAGATAATTATGCACATTGAATATCTATTCAAAATTAATATTGGAGGATGATTGGTGATCGATACTGATGCCAAAAATGCAATTAGTGAATGTTTTGTCTTTCTGTCTGTATGTGCACGCATAGTTCAAAAACTATTAAGTATAGGGATTTTAACCAAACTTGGTACGGTTGTAGGTAATCAATACGCCTGGGTAGGTTGATCTTAGTCTCAATTGTTTTACACATGGTCAGTTGTACGGCGCTCTTTCCCGGGTCAGTAGTTCCAGAAATCTTTATGCATACATATCGAAAGGATCAACTTTGAAAGTAGTCTATCCGGAAGTATTATGCTAAAATTATTACGTTTATATATCAACGCACAGCCCCAACCGCTGGTATTAGAGACCTGAAACTTGAAGGGGTGTTCTTAGTGAAGAGTAAGTCTTCTATAAAAAACGATTTCTGAAAATTCAACCCTTAAAGGGAAAACATAGGGGATGGAAGTTTGACATCCACGCGGGCGAAGCCGCGGGCAAAAGCTAGTAAATTAATATTTTAATGAAGTAGATAACATTGTAACATCTCGCCTGTCTATCCCGAAGGGTTAGGTAGAAGTGTACCTAATGTACCTATACATCTAACTGCATACTTATCCATTCTGGGGGGTTCCCCAAAATTCTAACTTTCACTTAATGGAACGACTATTTGCTGCAGGCGCAAGGCAGGCAAGGCACATAATGTGTTGTATTTTAATTGCTATTTTTAGTTTCTTTTAGTTTAGGGAATTCTTTTTTTTGTGTTTTTTTTTTATTGTGAGCCTGTATTGTGCCAAATATATATGCTTATTATTTCTTTCTTATAAATTGATTTGCTCAAGTGTTTAACAAAAAGCACTAAGTAGATTTCAAAATTTTAAGTTTACTTTTAATTTTAGTACTTAAGTATAAGGACAAGATACCGCTCTTTAGTCTTATGGTCGCAAACATAGAAATCATGGAAAGCAATAAATTTGGTTATTTATTTATTTATTTAATACTTCAAGCACACAAATGTACATAGGCGGACTTAATGCCTTAGGCATTTTCTACCAGTCAACCTTTAGGTCATGCAGAGACAAACAGTGGTAGGTGCAATTCCGTAAGAAATTTGAAGAGAAGTAAATTTAATTTATTTATATATATGTAAACAATAAATATGATAAATATTATAAAATATAATATAATAAATATATACACAAAAAACTTAAACACATGAACATGATATTCATGCCAAGGGAAAACATTAGCGCTGCACTGTGACGAAACTACAGCCGTTTTTCAGGACAACTTCCCGTAACAATTGTCAAAGAGAAGTGATAGTCGGGTGCTTTCGGACGCACTGAGGGGTCTTGATGGTCACCCATCCACGGACTGACCTCGGCTAGCGTAGCTTAACTTTCGATCAAACCGTATGGCTGTTATTATTAGCCACAAGCCCCTCCTTCGCTCTCAAAGATGACGTGTATAAGTATAAAATAACACAAGTGCGAACTGGCGCTAGTAACTATCCCGCCTCTACGCGCCAGTGCGCTGCTCATCAAAATAATTTCCGCACTAACTAAATTGCCTACAAATTGAAAAGGCGTGGGCTGTCCCTATTCTGTGTACACCGGCTTTATAATACAAGTATGCGCGTGAGTTTGTATTGAAGTGAGATTCACAATGATCTTGGGTTGATTTGCGGTTTTTTTTTCTTCTGGTAGTGTTTAGAATTGTTTACTGTTTTAATAATTATTTCATTCCTTTATCCATAAAAAAGCAATGTACCTATAGTATTTACTAATTACAAATGTAATTTGGAACACTAAATTGCCGTCATTTAAATATTTAGTACTAGCAGACGTCCCGCGGTTTCACTCGCGTTGTTCCCGTTCCTGTGGGAATACAGGGATAAAAAGTATCCTATGTCACCCGGGGATAGTGTAGCTTCTCAACAGTGAAAGAATATTCCAAATCGGTCCAGTAGTTTTGGAGCCTATTCAATGCAAACAAACAATCAAACATTTCCTCTTTATATATTAGTATAGATAACACAACATGTATTGTAATTTTTCTGTGGAAATCTTTATGTTAGAAATATACAAATCAAATAGGATAAATTTCTACTTAAGTAAAATAAACCCTTTATTTTACAGTATTTCAAAATATTGAAATTCCTTGTAGTAGGTTCCTTCTGATTAAACACACAGCAAACTTATTTATTTGACAAACAACGACTTAGCCATTTCAATTACCATCACAAATATGAAATATCTACTCATGTTGTGAAATATAAATCGAAAATTAGTTAATAATTTTAGAGGTGTTAAATAACTCGAATCTTACTTATGATGCCATAATCAATATAGTTTACTGCGATATTCAGCTCAGCTATTAACATTATATTATATCACTTGGTATATTATCATTAGTTCACTGGTTAAAATGGCGTTTGCTGTGTATGGATATTGGATACTAAGGCTCCTCGTGCACTAGGCAGCCTTGCTGAGCAGCCAGTCTCATCATCATCATCATCATCATTTCAGCCATAGGAAGTCCACTCCTGGACTTAGGCCTCCCCTATAGATCTCCAATAAGACCGGTTGGAAGCGGCTCGCATCCAGCACGTTCCCGTGGCCTTAATGAGGTCGTCTGTCCACCTTGTGGGTGGACGTCCTACGTTGCGCTACGACGATACATGGCCACCACTCGAGAACCTTTCGACCCCATCGGTCATCAGTCCTCCGTGCTATGTGCCCTGCCCACTGCCACTTCAACCTGGTCGGTAATCTTGGTTCTTCTACGGATCTCCTCATTTCTGATTCGATCTCGTAGAGAGACTCCGAGCATAGCCCTCTCCATAGCTCAGCAGCCAGGCTGCGGAGGCCAAAATATTCATAAATTCCGTGGCAGCTAAAGTGCGCGGGTTCCAAGACCAATACACCGTCATAATTATGTTCGACAGGCTGCCGCTGCCAGGCTGCCGCAGCCAGGATGCCGCAGCCAGGATGCCTAGTGCGCGGATAGCCTTACTGGTCCAATATTGAATGTGTTACGCTCTTCAATATACCTACTTTCCTTGTGAGGTCACTTTTATGCAACATTATTAATATTAGGTACCTCTGACATAGATACTAAACTAGAAAAAGGGGGTTGTACTCATTATTCGGAAGAACTTTTACTATCGGGTTTAAGAGAAACCTAAAATCGCGAAAAATTTGTCAGCTACTCCATACATAACTTAAGTAATACACTTTGTCTAGTTACATGTACATAAATGTAGGGAGCGATATGTACATAAACATACTATTGGCAGGTAGGTGTACCTAAAATTTTTGACTGTACCTACTATCAAATCACATTCTGTTCTGAGCACACTGCGATGAATTATATCTAACTTCGTTTTTACACTTTACACTAGGAATTTATCCTTGTGTCGTGAGTGCGTTTACAAACATTGAAACTCACACACACTAACAGCCAAACCCGGAACGATTATCTGTAAGACATAGAAATATTTGTTCTGTGCGAGAGTCGAACCTGCGATGGGCAGCACTACACAGCCAATCAATCAGAATCGTGCTGCAAACCCACATTTCGTCAGATATGCCAAAATCCCATGTAATAGGGAGCGAGCCTTTTCCCTATATTTATGCCTTTTAACTTTAGATTAGAGTAATAGGCTCTTAATAAACTGGTGCGCTTCACCGTCATTGTTTCCATCACTGCTTGCCATCAGGTGGGATTGCAGTCATGCACTAGTTTCTAATATTAAAAAAATATATATCTATACTAATATATTATATTGTTTGTTTCCATTGAATAAGCTCCGAAACTACTGGACCGATTTGGAAAGTTCTTTCACCGTTGGGAAGCTACACTATCCCCGGGTGACATAGGCTACTTTTTATCCCTGTATTCCCTACAGGAACGGGAACAACGCGGGTGAAACCGCGGAACGTCTGTTAGTTCATATTATTTTTATTATTATTTTTTATATCGATATTAAAGTACCAAATCTGATCACTATCAAAACATTACCACCTTAATCTATTACTTATTGTAAAATTCTCACAACTTCGCACCTTCCAAGTGTCATATTTATCCGAATATGGACAACGACTAACAATAAAGTACAGTCAGTGAAAATATTATGGTCGCAATAAAAGTAATAAAATTTTGATTGCCTACATAATTGTTTTAGTATAGTGGATTGTAAACAGTGTGGTGTTAGAAATGTGCCTTGTCGCCCATCATGGAATTCTTCGAATTTTGTTTTGTAATCTTGTCTGTCAATTGTTTTTTTCGTATATTTTTTTTTTTAAATGAAGCACCTTTAGGGCCTTGTGGCTAAATACTACAGACGCCAGCACATCAACTTTATTATAAACACAATAAGGTTCATGTTCAATTGGAAATTTGACTTTTTGTGGTAGGTTGATGTGCTGGCGCCTGCACATCTTATTGTACATTTAAAACACATAACATATCAGTATACAAAGAAACATTAAGTTGTACAACGGTGAAACATTAAAATATAGTTGAACCACTGACTCCTTCTAAGTTGACTGACTCTTTAGGTAAGCTACGCCTGCGTTATTCGGTCCCTGGATGGGTGATATTCATATCAAGACCGAGCCTCATGTAAGGGCAACTCCTCACGGTTTTTCCACTCACATTTGCCTCATAAAATACCTTTCGTTAGTCGCTTATATTCATCTTTTCAACATGACTAAACCATTTTAGGACTGTGTGTCAGTATTTTAAAAGTTTAGAATACATGCATGGAAATTATCTGATTTTCTTCTCTTTATCAAGTTATTTGCTATGATTTCTTTTGTGAAAAACTGTGTTTGTCCGTCAATTCATGCTCCTATCGCACACAGCACCGTCACTCGACGCCTGCGAGCGCAATCACGTTAGTAAATTACTTCTCGTCGCTGTGTAATTTGTTCGTCTGCCACGCCCCGCAACGTCTAGCGTTGTTTTGTTGTCTGACTGTACTTTGGGTTCCCTGTGTATTTAGGGATTTTGAGGACCCTTTAGAGATAGGAGGACCACGGTGTAAAGTTCCCCAACTCTAATTTAAAAGAAAGGATTCTCCAACCAGGCGGGTGCTGTGTCTGGTGGGCACTGCCTGACGGTTGTTGTCAGGATCTTGAATACATTCAAACGCGCGGATAACTTTAACATCGCGATGTAGGATGTATGTCTTTGGGGTTCCATATTTAAAAAAGGATCCTTAAAGCCCGGGTGACACGAGGCTAGTATTTTGAAGCTAGGATAGTAAGCTAGTAAGGGGTCACTAGCTTGGTTTCTAGCTTACCTACTAGCCTGGATTGTAACCAAGCTAGTGCTGTCTACACGAAGCTAGGAAATTTCAAGCTAGTCAAGTCAGTAGTGAGTTGTGCTTAACCTGATAACACGTATACGTAAAAATGAACAGTGTGCGTAAGAGAAAAGCAATTCTACTAAGAAAGTTAATTCGGAAGTTGTGTCAACATGCGCTAGATGAAATATTAGCTCTGCTAGAAGAAAAGCGTACTTGGACAAGACCCTGGATCTTAAGAAGACATAGTCATGGAGCATCTGCATTACTTTTAAAAGAACTGCGATCTGAGGATTCCGGCGAATTCAAGAGTATTTTGCGAATGACACCTAATATTTTTGACAATTTACTGAATCTAGTGGGACCACAAATACAAAAATTAAATACTAATATGAGAGAAGCCATACCGGCTAAAATAAAATTGGAAATAACTCTAGATTTTCTATCATCTGGTGTCAATTACAGGAAGTTAAGTCACATGTATCGTGTTTCAAGATCTACTATATCTAGATTTATACCAGAAGTTTGCAGTGAAATTTATAAGGCATTAAAGAAAGATATACAGGTATGTAGAATTTTATTTATTTCAAATTAAAGTAGGTACTTTTACGCTTACATAAATGGCGAGATTAAATTCTAAATTACAAAATGAGAAATCATAAATGACGACAAAATGTACGTTTACGCTACATAAATGGCGAGAAATGTATCAAGCATTTTGAAATGCTTGATAGATAGGATCTTCATCTTGCTCCAACTCTTGCTGTGGTGGCGGATGGATGATGGGTTCATCACGTTGCTCAGTCTGTTGTAGTTGTGATGGTGGATTAGTGTAGAGTGGACTTGCTGCAGAACTATTGTAAGAAAATGTGGTTGACATATTGGAGTCTGAAGAATTGATAGGTGACTGGTACGAAAATGTAGTATTTCCGAAGTTTAAATCATACATCCGACAGCGGGATAGTGTTGCGTTGATCTGATCCCTAGCTAAAATGGCCTGTCCGGGTGAAAGCTTTTTCAACTGACTTGCTACATATTTTGCTAATATCTCATGTTCATCCAGCTCTGGTTCCTGAAATTCTCGTGAACTGTTTAAATCCTCCTTAATCACCTTAATTTCATTTATCAATGAACTCACTTGCGAAACCTTCCGTTTCTTAAATTGCGGAATGTTACTTCCGGGGGAAATAAATTTAGAAGTTTTATCTTGAATAGACGACATTTCGCTTGCAGGTTGAGACATTTCAACTGTCTTTTCTGACAGATTTTCTGCTACGGGTGGTTCTAATGACTGACTGTTGCTTGCACTGTTGTCATCTTTATTATTGTTTGGAGAATCTTGATTGTTCTGAAAATAAAAAATTTGTTAAAAATATTGTTACAGATTCCAACTACAACTGAAGAATGGGCAGCTATAGAAAATGGTTTCAGAGTGAAATGGAACTTTCCAGCGTGTTATGGCGCCGTCGACGGGAAGCATGTTCAAATCATAGCTCCTGGCAACAGTGGAAGTTTGTTTTTTAATTACAAAAAAACATTCAGTATTGTTCTTATGGCTATTGTTGATTACGATTATAATTTCATTTATATTGACGTCGGCGCCTGTGGAATGGCATCTGATGGAAGTGTTTTTAGGAATTGCTCCATATATAATCAACTAGAAAATAACCTTATACCACAAGGCGGAGTAATTTTGGCGGATGCTGCATTCCCATTAAAATCGTATATTATGAAACCGTACCCAGGTGACAATTTAACACATGAAGAAAAAGTATACAACTACCGGCTAAGTAGAGCCAGAAGAACTGTAGAAAATGCCTTTGGCATATTGGCAAGCCGATTTCGTGTTTATCAAAGACCAATCGCAGTTGACGTAAAAACAGTAGACAAAATTGTACTAGCATCATGTGCTCTGCATAATTGGTTACGAAAAGAGCAAAAAAGCACTTATTGCATTAGTAGTGATGTCGACCAAGAAGACATTGAAGCGGGAAACATTATTCCCGGTTCATGGAGAATGGAAAATTTATGTTTACCCAGTATCAGTCGACAGGGAAGTAACCACTCTTCTCTGTCAGCTATCGAAAAAAGGGAGAAATTTAAGAGATATTTCAACAATGATGGAGCAGTACCATGGCAAGCAAGAATGATTCGTTAATTCAGACAAAACTACAAGAAAAATTAAAAATGCCGACGATTATTAATATTTCAATAAGTACTTTTAAGGTAAATAATTGTAAAGAGTAAATAATATTAAAATAACTTACCGAAGTTTTTCTCTTCATTGGCACCTTTTTTATGAAATTATGCATTTCCTCAAACCAAATAATTTTTGGCTTATAGACTTCTGCAGTTCCAGCTCCAGACCTCTCAGATTTTTCTATCTTTGTTAATTCTTGACAATATGTAGCTCTTAGATTTTTAATTTTATTTTTAATCTCTTTTATCGACATTTCTATTCCATCTTTATTTAGTATGTCGCGTATTTTTTCTAGTGACGAGTCTCGCATTTGCTTGTCCTTGTAAGATGGAATACTTGCATTCCACAAACATTCCTCTTCTCTGTACAATTGAACGAATTTTAAATTAATTTCGTCCGCTAATTTCGGCATTTTAACAAATTGCACGCACTCTCACCACGCTCTCCGACTGCACACTAGCTTAGGTTCGCTAGCTTCGCGGTTGACACGAAGCTAGTAACGAAGCCAGGATAGTAAAACGGGTGGTGGGGGGCGCCTACTAGCTTGAAAAATAGAACCCCAAGCTTTTTAAACTATCCTGGCTTGAGGCACTAGCTTGCTAGCGTCCACACTAGCTTACTAGCTTGTAAACGAAGCTAGTTCCGTCTACACGAAGCTAGTGTCACTAGCTTACTAGCTTGGCAGCACTAGCTTGGCTCACTAGCTTGATTTACTAGCCTCGTGTCACCCGGGCTTTAGAGTTCCTCATCTCCCTTAGAAAAGGGAGGATCCTCCGAACAGACAGGTGTTGTGTATGGTAGACTACTACTGCCCGATGGTTGTTGTCGGGATCTTCTATACGTTCAATCGCGCGGATAACTTTAACATCGCGATGTAGGATATCGGCCTTTAGTTCGTATGTGGCGAGATAGATGTCGCTTAGACACTATCACCAAGTCTTGGCTAGCCGTCTGGTTTGTCACCAGGCTGTGTCTCAGGACCGTGATAGCTAGACAGTTGAAATGTTCACAGATGATGCGATGACGGACAGTGGAGTCTTGGTCTTGGTTCCCGTTTTTTACCCTTTGGGTACGGAACCCTTAAAGTTATTACTTTAGATATGAAAGTCACATATCTAAAGAGGTAGTGAACGTTCAGTGTGAGAATCTAAAACTCCATAAACGTGTCACCATCATTGTCACGTATAGTTATTTCAATACGTACAGGTTCACCTCTATACACTAATGTGCTTAAAGTATTAAATAGACAACAAAAACAAGCTACGAAATCTGTGGTAAAAACACCAATAGTCGTCCGCGCTACAAATAATATCAACATTAAATAAAAAGCCACAAAATTCTTGAAAGTCCTAAATGCAACAATAACTGGATTTTAATTAAAATAAATCACGTTTATAGCGTCGAATTCAATAACCACTTTGTATAATAATTTGTGCGTGTTATAAAGGCTATCTGTATTAATTAAACGGCGCGG
The DNA here is from genome assembly GCA_921972225.1 of Euplexia lucipara. Lineage (NCBI taxonomy): Eukaryota > Metazoa > Arthropoda > Insecta > Lepidoptera > Noctuidae > Euplexia > Euplexia lucipara. The sequence goes on along the minus strand of OV179167.1, from coordinate 9,665,218 downwards.
GACGGCTCATGTTAAACAATAGCTTTATGTCAAAACCGCTAGACCGTTTAAGGTTTTTCCTGGTAAACTGGAAAGAAATGCTATTTTATGAGAAACAGAAGCAATTTGTATGAAGATTTTCCTTGCTGATTTCTTCATGTAGATATCAAATAGCATGATTTTTTCCGTTTTGCACTTGAAAAGGTTAATCAAATTAGGTATAGAACGATTATAAATTCTGTAATTTGCCTTTGATATTGTTTAATCTTTTTCAGTTTGAAAAGGAAAGATCAGATATTGCCCAATGCCTCTGAAGTCTGCAATGAAATCTGAATAATCGTATTACTTTACACTTCTATATCTACTATTAGTGAAGTAGGCCACACCATGCTTAACTCTGCGATTAATAAAAAGGTGATTAGTTCCCCCTCGGTAATAAACGCGGAGTAAAGTTATAACCAATACAAACTTCAGAATTGCCATTTTCTCATTTGTCATGGTGTAAGTTGGCCATAATATTATTGCTTATCATTAGAATAACTTAACACACTATACGTATACAGGGTGGGAAGGACATCAAACCACATCGGGATAGGTACCATCAGTTCTTTACATCACACCCCCAGGGTTGAAATTTTTCGTCGGATTTCCCTTATTTCCAAGTTTTACCTTGAATGATTTTTTTTACTTTAAAGTGAATAAAATCGTGATTTCTGTCGAAACCAATGACATTTTAAATGAGAGAATATTTGACGAATTGACTGTTTAGGAGCAAACCTCATAGGGAACCTCAAACCGACGAAAAATTACAATGTTGGGAGATCCGGAATCATGTCATTATCTGCCTAGCCTTTTCAAAATTATGTTGAGTTCGGCTACTAGTTTACCCGTATACAGCTGAATAACTGTGTTTTACATAGAGCGCGGACCTCCGCAACCCAGTTACTGGGTAACACGATACCCCTTGGTTAAACTGGTTGTCAGATTTCGAGTTTACGACTTACTAAAATAATAAAGCTACTTAATAATCACCATCATTTTCCTTTAAATCGTCCATCATACAGTCCACACACTCACCAACATTTTGAATGTCAGCCAGATCCACCGGCTTTACGTGCTTTCTGAGGCACGGAGGAGTCTTAGTATGTAATGAATGGTCACCCATCCACGGAACATCCTCGTCAAGCGTAGCTTAACCTTCGATCGACCCGTGAGACTGTTACTATTTAGCCACAAGCTCTTCCAGATCCAGAATAATATTAGTATGTGTCACGGTTACACATCCACCCTGAATTTATGCCACTACGGCTAGGCCAACGATAGTCATGGATGATGAGTCTGAGTCTATCATGTTCCTCCGACGACATAGACATTTTCTCCAACACCTTAGGTAAATTTAACTTGCTCTTACACTCAAAACTTAACGTTGAGTAAGTGTTGACCTACCTGGCTTACCATTCAGCTCAAAATTTTTTCAATTTAATTTTCTTTGTTCTTTTCACATATAGCTTATTACGAATAGCTTATTTTACTTTACTGCCTTGGTTTATAAAATAATTGTTTGTTTGTTTGATATTTTAACACAAGTTGTGGTCTCCTTTAATTGAAGATGCACAAGGAATTGTACCTAATTATACTTTGTTCATTTTAGCGTGTAAGGTGTAATCTTTGTTGGAGATCCAAATAAATACAAATACAAATGAGTAGATTACTGTTGTAAAAAAAGCAATTAAAACTAGACAACTCCATGTGTCAGTTTTATAGAAATTGCAGGAAACGCATCCTCCAATTAAAAATATTTTTTTATCCGTGATCTTTATTGTCGTACATCTATTCTTAATTATTAACATACATACATAAACTCACACCTTTTTCCCATGGGGGTAGGCAAGAACTAGACAGTCGTCTCCTACGACTCTGACATACTTCGTTTGCTTCGTGTAAATTCATACATGTGGTCATACACACACGCCGGTAGCGATTACTACACACCCTGAACTTTCTGAAGAACCTCACCAATAAGGTCTACGTTTGTCCTTCTAGTGCTTCCCCTCTTGGCGTTTTCACTTTTTGTTATATGCCTTTGAATGATACTTTCAACTTGACCAAACCATCTAAGCATACCTACCTACTCTTGTCGATTTTTGTCTTATTGCAATCAGCCTAATTTTTGAACGTTAAAATTACATAGACAACAATGTTCCCATAATATGTATGCATTTAGAAATACATAAAAATGTTTATCAGTTCTCTAGTAGGAGTCATAGCACAATCTCAGCTTAGTAAGGGACTAGATGGCGTTGTGTGAAAGTTGTGTAATATTTTTTTTTAATTATTAACGTCTTGTTTTAATATTTACAGGTAAATTTGAGCCGCATCCTGCTGCCAGTTTCAACATGGGATACCTCATGGCGCCGTACCCCTACCCCAACGGTGGGGCGCATCCCCTACCCGTCTCAATGGTGAGTTTTTACGATTTCGCATTAACTTAATCGTTTTAGCGGAGTGACGAGAACTGGTGCTTTCACCCCTTGACTTCGAACGGTTGATGCTTTTTATTTTGTTTTAATTTTTGTCTAAGGTTTTAATTTTTTTGTTTTCAATGTTTGAATTTTTCTGTCCAGATATTTTCTTCTTTACAAAAATACCCTTAATATAAATCACGCCTTTTTAACATTGACAACTTACCTTTTATAGATACAGACGCCAGCACGTCAAGTTACCCCAATGTGTCAGATTTCTTTGATCGTTTTTCAACTTTATGTTAAACAGAATAAGGTTCATGTTCAATTGGGAAAATTTGACACATTGGGGTAACTGGATGTGCTGGCGTCTGTACATAAAATCACGCCATTTTCCCATGTCGGCATGCAGTAACGACAAAACGTTTAGCTTCAGAAGGGGCCGTACCTAAAAACATTTGGTCATAGACAAATGACTTGAAGGGCTGAGGGCTATCATGTCATTGCCAATGACTAGCTGGGGCGTCTAATTGCACACCGAAATTTGATTACAACTGAGAATTTACAAAAAATTAGTCTTGCATTTTAAGCGGACTTCAAGTTACGGTGACTATCATGCGGGGTACTGTGCGAGTCGTCAAATATCTGTGAGTGCGCTTTTTGACAGTTAATCGTTGAGCACATTGGCCAGTGATCATCCATCATTATGAACTGTCAACGGAGATATATGCTATTAGCCCTACTGATTGCGAATACTATGTACACACGGCAACACATCAAACTATACATTTCTAGTTTACACTGACCTCGCATTGTACGGAAATCCTATATCATGCGAATCAGCTTATTCTGAAATGAATTGTATAGCTTGGTGTGTAGCCGTGAGTACCTGACTTACCTGCAAACAACACCCATAAGGACTGTCGTTTAAGAGGTGGTCGGGGAGGTCTCCGATGTTTCCACTTCACGGAAATCTGCTGAAAAAAAATCTTGCCAGGATTTCAAAAGTTGCTCAATAACAGCTAAATTAACCGTAATTTCAAAACTTGGAAAAATTACTTAGGTAAATTTCTAAAAAAAACTCGTTCAAACCAACACAATTTTCTTGAAACAAAACTTAAACCAAGTAATATCAATAACCTTATCGCCAATATACTCTAGTTATCACCACCAGATTGCAAGGGACACTAGCAAAATAGATATATCTATCGATATATATCTAAAGAATTCGCTTATCGGTCACATTATCACTTGTAGACGTTTGTGATCACGTTATAATTCAGTTTAAAACGCTGCTGGTTTTGTTTACCTAATTATAATTCAGTACAAAATACTACTGTATCAAATCCTTATTAAAACAGCCGTTCAATACTTGACTATTTAAAAAAATGCCCTGGCTAACATTCAACTAAACTAAACTAAATAGATAAGGTAGACAAGAAGGACATTTTTATTCCAATAAAATTAAGAAGACATAGGACAATAAATTGATAAGTAAGTACAAGTACCAATGTGACTTTTTAAGTTTATCTTAGACATCATTGACCTCGTTGAAGGAAAACTTCGTGAGGAAACCTGGACTTGCGTGGTGATCAATGCTCGAGCCTCCTTTGTATGAGAAGAGGCCTTTGCCCTGCAGTGGGACAGTAACAGACTGGTATTATTTAATTTTTTATTTAAGTAAAACTGATTAAATACTTATGTAGGTACACTAAAACTAACTAAGTACAAATAAAATAAAAACAAATGGGGGAATACAAAACTGGTACACTCAGGCGTCTAAGTAGGTACCAAACCTTCCCATAGCTGTCATCTGAAAACGTGCCGAACGTACGAAGACTGTCAGCATTGCCACGTTGGATGGCAATGCTACTTCTCTGGCCAAAGTATTCTTTAGCCAGGCCTCTGGTCACGCAAAGTGTCGACCAGTCGGCGAGTAATCTCGAAAAGATAAAAGAAAGTAATGTACCTACAGACGCCAGCACATCCAGCTACCCCAAACTGTCAAATTTTCCCAATTGAACATTAACCTTATTTTGTTAAGCATTTATTCTACTTTCATGTGTCTTTTACCACGCCCAACATTCACTTCCATACGTTAGTGTAGTGTGTATATTGTCAAATAATATTCTTCTTGTCTGTGTATATTGTCAAACTAGCTTCTGCCCGCGACTTCGTACGCGGATCCTGTTGCTTATGCCAGCGACAACGGGGTCGTCAAAATCGAAGATCTGAAACATCTGATGTCGAATTCTATAAGCCCGGGGACGGGAAATCAATGGGATGCGCGAGACGATTCAAGATGTTCCAGATTTTTTATTTTTGTTGTTCAACAGGAAATGCCATCAGACTTAACAACTTTTGCTAAGACGCCATTTCTATTATGTATATGTTATATTGTCTCTGGGCTTTGGAGTTCCCTTACAGGTGCTCCAGATCTTCAAATTTAGTCTCACAGCAGAAAACACTCTTCACGTGGAATAGTTTTAGCAACGGCACCATTTTTATATCTCTTTCACTTTAGGTGTTCCATTTTCCAAAATAAATTATAGCCTATAATATGTTGCGTGACGTTCACGATCAGCGGTCAGTCGCGCATCTCCTTCCCCCACTTATCTCTAGAGTCGATGCGTATATACGCTGAAAACTCAAGCGTCATGCTTTTTCCGTGAACGTCTCCAACTCGCGAGACAGTGCATGGTGTTCACGATCAGCGGTCAGTCGCGCACATATTCTTCACTGGTCTCTAGATACCTGGATGTAGATGCGTAAATACGCTGAGAATGCAGGCGTGCTTCGCGATCCCAAGAAGTTTCCACGGAGCGAGTTGCAGCCTCATGTTCTCGAACAGCATCAAGTCTCTCCTAACGCTCTTCGGTAGATTGTTGGGATCTTATGGTCTTTAATCATTTAGCACCTTTGGAACATTGGGAAAAGTTTGACCTCTTTCCAGGCATGGTTATAGTTTTATTGTGATGATACCTTATCAATTAAAATCTAAGTGGCTGCTCCCCTGCGTTACCGGGTAAGCTACCGTGTAACGAAGATAAATGGAAAAGGAAATTAAACACTCAAATAACATAAGCCCGAAGGCATACGATAAAAAAAATGGGAGTTTTAGCCAGTAGAGTCTAATTTTCAACGATATACCATCGTCATCGAAAATCAGTCCCGAACTGTTCCCGCCTTCACCGCGTAGTACTACTTATGTTATTTTATAATTATGCAATGAAGTTAGTGATAGCTTTAATTTCTATACCAAATGTTTCTAATCATCGATTTTTATAAGTCAACAGGAAATGCCTATCAGACTGAACAACTTTTGCTAAGACGTCATTCCTATTTGAGTTATGGTGTAGCTGGGCTCTTGGAGTTCCACAACAGGTGTTCCAGATCTTCGATTTTTATACGTCAACAGCGAGTGCTCATAAGGCTGAACAACTCTTGCTAAGACGTCATTCCAATATATGTTATAGTGTAGCTAGGCTCTTGAAGTTCCACATCAGGTGTTCCGGATCTTTAAATTTATTCTCTCAGCAGAAAATGCTCATAACTTGGAACAATTCTTGCTATGGTACCATTTTTGTATCTCCTATAGTTTAGATGGTCTGTTGCGGTTCTGCATCAGGTGTTCCGGATCTTCAAATTTATTCTCTCAGCAGAAAATGCTCATCACGTAGAACAATTTTTGCTATGGGACCATTTTTGTATCTCCTATAGTTTAGCTGGTCTGTTGCGGTTCCGCATCAGGTGTTCCGGATCTTCAAATTTATTCTCTCAGCAGAAAATGCTCATCACGTGGAACAATTTTTGCTATGGGACCATTTTTGTATCGCCTATAGTTTAGCTGGTCTGTTGCGGTTCTGCATCAGGTGTTCCAGTTTCCAAGATAAATTATAGCCTATGTGTTGACCAGACTTAATATCTATACAACAAAAAAAAAATCATTCAAATCCGTCCAGTAGTTCCGAAGATTAGCGTGTGCAAACAAACAGACAAACAGACAAACAGACAAACAGACAGATTTTTTTTTTTTGGATTCGTGCTCTATTACTGTTTCTAAACCCCCCTCAATTATTATTTTTTAAATATATTCAATGTGCAGACACAGTTTTTTTACAGTCTTATATGTAGGTATAGATAATATTCTTGTCTAATATAAATAAACGGCTCGTTAAAACACAAATAAACCCTCAGAGGTTTTTGCTATATGGCTAAAACCGTGTATAAGTGTTTTGGAAATAAATACAATAATAATAAGTAGATACTTAACCTACAAAGTATATGAATGAATGAAAATGCAACATTAGAACCTAGATTTGAAGTGAACCTACCAAATCCAACAAATTAAAAAAAAAAAAAAAATGAGAAGACTGCAATAATACCTTAACAGCATCACTCACATCTACAAATGCACCTTACACAATCTCAAATAAGATAAACTTAGTATATTTACACAATCAACTCATAAACAAACATTAGGACGGTCTTCCACATCGTAATATAATCCACCGTGATACTATTTTTATTGGATTATTTCCTCGTAATAACCGCACCACGTGTTCGGACCGGGAACGAACCCGGGACGCGCCGGAAACGGTAACACAAACAGTTTTTATTTCTGACTCCATCCTGCTTCGATGTGTACAATCGGGGAAATAACTAAATTACACATTCATATTTTATTGGTTTGCTTTGTCTGGTGAACTTTTAAGGGGATTCGATTGTCCATTTTCGTTCTTCTAGTAAAGAAAAGGATTCTGTATCTAAAGTGTCCCTACGGATCCCCATTACTAAGCTTCCTTCGTTCCGTCCGTCTGGCTCTATCTCAGAAACTGTACATACTAGGTAGCTGAAAATGTTCACATAGTGTGATAATTTGTGTTGCTGTTATAAAAAGTATCTATTCAATGGACCCATCGAGTGTAAGTTCGACTCGCACTTGGCCATTTTGTTTAGTGTCTGTCTTAACATAACCACAACCTTCCCCAACAAAAAATTTCAGCTATTTTGAGAAGTCGAATCTACAAAAAATAACTAAACTCAAGTCAGGCATAAAGCAATCGTTGAATCTTAAAAAAAAAATAACAAAACGCAATCCTCCAAAGAATTTATTTGAATCTAGAATGACCGAATGAAAAGCTTTTAAACAACTCGTACGTAGAACGTCGGGCGTCGTACGTCAATATGGTTCAATACCTAAGTCTAGTACGCATGCACGGCACGGGCGCGCCATTCAAATCCTTTGGAACGCGCGGTAAGAAACGAAAAAGAATCCGCCGCGAAAATATGAAACTCTAAACGCAACAGGTGGACATACAACCGTCTCATTCTTTTCTATGAGATTTTAAGTTTCGTCTCTGTTGTACGGAAGCCGCCCCTACAGTCGCCGCCCCCGCTCTGGGGCGGGAAATTTAAATGAAGGAGGGGTAGGGATGGAAATGCTTTTCTTTTTGCTCGCGGGGTGTATTTTAGGGCTTTTGTCTGGGTGAATGCGGCCGGCAATTTCGGGGTCGCTTGCGTTCGTTCCGTCTCGGGATTTGAAAATCGAATATTTTACTTTTTTTATTTTAAATTCAATTTAAGCGTTCCTTTATTGGACGTGTTTGAATGAGGTACTTAGAATAGAACGAAGTAATGAATGAATGAGTTTTCCTTAAAGTTGTTCGAAACGGGAATTAAGCAGAATAAACAAAATAAAGCTGTTTAAAATCTCCGCGGCCATCTTTCTTCCGCCATCCTAATAAGATAAAAAACAAATGCGTTATTTTAAGTATTCCTGTCACGTTTCTTCAAAAAATGAAACATTGTTCTAATCGTTTCATCAGCTTGTAGATCCTCAGCTATATATACATACATGGTACAAAATACCTTACTGATAAAGACGCTGCCACATTATGCCTTAATCACCAGACATAGTAAAGGGTCTGCCTCATTGGTCATCGTTAGTCGCAAGCGCTACTGCTGTGCTGAGCATGAGGTCCTGGGTTTGAACCTCGGGCTGGGCATAATTTTATTGAGTTCTTCCATGTAATATACCTTATATACCCGATAAATGGCAATGAAATGTCTATTTATTTCTGTTAGTATACATCGTGTATGCGCCCTTCCTCCTCTCTCCTAACAAACTATGCTGTTCCCGACAGGGCCATAATTGATACTTATGAAATTGAACAACACCCTGTAATACATTATGGTACGCAATAAAGTATTGAGTATCTTCCCAGATTCTTTTACATGACATTTTTTTTAAAACTAAAATGGCATTTCCAAAGTGACTGATCCCTCAGCAGAAATGCCGAAACAAACTCAAGGGTCATGGTCTCTTTTAAAGTCCAGACGTAAGATTGATTATGCGGGTCTAACGATGCAGGGCAAAGTCTGGAAAAGCCCTGTGAAGAAATAATCAATTCAGCTTTAGTTGACCTGTCCCGACAGACGGCAAGCTTGCTTCAGTCATCGTGTAGCTCAAACCTATTTCAGAGAGGTCGCCCCTTATTTCATGTTACTTCTCAGGCCTCTTATAAAACTAGGTAACACCGCACCCCTTAGTACAGACGCCAGCACATCAAGCTACCCTAAACTGTCAAGTTTTCCCAATTGAACATGAACCTTATTCTGTTCAGAATAAAGTTGAATAACTTTAAAAAAAAATTGACACATTGGGGTAGGTTGATGTGCTGGCAGACGTACAACAGTTTGTCGAACTTTCGCACATCTGACCACCAGTTACGACTGTCAAAGATTTACAAATGACAGCTGAGTGCGCGGGAGCAACGGCTTAACGTTGTTTGTCACGACACAGGGATATCGGAGGGGTGTGATTTGTGCTTTTGTGTATTAAGTAATGTCAGTGATCACCCATCTCTTCACCATACATGACATACTTACTTTATCATCACGCTTGTAATCGTCAATGGATTAGACAGAGGTGCACATTTCGCTAATTATGTACCTATAGTTCCATTCATTAAGGGGCGAGCCTAATGTCATTTATGAAACACAAATCATGAAATACTGCAACAATTCTAAGTGTAAAAACTCTATAAGAAACGATTTGTTCCACCCGGGAATCGAACCCGAGGCGTCATGCACAGAAAGAAAAAGAAAAAAAACTTTTTTACAAAAAATAAAACCGACTTCAAAAATAACACTAAACGGTGTAAAATAACTCTAAATTCGGTTTTATTTTTTGTAAAAAAGTTTTTTATTTTTCAATTTTTAGTTGTTCCCATACAAACATTTGCCAGGAATTGATTTTATATTGTTAATTGTTATCAATACATGTCATTTTAATAGGGTTATCCACCTAACCCTAATAAATGAAACTTAACATACCTAACTGTCGAAATCTAGGTATATTAAACACATCTGCCTACCCCTCTGAGCATACAGGCTTGATGATACGTCATGATGTTGTATAAACAATAAACATCCAAGCGATTCCAGCAATCACGATAGATTAACCGTCTATTTTTGAAGAGTTCCGTTGTATATCTCCGAAGATCAGCACCAGATCTTCACCAAATTAAAATGGGACCACCTCAGGAGTCTACTCTTTCAAACAAAAAAAGAATTTCGAGAATCGGTCCACAAATGGCGGAGAAATCAGAATACATACACACGAACATAGAACCTCCTCCTTTTTTTGAAGTCGGTTAAAAATGTTTAAATATTTATATTGCACGGTGCGGCAGCTGAGATCCAATTCTATTAGGATACCAGGCAACTAGTGCCTTACGCTGGTACAAAAGTAATATTACAAAGTATACATTTATTAAAATACAATCACAACAATTGCAATTAATACGGTAATTTTCCGTAGCGATTGAATTGCAGTGTGATAACGTTAATTAATAGTTTGTAATAATTATTGTTCGCTTTTGTAACTTATTGTCTGTGGTTTGACGCTACCTTATCGTAACTTAAGTTAGACTTTCATTAGGTTTTGTGGTTGTATGTGGTAAGTATAACAATTGGTCCCTTATTAACTTGACGTGACAGATATGTGTTAACAATTTTGTGTTTTCTCAAACAAATGGAAACTTTTTCTTGTGAAAATGAAGTATATTTCACAATGACGAGTGTGTTAAAATTAATTTATGACTAACATACATTTGTTTTACATTTTTGTAGGCTACACATCAACTTTCAGGTTCACGCTAAACCTCGTATTGTACGGAAATCCTATACAATGCGAAATAGGCTTATACTGGAAATATATAGCTGTATATTTATGTATATGTGTTATCAGCAAAATATTTACTCCTATAGATCTCTGAAAAGATTTCCGCTAATCAAAACAAGCTTTCATACACCTTACAAAGACTTTGACAAATATTTACCGTCATTCTTCCCATTGCATACAAACATGTTAGTGTGTCTCTGACCCCTGTATGTTTGTGCGTATACGTATGTGTGTGTCGGTGTGTGTGTGTTTAACATCCACCGGAAGGGGTGAGCATACTTTATTTATAGAAGGACCACACGACATGACAGTTTAAACTACTGATACTAATTATGATGAATGAGGAAATCATTATTAGTAAACTGGCAACTTATTTCTAAAACTTGACAAAAGATTTTTAGTAAGTAGATGTTCTCAATCAGAGCAGTCAGAAACCTCTAAGTCTGACTTATAGCAGTCTAACCAAAGACGCTTCATTAAAATGTATTTACTTACTATTAAACTTACACATAAAGTATTCAACAGTAGTTTCTAAAAAAACAACAATTATCTACTTACTTAAATAAAAAAATCAACCTACCTATGTCTTATAATAAGTAATTATCAAAATTAATTAAAAATCCAAACCTAATAGAAAACAACTAAACTTAAATAAAATCTTGAACTAAAGTCAACACAAATGTATGCAATAAATATTGGTAAGAGTAAATATTGGTATTCAGCTGCATTCTGACAACTGGAAGGAATGCCTTAGAGATAGTTTTTGACGGCATGTGAAGCCCATGGGCGGCATAAAAACTCTGACATCACGTTAATCAATAAGTACGCGAAAAAGGAAAAGAACTCCTCAAGGGAGGTTAATTTGCCCCTTAGGAACCAAATTCCTTCCTTCCTTCCTTTTGTAAAGTCCAAAAAACGGAGAAGTACTCCTTAAGGGAGGTTAATTTGCCCCTTAGGAACCAAATTCCTTCCTTCCTTTCGTAAAGTCCAAAAAAAGGAGAAGTACTCCCTAAGGTAGGTTAATTTGCTTCTTAGGCACCAAATTAAACTCCTTTCGCAAAGACTAAAAAAAAGGAGAAGTTCTCCTTAAGTGAGGTTAATTTGAACCTTAAGCACCAAATTACACTCCTTTCGCAAAGTCCAAAAAAAGGAGAAGTATTCCCTAAGGGCGGTTAATTTGCTCCATAAGCACCAAATTAAACTCCTTTCGAAAAGGTCAAATAAAGGAGAAGTACTCTATAAGGAAGATTAATTTGCTCCTTAGGCACCAATTTAAATTCCTTTTCTAAAGTCCAAAAAAAGGAGAAGTAGGTAAGTACTCCTTAAGGGAGGTTAATTTGCTCCAAAGGCACCAAATTAAACTCCTTTCCTAAACGCCAAAAAGCTAAAGCACCATACAACTTGAAATAAACATCTTAAGGCTCGTTATCATCAGTTAAATATTATAGTCTTGCGAGAATATCTTCACGACGTATCTTGAACACGTCGCGGCGGCGTGAGCAGGCGGTCACCTAAGTCAGATTACAATTTGTGCAGTACAATATACTAACGTTGTTGGTTAGATGTACTTTGTGTAGTAACGGTTTTTTGGTAATTTTGGTTTCTAAACCACGAATCTCGAACGAACGAATCACGAACAGACCTCGGTACGCGTTGCTTTACTTTAAATCAACAGTCAATCAACTTTAATTTAACAGTGAGCCCATTATGTAGTATTATTAATTCATTAAACCCCAAGCGGACGCCGGCGTTTGTGCTGTCATTGTCTTTCTATTCTGTTGACACCATTGAAAGGTTTTAAAAGTAACCCTGCCTAAATGTGCTGAGAATGGACAGGGAATAGAATAGACGTCCGTGATACCTTAAATCCTCAGGTCCAGTTGTAAGCCATCGTCAGGCACTTATTGTCTGGCATTTGTCAAGGCACAGAAGTCTTTATTATGCTTAACTACTTTCTAATTTTTTAGTGTCTCATAATTTAATTCTTGTGCTTTGTTCCTATTATTTGTTGTTATCATGAACCTCTTTTGAGTCAATTCTTTCTTCCTGATAACTTACAGAGCTGCAAAGCTTCTTGTTACACTTACCTGTTGAATAAAACCATATAGGTACCTACTAACCGATAGTTGATAGTATATTATGTAGTGTAAAGTCCTTATTCAACATAATATGCCAATTGATTAACTTGCATGAATAGCGACAACATCATTCATGGAGTGTAAACCCAGTTGGCCACGTAACGGGGTTAAATGGTACCATTCAATCAGTCAATCAATCAATCAGTGTGATATTGTGAACCGATTGATATCCAATTGTTATTGGTTATAACTATAACTGATTCGTGATGCGATATTGTTTAGTCCCTATCAAGTAATTGGTAAGTAAGTTGTTTACTTACCAAAAAGGCTAAGGCTAAGCTCAACTGGTTTCAGAGTTTCTATGCCACATTCTCTGTATGAGAAGAGGCTTTAAACCTTCAATGGGACAGTAACAGTGTCAAAGTCAAAGTATTTATTAGAGTGATTTTTGGTAAACACAAATAGGTCTTACTATAGTTGTTTGACAGAACTCAAAAATCTACCTTTAAAGTATACACTATTAATTAATACATTTACACACACACACACACATTTTTACATTTTTTTTCTATTTTTTTATGCATTTTGTTTTTCATTTTTTTTTTCATTTTTTTTTTTATTTTTTTTTATTTATTTCATTTTTTTTTTAGGTATATAGTATTTCTTTATAATAGTATAATCTAGTGCTTGACTGCGATCCCAAGTGGTGGTAAGCAGTGATGCAATCAATGATTGACTGGCCTGTTGGTCTTGTAGTTAGTGACCCTGACTGCTATGCCGGAGGTCGTGTCTGAGTGTAATTTATCTATAATATGTATATATTTAGAAATTTCATTATTAGTATGCTTATCGGTTGTTTAGTATCCATAACACAAGCTCTTAGCTTAGCTTGGGACTAGATGGCGTTGTGTTAAAAGTTGTGGAATATTTATATAGGTTTAAAGACTAATTTACAAAAAAAAAAACAACCGACTTTTTAAAAATAATTCCAGTTTCGGAAGTCTGTGGCTTTAGTGGTTTTATTTTGTTCATTATTGGCCACCGACTTCCGAAACTGGAATAATTTTTCACCTGTAAGTGTTTTTTTAAGAAGTCGGTTTTTTTTTCTGTAAAAAAGTTTTTATTTTGCAATTTTTAGTTTCTTTGTACGTAAAGAAAGTCTTTCAAAACTTGAAAGAATCATTGAAATCGGTTAAAAATTAATCTGTACATCTCTGCCAGGCCCCTTTTAAAATAGACAGGCGTAATGTTATGTTATGGAAATACATAAACCATGCACAGACATGTGACTGTAGCTATTGCGAGTAATTTGCTGTTATGCGTTGAAGAGTTCCGTAGCCTGACTTCTTCATCAGTTTTTCTTTACCAAATGTTACTTGCTAAATGTAAATGTTTGATTTGTTACCAAAAGTGTTAAAATCGGTACATGTTTTCCTTTACTATTTGAGGAGTTCCCTCAATTCCTCGAGGATCCCTCATCGGATCTGAGGTTTAATACTAATGGGACCAACCTGGTAGTATACGCTATCAAATAAAAAAAGAATGTTGAAAATCGGTCCATAAATGGCGGAGTAATCGCGTAACAAACACACAAAAAAAACATACCGTCGAATTGAGAACCTCCTCCTTTTTTGAAGTCGGTTAATAATACATTTTTTTTTAATGATGGTGAAGCGTGCCACTATGTAGTTTATTAAAAGCCTATTCATTCTAGCTTTGAAGACGCTTAAATTCGAGTATTATTTAATTATTCTAAGTACGATACTGTGAATTATCTACATAGTTTTCTATGAGATCGTTAAGTGTAACGAGCACTAATATGCGTTTGGGTAGGTGTTGCCATAACATAAATTTGAAGGGTCGGGTAAGTTAGCTGGCAATACTTTACGTACATCATACTAAGCCATTCAACCGCTTGACAATATAATTGTTTTGTGTTTACAACTTTCTTTTTGGGGGCCTTCTTTTGGGGGGGTCTTCTTTTTTGGGGGGCTTCTTTTTGGGGGTCTTCTTTTTTTTTCATGTGCTTAGTAACTAACCTGATGTCTGAGTTCCTATGACGCCTTTGGGGCCTCTAACTTGGCTTAACATTTCGTCGACATAGCACAATCATGTTTCTCTCAGGTTTACGTTCATCATTTTAAAGCAAATGATAATAAAATTATACTTACTATACGCACATGTTTTTTTTAAAGTTAGAGGTTCGTGCCTTGGGTTCGAACTCGATCGTACTTCGGTCACATCAGTGTGTTGCGGAAGAATCGTACGTTGTTGCGACCCCCGGTGGCGCTTGTGTGAGATGAAACTCCGGGATGGTTTTTAGTCAGTCTGGCAGACCCCTTGTCCCAGATTGAAAGAGTTTCATGAGAATTTTCCACCCCTAAGTAGATCAAAAGAAAAGGAAATTTATTAATACTTACGTTATGTGGTTATTACAAATACTTAATACCGCTGTAAGGTTTAATCGGTTTTGTCCTGAGTATAAACCTGAAGTCTGGATTAGTCTCCTATTAAATGGGACTTAATTGGCGAAATATAGGTGTTCAAACACACCATACACGCCACTGTATAATCCTTCTGGATATATATCCCCCCCCCTGCCCCTGCCTGTTGGTCTAGTAGTTAGTGACCCTGACTGCTATGCCGTAGGTCGTGGGTTCGATTCCCACCCAGGACAAATATTTGTGTGATGAGCACGATCATTTGTTCTGTGTCTGGGTGTAATTTATCTATAATATGTATGTATTTAGAAATATATAAGTATGTTTATCAGCTGTTTAGTACCCATAACACAAGCTCTTAGCTTAGCTTGGGACTAGATGGCGTTGTGTGAAAAAGTTGTGGAATTTATTTATTTATATAATAGGCATAATGTTCTGTATGACACACAATGTTATGTAAAAGGGATCTTTTTAACACTTTAACTGTTCATAAAGTAGACACAATAGTTAAACAATCAACATGAACCATATGTGGCTCATGGGGCTGGCTTTAAAGACAAAGATAAGTCAATTTGGGAAGATCTTCTGAAGATATCTATCGAGCTTATAAACTGTGGTTCCGACGGATATCCCTTATCAAAATGTACCCATAAGACCATTAAAAAGCACATTTCTGCCGGTCCCCAATTCGTCCCCGATACCGTCCATAATTCCGCCCGGGAAAATCATTACACACGCCCCGCTAATTCGGGTTTCGAGAGCGACCACCCGACCCCCTATCTCCCCTACCCACGCTGCATCTCATTTTCAAATACCATACTAAGGCGCGATTTCTCTACACCCGATCAGCTGCAAGCCGAACGAATATAAACTCTATATCTTACTTTCAAAGTGCATTTTCCTTAGATAACAATACAATGTAGTCACGCCAATTGTAACTTTGTTGACTGGGCGCTAGAGTTAGAATTTCTTTGTGTTTTCTTCGGCGCCCGCGTACGGGTTTCGACCCAGATGGCGGGGGTGGGATGGGGAACGTTTTCCACTGAATAATAGAGGGGAGATTTCCTCTTATTTTTTCGTGAATTTTTTATTTAAGAAAGGGATAAGATTTTAATGTGGGCGCTCCGTGCTTTTATTACTCGCGATTGTGGGATATGTCGCTATTGTCAAGTCCTGATGCGTATGGGGTTTACGCTTAAGGTATTTTGTATGGCCGGAGGTCGGAGTTATGTCTTTAATGACGTTTCACTTGATATACTCCAGCAGTTTTTTATCCACTGCCATATTGCGGTTAGGTATTGTGTCCATTGTTCGGGGTTTTTCCACTCAGCTTTACATTTTCAAGGATTCATTTTGTGGATTAGATTCCTAGATAGAATCTTCTACTTACTAACAAGTTTTTTTACCGTCGATGGCTGGTCATCCGACCAATCAAGTTGTCGCTCGTCTAATAAGTATGCCGTCCGCAGACGTTGCTTGCCGGAAACTAGTACGCATTCCCCGGCGCCGCCTACCCTTGAACCTAGCTCAAAATTCGACAGCTAAGTTTTTTGGTGTAAGGTGCAAGCTTCTGGCGATTAAGTTGAGGTTATTTCGTGAAATACTGTTACGCCGAATCATTTGGTTTTATTTTCCAAATGTGCTGGGGTAAATAGTTGGTAAAACTTCAAATGGTTTGATTCGTTATTACGTATTTTCAAGACCTGTCATATACACAAAAAAGTATTATATGAGATTGGTTAATTTTATTATTATTAAGTCTAAGAATGACCGCTGGTCTCTTAAATTGTTGAAATTTCGGAACTCCGTAGCTCAAGTATACTTATATAAAGACATTTTAGAATACAATTCTTGAAAATCCCTCGTTCTCTGACATCGAAAACTCGCATTTTTTTATTTCAATAGGTATCTTAATGAAAAAATCTAACAATAGAAAGAAAAATAATTAATTCTGCATAGATGCATATGGCTGGACTGGGACCCGATCAAATATATAGCTAGAAGAAGGGTAGGCCGATGTTGATGTAGAATAGTTTATTCTGCATTAAAAAACCTCAAATCACAAAAACAACAAACTTACAATGTTACTTAGTAGCTATAAATTCGACCCCTATTGTACTTCAACTACCAACACATAACAGGATATAAGTATTAATAACTTAACATACATAACTTCCTTCCTTTTCTTCTTACTTTCCTTACATCCATACAAATACTCACACAAAATCAGAACCAGCCAAGTACGTTCGACCACGCACATTAAAGGGTTCCGTAGACATAATAAATATGTACGCATTCACTGTTACGAATTGCAAAAGTAAGTTTGTTTTTCACCTAAACCAATTTTTTAAAGAGGTGAAATTGGTTTGAGTTTGTTATGTACAGACGCCAGCACATCAACCTACCCCAATGTGTCCAATTCCTTTGATAGGTTTTCAACTTTATTTTTAAACACAATAAGGTTCATGTTCAATTGGGAAAAGTTTGGGGTAGGTTGATGTGCTGGCGTCTGTACAAACTTACAAACTAATTTTCTGTAATTAATGCTAACCCGATTTTAATAAAAAAAAATACTGAGCTAACTAACCGAGTGCCATAGGATACAATAGGCGTAATGTTATATTAGTTTACATAAGTGTATCAAGCTTTTAATGCAATGTGAGTATGCAAGTAAATAGTGTGTTCAATGCGAGTTTTAAAATAAAAGGCTTCCGTTTTTGTCATTTATCTACGGTACCCTAAAACCTCTCAAGTGTGATTATAATAATTGTCGGCGCGATCAATGACGCAATTCACTTTGCTAATGCCGACAAGATCGTTATCAATTCAATGATTGTTTATTGTTTCTGCTGTTTGATAAGGCGACACCTTGAATTGGACGATGTATTGAAATCCGTGGCAAGGTTAAGCATGTATTATTGATTATAATCAACCGAATACGTAGTGTTGTTTGAACACCAAATATTATGCCAAATAATATGACTACATAATATTTTTTTTGTTTTTTTTTTTGTGTAGGTAGTTGAATATTTTAAACAAAAAAACGGCTAAGACGGTTTCGTATGTACAGACGCCAGCACATCAAGATACCCCAATATGTCAAATTTCCCCAATTCAATGTGAACCTTATTCTGTTTGCCATAAAGTTGAGAAACGATCAAAGAAGTTTGACACATTGGAGTAACTTGATGTGCTGGCGTCTGTACTTGGCCACCGATAAAAGTATAAATATTGCAGGATGTTTTTAGGTTATAAATTCAAATTTACACAGGGTGTGAATACGACTAAAAGAAAATTTCAAATTACATTCAAAAGTTGCAATCGACCAAAATGTATAATTTTTTTTTTTTTTTTTGTGATATTAGGGTTTGCAATAGTAAAAGTGGTTGTGAAAATGTAATCCATGACAATAAATTAACATGTATCTACTAACCCAGTCGCTATTTTCAACTGTTTTTGCGACAGCAAACCAATTTTTTTAATTTCGATTGTATTTTTTGCCGATTACTAAAAAACTGTTCTATAGTTTGACTGTTGGTCTAGTAGTTAGTGACCCTGACTGCTATGCCGGAGGTCGTGGGTTCGATTCCCACCCAGAACAAAAGTTTGTGAGATGAGCACGAGCATTTGTTCTGTGTCTGGGTGTAATTTATCTATAACATGTATGTATTTAGAAATATATATGTATGTTTATCAGCTGTTTAGTACCCATAACACAAGCTCTCAAGCTTAACTTGGGACTAAATGGCGTTGTGTGAAAAGTTGTGGAATATTTATTTATTTATAGTACGTTCGCGTTAAGAATGCAGTAAAGTCATCATTATCCGTCGGCCTAGCCCGGCCCCTAACCAATCAAATCTTTTCAAATTCGTTTTTATTATAAATTCATTACACTTAATCTTTTCTAAAATATGATTTGTTTGAATTTAACACCACTGTGGAATACACCTTTATCTTGCAGTTGCACTGCATTTTTACTGCATTCCTAACGCGAACGAACTATAGTTAGATTGTCATGTAAAGACATAGTTTAATTTTAATAGTAACTTCAATTTTTTAAATTACTTCATAGAACTTAGCTACTGAAACAACTTTAAGCTCCGTTCGTTGACTAACACAATATCCTAACTTGGGCTAACTGAGAATATAGAAGAGAAGTTGTAAACACAAATAATTACTTTGCCAAGCGGTCAAATGACTTAGTATAATATACGTAAATTATTGCCAGCTAACTTACCCGACCCTTCAAGTTTATGTTATGGCAACACCTACCCAAACGCATATAAGTGCTCGTTACACGTAACGCTCTCATAGAAAACCATGTAGATAAGCATCGTACTTAGAATAAATATGTAATACCAGCCTGTGAGTGTTCCATGGCAGGGCAAAGGCCTCTTCTCATACAGAGAAGGCGCGAGCATTGATTACCACGCTAGCTCAAGAAGGATTGGCGATTTCAGACACAAATTAACTTTATACTTAGTTCTTTTCAGACTTATCAAAATTCAAAATCAAAAGTTATTTTTTTATTTATTTGGGACAAACAAACAGTAACACATTATATCTGCGCAAATAAATATAAACAAAGATATTGTTTAAATGTAAAACTCACACCGTTATCCACAGCATATAAGACAGTCACCCATACGCCCGCCCTTCACCGTATAGTATAGCAAATAAAGAACTATTGCTGTACTATATAGTATGGCTTTCATATTTGCCGATATAATCGCAAGTATTTTACTAGTTGAGGGAGGATATGACACATATAACACAGCACGATCAGAGCTTACGCTCAATTTTATAGCGTATAGTAAGTAAATAATATATATTATAGCCTTGATTGAACGTGTCCATAATAATGTATGGTGCGCGATATTGTTGTACTATCAACTAAATGCTTTTATATTATATCGTAGTCTAAAAAGAGCTTAACTCTCGGTCTCCTTACGATGTTTTCCTTCACCGATGTCAATGATGTCAATGGTCTATATGGTCTATGATGAGTTTAGATTATTTTTGAAAAGTCTGTTCGTTCCAATATTTTGACGCTGCCGCTCTGACTGTAGGCACAGTACGTCACAAGTTCCACCCTTGGGATCACTATCAGAACTCATACAAACAGTTTCTCATTGTGAATCCTCCCCGGTAGTTCAATATTCAACTACCCACTATAAAATAATCAAACACTACAAGGGTTGGGGTGTCATCACGCCGAGGGGGCAGGGGGGCGGACAGTAATACTTTTAAAAGCGTCATCCCGTCGTGTCGGCACCCTCTCTCAGAGAGCTTTGTCGGATATCTCATTGTGCGTACATTCGCACAGAGAAGTCGCTTCGTAGCAACACAGTGCGACGGATGGCTTTTTTTCGTAGAAAAAAAATGGTGTCTATTTTTTACCTCACTTTTTGTTTTCACAGTCGATCTTTTTTTATTTTGCAGTAAACTACCATTTATTTTAAAGTCAATATTGATTTAATAAATATCTGTAAGCGTTGTACTGGTTTCGTTAAACAATTACCGTGAAAGCCATCTGATATTTCGAGTGCTTAATTCAACGTAAAATTTTGATTTGTATATATTTGTGTTCAAGGTAACTTTAATTGGTGAATTTATTTTCGGATGTTTGTATTTCGTTGCAAATCTAACGTAAATATTGTTGAATGTTCACGGGTATGAATGAATAAGCAAATATAACAGACGAGCGTAGCAATTATATCATCTCTACACAAAGCCAGTATAAAGGAGATGCATATATTATATTTTCAATAAGATCTAGATTCTAGAGCTATCCATCCGAGTCCCAGCGGATGGTAATTGCCTAGAAAGTCCTATTTCCATCCCGCTTCGTCCCCACCTGTTTCGTTCGCCCCCTTGCACCACCCCCTAGCTCCCAGTCTGGTCTAGATTTTAGATTCGAGACCTAATCTCGTTTCCAATGGAATTGCGAGAGAATGTGTACGTTTTCATTACTTGGTACTGTTCAGTTTGCTTTGTTGCATGGGATCGAACTTATGGATTAGAAAATGTTGTTTTAGGTAGGACACTCAGAACTTATTGCAGCTTATACGCCTGATAATAGTTTTAAACCATCTTCATATGAGGCGTATAACCTAACGTAACACAAGCCAGCACGCTATGCACGACATTTTTATATAATCTAGCTTGTTTTAAATTAGTTAATCATTGAATAGGATCGATTGCAATTCAAGTTCAATTCGAATTTTGTTAAAATTGTAAAGATACATATATAGATCGTTTATTCGGCTCAGCAACAAAAGACATGTCCTATGCTTGCACTAAATGGGAGTCCAGCTATCTGCCGAGTAAAATACCTAACGCTGGTATTCTGCTGAATATCGATAGTGACACACGAATGATGAGAAGACAAAGTCGTATTCAAACAAAGATATCAGAAAACCCAACTCCACAGAGCTATAATAATAGATTAATTATTGATTTCGCACACATCGTGCCAAGTCGTTGTAGCATCTGTCATGCAAACTTTTTAAACACGAACAAACCGTAGGAAAGTAAGAACCGTGACTCATCGGGAGTACCGTTTGGGCGTTTGCAATAAAACAAGACAAATTACTTTTTAACATCACTCCTCATGGTATTATCGGGGTTTTCAAAGTCATGTCCACACATTTGCCTTTAGTGTTCCCTTTGTTTCCAGTTCTTGTATCATAAACTTTTATTAGCAATAAACATTAGCATAGGAAATGTACTTTTGTTATGTTGGCACTGACTGTTTAAAAGGCTGGGTATTCAGGCTAGGTTTGAGTTTCAGAACGTCTTAAATCCGACTTTATTATTTACCTAGGCTTTTGTCATCTCTGTTAGGGTCAGCTTCTAGTCTAACTGGATACAGCTTTATACAAGTATGTACGAGTACCATCTGACCCTCGGTTACTAGGTAGTAAGATACCTCTTGCCAAGACCGCTTTTTCAGACTACGACCTACAAAAATACCTACTGGGTTGGTTATCTCATGCAACCACAAATTGAAAACACTGCAAATGGGATCCTAAGTGACAATCGATAGATAAAATATTTAAATTCTAATTTATCAGTAATACGAGAAAACGCAATAAAACCTAGCCCCATTATCAATAACCACTCATGTCGGATTAACCCTATACAAACCCCTAATAACTCTTAAGCGAGCGTCCAATTTCACACCGACTGTTGCTAAAGATGTAAATATTAAATCCAATTTTGTAAACTTACCCTTCACCTAACTAACCCCCTCGATCATCCACGCACACACAAAAAAAAACATGAATTATGACTATTATAACCTCTTCAAAACCATT